>JAMLFY010000005.1:42096755-42731859 GCA_030441495.1 Dalbergia oliveri
TCTTTGAAAGAAAAAATGTCTAGGAGATATTATGTATTTATTTATTATAATTATGAAATTATTCAAAGATCTCAAGATAGAGTCTAGTTTGACTGTTCATTATAACTTCTATAGTGATGTCATTTTGGACAGTATTTTAACACTAAAAATAAGTATATTAGAATGCTTACTTTCTTCTTATTATTCCAATATAGTTAAAAATTGAGTTTCTTAATGTTTTTTAAGTGTCAAATATATTTTTGTTTTGCTTCGTTGCCAGTGACGGAGCTTCAACAAAATTTTTAGGGGGCCAACAACTTTGATACGTAAATTAAATGATAATAATTAAATTAAAATTAATCACATATTATATATATTTTAAAATAAATGACATGACAAATGTTAATATGTAGTTGGATTAAAGGAGCCCAATCCAAATATATTTCAATAAATGATTGTAAGTACAATTGATTTTTAATAATTGATTGTTTAAAAATTAATTTATGTTTTGAGACATTAAGTTAAAAGAGCATTGTGTTATGCTTAGATTATATGAAAATAATTAATTTTGTGTGATAAATTATTAAAAAATTATATGAAATAATTTATTTGTATTTTGTAATATTTGATACTTTGGATTATTTTGACAAAAAAAATTATAATTCTAAAATAATTAACCTTTATCTATAATTAAGAGTTTAAAACAAATTGTTGTCACTTAAATTATAAGTAACTTTCACACTTAAAATTCTAATTCTTCGCATCTAAATCATTCAAATTTTTCATAGAAACACATGAAATTATGTTAAAATAGCTTAAATGGGGGAAAAAGTTCTTTTTTTTTTTGGCATTTCAAAACATATGCCAAATTGTGTTAAATTTTTTCTAATCATTATTAGTCATCAAAATATAGTTTAGAGTTAATAAATTCATTATTTAATTATTAAATTTTTTGCTATTAAAATCTTATAATTACTTATCTATTGTAATAAAAAAATATTTATCTCTAAAATGATGGTCAATTGTGATATACACTACTAGAAAAACTACTATTTCTTCAGACGAATTTTACTGACGGATTTTCAAGAATTATCGACGAAAAAGTTCATTTTCGACAGGTTTTTAGGTAACAACGTAGTCGGAAATACTTTCGACGATAAAATCCATCGAAAAAATTTAACGATGAAATTATCAACGGTTTTTTCATCAAAAATCCATCGGTAACGAGTTGGAAAAATTGCAAGAAATTCGTCACCTTCCACATTATCGACGAATTTTTCATTAATTCCGATAATAAAATCTATCAATAATCATTAAATTTCATGAATTTTATTGTTAAATATTTATTTTATTGACTGATTTTTTCGATGGTAATTACAATTTTTTATTTTTTTATTTATTTATGTAAAAAATAAAATCTGTTAATAATTACAATTTCAGATTTTTGGAATTACTGACTGATTATTTTATCGGTAATATTAGAATTTTCAAAATTTTATTTATGTTACCGACGGAAAAATTCGACAATAATTAAAATTAATTTTTCCTGATTTTCAGGAATTTGTGTATAACCTAATCATTTGAGCTAATTATAAATATATTTAATAATGAAAAATCATAAAAAATTTCCAATAAATAATTTGCACAACAAATTTTACTTCGAAATGCAAAATAGATAGAAGTCAGCAAGTGTTTTACATGTTAGAAATATAGAGACACAAATATAAAAATTCAACATATAACAAACAAAGAAAGAAAAACAATAACTAAAATCAGTGAGAAGCAAGGCGTCATCGTTCGCGTCACTATCACCACCATCCTCATCATCATCATCATCATCATTAGCGTTTGGCTATGTGGATGAGCCTCCTTTACTTCTTTCACAAAGATACCATCCGCTTCTTATCTTCGTGTCTATGGCATTTTCCTTGGCCTCCACATTCTTTTGCATCTCCTAAAACCGCGCTTCTCTCCACATCCTTCTCTTGTATATGATGAAGTTCTGCTTAGAGGTGAACTCGCGGCGAACTTCATCATCTTCGGCAATTGACAATCCCTATAGATGTCCCGATGAAGAGGTAGTGGACAACCTGCCCGCATAAAATAACCCCATACCATAGATGCGGTTCTTGTAACCCCGACTACCTCTTACCACGCGGTCCTCATCAATCGGTAGGCACTCTTCACCGCTGCGATCCTTTCCTCCCACCGGGTCATAGCCTTTTGATAGGGCTATTCATAGGCATGCTATAACAAAATAAAATTAATTAAACATCAATCAAATATTTGAAATAATAAATTAAATATATATACAAACAATAAGTGCTCATAACATATATACCCAAGCATTCTCTTAGCGAGAATCGACCCATGTCTTATCTTTCTTACGCGTGTGAGTTTTTGAACAAGACTCGCTTTGTGGCCTCTTTCAGCTCAGGAGTCTACAATTTGAGTGAAACACATAAAATATTAGTAAGTGAAAATAACAATTTAACAAAAGAAATTTAAAAAATGTTTAAAATAATGACTATACCATCCTGTAGCGCATAGACTCTATAGTAGAACCACCACAATGAATGGATCCACCCTTTTGTGACGCTCTCTCATCTTAGCCTTCAAAGACTTGTCTTTAAATTTCTCACTTCTCCAATATTGCCACAAATAGTTCAAGGGCACAAGTCATCCACCTGGGGTCTCGTGCAACCTTGGGTTTCGATGTACATGTTTGGGCCTATGAGTTGCCTTGAATTTGAAGAGCTTAAACATGAAATATTCATCTTTGGGATGGATGATGAAGTGGCTCCACATGGAAATAACAAAAAAATTAATTGAAAGCGGTTTCTAAAATAAATCTAACATTTCGTTTTAATTATTTTATTTTACCTTTCATCCAGAAACCAGCGTAAGCTTCTCCTCCTTTGTCAGCTCCGAAGGACTTAATCGGTCGTTCATACAATTTCTTTGGATGGTGTGTGTCACCTCATGCATGGCCCGTGTGTTGGATCCCAACTGCATAGCAAATAGTGCAAAACAATGTTATTATATATCAAGAAATTGTTCAAATAATTACAACAAAATTCATGAATTGAAGAATTAAATTATTAACCTTTTCTTACCGATATTACAAGTTTTACCATTCGTCCCCTAGACCCATGTCCAACCCCTCCGTGGAGCCACCAACGCCCGCTTTCATCACCCCTTTGTGAGTCATGTATGGGGATAGGATCTTCCGGTATGGTGGAGGTGAAGGCACCTCTCCTATCATGTGCCCAAGAGTGGGTATCATAAGTCTTCCTAATGAGCACAAGGTGGTGGCATGCAAGGGATAGAAGTGGAAGTGTGAGCGGCTATGGTGGATGCCTAAGTAGGAGGGCTAACACGCTTCCCCTTGCCCTTGTTTTTCAATTTAGGTGCCATATCTGAAACGAAAATGACAATGTGGAAAAACCAAATAATATGATAATTTAAAATAAGAAGATGTAATAAGTATTAGACTAGCACATCACATTTAATCTGAAAGTTGAGGACTATCTTCATCATTATTAGTCTCAATATTATCCTCAAACTCATCTTCCTCGTCCTCATCACTACCATCGCTTTCGTTATTTTCACTCACTAATTGATCACCTAAGAGTGAATTATCTCAACCTCACCCGAATCGAAACGTAAACTTGGCAATGTTCTGGATCAACGACTACCTAGATAGACTAGATCATTCACTTGAAAAGCATCATCAGGTAGTTCTTCGACCTTAACTCAAACCCTAGGTTTAGTTTTCATGACCATCTTCCAATCCTTTCTGACTTACCAGGGTATGATACATAATATACCTGCCTTGCATTTTGAGCAATAATGAAAGGATCATATGTACCGTACCTCTTAGTATGATTCACCTCGGCAATTTTATATTGGTTGTGTATGCGTGTGTTCGTCAAAACGTCTTGGGTCGTACCAATCACAACTGAACAACACTACCAATTCTTTAGGTCCATCACCCACATATTCAATCTCCAATATTTTTTTTGATTACTCCATACCAATCACCCTCCCCACTCATACATCCCTCCTACATAAGTCCCACTATTGTCTTTGCTTTCCTTCAACCCCATTCTAATGTGTGAAACTTATATCTATTCACATAATATATTGGCCAACTGTTTGTTGGTAACCCAAGGCAAACTTTGTAAATAAGAACATGAAACATTATTATTTTTATCAAACACCAATATGAATAATTGAAATTCAAACATCAATGCAAAGGATGACAACTAGAACATGTGCGATATTGGATCAAAAGGTTATTAGATTGTTAGGTCACATACAAATGATTTGAACCATACTAAGAAATTGTTCAAGGATATGTCAATCATCAACATGTTCAAAATACCTGTAAATTAAACATTGCAGGTAAAATAAGATTTGATTTATGTCAAGTGATCAATAATTGAAGTGATGATTCATGCACACCACTTACGTTTTAAATGGCTACACTTCATCACGTTGATTAAGATATGCAAATGCACAACATGTTTCTTTCTCTCGGATAGCCAATGGGGTTTGGATTTTCCAATTGCATGTCAAGCTTATTGAATATAGACAAAGTATATTGAACTGAAATTTCACCCCCATCATCATTTCGACCAAACCTTGTTCTTCTAGATTGAACATGTGGCTCAAACTAATGGGAACAAAAGAAAGATGTCTCCTTAGATATATGTGTTTCACATATGGAACCTTCTACTTGAGCCTTATTTTTCATAGTTCTCTTGAAACTTCCACTATTTCTTTTAAAGGGATACATCCATCTATTTACTGGTCCACACACCAATGGTTCGTATGCCTAGTGTATGGTAAGTGTTCCATAGAATCAAGAAATCGAGAAGAAATATTCTCTAATTTGCAGAGAATTATAGGGATGCTTTTCTCCATAATTAGGATCTTCTACCCTCATAGTAGATGAGCATAGGTCTCTAAAAATATTGACTCAACTCAGTCAATGGCTTCCAAATAGGGAGAGGTAATTCTCAAATACAATAGGAAGTAAACACTTCATGAATACATGACAGACATGACTCTTCATGCCAAAAAATTGTCCTTGTACAACATTGGCGCATCTACCTAAGTTCTAGGATAACGTCATGCATCCTTAACTCTTGTATCCACCTACACACAGAATTGTTCTCAGTAGAGGTTAGTGTGTAACTCGCCTTCGACTTACACAAACGTCCATCCGCCAACTTCTGTAAACTCAACTCAGGTCTCTTACAATAATCTACCAAATTTTTCCTTGCTTTCACATTGTCCTTAGTCTTATCGGTGTCCATCACAGTGTTATGATGTTATCACAATTTTTTTTTACATGCATTACATCAATACGGTGACAAAATGAATTATCCAAATAAGGTAGCTCCCAAAATATATTTTGTTTGGTCCAATTATGATCTATCCCATATCCTGAAAATCGTATGGATTTACAGTTTAGTTATCTTTGAAAAGTCTCTAACTCTCTGCCAAACTGGTTACCACTTAGCCTCACAAGAGGCTTATTACGTTCAACCGTCTTCTTTTTAAACACGTCCTTCTTCCTTAATTCATGATCAAGGTCCAAAAACCTCCGATGACACTCAAACCATGAGTTTTTTTTACCATGATTCAATGTGACCGCTTTTGTATCCTTCATACAAATTAGACATGCCAAATTTGCGTCATCAAACCTGACAATATTCCATAGGCCGAAAAATCATTGATAGTCCACATCAATAATGCCCTCAAAGAAATTTTATTTTGTGGAAATATCATAAGTTTGTATGCCTGAATACCACAACTCTTTGAGCTCATCAATCTATGGTTGGAGGTAAACATCAATCTTGGCTTTTGGGATTCCTGGGGCCAGGGATTATACATGTTAGAAACATGTAAGGATCGTTATGCACATTTTAGGAGAGAGATTGTAAAGTGTAACAACCACAGCCAATAGGAATGGGTTTGCTAAACTGATTATTCTGAGTAAATCCTTCTACACAAAGCCCCAACCTAACATTCCTAGGATTCAAGGAAAATCGGATAAGTATGGTCAAATTATTTCGAGGCTTCACCATGGGAAGGGTGGGTCATGACACCATTATTTCTCTTATTGTCAAAGTGTCATCTCATGTGAGGTGGTGAACTCATTGAAGCATACAATCTCTTTAATCTTGGAATTAGAGGCAAATAGTGCATTCTTTTAAAGGGAACATCCTTATATTTTCCATTTCCACATCTTTTTGGTTTGAACCTAGGGCTTTCGCAAAATTTGCATTTGGGTTAGGAATGCACCATCTTTGTAGTACAACATGCATCCCTTCAAACAACAATCTATTTTTTCTTATTTTAGCTCGAGTTTTGAAACTAATTTCTTGGCCTAATAGAAATATTTTGGAACGAAGTAGGTTGTGGACAAATCTCACTCATCAATGTTGCCCACTGGTCAAATGAATTTTGACTTTGGCTAGCTTCTGACTTTATAGCTAACATCCTAAATTGCTAAAGACAACTCTGAGTGTACACACCCTTCCCATAGAGGGGCCTTTATAGCCTCCAATATAGAGAAAAGTTTCTCAGCCTTTGCATTAGGAACCTCGATGGAAGGTTCATAATTTGCATGAATTTGAGGACCAACTGCATCATAAATCATTTCCTCATATCGTCTAGAGTTATCCTCCCAATTAATATTTCCCGTGATATACTCACTAATATTAACTCTACTTGAACTACCTCCAACATATGTATTTTTAACACTAGCATGTTTAAAATTTTGTATGGCAACTTCCCTATGCATAGTCCAAACCCAATAATCCGCCATAAAACCATCCTTATACAGGTGATATCTAATGGTATCCATATCAAAATAATTTCTACATTTGCACCTAGCATAGGTACAACTAACTTTTTCCTCATTCATAATCCTGTCTAACAAGCCACCCTTACAAACCGTTCAACTCCAACGTAAAATTCAAGTTTGATTCTCCCTCGCTAAGGGTAACCCTATCATACATTCATAGTCTATTTGCGAAAACTCATAGTTCTTGAATGTGTAATTTAACCTAACAAATTCATTTAAAGTTTCCCAAATTTAAGTTTATTTAATTATAAATATCTCTCAACAAACCATCTTCTAAAAGTAAAACTCTTTTAAGTAAATAGTTTGTGCTCTTTAACTTAACAAAATTTTGGTAGCACTTCCTCTTAAATTAATATTCCACTCTTTAAATTAAAAAAAAATGCAGAAACCTCCCTTAAAACTAAGACATCTAAAAAAATTAATTTCAATATATGTATATATCGTAGGGTCAAATAAAACTTCACAATACAATCAAACAAATATTTAAAGATCCTAAAACCGTTCTAGAGTATATCTCCTTATAACATCACAATATGCATATCCTGCAATCTCCACATATACAATCAATCTCCACAACAAACAATGCAAACAAGTCGGGGAAAACCTTACGCCTTCCCAGTCATGCAATCTCAATTTCCTACATCTACTCTTAGAAATCATAAGTCTTATCCTAGAAAAATGTAATTAAATAAGGAGAAGAACTAATTACTTACCTTAAAAGAGACAAAGGAATAATGTGCTCTGCCAAAGAAATACTCCAACCAGATTCGACGTTTTGTAACAAAATCAATTATTTAGATTAATAACTTCAAAACAAATAAAATGTAGTCACTAATTACTAAGCCTATTCAGTTTAATTTTAGAATCCTTTTAATTTTAGGGTTTGTGAAACTTCAAAATGCTTCATAAAATTCCTTTAAATAAAAACAGAAATATAGGTATGAGGATATAGCCACTTTGAAGGCTTAACCTAACTGAGGTGTATCTATGTGTAAAACGAAAAATACTAATGTCATGTGATTTCAAGCTTGTAAGTCCCGTCAAACTTGAACTAATTAATAAATTATTACCAAGAATGATAAAGCTAGAACAATGGGGACTTTAATTTATTCTTGTTTTTTAAGTAGAAACGAAGGTGCAAAACATTTTTTTTTCACATACCTATTATTCCGCACTAAAGTTTAGAGAGAAACTGAAATTTTTTCTATTATACACTTCCAATTTTTTTCCTATATTTGTACATGTGTATAGATAATATAGACTTGTAGATATAGATTTGGCATTTGATGTTAAAATGTTTCAAATCTGGGTTTTATTTAAGCATAAAGAGAGATAGTAGAGAGCACCTGTTACGTGGGGACGGGGATGTGCTTGCTCGATGGCGGGGGATGGGCCGACGAAGCGGAGCAAGCGGTGGATCGCGCGGGACGGTGTGAGGCGGAGGGTAGGGCAGGGATGTCCTGGCTCGACAACGGGGGAGGGTCGAAGAGGACGGAGTAGGCGGCGGATCGCGTGCGGCGTGAGGCGGCAAGGATCGCGCAAAGTGTGAGGTGGCTTGAGAGGGGACTGGCACGTCGTGAGGTAGGTGTTGGGTTGGTGTATGAGGCGGCGGGCGGGCGGTAATCGACTAAGATGGAAAGAGAGAGAGTTTATGAGGAGAGAGAGAGATGAGATCGAGATAGAGATGTGAGGGAAGATGGCATGGTGTGGCAGTGTGGGTGGAAGGGAGGGAGTGTTTGGGCGTGTGTGGGGGTGCGTGAGTGAGAACCGGTGGGAGAGATGAGTGTGTGTGTGTGCTGCGCTGCGCCTGCCACATGCGTGCGTGACGACGTGTGGAGCGGTGCGTCGGGGTTGCTATGCGTGTGTCGGGTGTTTGTGTGCCTGTGCACTGAAGTTAAGACCATGCTCCGTACGCCATACAGTGCCGTTGTTAGTAAAATTCAAATGGGAAAATGATGATTTAGGCATGGTTCTTTAACCATAGATCACACTAATTAGTGCCCAATACATTCAACAAATCCATACAAGTGCTACACATTTCTGCACCATATTAAGACACGTGCTACTTCACTATTCCTCCTAAATGCTTCACTGACCCTCAAACGCATATTATTTTTAAATACTATTCTACTGCCATGTGACCTACAATTGAAAGGTACCAATGCTGAATGCATGACAATACATCACTCCCTTAAGAGTAATTTTCCTCCATGGAAAAATATACTCCACATATTATATCAACCTTTGATGCATCTAGGGTGAATGAAGAATTTTAGAGAAAAACATTCAAGGATTGAGAAATCCATGGAGTGAAAAATTCATTTCCTAACTTATAAAGAATTTATTCCCATAATACTTAAAACATCTATTCAACCCGATCTTCTATACCTATAACAATTCAGTTTAATTGGCCCTTGATTTTCTCATCATGGAAAAATAATAGAACTTAATATTACCAAAACACCTAAAAAAAAAAAGAAAGAAGAGGAGATGGGGGATTTCCATTTCAATAAACACGTATTAAAGTAGATTTTTTACCAAAAAATTAGTTATTTATATGCACCCGTACTAGTTATTCACCAATATTCTATTTTTTAATAAAAACATTCTTTAATAGTGTCACGTATTTTCTGTTAGATTACCAATGTAATATTAAGTAGCATCATGTATACAAAGTATTATATTTGGACTTTAAATTCTATTTATCTATTTATTAAACTGAAGTGCATCTTAATGCATGCACATTACTTGTGTAAGTTTTTTTTAGATTTTTTTTTGTCTTTGAAAGAAAAAAATGTCTAAAGAATTATGTTTTATTTGTTATAATTATGAAATTATTCAAAGATCTAAAAAAGTCTATTTGACTTTTTATAACTTCTATAGTGCTGTCATTTTATAGTATTATTTTAACATTAAAAATAAGTATATTGGAATGCTTACTTTCTCCTTATTATTCCAATATAGCTAAAAATTGAGTTTCTTAATGTTTTTTAAGTGTCAAAATATATTTTTCTCTTGCTTCGTTGCCACTTACAAAGCTTCAACAAAATTTTAACCAACAACTTTGATCATAAATTAAATGATGATAATTAAATTAAAATTAATCACATATTATATATATTTTAAAATAAATAACTGACATGACAAATGTTAATATGCAGTTGGATTAGAGGAGCCCAATCCAAATATTTCATAAATGATTTAAGTACAATTGATTTTTAATAATATTGTTTAAAAATTAATTTATGTTTTGAGACTTAAGTTAACCGAGCTTGTGTTATCTTAATTATATGAAAATAATTAATTTTGTGTGATAAATTATTAAAAATTATAGGAAATAATTTATTTGTATTTTGTAATATTTATACTTTATATTTTGACAAAAGAAATTATAGGTTCTAAAATATTAACCTTTATCTATAATTAAGAGTCTAAAACAAATTGTTGTCACTTAAATTATAGTCTCCTTAAAATTCTAATTCATGCATCTAAATCATTCAAATTTTTCATAGAAACACTGAATTATGTTAAAATAGCTTAAATGGCAAAAGTGCTTTTTTTTGGCATTTCAAAACATATGCCAAATTGTGTTAAATTTTTTCTAATCATTATTAGTCATCAAAATATAGTTTAGAGTTAATAAATTCATTATTTAATTATTAAATTTTTTGCTATTAAAATCTTATAATTCTATCTATTTAATAAAAAATATTTATCTCAAAATGATGCTCAATTGTGATATACACTACTAGAAAACTCCTTTTCTGACGATTTTCCTCGCAAGCAAAATTCCGAAATTTGGGACGAGTCTTCAAGGTAACAACGTCATTGGAAATAACTATCGACGATAATACCGTCAAAAATTTAACGATGAAATTATCAGACGATTTTTTCATCAAAAATCCATCGTAACGGCGTTAAAAAATCGCCAAGAAATTTCGCACCTTCCACATTATCGACGAATTCTTTCATTAATTACGACAGAAAATCCATCGGAGATCATTAAATTTCATGAATTCATTGTTAAATATTTCATTTATTGATTTTTTTCTATGGTAATTACAATTTTTTATTTTTATTTATTTATGTTATCGATGAAAAAATTCCGTCGATAATTTCAATTTCAGATTTTTTGAAATTACTGGCATTCGTACTTATTCGTAATATTAGAATTTTCAAAATTTTATTTATGTTACGACGGAGAAATTCGACTAATTAAAATTAATTTTTCGATTTTGAGTAATTTGTGTATAACACTAATTTGGAGCTAATTATAAATATATTAATAATGAAAAATCATAAAAAATTTCCAATAAATAATTTGTACAACAAATGTTATTCAATGCAAAATAGATAAACAATCAAGTGTTTTACATGTTAATAAAATGTCCAACACAAATATGTAAAAATTCAACATATAACAAACAAAGAAAGAAACAACAATAACTAAAAATCAGGAGAGTAATATTATGTCAATATCATATCACAGATTCATTTTATCATCATATTATAACCATTTGCTATCAATAAAGTCTACTTTATCTTTTTTCACATAAAATTCAAAACAAATAAAATGTAGTCATAATTACTTAGCCTATTCATTTTTAATAGAATCCTTTTAATTTTAGGGTTTGTAAACTGAAATGCTTCATAAAATTCCTTTAAATAAAAAAAATATGGTCTTATATATAGCCACTTTGAAGGTGAACCTAACTGAGGGTGTATAGTTGTGTAGAACGAAAAATACTAATGTCATGTGATTTTAACTTATAATTTAGATAGTCAAACTTGAACTAATTAATAAATTATTACCAAGAATGATAAAGCTAGAACAATGGGGACTTTAATTTATTCTATTGTTTTTTAAGTAGAAACGAAGGTAAAACATTTTTTCACATATATTATATAAAGTTTAAAAGACTAAAATTTATATTATCATTAATTTTTTTCCTATATTGTACATGTGTATAGATAATATAGACTTGTAGATATAGATTTGGCATTTGATGTTAAAATGTTTCAAATTAATTTTATTTAAGCATAAAGAGAGATGAGAGAGAGCACCTGGTTATGATGGGAATGTGTGCTCGATGATGGGCTGCAAAACGGGAAAGCGGGGTGATCACGCGCGACGCGTGGCGGAGGGGAAAGGGCAGGGATGTGCTGGCTCGACAAGGAGAAGGTGAAGAGGACCGGCGTCAGCGTGCGACGCGTGAAGGCAACGAGTCGCGCAAAGTGTGAGGTGGTGAGAAGGACATGGATGTCTGAGGTGGCTTGGGCGAGGCTGGTGTCTGGCATAATTTTGATTTTAAGACATAGAGTTTATGGTGAGGGAAGAGATAGAGTGAGAGTGAGAGATTGAAGTAAGAGAGAGTGTAGTGTGTGTGTGTGTGTGTGTGTGTTGGACTATTAGAGAGTTCCACTTCATGGTATTTAATCATTAACAAGATTATCGATGGATTTTTGAATTTCCGACGGATAAATCCGCAAAGTAAAAAATAAAGGTGCTTTTTTATTTTTTCTTTAAGCCTTTGCCGATGGATTTTTTTTATTCGGTAATAATTCCTCTGAAAAAAATTAGTTTCTTAAATTAATTTTACCTATGGAAAAATCCATCGGTAATTATTTCCAAAAAAATTTGCGAGGTTCATTTTATCGATGGAAAAATCCATCGGTAAAATTAGGTTTAACTTGGAAATGAATTCATAATATTTAACGAGAAAATCATTAATAGGTTGCGTATTCATTCAAGTTGGCGCCAAATTTCATAATGGAAAAATCCATCAGTAATGATTGAAACCCTAAAATTTCTCAAATTTCTCATTTCTCATCAGAAATCTGAAAAAGTCTCTAGGTAAAATATAGAAAATAGTTTTTCTTGTAGTGATAGTTTTTTATTTCTATTTTTAATTGGAAAATGTCTTAATGCTTTTTTAAGTTAGCTGAAGCACATTTATATTAAGTAGCATCATGTATACAAAGTATTATATATGGACTTCAATCTATTATCTATTTATTATACAAAACTTATCTTTATGGTGCGTTTATTTTAGATTTTTTTGTAGAAAAATAATTTTAAGTAAAAAAATCCATGTAAAATTACTTTATATAAGCTCTTCATATAATATTATATTAAAAATTAAAAACAGATTATAAGATTTTTAAAATAGTTGAGTGGCTCATTCAATATAATAATATATAATTAGCTATTTGTGCAAAAAAAAATTTACACTAACAATACACAAAAATTAAATTCTCTCTCTATCTCTCACTCACACACACACACACATACATATATAAGTTTTAAAAAATTTGGGGGAGAGTGTAACATCCCATCCTGTTTTATGGATTGACAATGTACCCACATCTGACCCTTCTTTTCAGCGTGCTTTGTCCTCACTCATACACTTCATGGAAAACTCCAGGAGGTCACTTCACAGGAAATACCTACAGAATCAGCACGCTTAACCATGGAGTTCTTTTGAGTAATATCCATCTTTGTTGGCATAGGTAGTAAATCAATTCATATAAGTCATCCTCACTTGTAGTCCATACCTATGCTCGAATCTCTCCATTCTTGTGTATTCGGTTCATGATGTACCAGGCTAGAGATCTTGCCAATAACTGCTCATTGTTCATGATCCCGGAAGGGCATTCATGCATCTCTCGTACATGCCACGCTAGCTTGGTACATCTCCAACTACACCATACCGGAAAGGTGCAACTTTAGATACCATTGTAACATCCTTACTTATATGCTGACGACTGGTTAACCAAATAAAGTACTTAACGTCTTTGTAACTTCCTTACACACTTCTTGGGAAAGCTACAAGAGGTGCGTCAGGAATCCTTGCAATTAGCACGTTAACCCATGAGATTCTTTCGTGATAATTCCTGAACAGAATACGCATCTTTGTTCACATGGGGTAGTAAGATGGAATTTCTAACATTCCAATCAATTTATGTCTCATCCAGCTTAGGGAGCTATTTCTCTCATTATTATGTATAATTAGTTCGTTCATGTACCTTTGGGCTAAAAGCATGCAGAAAGGACTCACTCTTGTCCAAGATACCACTTTATTTGTTGCCGGACATATTGGGGGCACTGATGTGGCCTCTGTTTGTTGCCATGCCTCAACTACGTAAAATAATGCAATTATGAGACGTCTGCAGCATTACTCATGTACTAATGTATTTACTTGTCACATCACAACTCTGGAATAAACCGTGTATCACCTGCCAAGAAATAAAAATCAAATATTTATTTTTAATAAAATTCACAAATTGATTTATAAATTTTACATTTGATAAATTAATGGTTTTACCATTAATAGTAAGTAAATGTTTTGTAACTAGTTCATTTTATCATTTGAGTAATATTGTGTTTAATAGAATTTTATAGTTTGAACTAAGAAATTCCCGTGCTTTGCAAGGTTTAAATTATAATTTTTTAATTATTTTTTATAGAAAATGGGATAATAATTAAAAATTAAATATAATATAATAATAGGGTCTTTTAAATATTCTATGTAATGTCACTTATGGAGTTACATGAAAAACTTTATTATCAACATTTTTAGTATAATTATATAAATTAAACAAAAATTATATATTTAATTGTCAATATATAGTAATATTATCCATTCTCAAGTGTAATTTAATAATCAATAGTCAAATAGTCAATGTATCATATTGTGTAAATTTTATGTGACACAACTAAACTTCATAATTAATCACATAAAAAAACACATAATTTTTTTGTACCTTTGGTTAATAATTTTTAACTCAATTTTATAATTTGACAATTATTCTTTTGATATTTCACTAAACCCACTTAAAATTATACATACACATAACTTATATATAAGTCATTTAATCTCAATACATTCAAATTTTGATAATTATAACTAAATAACATATCTTAATATAAAATTTTATTCATTTTATTTACATAAGAAGCACAATAATAGATAAATGATAAAATATTAAAGTAATTTAATTTTTTGAATTTTGCATTATTTTATTTATATAAAAGAACCAATATAATTTTTTATCTTTCATTACTAAGTTTTCTCAATAATATATCTTAATTTTTCACTTTATAATTAATATATTTTTGGGTCAATTAGACACGAAAAATGTTGAAGTAATGTATTCAATAATTACAATTTGACTTCTCAATATCAAAATTAAAGAAATAACATATCATGATCTCCAAGATTGTGAGAAAGAAAAAATCTTGAGCACTACCTAAGGAGTGTGAAATATGGAGCTTTAAAATTTTAAGCTGAGTAAGGCCAAAAACTTATGAATGAAAGAGTTATTGTTCTTTGATGAGATAAATCTTCCAAGTATTAGTTTAATTAAAAAGATAGAAACTCAAAAGAGAAAAAGAAACACCTTAAAATAATCTTGAACTCAAAACTTAAATGGGTAGGAAGCAATTTCCAGTTCTCAAAACATTCTTGGCTATGATTTTTTTGGCCAACTGATTTTAAACTTAAGCATCAAAACAAACGAATAATCGATGGGTTAATTATGCATTGATTCTACTCATGTCTATTGTGTCCCTTGTTTGAGCATCTAATAATTTTTACCATTACAACAATCATTGAAAGCAAATAAAATTCTACTTTAAATTTAATCATTATGAAGGTAATTTATTGCATTTCAATTTTAAAATTAATAAATTACTAGGTCATAAATTATAAACCTCAAAATATGTTATGATAATTAAAGTTATGTGAATGCTTTTAATTTTCTAAAACGACTAAAAGTCTCATTTAATTTTGACATAAAAAAATTTCTAAAGGAAATTTAGTTAAAAAATAGTTATTAGTGTCGCGATTGCTATTTTAATCAAAAATTATAATGACTAATAATTTTTTAGGTTGAAGAAAAATAATATAAATTAATAAGTTAAGTTTTATTATGACACATTTAATTGTAAAATTATTTAATAATTTTATAAAATAAAAGGTTTATTACAAACATTCGCTTGCTAGCTTTTGTGTTCTAATTGCTAATAAATTTTTATATAACATATATTATATTAAATAAAATAAGTGAAAGTATTATTAATTACACAAAAGAAGGTTAATTAAATAACATAATTCATATAAGAATATAAATCATTTAAACATGATATCAATTAAGTGAAAGAATAAATTTTAAACGTTAACATACTATATTTATTATTTGCAAAAATATTATATATATTGTGTAAACTAAATAGATTTTATTTCTAAAAAATAATTATTGACCATTAAATTGTAATATATATGTAAAAGATAACATTACAAATTGTATAATTAAATATAATACATTTTTTATAAATACACTTTAAAAGATCTTGGTTTAAAGTTTAAGGTTTATAAAATATGTATAACATATCTATAAAAAAAAGTTATAACGTTGTAAAGTTTTTTTAATAAATTTAACTATAGGTTGTGGTTAATTTTACACACGCACACACACATATATATATCAATTTTTTTTTTATTTTAAGTGGATTAAATCTAAAAATTAAGATTAAGAAAAATTATATTATCATGAGTTAATATTCAATAAAAAAATATATATATAAAGTTTCATCTATTTAATTTTAAAAATAAAAATCTTTAGTATAGAACTAAAGTATCACAAATTAGAGTGTTTAAACTATACATTATATTATTTGAGAATCATCTTAATACTTGGAAATAAAAATATAATTTAATTACAAAATATAGATAAGCATGCACTAATAGTAGTGTAAGCATTAAATGTGAAATAGTGAATTTTACTATATATATAGATTTGTAGCAAAAATTGTAATGATCTTATAAAATTTTTAAATGCATTTATTAGAAATTAAAAAGAATTGAATGGGTGGTTGTAAGTGTAATGAAATTTTTTTTAGTTAAACAAAGAAAATTATCATCAGAGGTAATCTAACCTGACCAAGATGTAGTTTAGAGACGTATGTGTAATAAAATTTATTAATATTAACTTAAAATGTTAATGCTTTTTATCATAATAAAAAATCTTTATTTTAAGACTTAAATTATATAAATATTTTTTATTCAAATCAATTGAATTAATAATAATTATAAAATAATTATATAATTTAAAATACTAATTTAATTTCATTAATATATATGATTATGTGATAAAGATCTATGACTAAAGTATTATCTATGATCGAAAATTTAATTAATACTAGCAAGAACAAAACAAAAAATATTAAATATGTACTGAATGACACTGCAAACTTAGAACACAAACCACAGCCAAGATGTCCTTACGCCTTAGTGGCCGGCTCTTGGGCTATGAATGCCGCATGTTCTTAAAGTCAACTAACTCATCTACATATTTTGAAGAAATTTTAGGTATATTGAAGATAAAGAAACTATTTATTTTAATTTATTTATTAAGTGACATATAAATTTTGTTAAATCTTTATTATTATTCATTCACTTATATTTATTATATAATAATTAATTTATTAAAATAATAAATAAAATAAAATAAATATTTTATTACTAACTTTAAAATTGCATAAGAATTTTCATTTATTTTGGTGTAACTCCTCGTCCCAAACTTCTTACTCATCTCCTCATCCTGACTTCTGTAATTTTTTGCGTGTAAGAGGGCACCTAACTTAAAGACTCTCAATCACTTAACTCTAGCCACACTAATTCAAGATTTTAGACCCTGTTATTCATGCAAAATTCAACTATTAAAATTTATTTATTTTTTCACTTTCATAATAAAACTTGAATAGAGCCCATGAAATTGCAAACATTATTCTCTCAGAAAGAAAAGTGGCATCTAAAATCAAATATAATATATGCATCTTGCATATAAATAAGCTTCATGTATAATTTAACATAAACTAAATTTTCAGGTTCACTTTACTCTTTACCAACATCGTGAATAACAGACCTAGACAAAACTGAAATACAAAGTATGGCTAATAGCAGGCGGGTTCTTTGGGGAGTGAGTTTGTAACTATGGTTGTGGCAAAATCTCAACTATTAAATATTATATATAATGGTTAAAATTAATTTAGAAAAATAAATTTTAATTTTAATTTTTATAAAAAATAAAACTTTTAACAATTTGACCATTTTATCCTCTTCATCTTTTCAACATCTCCCTTCTCTCCTACTGTGCCACCGCTGCCGCCGGCAACCTCGCCACCGGCCACCGGCAACCTTGCCATTGCTGCCGTCAATGCCCTCCTCAAGATCTTTTTGCTCGCCCCAGCTTATTCAGCCTCTCTCATGACACTGTACATACCCGTGACGCACCTAACCAAACCGGGTCGGTTTGACCATACAGCCAGATCTGGACCGGTATGAGTCAGCAATGGCCAAGTAACCATCAATCTTGTGACCTATGCTAAACACCCCACCTTGTGCCATGATGGTGGAAGTTGCAAACTTTTATTTGATCCAAAAGGGTATTCTGCAGTTCTAATCTAGGTCTAGCATCAGCTATAAATATGAAGGAAAATTGAAAATCTGTGTTTTTTAATTTGAACCAAAGTTCTGGTTTTTGGTTTCGAATAAAGCTCGGGTTGCTTGCAATTTAAGTGTGTCTTGTATAGTATTGCAACTTTAGGCCTCAAGTGGACAGAGAAGTTTTCTCTTCCTAGCCGCAGAGAGTTTGTGTACATGGGGCAATGGAAGTTCTATGAGTTCCAATAAAGGTTGCAAATTTGGAGGTAGCTCAGGGAGGCATTTTAAAATTAATAATTTTTTTCCAACCAAATGTGGGTAAAAAACAAAACTCATCGGTAATATTTTATTTTTCTAACTAGCTCAATGATGTTTTTAATACAATTTTACCGATTGATTTTTGTTTTTACACCGATCAATGTTCCAATGGGCACTTACTGATGGACATAAACACCTGTCATTACTAATCGTGCCCATCGATAACACCGTCGGTGACCTATGCTTTTCTTGTAGTGTAATTTCTAGGATATCTTCTGCCATTGTTTATTGTCAAATTGACAATCAAGACTTCTTTTTCATGACAAGCGCAATCAAAAGGAATTTGGTGAATCAGTGACTTCTTTTAGCGCTATGAGTTTCGTTCGAAGAATGGAACTGTGCAGTGATAGAAACTAGCCATGGAGATGCAGTATTAATATAAAATCAATAATGATTGATTAAAGTTAGCATTTTTTATCCTAATTTCCTCTGCATACAAAATTTAAATTCCCTCTCAAAATTAAAAATTCAACACACTAGATCTTTAGGTGTTGAAATCCCCCTAAAGTGTGTTGAATTTTCAAATTTTGAGTGTTCACTTTCAAAAGAATTTAAATTGTCAAAACACAATACATTTAGAGCTTACAAATAATAAAAAATATTTAATGACATAACCATACCTTTAGATTATTAAGATGCTAATATTAACTATGGATGATTGATTATCTATTAATTAGATAATTAAGATAGTTTTCTTGCATGCATCATTTTTTTCATTGAATACATAGGCAGCCTAATATATGCCTAGCATATTCATATTGGTTTGGAATACAGAGAGTGTTTTAGCATATTCATCTCTATATAAAAACTGTTCGAATATATAACAAATATTCATTAGGTTTAAATTAATAGATAATATATTTTTTATTTTAAATGGGTGAAAATTCTTATTTGTGATTAATTTTTCAATCACAAAAAGTCAAAGAATACTAGTACACTTAAATTTTAAAAATTACTTAAAAGACAAATATGTTTTATCTAACAATTTATTTTATCATTTGAGTAATATTGTGTTTAAATAAGAATTTAGTATAAATTTGTATCAAAAATTGTAATGATCTTATAAAATTTTTAAATGCATTTATTAGAAATTAAAAAGAATTGAATGGGGGGTTGTAAGTGTAATGAAATTTTTTTACGTAAAACAAAGAGTACCTATCGTCAGAGGAAGTAACTAATCTCCCCTTAATGTAGAGTTCAAAGATGTAAGTGTAATGAAATTCATTAGTATTAACTTAAAATGTTATATTTTTTATCATAATAAAAAAATTTATTTTAAGACTTAAATTATATAAATATTTTTTATTTAAAGCTATTGAATTAATAATAATTATAAAACAATTATACGATTTAAAATACTAATTTAATTTCATTTTTCATTTAATACATATGATTATATGATAAAGATCTATGACTAAAGTATTATATGTATGATTGAAAATTTAATTAGTACTAGCAAGAAAAACAAAAAATATTAAATTTGTACTGAATGATGACACTGCGAACTTATAACAACAAACCACAGCCAAGATGTCCTTACACCTTAACGGCAGGCTTTTGGGCTATGGATGTCCACCATATAGTCAATAAGTCAACTAACTCATCTACATATGTTATTTTGGTGTAATTCCTCGTCCCCAAACTTCTTAGTCATCTCCTCATCCTGACTTCTGTAATGTTTTGCATGTAAGAGGGCACCTAACTCGAAGACTCTCAATTACTTAACTCCAGCCACACTAATTCAAGATTTTAGACCCTGTTATTCATGTAAAATTCAACTATTAAAATTTATTTATTTTTTTCACTTCCATAATAAAACATGAATGGAGCCCGTGAAACTGCAAACATTATCCTCTCCTAAAGAAAAGTGGCATATAGAATCAAATATAACATATGCATTTTGTATATGGACGAGCTTCATACATAATTTAACACATAAAATTCATCTATGAAATTTCCATCTTCATTTTATTTACTTACCAAAAACTAGCAAGTAACATACCAAGATGAAAACTAAAATCAAAACTAAAATACAAAGTATGGTGATAACAAAATATCATACCTAATGATTAAAATTAATTTAAATTTAAAAATAAATTTTTATTTTAATATTTATAAAAATTAAAACTTTTAACAATTTGACCATTTTATCCTCTTCATCTTTCCAACATCTTCATCCTCTCCTACCTCCAATCACTCTGCCTCCACTACCCGCCGGCAACCTCGCCGTTGCTGCCGTCAGTGCGCTCCTCAAGATCTCTTTGCTCGCCCCGTGCTTCTTCAGCCTCTCTCATGGCACCGTACATACCCGTGACACATCTAATCGAACTGGGTCGGTTCGAGCATATATAGCCAGATCTGGACCGATAGGAGTCAGCAATGCCCAAGTAACCATCAATCTTGTGACCTATGCTGAACATCCCACCTTGTGCCATGATGGTGGAAGTTGCAAACTTTCTTTGATTTGTTCTAAAAGGGTGTTCTGCATTTATGTGATCTAGGTCTAGCTATCAGCTATAAATATGAAGGAAAATTGAAAATTTTCTTTTTTGAACCAGAGTTCTGGTTTTTGGTTTCGAATAAAGTTTGGGATTGGAAGACTGATAAGAAGGGTTGAGTGGTAAGAGGAAAGTTCATAAAGATTAGAAAAAGTTTGGGTTTGAAATAGTATCAGGCTCGTTGTCATCAATCAAGATTCAATCTTATTTTCTCTATTTTTGTAGTTTTTTTGTTCTTTTTTGGTAAACAAAAAGAACAAGAGAACTGGTGTATGATGGTGTCATGCGGAGTTGCCAACTGGACGAGGAAGTGAGGTGTGGTGGGGAGAGAGGGGTCAGGAGTGGGAGTGAAAGAGAGAGAAATTGTGGTGAGAATAAAAAAGACATTATGGCTAATTTCTTTCATTTAGTTATTATAAGTCACCATGACGAGAAAGTGAGTTTGTCCAACAACGTCGGACAAACAAACTTTATTCCACTGAGTTTGTCCAGAAATAGGGGAAATTATTTTTTATATGGATAATGAATTGATTATTATCATTAATATGGGTTTTAGGTAAATTTTACTAAGATGTGGGGAACAAATCACGCCTTGGACGTGATTTCCCTTCAGAAACATTCATGAATAGTAAATCTCGTGGTGCACGAGACTACAAAAGTTCAGAAGCTCGTGTGGCACAAATGGGATGGCTGAAATCTCGCACCCACAATATTCCCTCTGAAATCTCGCCGAGTTTGAGATTCTGCACTTCCCCCGCTCGCCACGTGTCCGGGGGTCCTCCTGATGGACCAATGCGACCTCCACCGCTCCCGCGCGCCACCTGTCCAGCGTAGCCTCGTGGTCGCGTGCTTCTCTCCTTGGTGGTCCGCAAACACTGAAGCCCCTACAAATCATGAAGTAGCATCACGTCTATAAATTCAAAAGTTGGGAAGGAGGATGCAAGCAAGCGTGAGAGCAGAAAGCTTTGTTCAAGAGAGAGTTTTGTTCAACTGAATGCTTCTGTGAGGATAATGTGTGTGAGCAGAAAGCTTTATTTAGTTGCAAGTGTTAAAAATATGGCATTGGATAGAATAGTGATTTTAAATGAACATGTATCTGCAAATTCGTCAAAATATTGTAAGTGTTTTATACTTAAGTTTTAATAAAAATATTATTTATTTTTATTTTTTAATTTGTAATTTCTATTACATTATATTCGTTTTTTATTAAAAGATTTAGATTTAATTGTTATTCATATTTTACTTTTTATGTAATGAGCAACATGCCCATAAAAAATATAATAAATATTATAAATAATACTTTATTATTAATTAGTGCAAAATTTATTATTTGTAACAGGAAAGAGAGTTATTCAGCCTCGTCACTTATACATAAAGTTACCAAAAGTAGAGATACACGAGCATTTACGACAAGCTGGTCTATACCGCGTTTCCTAAATTTCTAAATAGAAGTAGATAGACCTCTAACAAGTGCTCTAGTAGAAAGGTGGAGACCAGAAACTCACACATTTCATCTTCCAGTTAGGGAGTGCTTAGTGACATTGGAGGATGTTGCCATTTTACTAGGACTTCGCATAGATGGTTCCGTAACAAGATTTCCTAATGGCACGACCACAATTCAGAATATGTGCGAACAACTTGGTGGTCGATGATGTGACCGATGTTATGGCAAGGGAAATAAAATTTGAATGGCTTTCATATCATATAAATAGGCTTGAAACAAATTCTGATGAGCTAATAGCATTTAACGTTCGTAGTTATATACTAGCTTTATTGGGGCATTTCTTAATGCCGAATAAAAGCACAAGCATGGTTCACGAGAAGTTCTTGTAACTTCTTGAAAATTTGGATGAAATTAGATGGTACAGTTGGGCTCGGCATGTCTCACTGTGCTTTATCAAGGATTAGATCGTGCCACGTGTAAGAGTGCACGAGATATTGCTAGTAGCATGGCACTGTTGCAAGTGTGGGCATGGTCGCGACTCTCATGGTTGGCTCCTTTGGCAAGCATGCCGGTTGCTTTTCCCCTTGCTCTCAGGTAAAAATACTTTAAATAAATAATTTTGTTATAAAAAATCTTTTCTAATCTTTTCTAAATAAAAAAATTTCACAGGTGGAAGGAGCCACGATATCAACGCAACAATCCATACAATAATGTCCTTACTATCAGACTTGCATTGGATCAAATGGAATTTCATCAGGTAAACATTAATATATCAAAGAATTTCTTTTAATATTAAATTAAATATTATTTGGAACTTATGTAAGTTTATTATTAATGCAGTTTGTGTGGCAACCATATATGGATCCAGTGATTAATGCTCAGATTCCAGATGACGTAGGCTTAGCGTATGTTATGGTCAACTGTTAGCCCACTCATATGTTTTGAGGTCATAGAGTGGCATGCTTCTAACCGTGTGATGCGCCAATTTGGACTTGATCAATATATTCCTTTCATGCCTCGTAATTTAGGGTAATCGCATAATAAAGATTTATGAGGAAGAAAACCAACTGATTGGAGGGAGAAGCATCATGAGTAGGTCACATTGTGGAGACCCGTTATCAATGTCTTCTCAGGGACAACCTACTAATCAATATGCTCCTTCAAATGAATATCGTGATTGGTATATGCAGTTTGCAATAAATTGGTTATGGTTGTCTCCTCAAATACAACAGCGGCCAATCCCAGCACCAATTAATCCCCAAGCACCACCCAATCCCCCAGGCACGACCCACCACACCATGAGCACCAACCGTTCCCCTATAAGCAGTCATTCCCATATCATGACCCACCATTCCCACTCTACCATCCATTACCACATCCGCCATTTCCACCATACCAGCCATTCACAGGCACCCACTATTTCATGTGCCCTTACCACCCCTCATCAACAGGAGGGCGTTGCGTCCTTACAAGTTTCGAATGATGAGGTTGATCAATGGTTGAATCAATAGTCCTCGCATGTACAAAGTGGACAGAGTCGGAGAGTCGACATAATTTGGATCCAGCTCGAATGTCCTTAGATGCAAGGGATAGTCGTCATGGTTTAAGAAGCATTTTGAGTCAAGGTAGAAGGTCTGTTGAAGGTGCCACTGGGCCATCTCGTCCGAGGTCATTTAGGGGAAATTATGAAATCAACATTGATGAAGCCCAGTCTGAACCCTAATGCCTTTTGACTTAAATGAGGAGGCAAATGTACAGGAAGATGTATACAGACCAGCTGTGTCTGAGATTTCTTCTGAGCAATACTTTCCCCGTTGATCAATGGACACCAATGACAGAATGGGTTCAAGAGCAAGGGATGGGGTTAGTGGGAACATCTACATCTGGCCACATGGCAGAGCTTAGATTGCACGAGATGATGGAGAGGAAGAAGAGGGGAGCATGGATGAGAGAGGGAGAGAGAGGCGTAGGAGAAGCAATAGCCCTCTCCTACATTGGATGAGAGGGTGGGTCTGGTTTACGAAAAACAATTTCTGCACCCATTAGATTGACCCTTTCAGGAAGAAGCCGCCCAAGCCGACCAAGGAAAAATAGCCATTGATGTAATTATGATTGTTAAAAATTATGATTGTAGTTATGATTGTAATTATGATTGGGTCTGATTTATCTTTTTTTTTTCATATGACATGAAATTATTTTTTCTTTTGTTAAAAAATAATCTTTCACATAAAAATTCAAATATGACAACAGGATATAAATATAGAGGATGAAAACCCATTACAAATAGGATATAAATATTACAAGTTGATAAATAATTTTTAGTTTTGTTATAAATAGAGCGGATGACAATCCATTACAAACAGGAATCATAAGAAATTATAAAAAGAAAAAACATGGAGGTAGGCTGACAAGTCAATACAAATAGGAATATTAAGAAATCATAAAAAGGAAAAACATGGAGGTAAACTAACACTATGAACTAGGACCAAGAGCATGTGGACATCGGCTACGACCTGGCCATCACCTCTACAAAGACCACATTGACGAGTTCCTCGCATCTCATGTGAGTCCATCTCATTCAGGAAACGGTTGACTTGGGCGACCTTTTCCTGTGCGTTTCAATGAAGGGTCAGGACAAATTCTTGGTCCTCTGTATCGGCGCCATGTGCTTTCATTCCCTATCACCCCAAACTCTTTCTTGTACACTTTGCAAATTGTATTAATTATATAAACACTGTCAACATAAGGGTGCCAAGTAACTTTCAAATATGAGCAACAAGCCATTACATGACAACATGGATATCGATCTATCTGAAAGTCACCACAATCACAATTCTTGTGCCTCAGATCAACTCTATATGCTTGTCCGCTAGATGGATCTTGGACTTGGAAAGTCTGATGATGTCTATTTGCTTGAGTGATGCGAGGGTTGGAAGCCTGCTCGTTTGCTTGAAGTCGAGACATCATTGTGTTAGAGAAAACCTGCCCATTTTTACGAGCACATGCTTCCTCACTTTTCCTTGCAAACAACTCAGCCTATCGAAAGTAGGTTGCTCTAACCAAAGCTGTAATGGGAAGATTGTGAGCCCCTTTTAATCCTGAGTTCATGCACTCGACTAAGTTCGTGGTCATGTGACCCCACCGGTGTCCACCATCATATGCTAAGACCCATTTTTCTCGGGATTTCATTAAGCCAGGTTGTATATCTATCTCCACGTTCCCGCACTCACTCATAATTAATATTGAATTGATGCACCGTTCTCGAGTACCTTGCAAGATACAATATGTTCAATATATTATTTTTACAAATCTTAGTCACTAATACATTAATTAAATATTAAGATGGAAATGTAAATTACCCATGCTCACAACCACTTTATGTAGATAAGGTGCCTTAAATCTTCGCAAGAAATTGGCACCAATGTGCCTTATGCAATACATGTGAAATGCTTTCGAGGTTCCACTGACCATTGCTTCTCCTTATTGCCATTAATTGACTCGTGGCGATCAGAAATAATGCCAACTCCATCTCGAGTCACAACATTTCTACGTAGATTATCTAGGAAAAAATACCAAGCATCTTAGTCACCCTCGACAATAGCAAAAGCAACTGGCAATATGTTTTGATTGCCGTCTTGCGCAACCGCCACTAATAAAGTCCCTCTATATTTTCCATATAAATGTGTGCCATCAAACTGAACGAGTGGTTTGGTGTCTAACTCTTTAATGCAAGGGCCAAAAGTCCAAAATACACGGCAAAAAATTTGAACGTTTGGAACTATCTCATTACCGCGAAAGGCCTCCACACCATCCATCTAAACCACTGATCCTCGAACAGCATCACATATTGCTACACACCATTGTGACAAGGCTTCATAAGAGGCTTCCCATTCACCAAAAACTTTTTCAATTGCCTTTTGTTTTGCCATCCATGCTTTCCGGTATGTCATTGTGTAACCGTATCGAGATTTAATCTCTGAATCACAGATTTAATCTTAAAAGATGGATTAGATTCTACCATGGGTTTTATAAGTTCTGCAATTGTATCTGAATCTAATTTTGTGTGATCCTCAATGAATCTTTCACCAATGCAAGTGTGTGGGCCATTATACTTCCTGATTTTCCAAAAGTACTTATTCTTCCTGAAGCTAGCCCTAACAAGCCATTGACAACCTGCCCTATACGAGTGCATTTAGCGTAAAATGTCAAAGGTTCTGACTCATACACTTTATAATGCACTCCTTCAGATATACTTTTTAATTGCTCATATAACAGCCTCTCTATCGCTAAATTGCATTCCAATACAAAATTTACCATTACTAACAGGAGGGGCACCTATGAAACACAATATAAAATAAAAAAAATTAAAAAAGTTAAAAATAAAATAAATAAAGAGTATACAAGCTTTACGAAAAAATAACAATATGTGTATTTAGTATATATAACATAGGACAAAATTTAAAATATACAAGCCTTATAAAAAAAACTAACATTCCATCAAATTAAAATTAAATTTAATAAAGTAAACAAAATAAATAAATACAACAAAAAAAATATAATAATAACTCGAATTACAAAAAGTGAAAATAATATAATAGTAATATAATAATAAACATGTATCAAATATAATTTTTTTTTCTAAAGATATCTATTAAGATGAAGCAACATAAATGTAATGTCTACATACCCATATTCCGAAACTCAGGTGCATTCATAGCTTCAAGATCTAAAGAACGCATGAAGGATGGCTCCCAAAGAATCCTGAATAGCAACTATATTTGATACATGCTCATCATCTGCTTATCATCTAGCACCATATCATCATCACTGCCATCATTACTTTCATATTCGCCTAAATTTCTCCTCAGCACTTTCACTATTGTTTTCTTCCCATTCTGCCTCTCCTTCTAGAAATGTGTTCTGGTGAGCCTCTTCCTCCTCATTGTCAACTTGATGGTCAAAAAGAGGACTCACTTCTTTGAAATCAACATACAACTCGATGACGGATATTTTTGCTCGATGCTGGTGGTATATTTGAAACATTTGATGCATGTGGTCATCATTGCTAATTGCGATTGCTTGATCCTGAGTGAACCCACCAAAAATTGATCCTGGACACTTGTATGTTATTTTCTCAACTATTTTTGGAGTTTCAGGGTATATGCATTGTTTAAGACAACTTTCTAACTTCGAAAATGATATAGTGCAAGGAATAAAGAAATGCTGGATTCTCGCATACAAATGTGACACCTTCATTAGTATTTAGAACAATATTGCCATTAAAATATACTATTATATTTGTTGTACCATCCATTTTTTCTTCTTTCTTCTTGCTTTACTCTCTTAATATTTTTTTGTCCACGGAACACTTTTTTTCAGCACACAAATATTGAATTTTTTTTTGTCAAGGACTACCAACACGGACTCATCAACATGAAATAAACAGAAGAACGAAGAAGCAAAATGAGCGACCCAAATAACATTTTTGTTTGGAACTGAAACAAAAAAAAATAGAAAAATAAACTGAAACAATTAAAGGAAAAAAAAAAGAGAGAGGAGGAACTATTGTTTGCGCATACCTCAGATAAAACACACCAAAACACTCTAAGAAATCCTGAATGACTCATGGGAGGCGAAACGGGTTTATATAGAGAGTTATTTTAATATTTTTCTAAAATCTTGCCACAGCCAAGATTCCTCTGAATCTTGCCACAGCCAAGATTCCTCTGAAATCTTGCACAGCCAAGACTCCTCTGAAATCTCACTAGCCCCATTATTTTTATATTGGTTGTGGCGAGATTTCCTCCAAGCACAATAATCGAGACATGCCCATTGTACTCATTCTGATAAGTAAAATCTCGCCACTATCACTGTTAAATGTAGGTTTTGGCGAGATTTTTAAAAATTATTTTTTTCGATTTTGGAAAAAATGGAAGTGGCGAGATTTACCACCACACCCGCGTAAATTTTTTTTTAAACCCATATCAATGTATATTATTATCTCAAATCCAATATGGAAAAAAAACTCCAGAAATATTGGATAACAAGGCGAACTATAAAAAAAAGGAGTTTGGATCCACCTATAAAATCTTATCCATTAAAATATAGATCCGATGGCTATAATAATGCAGGTCAAATTCTTTTTAATATTACATAAGTTAACTATTAAAATAGCAAAATAAAAAGTGATGAATTGTATTTTGGCCCACATTTAATTTTATAAACTTATTATTGGGTTAGTGACTTAATAAAATTTGGATTTATGTCAATCCCACTAATTCTCTTTCTCCGAGGGCTAGTTGCCCAGCACCCACCTACCACCAACCTCTCATCCCCTCAGAGTCACCTTTCTCGTACTTCTCAGTTCCTCATCCTTTCTCAACGTGGTACTTTGGCCTCCAATTATTATTCATCATTCAATCAACAATACTAAAGTAATTTCATATTCCAAAACAAATGAATGAATTACAGAAGCAAAACTCATCTTAATAGTTTCATCAACAACAACCATTTTCAACAAAAAAACACAAAAGAAAATTTTTTTTGTGTTAAGAAAAAGACATCATTTTCTAAATCCAACTGGGATCGTTGAACAGTAAAGGCAAAGTTTGTTGTTGTGAAGAAATGACAATAAAAGGAAAAAGAAAATGGATCATTTTGATCGAAGAAGCTGCTTAAATAATTAAAATGAGATGTTCTAATTCTCGGCAAAAAGTAATCCCATACAAGCTGATCTTTTTTGGTTCTATATTGTTTTATTCTCCATGAAGAAAGAAAAATTTTGGAGTTTCTATTTTTTTTTTTTGGGTTATCTTCTTCCTTCAAACAGATTCGAATGCAAATAGATTTAAGATACTTATTGATTGTTGTAATTAGGAACAAATGAAAAAATAAAGATAAAAACCCCATTGGAGATTTTTTCAACATCAAAGGTAGCCTCAGCTAGAAAAACACGGCCCCTTGGAGAAAAACTCATATCTGATCCTTGAGCAGTTTCATGACCAAGGCAAGCAGGAGTACTTGGTCAGCCTCGACTAGATCCACATTAACGATCTAGTTGTGGTGAACTTGACCGCGTCTGTGGTCGATGGAGGAGGAGGGGTGAGAGAGGAGGAGCATGCGGAGGGGCTTGTGGTGGAGGAGATGGATGATGAGGTTGCCAGTGATGGCGCATTATTCTAGGTTGCCTTCTAGGAGATTTTGCACTCTTCAACTGATTTTTCATTTTTTTTCTATTTTCTTATAAATTAATAATTTTTGTCGGTACTTGAGTTAAGTTTTAAATTTCTAATTCCACCCCCAAACGTTATTTACACATTATTTTATATTTCTAGTTATGCCCCATATCACTTAACCTGGACCCAATCTCCAATTTCCTCACAACAGAAGTGACAGAACTTGCTGGATAACAAACAAACTAAAATAACCAAATGCTTACAACAACACACCAAGAAAGTGAAAAGAAACAGCCTTTCACTTTGATTATTACAGCACTCTAAATATTAAGGTTTGGTTTGAGTTTCAGTTTCATTTTAGTTTTCAGAATTTGTGAAGAAAAACTGAAAATTCTGAAACTGGAATTTGTAGTTTTAGAATTTTTAATTTTTCCTTCACAAATTTTGAAAACTAAAAATGAAAACTGATAACTCAAACCAATCCCCGACATTTTCATAATATAAATTTGCAACGTTGTGTTGCGTTCAGTCCAGCAAGCTTACTATAATACAGAATAGCTGATGGAGTGTTAATCCTTGATGGAAGGCCTGTGAATTTCCAAATATTCAACAAACTCATCTACGTACTTTTGATGCAGCTCTTTGTCTCCAAATATCTTGCTCATCTCTTCTGCTTGATTCCTGTAGGCCTTTCCTTCATCTTCCAATATCAGTGTCCTCAATGTCCTGGACACTGAATCCCTTGTGAACTTTCCATCATGTTCATTTCTAGGTACTCTTATGCCTACCCTTTTTCTTCCATAAGCCTGGCAATTAACCCTTGTTCATTATGGAAAGGCAACATAATAAGAGAGCACCCAACTTGAAGACTCTCAATCACTGAACTCCAACCACAGTGAGTCAAGAATCCCCCAACAGATTTGTGTGCTAATATCCTCATCTGTGGTGCCCAAGTACTCCAAACCATCCCATGTTTACTTGACCTGTTCACAAGCCAATCGTGGGACTCAAGTGAGCCACTGCCAGCAGGACTATTTTGCTTCTTCAGGACCCAGAAAAAGGGAAGACCACATAGTTCTAGTCCCATAGCTATCTCCATAAACTCTTCTTCACTCAGCACCACCTCACTTCCAAATGCAACATAAATCACAGACCCTTTTTCTTGTTTATCTAGCCACTTAAGGATTGTGTGCCAATTCTCATCCTTGCTGTCTTCATCACTAAATTGCAGAGAAGGTGGCAATATCCCGACTGGAATGACCGGTTTCCTCCAGAGATTTTCAAGAAATTTGATGGACTCACCTTCAATCTCCATGCAACTTCTTATAGCAATCACATCAGCACCACGAATGCTTTCTCTGTTTCGGAACACATGTGAAACCCCTGATTCATTTTGTTCACGAGTATTGGAGAAAGCCCTGTACTCAGAGTCTTGAAGGAGTGCCTTGTTGGGAGGTTCACCAACGTTGGGCTCATTTGCATCTATAACACCAATGTAATTTGACATACAAGATGCACCAAATGCACTAAAGATACAGAAAATGATGCCTAGGATACCAAGCTTAGAACATATTGGTGGTAACCAATAAGGTGTACAGTCATATATTAGACAATTAGGAGTTGATATCTCAAGAAACTTAGACAAAGGTTCTTGAAGACCATCAAAGGCTTTAAAGAGAAATGGAGATATCTCCTGTGGGATGTCTGTAGTGGCCTCAGCATTTTCAGGGAGTTTGTCTACATGGGGCAGTGGAAGTTCTATGAATTTTATGAAAGGTTGTGAATGTGGGGGTAGTTTAGGGAGGCGTTTGATGTTTCTAGGTGTGGAAATGAAGGAAATTTTGTGGCCCTTTTGAGCTATGCGTTTGGCAAGCTCAAAGTATGGAAATATGTGACCAAAAGCAAGCCATGGAAACACAGCAATGTGGAGCTTCTTTGGCTGATCTGCCATGGTTGTGGTGATGTTGGTTTTTGGTCGGTAATGGTGATGTAGAATTTGTCGCGTGACTGTGTGATTCTACACGCAGAAAGACTCGAGTCAATTGATATGCTACGTGAATAATGTATAAATACTAAATGCGCAATATCAACGTAAGAGTTGTGTGGCTATGTTTGGCTTTGAGTACAGTAAATGTGTATCACATACTGAGAAATAAAAATATAATTAGAAAAAATGTTATTTTAACATCTAAATATTAGTGTTCCATTTAGACATTCATTCTATCATCGAGATAAATAACTGGGACGAGCAAGTGCCAGCAATAATCTTCTGTCTCTGTCGGCAAGAGCCTTCTATATATTGATTTAAATCTTGAGGATAGATGATTTTATGATAAATAGTATTATTTGATAAAATAATATAAAAATTATTTTTAGTAATAAGAAGCGATGGGACTAATGTTTGTTAAGTCTATTATAAAATTACTCTTGAATTCTAAAAGAACTATAATGGACATAATTATTAAAGAAAGTAATTTTGAAAAATTTAAACTTTGTGAGCACCCAATTTTTTATTAAGATATAAATTTGAAGAATTTAATGACAAAGTGAAAATGAAAATGAAATAACTATTTTTCTTTGTTTTCTTGTAAATAACGTATTTTATCCAATTTTATTTCACAATATTTGTTTTATTATTTTGTTCCATTTTGTAAATTAATTTTAAAAAATAAAAAACTAAAATAAAAAAAACCTATTATCTTTTCTTTGATAAAAAATAAGAGTCCAGCTCAATGAAAATAAAAATGAAAAAGAGAATTTTTTTGGCCAAATCTATATGTTGTTTCAAATAATAAAAATAGCAAAAGGCTTATGTTAAAAAAAATAATTCGCTTTCATCCCAATAGCTTCTGAAAGGGGAAAAAAAGACAGAGAGAAACGATGCCTGAGGAAAAAAATAAAAAGTCAAAATAAAACGAAGAAACAATTTTGTCAAAAAGAGTGATGTGTGCCCTTGCCCCATAACGGTGTGGTCCTATATTGGTTGATCAGCGTGATGTATGTTGGTTTTTGTTGGTAAGGGTAATGTTGTATCTTGCCACATAATTGTGTGGTCCTATGTTAGGAGAGAGTCAAGGCAATTAATGTACTATGCGAATAAGGCACAAACACTAAGGTTAGTTCACGAGTTTTTCAGAGGGAAAAGGGTTTAAGGATTTTTACTAATCCTTAAAATATTTATTTTATGGTTCCTCCAATTTAGGATTTTAAATTAATTATTATTTAATTTATTATATTATTCTTATTAAAATATTAAAATATTATTTATATTAATTAATATAAAATATATTAATTATATTAAATTAATTTAATAAAGGATTAAAACGGTAAGAATATTATAAGTACTTCATCTCATTTTCCTTATCAATTTTAAATTCCTAAGCAAAGTTAAAATCCTTCAAAATCTTCCCCTTCTTCCTTTATTTCTCTTTGATAACTTTACTTTTCAATTCCTCAAAACTCAGAACAGGAGCACTTCTACATGGTATGAAATTCCAGAGAGAAAACGTGGTTCGTCATTCAAAGGGAAAGTAGTTGCATAACAACCACCAATAAAATTAAGACAGATAAATTCTTAAGTAATCACTCACTCACTCACTACCTTTAAATGACACTATAAAACTACACTATTAATATATCAAAATCAATAAATTTCAATAGAAAAATATTAGATAATTAAAATTTGATATACATAATGATATATTATAATTGTTAATCATTTAATAAATTATATCATTCTATTTTATTCAATAACTATTATGATCTTTCTCAAAGATTTATAAATATTTTCCGACTATATATCATTAGCCCTTCCAATAATATCAACTCTCTATATTCTGCTTGTGGCATGCACAACACAGCCCTACACATACTATACAGAAAGTAACCCAAATGGTTAAGAGAAACTGCGGCCATCCTCTGTTTAGGGACAGCTGGTACCCACTACCAACTGATTTTTTGAATGAAAAAATATAAAGGCAATCCTTAGTTTTAATTTTTAGTTTTTAGTTTTAATTTTTTAATTTTTAAGAATTTATGAAAGAAAAATTGAAAATTATAAATGAAAATTGAAAAATAAATTTTATAATTTTCATAATTTTTAATATTTTCTTTATAAAATCTAAAAAATTAAAAATAAAAATTAAAAATAAGAAACCAAAATGAAATAAGCCTTAAGACAGTGGAGATGAAAATCTTTTATTCCCATTGTTATTATTTTTTAGGTGACCAGAAATTTAGAAAAATTTTATCTTAAAATAGAGATAATTTTAATGCTTTTATATCCATATTTTTCTCCAAATAAATTTATATTTTTAATATTTCTATATTTTATATCCCGAAAGAATAACAAAACACTACCTTATTGCTCAGTGTCTCTATCCTCAGAATTAAAATGTGGAGAAATGCCAGTTAGCGCGAAAAGGACAAGTCATACTAAAAACATTAAAAACACTAGGAGGGAGTAGTGTTATAAAACTCGGATCGGTGGTCAATTGGTTAAGTAACTGGTTCAACCTTGTCAACTTAAAAGTTAAAGAATATAATTAAATTAATATATAAAAATACAATTTAATGTAACAAAATATGTTATATATTAAAAAAACAAAACATAACACTAAATATTGGCTAGCCTAGTGGTAAAAAGTGGCACCCTCCTTCCTCTTCCTGCAGGGAAACCCCAATCTTTGATGTTTTTGAGAAAATTTTGAATTTTTTTAAAGGCATTGGGTTGACCTGTTCACAGTTTTCACCGGTTTGACCTTCATTTTCGCTGTAAACCGGTCAAATGACAAAAACAGAGTTTGCCTTTCATTTATTTTTGGTTAAGCCTCGGTCCAGGGTTTTATAACATTGAGTTGGAGTAGTTTTTTTTATTTCTCAGCTAGTAATACACATTAACTATAAACAGCGACGCAATTGTCACGTAGATATTTTGCCCATTTACTGTTTGGTAAAAACTATACAGAACGAAATCTTACACCTATGAAATTTGACGACTTGGTATGTCCCAATTTTATTGGTTGTTGTTATGCAACTTCTTCCCCTTTGCGGGGTGAACCACGTTTTCTCTCAATGTAATTGGCTATGAAGCCCGGACATGGAAATGGAAATTGACACGGTACATGATATGACATGGAAGGTGAGGAACATATTAAAGTTAAAAAGTTATAAAACATGAATACAATATATATATATATATAAAATTAAAAATTTAATAAAAATAATATATTATTCAAAATATCATTTATATAATCTTCACTTATATTTTACTTTTTTATGAACTCAAAAAGTTATATATATATTTTTTTCATAATCTCATTTATATTATATTTTTTTATGTTAGAATAAAAAAATTACAATTTAACTTAAATATATACAAACTTATGTTATTAATATATTATTGGTGTGTCATATAAAATTTGACATGTACACGTGTCCAACACGTAGACGCAATACCCAATTTATGTGTCCCTGCTTCTTAGGTAATTGGTTATAGAATGGTAATATACATAAAATAAATTCTTATTACATTTGATTAAAACTTGTGCAGTTCTTAAATTTAAGCATTAATATCCAATAAAAACTTGAAAAAACACACATATAAGAAGGCATGGAAATCTTCTATCCCAAATTATGTCTTATTCCTTGTTTCACCAATCATCTCTGGCCACGTCGAAGAGAAATATATATTTCTATCCAAGGAATTTATTTTGGAGAGTAAACTTAAAATTGGATCACTTTTAATTTATGTGAGATGATTTATTCTCGTACCAAATCAATCAAGTATTGGCAACAATCGTACTATTTCCGAAACCAGCTTCATGCGCACCAGTTGTTGGAAGATAGGTGGCCTGACCCACAACGAAAGGCGCCGGTAACATGTCCACAACCTGTCTGTCGTTACAACTCTAGCAAAACCAATCTGAGTTGCATACTCTACGGGGACACTAAATCGATGAAATGTATATGGTATTAGATAAGTCAAATGAAATTTAAAACTTATTTATAATGTCATATTAGTTTAATTACCCATGCAATGCAATGCACAAGAATGCGAAGATAATAAATCTTAAATGCATTGTATGACTCTTTATCTTTCAGACCAAGCGCCATTCAGTGTTGATATTTGATATTACCTATACAACATACATTTGTTATTCCCTCTTTATACAAATATTACTCGCTTGAAGTACCAAAATTATATATATATATATATATATATATATATATATATATATATATATATATATATATATATATATATGGATTGAGTTGCTAATCACTAATCATTGTGCGCGCAATATTTTATTGTAAGTTGGATGACGAATAAAAAATTAAAGAAAAAAGACTATTGAACAATTAAAAATATAAATCTAAAAATTATAAACAAATTAACAGAGAATTTATGTTATCATCATCCAGATTGGATGGATGTGACCTATTTGAATAGGGTCAACATGCCATCTAATGTTGGACGAGAGTGAATCAGTATGGTATCCATATCATATGAGTATAAATAATACAACTCTTCACAATTTGCCATATGTGTACTTCCTAATAAAAAGAACATGCTTGACACAATTCCTTTCTGACAATATCCTTTCCAAAAACCATTGCAGTAGCATACTAACATTATCAAATCAAAAGTACCAAACACATAATACATCTTTATAGAGTAAAAGCTTTGAAAAATAGTTATGAAAAAGAAGTACAAACTAAAAAACCATTATAATCCATATCTTTTTTTCACTGAAACAATTGCCAAAAACTCTCACCATATAGGAGCCAAGACCGGCCAAATTTGGTAAACCATAAAGGAAACCAAAAAAATAAAACATGAACCAAAAGCAATAACCATGTTTTGCACTACCATGGTTATGAAATTTATCACCTAGCATCAAACCAGTCTCCTTGTTCTTACCCTGCTACGACACCAATTTTCGGCATCTAATCGGCAAAATTATATCAGAATAACACCTTATCTCATAACACATGCATAATACCATTCTTTTGCATCCTTCCTTATTTATTAGAAATTTTGCTCATAAAAATCAGCCTTGTCAATGAATATCGTATTTTTAGTGCATCATTTTGTTTATACCACAATGATTTACATAGAAAACCACACCTTAAATCAAGCTCGACCCATATATCTTCATTCCAAGCTTGACAAACACACCAAGCTAGAACCATGTTAATTTTGTTAGAATTTTCAGGGTTTGAGCTACTATTGATTAGTGTGTATTTTAATTTTATAAAACAAGTTGAATTGACAGCCTAATTATTCTATGAAGACCTATTTAATATTATCTTGTGACCCAATTATGAGTTTGGGATTCACCATTTATTATTTGGCTTGAGCCCATTATGAATGCACAGAAGGGTGTGCATAAGTCTATAGCAACTCAAATCCATGATGGACAGGGCTTGGTTACAATATATTTCATTTTGAACAGGGTTCCCATTTCAGTCTATATCTCTTGACCATCCAACATATACCACACGTGTGTACGCTTACAAATTTGGTGTGGCATGAAAAAGGTTGTTGCATAAAGTAAAACATTTCCGCCCCAGAATTGTTTTGACAAAAATAAGACCATGATAACGACAAAAACATACCTAGATCAACATACAAAAGGCTAACCAAAAAAAGGAGAAAGGAAGAAAAAAAGATCAACGCAAAAGGGGGATGCATGATCCTCTAGAGATAAATTCTAGGAAGATACAAAAAAAAAAAACAACGAACAAAAGATAAAATAAAATCTGGCATAATCTACTTAATAGAAGGAAAGGAAATGCATAGTGATAATTGAATTTAGTAAGTAAAGTGAATGGCAACTAAGTCATGAACAAAATCAAACCAAGAAAGTAGAGCTAAGTGTTAATTGTCAGACCATAATAACAACAATAGACACAGACGACATTATCCAGCACTTTGACCATAATAACAACATCAAAAAACCAAACTACCTAATTTTCATAAAGCAATGAACAATGCCACATGCATGACTGGCACTCCAAACCTTTCAAAGACTCCTTCTCTACATACTTTCCATCATGACAATTAGCCTCAATACAAAAGTCATAGTGGTCTTCCAGCAAATTGACCTTTGTTAACACCAATCATATCAGCTATCAGCTCTTAGAGTCAAACAAAAGCACTTTGTGCTTTAACTACAAATTAAAAACAAAAACATATAAATAAAACACATGAAATGAATGGTAGAAATCTCTTATCCTTATGCTTTCATCCATGCTTTGCATCATTGAAGGGAGATAAGAACAAATTCCTTTTAGTTGCAACAAAACACAAACACCTTCATAATATTTGTTAGTAAAAAACTATCAATCATTGCCAAGACAAAATATGTAAACTTGCCAAACCATTTTGTAGAAAGCTTAAAACTTGACACGTAAAAGGCCTAAAAGAGTCAAACTCAAGCTCTTTGGCTCATCGAGCATTAATTTGAACTTGAAAATACAATAAAAACAAATCCTAATACGCTAGACTTTGCATGAATTCCAAATCAGCATAAATCTACACTACGCTACAACTTCTTCAGAACAACCATAACATCCTCATTTCTATACCATGTTGGAAAACAATAATTAGATATCTCAATAGTCTCTTTTATACAAATATCTCTTTTACTAAAAATGGATTTGTTCCTGTACATCTAAATTGTCTAGACATTTACAAACAAAACAGTCACCCATCCTTTCCTTCTCTCATTTCCCATGTTCACAACTATCCACAATTCAAATAGGCTCTTTTGGTCATGAAACAAAGTACTAATATGTTGTTCATGGAATGAAGTACATACCAATTATGATATATAGAATGTAATATTCAAAACTGATATGATACAATTGAAAACTCATAAACTATAGTTTTAGAAGAGTAACTGATTTAAAAATCTCAGAGCAAAGGTCACAAATACATATATGTAACACCCTAGTAGCTCCAACGTATGCTTAAGTTCACATTTGGATTCTATTAGTTTGTTACCTATAGGCTTTGTGAAAAACTCAAAACTTTTAAATTAATTTACTGAAAATAGGAGCCTTATTTCGCAAGATTTGATCAAGAAGGACGATGTGAGGCACGTGAAATTGATCATAAGGCAATGGTAAGATAAAACACAAACCCATAATACACATCCTAGCCGTCATGATAAGAAAATTCACTCATTAGTAATTATGATGAGCAAAGATAACTGTCAATAACGAGCAAAAGTGTCACTTTGGTTCCTAAAATTATAAGCGTGTTTTACTTTAGTCTCTGAAATTTCAAAATTAACTTATTAGTCCCTGAAATTGCATTCTGGAGGTCACGTTAGTTCCTAGTCAAACAACCGTTATATTTTGCTAACGTGGCACGTTAAGTGACATGTGGCATGCCACGTGTTGATGATGTGTCATGTTGATCCCACATGGCATGTTGACATGACATCAAATCAAAATAGGTTCAGATTAATCCTGAAATTTTAAATGTGTCAAAATAGTCCTTGAAATTTTCTAAAATGTGTCAAAAAGTCCCGAATCCCAAATTTCTCTTATTCTATTTCATAAAATTTAAATTCTTAATGTTTGTTAAATCCACTTATTTCTCTCTTGTTTTCACTCCTTACTTAAGCAAAGATCTCTTTAACATAGAATAACAATGAGAAGATAATATATCATTAACAAGTTATTATTATTGGACGAGTGATAAGCAATTTAATCGCTCATAAAGATGAGAACATGTTGGGGGAAAGTAATTATAAATGCTATATTCTAAATCGGTGTCATTGTGTTTGCTCTATTTGCATCAACATCCCCAAGAGGCGGTCATTCCCTATAACCTACTATCGTTGAGATGGAATACGAGACACAATTCTCTACTTGAGCTTGATTAAAGCTCATATATTTGAGATGGTTTGCAAGTACATTTGACATGAGGGTAGAATCTCGTTTTATTGTCATGCTAGATTCTTTTAATACCAAATTCCTTCACAAATTACAACTAAAATATTCCAAAGACACCCTTGATAAACTCCATCCACGCTTGATAATATAATGTTTTCCTTTAATCCTATTTTTAATATTTTAAAACCCATTTTATTCAAAGAAATGTAATGTAATAGCTAATAAATTAATTATGTTAGCTAAACATGGAGGCTCTCAAATTTAGACTAATCAAACTCTTAATTATGTTTAAGATATTTAAAAATTTAGATTATTTAAACGGAGCGTGAAAATGAGAAAGAAATAAGTGGATTTAAAAATTATCGAGGATTTAGATTTTATAAACCAAAAGAGAAGAAATTTGGGATTCAGAACTTTTTTAACACATTTTAGAAAATTTCAGAGATTATTTTGACATATTTAAAATTTCAGAGACTAATCTGAACCTATTTTGATATGATGCCATGTCAGCATGCCACGTGGGATTAACATGATGTAACACCCTAACTTTCAACACAATACACCTAAGACGCATAATAGTTAATCATTAGTTGTTATTCTTTCATCTCTGAACTTTTCTTGATTTTAAACTTTTAAAAATAAGTCTAACCCATTTTTTTTTATCATAAAACCAAACTATGAGCCAATCATGTATAAGTTATAGCGTATAAATATTCATCATATAACACGTAATAATAGTACATATCATCGACATATTCTTAACCACCCATCACATAGCAATACATGTAAATCAAAGAGAGTATAGCATAAAAAACATCATCATATCATATCATTGACTTTAAATATCATGTCAAATAATAATAATAATAACAATGTAGAAATATTCCTCAAATATAATACCATAACAATTGTACTCAGTCCATCTATAGAGGTTAAGCATACAATAATTCAAAAGCTAAGCATAACTATGATGTAGCTAAACCCCTTGTGAGCGCACATCTACTAGAAATTAAGTTACGAGCATGTAAGAAGACGAGACAACTCCTATGTCTTGTAACATGAAGGACTATATCCCCGCTTTCGTTGTACCACTTTATTATGAACCATAGTGTAACTCCTACATCGACATCTCAAGGATATCCACAGACATCGCCATCAACCTCTGAAGACGAGATCAAAAGAAATGAAGAGGGAATGAGAAAATTATAAAAGAATCTCAGTAGGGCTTTTGCCTCCTAATATGTGTCATCATCATCGTCCCCAAAACCTCGAGTTTCATTATGAAAATGGTAGGCATATATAAGGTTCATTCATAAAGTTCCAAATGCCATTAGCCGAGGCCCGTATCTTTTAGTATGAATCTCAGTATCATGAATGCAACCTACTATATTATGAATGCATGTCAATACCATATGCAAGATATAATAGGATACACAACAAATAGGCACGACATAAAGAACATGCACATATCCTTCTAACATGATTCTTTCTTTTAGGTGACTTAGATTTCTTATTCTCTTTTCCATGAAGGCCACCTTATATTTTCTCTCCTCTAGAGAGTTCTAGATTATGAGCTCATACCTAACTAATCATCACTAGTCTATATTTATCCTCTTAAGAAACTAAATTCTTGAGTCCCAGAGTGCAATATAGGGGGCATGGGATCACCTTTCATAACCATTAATTCCTGAAGGCTAAAAGATCCCCACCTCCCATAACCATTAATACCTGGAGTTGAAGGATCATTTTCATGTATCTTATGTCACATTTAATCTTAGCATGTTATTTAGAGATGCAAGTGTCACAACGTACCGGAGGGCACATGCGACGAGGATGTTGACCGATTTTAAAATAATAAATAAAATGAGAGTCGCCACCAATTTTAATTCTGGAAAAATTGGAAAATCTTTTTTAATTTGTAAACTGGTCTTTTTAAAAGAGATTTAGGTTCGGAGTCTGATTATGATTAGGGAAGGGTAAAACTTAATCCCACTTGCACCCTAATACATCCGTATAAATACGTTACCCTAGAGCTCATTATGCAAATTTGTTTATACTTTCAATAATATTTAATTTTCCTTAAATAATCACAATTATATATAATCATAAAATAAAATAAAATAAAATTAAAACAAGGAATAAAAATTAAATGAGAACACAATTTAATGAAAAATTAATTTTGGCTTGATAGTTGTTGGCTACGCAGACGTATCCTCTGGTACAATGAGGAACTCAAAGCCACGTCGTTCTGTAGAAAATGGTTGTTTGTTGACGAGTTTTAATTATAAAGAAAAATAAATATTCATTGATTGATTTTATTTATGGAAGAGAGAAATACTTTTACTTTTATTTCTTTTTTTTTTTGAAATCTTGAAATCTAGACAAATTAAGCACCTCTTTTCCTTTTTTTTAAAATCCAAAATATCAAGCCCAAAAGCAAGCAAGAAAAAAAAGACTTTGACTTAAAACCAAACTATCCTAACAAGTCCAAGATGTTCTTTTTTTAAAAAATAAACAAAAAGAAAGAATAAACATCAGCACATGCACGGAGATAAGGTCTAGAGATTTCACTTTTGGAATTGAGATTGAGGGAAATAGAGAGTGGCTGATAGTGGGAGACGAGAAAGGCTGAGAGAGAGGCAAGAGGAAGGGAGGACCTCGCGGGTGGCTCAACGCGCAGAGAGCAAAGGTGAGGTTGCAGCCGTTGCGCGAAGAGCAGGAAGAGCTTTCACGGCGGCTTTGACGCGGACCGTGGGTGGCTCACGCGGACCGGGGGTGGCTGCACGCGATGGGATTTGTGGCGGCCCTGTGACGGTGATGGGGCGGATTCGCGCAGGGGCGGACGGCGGCCCTGCGGAGAGGAGGCCGGCTTCGCGAAGTGTGGGAGAGGAGCAGGGAAGTTACCGCGGCGGCTGGGATGTGTGACAAGACGCGTCCGGGCGGCCGTGACGATGCTGTCTCGGGGTTGTTGCAGGTGGTTGCACGGCGTGGCAGTGGTGGGGATCGCGACGCCTCGCACGGAGGCGGCGGGAGTAGCTGTCAGCAACGTCACCGCGAGGATTCAGCAAGCGGCAGCCAGACCGTTAAGGTGGCCGCTTTCCTTTCCCCCTTTGTTTGATGATTATTTTCAGGTTGTGACCTTGATTTTGGTTGGGTTTGGCTTCTGTTAGGATGATGATTGTAGTTTGATGGTAAAAAATGAAGCATGGGATTGGCTATGGTTGATGGCTCAATGATGATGGTGGTTTATTGCTTTCATTGGTTTTTGTTGGTTTGTGGGTTCATTAAGAATGATGGTTTATTTTTGCAATGGTGTTCTCAAGATGCATTTTTCATTTGTGGCTGAGAGCTTGACTATGGCTTTTGCTTCTTTTTTTTCTTTATTGATCGAGTTTATTGAAGGATCATGTCCTGTGATTTGGGATTTTATGGTATTTAGCTATGGTAGCAGAGTGTGGAGGAAGGAGATTGTGGTGATGGAGGTTGTGTGTCATGATGAAAAATGGCCCCTTGCCCCCAGGACCTTCTTCTTTCTCATTTATGGATGTAGCTCCTGTCCATCATTCCCCACTCCCATCTCATTTTCTCACTGAAAGAACCTTTGTTCTTTTGCAATGAGTGAGGAGAGCATAATGATGTGTTGTCATTGCTACTTTCGTTAGTTGACTATCCTTTTTCCTTTTCCTTCTTGTTTTGTTTGTCACGGGTTGGACAGCCAACTCACATGTGTTCCTCTTTTTTAATTTTTAATGGATTAGAGAAATCATGGACTAAAAGAAATAAAATAAAAAAAAGCTAGATTGATTTATTTTTCTTTTGGGTGAATGAGAGATATTTTTGTTATTTTTTCTTTGTGTAAAAAGATGACAAAAATAAGAATGTTCGACAAAATATGGTATTTACAGCAAGCATGAACATATAATCATAACTTATCTTTTAATATCTCATGCTCATAAAACACTTAGATAATGCACCTCAATTAATCGATCATAAAATTTAACACGCCACAATTCATCGTGTAATTGATCAGATAAGTATGCATCACAAGTCATATAATTTTCAACTAAAACACATGAATATGGTTTTCATAAGACATCATTCATATTGACCTCATCAAGTTATCAATATTTACACTTAAACCCCAAAAGGTCAAAATTGTAATTTCTCAAAGATTATAGGTCAAAGTGTAATTTCCTCTTTTTAACACATTTTCTCAAATTAATGATCCTTAAAATTAATCTATACTTTTAGGAGACCCATAACACTTAGAAATGATTTAAACTCATTATAAAAACCTTTTTGGGCCATAGACCAAATTTTGTTACACTTTAGGGGTCAAAGTGTAAAGTTGCTCATTTTTAACACTTAACAAATCTCAAAGCCTCTAAAACTTTTTTCTAAACCTCATAAATGATATTTTGAATACATGGACACATTTAACATCATTACTCACTATAATTAAAACCATTTGACCGAAATTACATAATTGACAGTTCAAAACACAACTTTCCTCATTTTACAAAACGATCCAAACTAACACTTGTAATTACTCTTTTATACATCTAAGGTAATAAAAATAATTTTTACAACAAATATTATTAATTCTTATGTGTATGAACAGTACCAAAACAATAATGAATAGTATCAGAAAATTAATTTCCTAAAGCTTCATAAAATTACAATGTTGATCATTTTTAGTTACTTGTTCTTTCCCAAAATGCTAAAAATATTTTTACAATAATTATTAGTAACTTTTACACATCTAATCATTACCAAATAGTAAACTTATGGATTTAATTAAATCAAATCAGTAACTATAATTTTGACTTCTAAAAACTTGAGAAAATCATTTTTAATATTTTTGAATTTCTAATTCTTTCAAAAATTCTTTGTGCATCTTAAAGATAAGATTCAAGCCTCAAAATAAAATAAAACCAACTTCAAATCCAAGATCCTTATAAGGCTGAAAATCATATATTTGAGATGTGTTCATGAATCAAAATTCCCATTTAAGATAAAAGAGGCAAGTCTTGAGCTTTAGAGATTTAGGTGATAACTAGAATCATAAACATGCCATGCAATCTCATTTTTAATATTTATCATTAGAAGGTGATAACTTGGAAATATAAATATGATGTGCAAGACTTGAAATATAAATATAAAGATACAAATTCATTTTTAAGTCTTCAAAGTTTAGGTGATAACTTGAAATATAAATATGATATGCAAGACTTGGAATTTAAACATGAAGATGCAAATCCACATTATTATCTTCAAGATTTAAGGTGATAACTTGAAATTTAAACATAATATGCAAAACTTGGAATTTAAACATGAAGATGCAAATCCATATTATTATCTTCAAGATTTAAGGTGATAACTTGAAATTTAAACATGATATACAAGGCTTGGAATTTAAATATGATATGCAAGAGCTTGAAACATAAACATGGATGCAAGTTCATTTTATATCTTGTTAAGCTCAAAACTCAAGACTTTTAGAGAATAAAGCTCTTTAACCCCAAATAATTTTGACAAAAACGAAATGAGCTTAGGTGTCCTTTATTACCATGGTTCAAAGAACCTTATTTCTTGAACTCATCATCAAGCTCAAAAAGAAACAATCCAAAGAAAATCAACAATTTTTTCATTAATCTTTTAACAACAAAAATCAAACCTTGAACTTTAGAGGTCAATTATATGATGGATTTACAACCACCACCATTATTCCTCATCATCAAGCCATGGTCATCAACAATCAAAATAATCGAAAAATATAATAGAAGAATAAGAAAAAGAACATGAAATAAAATCCCTATCAAAGTTGTGTCTTTGATTGAAAAAGAGAAAGCTTGATCTTGGAAATGGAAGGATTATGTGTTTGTGAGTTGAGAAGAGGTGAAGCATGGTGTCTCTTGGAGGTAGAGGAGGAAGAAAAAGAGAGCTTTGAGTTTAGAGAGAGAAGAGGAGATTTTTGGCTTCTTTTTTGTGAGCAAGACTACAACCAAAAATATAAATGGTAAAATGAGTGTTTGTGTGTGTATTAGGCTTGTTAAAAAAAAAAAAAACACACACACACACACACACACATATATATATAGGAGTTTTGGGGGGTGTATGGCAGCTGCCTCATGGCTGTAATAGGGAGCAAAATTTCAATTTTTGTGAGTAGTAGGATATGTATTTGAGGTATATTTAATTTATAGTGGATTATAAATGATAATATAGTGTAGGTGGCTAATAAAGAAGTATTTAAGATGCTCCAAGACATGATTAAAGAATGACCTTCACTTGTAGTGGAGTTTTTAGTGCTCCATTAATATGAAACAATAAAAAAAAAATGGGTCATATTCTCCATAGACTTATTTTCAAAAGTTTAAAATCAAGAAAAGTTCTTAGATGAAAGAATAACAACTAACGATTAATCATTATGCATCCTAGGCGTATTGTGTTGAAAGTTAGGGTGTTACACATGACACTTGGCATGCCACGTGTCACTTAATGTGTTACGTCAGGAAAATGTAACATTGACTGACATGTTATTTAACCAAAGACTAACGTGACCTACAAAATACAATTTTAGGAATTAAAGAGTTAATTTTAAAATTTTAGAGACTAAAGTGAAGCACGCTTACAATTTCAAGGACTAAAGTGACACTTTACTCTATCAATAACAGAAAAAAAAAACCAACATAAGGTGGGAGATTACTCCCCAAAAAGAAACATCACCTTACATCCAATTGCCATTTATTAAATTAGAAACATAACCACAAGTTCCACTAAACATATACCAATAAAACAGGTATCCTGGCCTAGTTACTCCCAGGTGGTGTCAATGCACTCAAGTCTCCAGCTAATGGTGATTAATCGAGAGAGGATCCTTCTCCAAGGATGGGGTAGCTGAAACCTCCTTCCATTTCTTAGATGGATCTTCATCATTCTACTCCATTGGTGCCCTGGATTAACGAGGGTGGCTATTCGCGATAAATTGGGCTTCGTGATGTAAACGGCTGGGTTTGGTCCTGGAGGCATAACGAGTCACATGTTAATTGTAACATTCTAAATTTTTCTTAATATAGTGTTACTTTGTTATAACATTTTATTTTGAAAGTATGAGGATTTTGTTTAGGCAAGAAATATTTAAGAATAATTATTGAAAAAAATGTATAATTAAAATATTACAAAACTTAATAGTTGTACAATCTGAACTTCGCATCAAAATGTAAAATTTTAATTATTCCATTGGATTTTATTAAAATTACAAAAATGCCACTAGAGGATAGAAAATAAACTTATAACATAATTAGCTAGAAAAAGCTAATAGAAACATTAGAAAAGCTTAGAGAGTGTCATTAAATTATTAAAAAAATGATAAAAAATTAAAAATATACCTTAAACATAAATTTGATCATAAATATCAATATTAAGTAATTTTGTATAATATTAGCATAATTGCACAAAAATAACCTATTGTGGAGTATAAAATAAACTCTAAAAAATCCTAGAAAATAACTCTAGGTCTTGTAAAAAAATTTTTTTAACTAAGTTATGATATTAAATAAGGAGGACCATGAAATAGGTCTCTCCATTAGGCTATGGATAGTGTTAAAAATCATATTGATCTTTAATTAATTAATTTTGACTTAATTAAAGCTTAAATTACCTAAATAATCACTTAAAATTTAAGATAAATTTTCCTAAACCTTGATTTATCTTGCTGATAATACTAAACCAATTAATTAACACCTAGATCAGCCACATGGAAGAAAAAAAATATATTTGAAAAATAAAATTAAATGGTCAAACTTTCATATTATAATTATTCAACAACCAACCAAACTTTGACTAAAAATTTCAACAAAGAGGAGCTTGTCTCTTTATCATGTTAGGTAGCTCAAAATTCACATGGGCTGCTATATAAAATTTATATATTTTATTTATAGATAATTAATTATTTTAATTAGCTCAAATTAGACCTAATTAAGGTAAAGATATATTAAAAATACTAAAAATTATAGAAAAAATTCATGAAAATTATAGATAACTTATAAATAAGGTAAAAACATGTTCTTAACAATAGATTAAGGAAAATTAATTTTTATGATGATTTTATGAATTATTTAGTATATATAACTTTAAGATAAATATGCAAAATTTGTCATTTTCATATATTAATCATTCAAGACAACTTTCCACCCTCTATAACTCTATTAGACATGTTTTTCAAACCTATAGGCTGCCAAAGAAGAAAAAAAATAATAGTTAAATAAATTATTAGTTAATTAATAATTAATTCTTAATAAAACTAGCAATAGTGTAAAATATCAAATAAAATATAAATAATTATAGAAAATTATATAAATTTCGTGAATACTTGTATTATATCTCTAATAACCTTATTATGATGTTTGAATAAAAAAAAGTCATTTACTAATTAATTAACTTAATTAAGATGAACTAGTATAAGCAAATTTACCTTATTTTGAATAATTAATTATTAAATTATATTTAAAAATATTAAAATTTAATAAATGAATTTAAATCATTTCATTAACATTTTAGTATGTCTTTAAATGATAATTGAGAATTTATTAAATTATTTAGTGTTAGTTTTAATATTTAACTAATCAAATATGATAAATAAATTATGAAATTAGTAATATTTTAATCCTAAACTTTTTCTATAAATAGCACCCCTCTAAACATCACTCCACACTTCATTCTTCTTGCCCAAAATCTATCAACACTCATAGCCATCATTTCTCTCTTCATTTTCTTTATTTTCACACAAAAATATTTACAAATATTTAGCAAATCACCTCCAAATTATCACCTCTTCTTATCACCATCTAACTTCAACACTTCCCAGCCTTTATACATGAATTATAGCCCTTAGAGAAGGTTTAGAAAAGTTGAAAAAGTTGCTGGTCTAGCATGGGTGTTGCTAAGTTTCTAAAGCTCCAAGAACAAGTAGGGGTTTTTCTTTCACTAATAAGCTTCATGCATGATTTTCATATATGATGTTGTTATGATACTCAAAGTTTGTGTGTATGGTTTTAATATGTTTGAATGATTTAAAGATTGTGACATAAAATACTTAATCTATGTGTATATGATGTATATTTATTTGTTTACTTATATGGTTGAAAAGTATGATTAAAGATCATTTAAATTTTGATTATCCTTTCTTCAAATATTTCAATGTTGTCTAAATTTGTTGAACCATGTATTTTCATTTAATAAATTTTTGTGCACAAGTTGTGAAATTTTAAGGTAATATAGCTTGATTTTGACCTCATTATGTATTTGATCATAAAACATTTTTGGTTCATAAAAAGTGTTGTATTTAATTCATTATAATGAATGGATTTTAAACCTTTGAGCATGTAATATTTAGCTTGGTTTATGTGTTATGTTTATCTTGGACTATGGACCTTGGATTATAAATATTTGACTTGAATATAAATTTATTAACATTAAGAAATATTATTTACAAAGATTTAAGTTAAGGTCCCATTAGGAATATGACATATAAACTAACTAGATTCATGCTTGAAGTGATTTCTTAAAGTTTGGGTATAATTTCAATTATTTATTTTTAAATATTTCTTAGATTTTATTGCTCTTTTATTTACCCTATGATTATATCTTTATATCGATAAAAATATTTTTTACTTATATTGAACATATAAAGGTAATTTACCTACATATTTTCTAAAGATAGATTGGAAATAATTTTGGGTGTATTTAGGCTTTTGGAATTAGCAACATATTATTACTTGAAAATAAATTATTATATGGTGAAAAACTAAGTTAAGTATATTTTATTATAAAGGAAATGAATTTATAAAAATAGTGTGATTTGGTGCTTCAATAATAATTGTAAGATGGGTTTTATGAGTATTTTAGGAATCCTATGGTGTTTGGACTTTATGTGTAAATATGAAAAATCTTGTGGTCTATATGTAAATATGAAAGAAATCATGTAAACTTTATGTAATTTTCATTCTTTATGTATACTGTATGCATTATGTAAAATGAATACATAAATAAGTGACACCTCGGGCCCCGCCTTATAGCGGATAAGGACTTGGTGTACACTTAGTCTTGCAGTTGCTAAACAACACCTCGGCTCCGCCTTCAGCGCAGGACTTGGTGTATGTTATAGTGATACCTTGGGCCCGCCATGCTAGCGGACAAAGACTTGATATTCATCTACTGACTAGGGGCGCCCTGGCAATGAGAGCTCTATAGATCCAATATGAAGTAAACCTTGCAGACTATAATCATTTGAAAAGAACATGATACTATAAAAGGGAGCTTACAGTATACTCATGATTATTTATGACACTTCTTTTATGAAACTTTTATTATAATTGATATTGTGCACTTCTATCTTACTTGACATTAGTAAAATATAATTTGAGTTAATATAAAAGATTGCATCTTACACTCCCGTGTTATTCTTAGTATTTTTGGGATGAAATGGGACTCCCCTGGAAATATCACCCTACTGAGAGACTTCTCTCACCCCTTTTCTTTGATGTTTCCAGATAGCATGGATCGTCATCAACAGTGAAATGGATGTAGTCTTGGACTTAGTTTCTAAATAATCAGATTCTATTATGTGTGTTAGATAGAATCTTTACTATCTGTTACCAGACTTTGGTTATGTTATATTGTTATATTAAAGTTTTCCTTAATGTATCTTGAATGTGTAATATATATTATATCCTATGGATTGATGTTAGTAGTGAAGTATGTTTTTATAGATGATGGTTGTCTAAACTGGGAACTACTGATTAACAAATAGTAGTAATATGTTAGAAAAGAAATATTCTTTGTCATTTAAAAATTACCTTTGGGTTGCTGGAAGAAAGTGTATTACTTAAAAGTGTGATTTGGAAAGGTTCTGCTAGGAAAGACTTGGTATTTAAGCGTGTCCATTGTGACCCACCTCTTTCCTGAATCTACCAGATGCTTGATTTACAGTTGGTATATATTATTCCAGAATAGAACTATAAATGAGAAATAATGATAGCAGTTTAAAAAAAATTCTCGTAAAATTTCAGATTACAGGATAATAATATTATGTTAGCTAATTATTGTTTAAAATAATAATAATATTAAAACTTAAGGTAGAAGAATTAGAGCTTACTAAGGTGTTACAACTTGCCCGGCAAACACTTGTTATACCAAGATTAATGATTTAACTGTCGTTAACTCACATCTCTATTTCTCTCAGTAAACCCCTATTCTAAAACCATTCTAAATCATAAAAAGGGAGTTCTATGTTTCTTAGTTCAACATATCCTGTTACTTGTACATAATCATAAAGCCTTACATGTCACTTCTTCAACCATAACTAAATTGGCATTATCATGGTCGAGTCAAAAATCATAAATTAAAAATCATATGAAGAAAGCATAATTCAAATATGGTCTCATGCATAAATGAAATTAACTAATAGCAACTTAAAATGTTAGTACTTTTTATCATAATAAAAAATATTTATCATAAGACTTAAATTATATCAATATATTTTATTATTTAAATATGTTGAATTGACGATGATAATTATCAAGAAATTATACAATTTAAAATATTAATTTAATTTCATTTACTATTTAATAAAGATGATTAAATGATAAAGATCTATAATTAAAAGGACAAATTATAGGAACCTCCCTTGAGGTCTTTTACTCCCTTATATATTTTATAAAAATTACACACCTCTTTTGATTAATTTAAAATCATTATATATGCCCCTTATTATTATTTTTTTAACAAAAAAATTAATTGATTGACAAAATTATCCTATCCCACACTCTAGCCGCCGCCACCACCCTTACTAACAACTTCCTCTCTCCGTCTTGCTCTCCTCTTGCTCCTTCCTCCGCGACCTCCACCTCTCCCAGAACCTTCTCTCTGGCCTCAACCTTTCTTCCTTCTAAAAAGGTTAATAAAAAGTTTCTCCATTAACTCCAATGAATTGAAGGCCCAAATAAATTATGGCAATAGGGGCATGGCGAAGGTATAACGGAAGTGAACACCTTTTATATCACAGTTTTAGAAGGATTTTTGGTCAAAGATTCAGAACGCTAGAAGGAGTTGATTTAGATGTGTTTTTTTATTATGAAAATATATTTTTATGTTAAAAAAGGTCTTTTTAGGTTTTCTGTATGTTTGGGTAATTTTTTTAAATGAAAATAGAATTACTAGAAAAAGCAAAAAATAATCTCTTTTGATAAGTTAGAAATTTTATCTTTTGAAAAACAAATACCATTTTTATAACATAAAAAAGATGTTTGACAATAAATAAAGATTTTTTAATATTACATCCAAACATAAATTGATATTATATCCAAACATAAATCGACTTTTACTTTTTCAAAATATCTTAATTAAAAATATCAATTTTAAAAAATATTTTCTGAGAAGCACATCCAAATGAACTCAACGTATCACTTACGAAGAACCCATTTTCTTTTGGGGTAGAAATAAAAATCTGAAAGAATTTATATGCCCACTAGCTTATTTCATTCTCTAATGTCTATATTAAAGAAGGAAGAGAGGATGGGGCTGGAGAAGAGGTTCTAGGAGAGGTGGAGATGGTAGAGGGAAAAGCAAGGTGAAAGGGAGAGGAAGTTGTCAGCAAGGATGGTGGTGGCTATGGGATGGGTATGTGTTTTTTTTGGGGTGGCTATGGGGTGGGTTGGGATAATTTTGTCAATCAATTACTTTTTTCCTTAAAAAATAATGATAAGGGGTAGTTATAATGATTTTAAATTAATTAAAAGAAGTGTGTGGTTTTTTAAAAAGGAATGATACATGCACATAAGCACACTTATATAATATTCTTCCACCTCACTAGATGATAAAATTAGAGTATGGGGACTGTATGACTACGAAGGGGTAAAGGGGAAGAGGAAAAAGAAAAGAAAAAACAATGTCTATTCCTTCCTTCCTTTCAGAACTTTTCTCCCTCTCACCCAAAATCCTCCAAAAGTTTTCATTCTCTTTTTCTGTCATGCTTCTCTCTCTCGTTCTTCATCATTCACAGGGAAGAAGAAGAATGAGGAGGGAGGAGGAGAATCAAGATTTGGCAATGCTCAAAACAAATCCTCACGCATAAAGGCTTAGCTCATTCCATTTGATTTTTTATGTGCTTGTGGTTTATGTTCCAAAACATAATTGATTTTTGTTTTCAGTTTTTCTGCAACAAAATGAATTGAAAATAACTCTATTAGAAGCTGAGATGTACATTATTGTTGAAAACTAGAGTTGGACAATTGTAAATGCGTGTTGCGAAAGTTGTAAATAAATAAAAAGATGTAAATTAATGCATAAAAAGTTGTAAATCAATATGCAAAAGGTTGTAAACCAATTCATGACACATGCTAAACAAGTTTATGATTAAATATGAAATCATATGCAAGAAAATTATAAACCATTATACGAAAAGTTATAAATCAATATGCAAAAAATTATAAATTAGTGGGGCGCTTGTTTTGGGGTATATTTAATTATTTCAGGAATAGGTAGTTGGGAATGATAAGTTCATACATTTGGTACAAGTTTTATAAAAAATTTCTGGGCATTAATTATTCCATGGAAAATGATTTTCCTATAATTTAGTGAAATCTCATTCCCAAATTGAAGGGTGAGGAAAAAAATTCTCATGACTTAGGAATCACAACTATTAAGCACAATTACTAAATCATCCCTCAATTATTTGACTTTTTCCTCACAATTATTTGACATAAGGGTATTTTGGGAATTATGACATATATTATCAAGAATATAGATAATAAAACAAAAAAGTTTTAAATTTATTTCTGGAATCTTAATAAATAATCCTATGAATGTTTAATTCTAAACAAATAATTTTTTAAAGATATTTAGGAATAATATTCCTGGAACATAATTTCAAACCTTGAAACAAACGCCCCTGGACACAAAAAGTTATAAATCAATTGAGGACACCTATTAAACAAGTTTAGGATTAAATGTAAAACTATATGCAGAAAAGTTATAAAACGCAAAAAATTATAAATGAGTACACAAAAGTTGTAAACTTGAGGACACATACTAAATAAGTTTAGGATTAAATGTGAAACCATATGTAGAAAAGTTGTAAATTAGTACGTAAAAAGTTGTAAATTAGGATGTAAAAAATTGTAAATTAGTACATAAAAAGTTGTAAATCAATTGAGGACGCATATAAACAGGTTTAGGATTAAATGTGAAATCATATGAAGAAAATTTATAAACCAATATGCAAAAATTGTAAACTACACACAACAAGTTGTAAACTAGTATGTAAAAAATTGTAAGCTAGTACGTAAAAAGTTATAAATATTTATTTACAAATTTTCTGCATATGATTTTATATTTAATCCTTAACGTTAGTATATGTTCTAACTGTTTATAATTTTTTGTGCATTAGTTTACAACTTTTTATCTAGTGATTTACAACTTTTTCATACTAGTTTCAACTTTTCTCATATAGTTTCACATTTAATCTTAAACTTATTTAGTATGTGTTCTCAATTGATATATAATTTTTTATGTACGATTTACCACTTTTTACGTATTAGTTTACAACATTTTGTGTCCTGGTTACAACTTTTCGTAACACGCATTTATAATTTTTTAACTCTAGTTTTCAATAATAACAACAAATCAGTTCTATCAAAATTATTCTCTATTCATTTTGTTGAAAAACTGAAAAAAAAATTCATTGATGTCTTAGGATATAAACCACAAACATATAAAAAATCAAATGAAATGAACTAAGCTTTCATGCGTGAGGATCGTTTGACTGCTAACAGATCTTGATTCTCATTTTATTTTTTCTTCTGTGAATGATAAAGAACGAGAGAGAAACTTAACAAAGAGTCAAAGATAATGAGTTTTTGAAGGGATAGTGGATAAGAGAGAGAAATAATACAAGGAAAAAGAAAGTTCTGAAAGAAAGAAAAGAAGAAATGTTACTTTTTCTTTTCTTTTTCTTCGTACTTTGCCCCTTCATAGTCATATATAGTCTTTATACTTTAATTTTATCATCTTATAAAATAAAAGAGTATAATATAAATATGCTTATGTGCGTGTGTTTTTTTAAAAAAAAACTTTAAAAGAAAGCAAGTGTAATTATGAAGTACTCCCCTATCATTTGTCCCAATTAAAATATTATATCTATGACTGACAAATTAATTAGTAGCAAGACCATACAAATATATTAAATATGTACTGAATGGCACTGCAAACTTACAAAAGCAAACCACAGCAAAACTTTATTCTACTGAATGATTTTCTCCGTCCGCTGTGAAACGACAAATTAAAGCTGAAACTTTTCTTAATAGTGTCTTCACTTTTATATAGCGGAAAAGTGCCAAGGAACGACCATACACTACTTTAAGATTTTCAAAATACAAATTCGCAATATGTGATATAGGTATGTGAACCTTATCTTGGGACAGCCAATAAAATCCCTTCTTTTTAGATTCTATTGGGCCCACCATATCCCATCCTAATGTCCCAAATTTTGTGTTGAAAAACTTCTCCTAACTGGACTGCCATGGGCAATGTATGTTCCTGTTCGGCCGTTGGCTCATATACAAGAACATAAAAAAAGAAGGAGGAAATACCATATTTTTATACGTTCTTGTGTCTCTTTTTTTGTTTATTTATTTGTTAAGATTTAGATATGGATGCTGCAACTATGCTATATTCTATAGGTTATATTATTGTCTAATTTAATTTTTAATTATTTTATAATATATATTTAATTATATATCAGTTAAATTCTAGTTGAATCTGTGTGAACCCTTACCTTGTCCCATTTCTAGAACCTTGCCACATATTTTTTTGGTGCAACTCCTTGTCCCCAAACATCGTACTCATGTCCTCATCCTGACTACTGATATTTTTCTCTTCTTCTTCTTCCAATATCACTAACCTCAATGCCTTGGCAACTAAATCCCTAGTGAAGTTTTCATCATGTTCATTTTCGGGGACTTTATGCCTACCCTCCCTAAACATAAATAAGAGGGTACTCAACTTAAAAGAGATTCTCAATCACTTAACTCCAACTAGAGTGAGTCAAGATTTTAGACTTAATCATATAAAATTTAATTATTAAAATTTATTTTTTTTTATTTATAATAAAACACTTCTTTCACTTGAGCAATCCCCACTAGAACAATCATCAGATAACAAAGTGCATGATAACAAAGTGCATGATGCACCTTTGACTGGCAGGCGCATATATAGTATAACTCACTTGCATATCTTACCTCAATTTCTCACTCTTTTAAGCATTGTGTTGAAGTTGTCGGGTTCAATGGATAGTCATTGACCTTTGTAAAAGTTGCAGTTAAGTTTATGATGTTTGTAAAAATAATTAAAAAAAAAAAAAAACAGAGGGCGACACACAGAAATTACTTGCGTTTTAATCTCCATCGAGCAATGCAAAATGGAGTTTTTTTTGTTAGCGCTCAAATTTCATTAGTGATCCTTTAACTTTTTTTTACACGTAAAAAAAAATCTTTTAATCATTTTCAGTTTGATAAAGAATGATTAATATATAAAAATTATTAGTGAAAATTTTTATGAATGATTTATTTATATAATTTTATATATAAAACCCATTCATGATAATTTTCATCTTATTTTCAACCCAACCAAAAACATCCTCAATATTTAAATAAATTAATTCAGAAACTGATAACATTGGGATAAAGTTTGTCTAGGTCATAAATTACTTTTATTATAAGCAGTCACTATAGCGTATCGAATGACTTATTGGTGGAGATAAGGTGCTCTTAGACAATGATTCATGTGCCTCAATCGTAAAGTTGTTACAATTCATTTTATTTCTAATGTGTTTATTTATCTTTCGGCCATCCATTTTTTATTTTCATTAGTTTTGTAACAACATAACAATTTCAAATTTTTTAACTCGAGAAGAATATTAGCTAAAAAATAAATTTTGAACTCAACAAGCATATTAATTAAAACCATCTAGAAACTTGAAACATCCAAACAACAATCATCTAAGGATATCAGTGGTGTGTGTGAGTATACAACATGAATGGAGCCTATAAAATTGCAGACATTATTCTCCTATAAAAATAAAAATGGCATATAGAATCAAATATAACATATGCGTCTTACATATAATTAGTTATTTGTGTTTGATAAAAGTAAAAATTAGGATAAAAATTACATGAAAGAAATTCACATATAATACTACATATGATCGTCGTCCATCAAATTTTCACCTCAGGTTCAATTTGAAGATTGACTGGGACCTCGTACAGGCATTACATAAACTAGTTTCGGACCAAGACCAAAGCTAAGACCAAAACTAAAATACAAACTATGGCCAAGATAGCATTGCATACTTTCCACAATACACAACAAACAAACTTCATTCCACTGAGTTTGTCCAGAAATATTGGATAACAACATCTTCACTTCCACACACCAAGAAAGTGCAAAGAAACGACATTTCAGTTTGAATATATTATAGCACTCCAAAGCCTAAGATTTTCAGAATACAAATTTGCAACGTTCAGTCTAAATAAACTTACATAAAGCAGAACAGCAATAGTGTTAATCCTTGATTGCAGGCTTACGAATTTTCAAATAATCAACAAACTCATCCATGTATTTTTGGTTTAGCTCCTTGTCTCCAACTATCTTGCTTATCTCCTCTGCATGGCTTCTGCAAGTTTTTCCTTCATCTTCCATCAATATCACTGATCTCAATGCCTTGGCCACTGAATCCCTTGTGAACTTTCCACCATGTTCATTTCTGGGAACTTTTATTCCTACCTTTTTTTCTTCCATAAGCCTAGCAATCATCACTTGTTCATTATGGAAGGGCAACATAATAAGAGGGCACCCAACTTGAAGACTCTCAATCACTGAACTCCAACCAGAGTGAGTCAAGAATCCCCCAATAGACTTGTGTGCTAATATCCTCACCTGTGGTGCCCAATTACTCCACACCATCCCATGTTTACTTGACTTGTTCTCAAGCCAGTCTTGTGACTCAACTGAGCCACTGCCAGCAGGACTATTTTGCTTCTTCAGGACCCAGAAAAAGGGAAGACCAGATAATTCTAGTCCCTTAGCTATCTCCATAAAGTCTTCCTCACTTAGCACCACCTCACTTCCAAATGCTATATAAATCACTGACCCTTTTTCTTGTCTATCTAACCACTTAAGGATTGTGTGCCAATTCTCATCTTTGCTTTCTTGAGTACCAAAATGCAAAGAAGGTGGCAGCAACCCAACTGGAATGACCGGTTTCCTGCAGAAATTTTCAAGAAATTTGATAGACTCACCCTCAATCTCCATGCAACTTCTTATAGCAATCACTTCAGCACCACGAATGGTTTCTCTGACTCGGAACATATCTGAAACCCCTGATTCATTTTGTTCAACGTGGGTTTCGGAGAAAGCCTTGTCCTCATAGTCTTGAAGGACTGCCTTGTTAGGACATTCATCAAAGGTGGGCTCATTAGCATCTATAGCACCAATGTAATCTGACATACAAGATGCACCAAATGCACTAAAAATGCAGAAAGTGATGCCTAGGATGCCAAGCTTAGAACATATTGGTTGTAACCAATAAGGTGCAAAGTCATATAAGATACAATCAGGAGCTGATTTCTCAAGAAACTTTGACAAAGGCTCTTGAAGACCATCAAAGGCTTTCTTGAGAAATGGAACCATCTCCTGCGGGATGTCCGTAGTGGCCTCTGCATCTTCAGGGAGCTTGTCTACATGGGGCAGTGGTAGTTCTATCAATTCCATTGAAGGTTGTAAACTTGAGGGTAGTTTAGGGAGGCGTTTGATGTTTCTAGGTGTGGAAATGAAGGAAATTTTGTGACCCTTTTGAGCTATGCGTTTGGCAAGCTCGAAGTATGGAATTATGTGACCAAAAGCAAGCCATGGAAACACAGCAATGTGGAGCTTCCTAGGCTGTTCTGCCATGGCTGTGGCGATGTGTGTTGGCTTTTGTGATTGCTAAAGACAGCGTATCACTTGTCAGATTATATATCCTGCTAGGTCGGCCGGCGAGAATCAAAGCGTGCATCACGTGCTAAGAAATAAAATATTAATATTTAATAATTAATATTTTATCAAATATTTTGAGGAGCATAACGACTGTTATACACGCCTTTCGACGGGGCGCAGAGGGTGACCGCTAGTTTATGGCATAAAAAGGTGATGATTAATAAAAGGGAGTGAGTTGGAGTGAAATAATTGCATCTCATTCCTCTCAATTTAATTTAAGATGCACAAGCCTGTATACATGGAATAAAAAGGTGCACAAGTTGGTAGTAGCATACGGTCCATTGTTGTTGGGTTACATGTTCCTGCTCCATAATTAATGGATGCCCACAACTTCTCTGAAGCATTACAGTTACTTTCTATGCTGCATCTGTGGCGCTGTGCATACCACATGTAGAGTATAAGAAAGTTGATATCTTTGAAGGATATTAATTTTGATACACTAAGGTTTCTTTCATAATTAAAATATGTTTAATACTCCTAAGAAAGATGAGGAGCAAAATACCAGAGCAACAAGAAAATTGGCCAGTCATAAAAAGCTAAACAAATACAACCAGAAAAAAAAGAAGAAGAAGAAGAGAAAACACCTACCTCAGTTCATTCCGGTTTGAGTGGAGGTGATGTACCCCAGGCTCCAGCATAATATTTTTACCCCAGTACTATTGCTCTGCCATGTGACCCCACAATTGAAAGGTACCATGTCTCTGCATGTCATGACAATACATCACTCCCTTAATGCTCAAAACAATCATTCAACCCCATCTTCTATACCTATAATAATTCAGTTTAATTGACCCTTGATTTTCTCACCATTGATAAAATAATAGAACTTAATATTACCAAAACACCAAAGTAAAAAAAAGGAGGAGAGAGAGAATGGGGGATTTCCATTCCAATAAACACGTATTAAAGTAGATTTTATTACCAAAAAAATAGTTATTTATATGCACTGGTTTTAACGTTATTCACCAATATATACTCTCTTTTTAATAAAAACATTATGTTTAATCGTGTCACGTATTTTATATAGTAATTAACAATGTAATACATCAAACAGTGCAGCATACTCACAATACGTCCAACAATGTGATTTATTGCACACGGACAATGCCTATATAACCAATCCTAGCAAAACTGAAGTACAGATCAGAATGCATGCACATTACTTGTGTAAGTTTTTTTTTTTTTTTGTGTCTTTGAAAGAAAAAATGTCTAGGAGATATTATGTGTTTATTCATTATAATTATGAAATTATTCAAATATCATAAGATAGAGTCTAGTTTTATTGTTTATTATAATTTCTGTAGTGTTTTCATTTTGGACAGTATTATTTTAATACTCAAGTCTATATTAGAATGCTTACTTTCTTTTTATTATTCCAATATAGTTAAAATTTGAGTTTCTTAATGTTTTTTAAGTGTTAAAATATATTTTTGTTTTGCTTCGTTGCCAGGGACGAATCTTCAACAAAATTTTTAGGGGGCCAACAACTTCAATATGTAAATTGAATGATGATAATTAAATTAAATTAATCACCTTTTATATACATTTTAAAATAAATAACTGACATGATAAATGTTAATATGTTGTTGGATTAGAGGAGCCCAACCCAAATATTTTTCAATAAATGATTGTAAGTACAATTGATTTTTAATAATTGATTGTTTAAAAATTAATTTATGTTTTGAGACATTAAGTTAAAAGAGCATTGTGTTATGCTTAGATTATATGAAAATAACTGATTTGTGTGATAAATTATTAAAAAATTATATGAAATAATTTATTTGTATTTTGTAATATTTGATATTTTGGATTATTTTGACAAAAAATATTATAATTCTAAAATAATTAACCTTTATCTATAATCAAGAGTTTAAAACAAACTGTTGTCACTTAAATTATAAGTGAGTTTCACACTTAAAATTCTAATTCTTCGTATCTAAATCATTCAAATTTTTAATAGAAACACATGAAATTATGTTAAAATAGCTTAAATTGGGGAAAAGTTCTTTTTTTTTTCATTTTAGAACATATGCCAAATACTGTTAAATTTTTTCTAATCATTATTAGTCATTAAAATAGAGTTTAGAGTTAATAAATTCATTATTTAATTATTAAATTTGTTGCTATTAAAATCTTATAATTGCTTATCTATTGTAATAAAAAATATTTATCTCTAAAATGATGCTCAATTGTGATATATTTTTTATTTCTATTTTTTAATTGGAAAATGTCTTAATAGACTTTTTAAGTTAGAGAAGCACATTTATATTGAGTAGCATCATTTACACAAAGTAGTATAGTTGAACTTTAAATCTGTTTATCTATTTATTATACAAAACTTATCTTTATGGTGCATTTATTTTAGATTTTTTATAGAAAAATAATTTTTTAAGTAAAAAACTCATGTAAAAATTACTTTTTATAGAAGCTAATCATGTGATCTTATATTTAAAAATTAAAAATAGATTATAAGATTTTTAAAATAGTGAGTGACTGAGTTAAGATATAACAATATATAATTAGCTATTTGTGCAAAAAAAATTACACTAGCAATACATAAAAATTAAATTCTCTCTCTCTCTCTCACACACACACACACACACACACATATATATATATATATATAAGTTTTTTAAAAATTTGGGCGGTGTACATCCGCTTTATGGATTACAACTATCCCCACAAATCAACAAAGTCTTTCATGCTTTGTCCTCATTCACGCACTCATCCCAAAATTACTCAAGTCAAACATGTTTAATCGTGAATTCTTTCGTGATAGCTATTGAAAAAGATGCATATTTGTTGGCATATGTAGTCCAATTAATTCATATAAGTCATCTCAATTGTATAATCTTATATCTTTACAATCTCATAATCCCTCTTATTTTAGTGTGTATTCGATTCATTTATTCTTCCGCTTCTTTGAAGCTTCTTCTGGACCTTCTTCTACCAGCGATCACTCCTACCTCGCCATGAAACGTAAAAAAATGCAATCATGAAACGTCAGCATCATTACTCACGTGATAATATATAACTTGTCACGTCACAACTCTAGAGAATCAAACCACGTATCACGCGCCAAGAAATAAAAATCAAATATTTATTTTTAATAAAATTCACAAATTGATTTCCCATAAATTTTATATTTGATAAATTGATCATTTTACCATTAATAGTAAGTAAATTGTTTTGTAACTAGTTTATTTTATCATTTGAGTAATATTGTGTTTAAATAAGAATTTAGTATAAATTTGTAGCAAAAATTGCAATGATCTTGTAAAATTTTTAAATGCATTTATTAGAAATTAAAAAGAATTGAATGGGTGGTTGTAAGTGTAATGAAATTTTTTTAGTTAAATAAAGAGTATTATGGGTAGTAACTAATCTTCTCAAGAGGTAGAGTTCAGAGATGTAAGTGTAATAAAATTTATTAATAGTAACATAAAATGTTAATACTTTTTATCATAATAAAAAAAATTTATTTTAAGACTTAAATTATATAAATATTTTTTATTCAAATATATTGAATTAATAATTATTATAAAATAATTATATGATTTAAAATACTAATTTAATTTCATTAATATATTTGATTATGTGATAACGATCTATGACTAAAGTATTATCTATGATTGAAAATTTAATTAATACTCGCAAGAACAAACAAAAAATATTAAATATGTACTGAATGACACTGCAAACTTAGAACAACAACCCACAGCCAAGATGTCCTTACGCCTTAATGGCCGGCTTGTGGGCTATGGATGTCCACATGGTCAACAAGTCAACTAACTCATCTACGTATTTTATTTTAAGAAATATAGATGTATCGAAAGTGAAAAAAAATATTTATTTTAATTTATTTATTAAGTGATATATAAATTTTATTAATTATTATTATTTTTTATTTTTTATATTTATAATATAATAATTAATTTATTAATTAATAAATAAAATAAAATAAATATTTTATCTTATTTTAAGGGCACATTAGAATTTATCTTTTATTTTGGTGTAACTCCTCGTCCCCAAACTTCTTACTCATCTCATCCTGACTTCTGTAATTTTTTGCGTGTAAGAGGGCACCGAACTTGAAGACTCTAAATCACCTAACTCCAGCCACACTAATTCAAGATTTTAGACTCTGTTATTCATGTAAAATTTAACTATTAAAACTTATTTATTTTTTCACTTTCATAATAAAACATGAATAGAGCCCATGAAGTTGCAAACATTATTCTCTCATATAAAGAAAAGTGGCATCTAGAATCAAATATAACATATGCATCTTATATATGGATGGACTCCATGTATAATTTAATATATGAAGTTTATTTATGAAATTTTCACCTCACTTTTTCTTTTTTACCAAACACTCGTAAATAACATATCTAGACCAAAACTAAAACCAAAACTGAAATGCAAAGTGTGGCTTAGATAGCAGGCAAGTTCTCATTTGGGGAGTTTGAATTTGTAACTATGATGGTGATAAAATCTCAACCACTAAATATTATATCTAATGGTTAAAATTAATTTAGGTTCAAAAATAATTTTTTTAACTTTTAGAAAAAATAAAACTTTTAACAATTTGCCTATTTTATCCTCTTCATCTTTTCAACATCTCCCTTCTCTCCCACCTCCCATCACTCTGCCACCGCTTCCCGCCAGCAACCTCGCCACCGGCCACCGGCAACCTTGCCATTGCTGTCGTCAATGCCCTCCTCAAGATCTCTTTGCTCGCCCCATGCTTCTTCAGCCTCTCTCATGACACCGTACATACCCGTGACGCACCTAACCGAACCGGGTCTATTTGAGCACATACAGCCAGATCTGGACCGGTAGGAGTCAGCAATGGCCAAGTAACCATCAATATTGTGACCTATGCTGAACACCCCACCTTGTGCCATGATGGTAGAAGTTGCAAACTTTCTTTGATTTGATCCAAAAAGGTGTTCTGCATTTCTCTGATCTAGGTCTAGCTATCAGGCGAAATTTTTTAAAATATATTACTAAGCAAAAAAATAATTGAAGAATTTTTCAAAAGAAAAATTGGTGACAGAACTGTATAAGGGGAAAGGGCAACCTTCTAATGCAGTTTCAAATTCTTCACCTCTTGAATAGAATAGCAGGTAAGTGACACATCTAAAATTAAATATGTGGGACAACCTTCTAAGACAACTAAAAGTTACACATGGTGAATTTGATATATATTTTTAGAGTTACCCAAGAAAACGCCTTTTACGATGGAAATATCCAATAAATCAAAGGATCATGCTCTTATAAGGGTTTATTTAAAAAATTGTCTAAATCAATCAAGATGTAATTTTCCTTTAAATATGATTTCAGGCTAAATACATGATATATGAAATTGTTCAATTATTCCCTAACCTTTAGGCCATCTTCCATCATTGATTACATGTCAAATTGACAATGAAGATCAATGTGACAATCAAAACTTAATCTTGTGCAATCTTTACTTCTCACTTTATAGCTAAAATTTTTTGCCAGAAATATTTCATGACAGGTGGAAACGAAAAGAATTCGGTAATCCTTTTGAGCACTATGAGTTTGGTTTGAAGAATGGAACAGTGGTGACAGATGCTAGCCGTGGAGTAGTAGTATTAAGAAGTTAATTAGGGTGTGTTTGGATAGGTGAACTCGATGGAGCGGAACTATGGTGAGCTCGATAGAGCGGAACTGAGTTGAATAAAGTATAATAAAAGGGAGTGAGTTGGAGTGAAATAATTGCTCCATCTCATTCCTCTCAATTTATTTTAAGGTCCACAAGCCAGCATGCATGGAATAACAAGGTACACATGTTGGTAGTAGCATCCGGTCCATTGTTGTTGGGGTAGATGTTCCTGCTCCGTAATTAATGGATGCCCACAATTTCTTGAAGCATTGTAGTTATTGTTATTGGCGTTCGTGTTCCCGCTCCGCAATTAATGGATGCCCACAATTTCTCTGAAGCATTGCAGTTACTTTCTATGTTGCATCTGTGGCGTTGTGCATACCACATGTAGAGTACAAGAAAGTCGATATCATTGAAGGATATTTAGGATTCGTTTCTAATTAGTGAAAAATTATATTTTTATTTTTTATTATATTTAGTTAAATAATTTATTATTTTTTAACAGTTATTTTAATTATTTTTTAAAAAATTAAAATATTTAATTCCTTAAAAAATATTTTCTAAAACAATCAAAATAGATATTTTTATTATTATATATTTAAATATAAAATAAATTATTTATAAATTACATTTTAAAAGTTATTTCTATAATAAAACTTAAATAAACTATTTATATAAATGAGACCTAATTTTAATACGCTAAGGTACATATATTTTTTCCATAATTAAAACATGTTTAAACACTCATAAGAATATGTTTGATTATAGAGTAAAAATAGGATGTAAATTTTTATAAATAAATTTTATATTTAAAATTATATATAAAATTTTTTTATAAAAAATTTATTCCTATTTTTACTTCCTAACTAAATATAAGATGCAGAGCAAAATACAAGAGCAACAAGAAAATTAGAAGTGTTTGATTTGAATTTTTAGTTTTTATTTTTAATTTTTTAAATTTTTAAATTTTATAAAAGAAATACTGAAAATTTTAAAAATTATAAATTTTAATTTTCATATTTCATTTCAATTTTCAACATCTTATTCATAAAATTTTAAAAATTAAAAATAAAAATTAAAAATTAAAAACTTAAATCAAGCATACCCTCGATCAGTCATAAAAAGCTAAACAAATGCAACCCAATTCTTACAAAAAAGGAAGAGAAAACACTTCATTCCAGATTGAGTCGAGGTGATGTACTACCAAGCATAACATTTTTACCCCAGTACTATTGCTCTGCCATGTGACCCCACAATTGAAAAGTACCATTGCTCTGCATATCATGACAATACACCATTAATAAACAACCATTCAACCCCACAACTTCCATTCCAATAAACACGTATTAAAGTATTTTTTTTACCAAAAAATTAGTTATTTTATATATATATATATATATATAAAAACATTATGTTTAATACTGTCACATATTTTATGTAATGGTTAACAACTTAATACATCAATCAGTGCAACTTAATCACAATACGTCCAAATGTTGGACATTTTATATCTTATAATACGGCTGACAGTTAACTATATTCTGTAAGATATAAAACATACAACAGTGTGACTTATTGCACATGGACGGTGCCTATGTAACCAATCTTGCCCAAGCTGAAGCGCAGATCAGAGTGCACATTACTTGTGTAATTTTTTTTTTGAGTGTCTTTGAAAGAAAAAATATTTGGGTCACATTATGTGCTTATTCGTTATAATTTTAAAATTATTCAAAGATCATAGTCTGGAGTCTAGTTTTATTATCAAAATCCATTACTTATTAGTGTTTATTCATCTATGAGTCTTTTTGAGTTTTATGGTAAAATTATTCACAAGTTAAGTGAAAAAAACAAGCAAATAATTCATATAGTTTATCGACTACCTATGTTGGTTAGTCAAGGTGTGATATGGTATGAAAGTTACAATATTGATATTGATGATAATTTGAGAATGATATTTGATTGTTATAGTAAATTTTCTGTCCTTCATATTAAGAAGATATTTGTAGCTCTCACACAATTACAGTTGAGTTTTGATAGATTAACTCCTATTTAAGCTTTTGATAGATTGTTACCAACTCAGCCTTCTAGGATAATTTCAATAGCAAGGTCACCGCACAATGAAAACCTTTACATATATTTACATTTATTTCGCCATATAGTTTACGTTCAGTGGGGAGGATTTTTTAATGGGCGTAGAGCGTGACAGCTGCCCGCAAGAATTTTATTTTACTTTTTGACTCTCTGTATATTTACATATTTATCGTGCTGTTATTTGATCGTACACCTGGAATTCCCAACACCCTTATATACATCCAAGACATAGAAGAAACTAAAAACAATTATAAAAGAAAACAAAAAGAAAAGTGAAAAATAATTGAAGAGAGAGAAAGATAGAGGGGTTGTTGGGGTATTTAGTGGTTGAAAAGACATTTCTGCATATTTTATGGTACAATGTTTCTCTAAAATATAAATTACAATATATATTTATATGAGAAATAAAAACCTAATAATATGTAATAAATTTGAGATTTTTCTAATATATTATTAATATGTGTACAACAAAATGAATAATTTAATATATATTTTTTAATTTTTTTATTTTCTAATATTTTCTGGATATATATATATTGTTGGAATGAAATTTTTTAAAATATATGGTAAAGCAAAAAAAATAATTGGTAAATTTTTCAAGAGAAAAATTAATGATAGAATTGTATAAAAAGAGAAGATAATCTTCTAATATAATTTTAATTTTTCACCTCTTAAATAATTGATAAGTGACATCCCTAAAATTAAAGATCAATCTTTTAAGATACCAAAAATTACAAATAGTGAATTCAATGATAAATTTTTAGAATCATTCAAGAAAATGCCTTTCAATATAGGAATATTCAATAAATAAAAGGAATGTTACTGTAAAGACTTATTTAAATAATGGTCCAACCCCACTAAAGTATAATTTTTTTAAAAAAAATGTGAATTTAGGCTAAATATTTGAGACGTGAAATTGTTCGATTTCCCTCTAATTTCTAGGATATCTTCCGCCGTTCTTTACGGGTCAAATTGACGATCAAGATTTCTATTTCATGACAAGTGGAAACCAAAGGAATTTGGTGAATGGGTGACCCTTTCGAGCGCTATGAGTTTAGTTCGAAGAATCGAACTGCGGTGATGGAGGCTGGCCATGCGTGGAGGTGGCGACGGTGTTCGAACAATGACATATTAGATAATATCTTCATTTCTTATTAATAATTATTTTGAAAAATCAGGATAATTTAATACATTAAAAAATTAATGTATTTGGCAGTTATGGCTAGATCAATTAATTTTTTTTTATTATATTTCATTTCTTTTAGAATATTTATCCATTTTCAGATAAAATTATTTTTTAAATATATATCAATTTCACTTTCTAATAAAGTATTTTTTTATTCCAATAGTACTCTGAACAATTAATGACTATTAATGTAATATTTCATTTTTAAGCGTTTGATGTGCTTCACAATTAATGAGCATTAGGGTATATTAGTCCATACACTATTATTTTATATAGAATTACTCTATTATCATATTATTTATCAACTTTCTTAAAATCTATATTTCTCTAAATTTGATAAATATTTTATAAGAACTGAAATACTAAATTATATTAATTTTCTAAGGTGATTATTAATAAGAGAAATGATTTTCTACGCACGAATCGACGCACATACGTCACACATACAGTACAGAAAGGGTGATGGCTAGTCTGAAGCGTTATAAAAAAAAAGGAAAAAAATTTCGCTTATTGAATCCCGGTTCACCCCCCAACCCCCACATGAAGCTCGGCCAATAGGAGGTAAGGCTCGGCAAGAGGGGGTCTCGGCTCTGGTGGTAACCGGCTCATGTGAGGTGAAGTGATGGCAACGGAGCTCGGCCAGAGGCAAAGTCGGAGCTCAGCGGACGCTGCGATGGAACTCGTCAGAGGCGTCGCTCGCTTTCCTGTGTCAAGGCTCTCCTGAGAGGCAGAGATGAAAAAGTGAGGTGGGAGAAGGTGGAACTGACTAAGAGGAAGTAGAGTTCAAAGAGAAGGTAGAGCTCCTTCCTATGTCAAGGCTCTATCGATAGGCAAAGATGAAAAAATAGCTCGCTGCAAGAAGATGGTCCTCGTAGAGACGAAATAGAGCTCTTCAGTAGGAAGCTGTGAGGAGGAGGAGCTGGATGACAGGTGACTAAGCTTCAATGCATATTGGAGATTGTCTAGTCATTAAGCCTATTTCAGACAAGCTCGGCTCTCTTAATCTATTTTTCATCTTTGCCTTCAATCAAATCTTGGCAAGCTTTTAGGTCCTATCCTACAACTATAGATGAGATATATTATACTTCTATTTTATCGTGTTACAGTACATTGGACATATACATCGCATTGTGCATCTACTTAGTGCGTTCAAATAACATAACCAATTGATAAAGAAGGTGGAATCAATTAATTGGGTCGAGGGTTGGGAGCACCGACACGTAGGTACACAAGTTGGCGTTGGGGAACGTGTCCCTAATGAACGGTTGTCCACAGTTTCTCAGAAACATTATTGCGGGTACTTTCTGAGTTGCACTACGGCGCTGTGCATACCATAAGTAGAGCATAGAAAGTTGATGGTCCCGGGAGACAACTATTGTTACTCAAAGGAGGATATCACGTGCCAGAGGAGATATTTTATGATAAGGGTGAAAGAGCTGATTTAAATTATTAAATCTTATATAAATAATTGTAATTAAAATATAAAATTATATTATTTTTTTAAATTAATATATGAGTACTAATTAATATTAATTAATTTTAAATTTTAATTATTTATATATAATTATATAATTCAAATTTATTTTTTTCATGTTCATAATAATCACCTTTCATATTATACATCCATTTATTATTATTCAATTATATTTTTTGATTTACCCAATGTAAAACTTGGACACCTATCTATACGTACTTTACTTTATATGTTCCTTAAATTTCTTACTCAAATATTTTGCAATTCAAATTATTCTTCAATTATAAAAAATAATTAAATATTAGTTTTAAATATTACTAAACATCTTTCATTAAAAAAAGGAGGAATTCATTTATTTTAGGAATTAGTCTTGATATACTTACTCTATTGAATAATTTTTGATATATATATATATATATAGGAAAGGATACTTTTATGCCAGGGTTAAGTCATATATACTTATACCCTTTAATAACTCTTCATATGAATTAAATTAAATTAAATTTATTTGACTGTTGAATTATATGATATTTTATTGAACATTAAACATGTTAAATTTTAGAAAAATTAGATAACAATAAAGATGTATTTTAATTATTGATATTTACTATTATTTTAAAAAATATATGATCCATCAAAATAAAGTAAATGATAAAATATCAAATCATTCTCAAATTATATGAAATTTGATATATTTAATCTATTAGATAAGAATTATATATATATATATATCTTCCGTTGTTCTTTTCATTGGTCTGTTGTTGTTCCTTGTAATTATCATTTTTAATATTCTTGTGGTGTAATTAATAACAATTTAAATTATGTAGATTTTATTATTTATATGTTTAAAATATTATTTTAATTGATAATAATTATTGAATTTAACAATATATAAATATTATTTGCTACATAATAAATTTAATATAAAATTAACAATAGTTGATTAAAGTTAGCATTTTCGGTCCTAGTTCTCTCAACATATAAAATTTAAATTTCCTCTCAAAATTTAAAAATTCAACACACTAGATCTTTGGCTGTTGAAATCCCCTCTAAAGTGTGTTGACTTTTTAAATTTTGAGAGATTGAGTTTTCAAGTTTGAAGTTTAAATTTTCACTTTGAAGGGAATTTAAATTTTCAATATAATACCTCGAGTATACATGGCTCGAGACAAATCCAATACGACCTTAACCTCTAAACACCCATGCTGCTCGGGAAACCAGGATGCATAAGAGCCCTTTATTAGCTGAGCTAGTATATGATACCGCTATAGTGATCCTGATGAGCATAAGTTGTGGGATTTGAAGCACTTTGTTAACGCTATAACGGTCCTATGTAGGCCTGGGGCTTTTTGCTATGCCTGGACCACTATATTGGTGTTGCCAGAAGTGTGAATCAGGAACGATGCCGTTTCACTTAACATAACCTCTACCCTATAAAACCCTTCCCGCTCTTGAGAAGCCCCAAAATTCGAAACCCTTATCCCCAAATCTCTCTTCCACTCCCTCCACTCTCAACCCCACTTAGATCTACCTCGACAAGCTTCAAGGTATGCATTTGTTGATAGATTATGTCTTCCTTCTTCCTATTCTTTCACGTTCTTGTTTGGGTGCCATTGTTTTCTCATTGTTATCAAGTGGGTGCTTCCCAATGTTCTTAGAGTTGATTTAGAGATTGTTAGAGATACCCATAGATTAATCTTAAGTTTATGATAGTTATGGTAGACATTGGTGTCATCTTCGCTCCTCAATGCTCTCAAGTTGGTACTTCACTTTCCACTCTTCCAAGTGAGTATGTTTGATCTCATGACCCTATATTGGTCATTACATTAATATTTTCTAGCATTATAAAGTATTTAGAGTCTAAGAATTGAGCTTCCACATGATACAGTTTCTTTTTACAAAATGTGCAAGAATTAGAAAATGTTTCTTTGAACTACTCGTGAAAATTTACAATTATCAAATGCATGGGACTATATTTGATAGGGATAAATGCATTTTACTACCTTGAATTTTAGGTCATGTGCAATTTACATCATAACTTTTCAAAATGTGCATTGCGACACCCTGAACTTTACAAATTATGCAAAACATCCCTTAGTATAATTTTGACAACTAATGAATGTAAGATTTATGTGCAATTAACCCCTTGATCTTTCTAATTTGTGAAACCCGACATTTTCTAATTTTTTTATTGTGTACAACTTGACACCTGCTATGACTTAAAGTTTTGGGGGGGAGTTTGCACCTAAAAGTTTAGAGTGTTGTAATGCCCTATTTGAAAAATAGGTTTTTTTTTGCAAGTTTGAAAAGTTTAGAGTGTCATAATATACATTTGAAAAGTCAAGGTTTAAATTGCACATGACCTAAAATTCAGAGGTAAAATACATTTATCCCTATTTGATATGTAATTGCTATTATATGATTTATGCCATGATTTGAACTTTATTTATTATGAAAAGAATTAGTTTTGGTTGATGAGGAGATGTTATGTTTTATTTATGAGAAGAAATAGTTAGAACGTATAGAATCCCTTTTTGGACTTTAGTATGATTTTACAATAAGGAATTACTCATTCCTAGAGGAACAAAGCTCTGAGTTAACGCAGTTAAATCATTAACTATGGTATACCAAGTACTCACAGAGGCAAGTTTTTATTTAGATTAGTCGCGGGACGTGATTTGCCAGGACGCGGTTCGCCAGAGACTATTAAGATCTCAGCTAGGTACTCTTATTTGTCAAGGACTTAGCACCATCTTCCAGTTTATGGATAGTTTATTCTCTTTAATAATCCTTGAGAAAATAAAGATGACTTTTATGTTTCCAGGTAAACTAGTGATTTTCCAGCTTTATGTACTATAAATGAAATGATTTATGAATGTTGCATTACTATTTATATACCTTTCTTCTTTTTCCATGTATGGTTATGAGAAAGTATCCACTCATTGAGTTTTAAGATAAAACTCACCCCTTTTCCCTTTTCCTCATAGATATAACTATAGCTTTGGATCCTCCACCTCCTCCTCCTCGCAGCACTAGCATTCAGTTTGGATGAGCTTCACGTTGCCGTAAAGTGATATGTCATTTTGGTAGAGTGTTCCGTGGTTTGTGGACAAGGTCTCGGACCATGCATACTTTTATATTTTGTATACCATGATTTTATTCTTGAAATGTATTTAAAGTAGTATAGCATTTATAGTTCTTTTGTAATAGAGCAACTCAGTATAATTTGTATTATAGTTCCAGTTCCAAAACCATGAATTATAGTTACATTCAGTTTGGCAATCTATTTGGCTTCATTTTCTTTCTTTTTGTGCATTCTTTTTTTTTCCTTTTTTTCTTTTCCTCTTCTTTGCAAATGCTTGCTTCAAATGTGATTTTTTTCCTTCATTCCTTTTCTTCCTTTTCAACTATGGATTATGTTATAACTAACTGACAAAAGTTATTTCTCCTAAAAAAATAGCCCCGCATGGGGGTGATCCTTGTCAAATGTTGCTTCAAAAAGAAATTTAGGTTCAAAGTTGGGTAACAATGGATGATTTTTTTTCTAGGATAGAGAATATGACCAAACTTCATTTCAAATCATGATTGCCTATTTTCAAAAATTTTAATTGCAAGAAAAGATATCATGTCCACCTTTTGAATTTTTTATTTTTCCTTTTTTTCTTTTTTCAACAAATAGAACGAATACACTCAACAACATCTAAATGGAAGCAAAGCTCAAACATACACAATAGACTTCAAGAAGCAAGCATCATTATAAGGGGATGATCTTCAATAATGTGACTTGAAATTCCCATGTGGTTTGCAAGCTTAACTCCGCTAGAAAAGGATTTAGAAAAACTCTTTTTTTTTTTTTTTTTTGTGAATGGGTGTTGATGAGTGTTGGAAAGCTAACTTTTGGCAAGTGGGCGGGCTTAGGTAGGCTTTTGGTCAGTGGATGGGCGATGTCAAGGACAATAAGCGTAGATATATTGCGACCTGACAGTAAAAAGAATATCTAAGAATTTAAAAGGAAATACTAACCTAACATTTGAATTCTTCAAAATGGTGAATCAAGTTTTTTTTTCAAGGAAAACAAGATGAGAAGTGAAAAATAGCAAACTTTTTTTTTGGGAAAATTTTTGAAAGAACCCAGATGTGAAGCCTATGAACTTGAAAAAATGTATTATGGACATTTTTTTTTTTTTGCATGAGCTTAAAAAAGGATCACATTTATACCTAAACTTTTAGATGACTCTATTAGTGCATGGCTAATGGGACGATTTAGACTTCTAAAGTTCAATGGCCCCTAGATTGCTCCTATAGGGATGAACCCTCTCAGTATGATCAATACACAAAACTAGTAACAATCTGAGTGATGTCTTAACAAATGCCAGGTGTGCATAAAGCCCTCAGTGACAATGTTGAAACCCCTCCTAATCCTCGGTAGTATAAGTCTGGTATAGAGCCCAAAAAAGGTCAGTGATATGTGTGTGAGAATAAAGCCAAAAGATATGTACAAAAAATAAATGATAAGTCATCTATCCTAAGGTTTTAATGACAAGGCAAATAAATCAATTATTTACAGATAAGATAAACAATTATTTTCAAACAATTATTTACAAATCATAATCAAATAATTATCCATATAAAGAATCAAACAATTATTTACAAATAAAAAGAAACAAAAGATAAACTAAACTCAATTAGGGAAAACAAAAATTGTTGAAGTTATAATATTTTTGCATAACTCGCTTCATTAGGCTTGACTCTCTAACTATTCCCAATGGAGTTGCCAAACTATCATAACGTTCTTAGAGGGGGCGCCACAACGAGAAAAAAGGATATTTTTTTCAAAGGTTTTCAAATGGTCAATGGAGTCACTATCAATTTTTATTTATAGTAAAAATTGAAAAACCCTTTTAATTTGGCAAGACTGGCCTTTTAAGACAAAATTGGGTCTGAAGTTTAACTATGATTAAGAAATAGTGAAAACTTAATCCCCTACCCCTAATACATCCTGACGTTTACCCAAAGTTTATTGTGCAAAATTAAAATAACTTTAACAATTTATTTTTTCCTAAAAATTAAAGTCTGAAAAAAATTACAAAATTTAATAATAAATATTTACAAAAGAAAAGAATACAAATACAAGAAAATTTAATTTTAGCTTAACGGAAAATCTCTGCTCCCACACATCCTCTAGTGTAATAAAGAACTCAAAGTCATGTAATTTTTCTGAAAAATGATTGTGTTAGTTAATTTTAAGTATTTGCAAAAAGGATCTTTGAGACAAAATTTTTTGTTTTTCAGCCCAAAACGAAAAGGGGCTACATAAAGCCCTATACCCGAACAAAAGACTGACACAAAAAGGATAAAACAAGACAAAAGTTAGGCATGCTGTAAGGTTTTCGAGTTAACCTTCAACTTCCAAGAGAGAAACTAAGAGAGAAATGAATACACTTTACTCACTAAACTTCTAACTTCCTTACAAATGAAAATAATGACCTATTTATAAACTCAATTAACTAACTAACTAACTCAAGAGGGTAAACAACTAACTATGGGGCATAACACATGCAAGCAAAATAAGATGGAAACCATGAGCAATTCAACTTGTTACATGCATTTTAGTGACTTCAGGTTGTGATTATTTCAGAAACAAAAAAGAAAAAAAGGAAAAGACAAAGAAAAAATAAATCTAAATTAAATAAAATGAAATGGGGTCACAACTAAAAACCAAGGCTATCTTATGTGGCTTAAAAGTGGGTGTGCAACGGAGGTGGTTATTCGATGATTCATGGAGGGGATGGTGGTCTCAAACTCGAGTCGCTATGGTGTCTAATGGGGGAGGATCTGAAGATGATGATATTTGGAGTGGTGAAGGGCTGTGACTGGTTTTTTGCATGCTTAGGGTGCAGCTGTGGTGATGGTGGGTAGGATGGTGAAGGGGATTGTGTTTGGGAAATAATAATAAAAAAACTGCACTTTCTGAATGAATTTTTGGTTCTCTCCATTGCCGTTCAATGCCTCCCCCTTATTAATAGTACTTATTTATACACATTTTTACCTACTATAATTAAGATCCAAATTATTTAACCTGATACTAACGGAAACTAATTAAAGAAAACAAATCAAATTAATTAACAAAACATATCAAGTCATAACCAATCAATAAATTCACAATAAAATTAATCTTAAAGAAGAGTGATTAACAAAAAGATTTGACTTTTAGTTTTTGATTTTTTTTCAGTATTCTTTTTTAATTTTTGTTCTCTTATCTAGTTTTCCTTGAACTTTTATGGATTCATGAAATTTTTTTTTAGCAATTTGACCAAAATTGGGTGCTGACATTACATAATAGTGTCTTCACCTTTGTATAGTGGAAAAGTGCAAGGAACGACCATACACTTTCATTCTTATAGAACTTTAAAGCCTAAGATTTTCATAAGACAAATTGGCAATGTTCAATCCAATGCACTTGCATAAGACAAAATATGTAGATGTAGTGTTATCCTCCTAATAATCAACTGAGTCATCTAGTCATATGTATATTTTAGGTGGAGCTCCTTGTCCCCACATTTTCTCTGTCTCACTTAATTGCACCCTTAGTAGTGTTTGTTTACTATTTAGGATAGAAATACAAATACACGATATATAAATATGTTTGGTGGTGGAGAGGAACATGAGACAGACAAATTTTCTCCTTAAAAATAGAAAAATATAAAATTTCTATACCTTTAAAATGTGAGGAAGTGAGGACAAATAAGAGGAAATTTAATATTTTTATCTTCCAATAATATCCCTATATATATTTATTATTTATGTTTCTATTTCTATTATCCTATTTTGTCCTTGTCCCTATATTTCTCTCGGCAATAAACAAATGCTACCCTAATGACTTTTTATAAAATATAGTTATGATCAATTCAGCCATTAAATTATAACTATACGTTATATTGATTGTTTAAGCCATATTTTTTAAAAACTGAACTTTATAAAAATGTGAGCAAACCATTATTTACATACATTTAAGGAGTATTCATTATATTGATTTAAATTTATGTAAAAATTTATTAAATGATTTCAAAATAATGTGAAATGTTATAGACATGATTTATAATATAGGAACTTTCAATCCAACAATGGATTAAGCAAAAAACTTCAACAAAAAGTTATATATGCACAAATTCTTATTATGATATGAGCAGATTCTTCCTCATATATAACTTAATTAGAATAACACATTTTTTAGATTTTGTAAGTTTGCAGTTTTTATTTTCCTCAAAAAGATTCCATAGAAACCGTATTCGACACAAACCTGAAAATGTGATGTATAGAAGGGGTCGTTTCTTTCTCTTTGTGCTTGATCTCAGTAGGCCAATGCTAGCGTACAACTGGTAAAGTCACGTGTACCACACACCAAGATATTCGATGGGCTAAATGTGCTGGTGTATTTATAGACCAATTGCATTGGATACACAGAAAAAATATTTTCACCTCCTCATTATCTCCTAACGTGAAATTTTTAGGTATTGTTAGTCAAGTCAAAATATTTATTTTATTTTATTTATTAATTGATAAATTAATTATTATATTAAAAATATGAAAGAAATAAAAAATAATAATGATCTATAAAATTTATATATTAATTAATAAATAAATTTATGTGGTTTTTCTTCTTCTCGGTATTTCTCTCTCCGAACCCCTCTACTTCGTGGTCGCACCGTTGTTGTCATGATAAGAGCTTGATACTTATTTCCGAGCCTCTAGTAGGCTTGAAATCTCCTCCCTACCACCTTATTTACAGGTTGCACCACCACCCCCACTTCATCAGCCTCTTCTCTGCCACCGGCATGGATACCCACTCAAACTTCCATTCCATACTTGGCACAATAAAAAGAAAACAAAAAAGCACATGTTTTTGGAGCCTGATATTTTTAGTTGGTTTTGTTAGTAGCCTAGTATTAGAAAGTAGTAATTTTTTTTTTTGGCTGATTAAAGTTATTATTTTGATTCATCTCAAGGCCAAAAAACTGTTGGTGACAAGAGAAAAAATAGAACTAGGTTCTTTCAAATATGTGAAGTCTTTGATTCAAGTAAAGTTTTTGTTCTGTGTAGGTACCTTCCCTTCATACTGTGTATCCCTTTGAATATGGAAGGTGATGAACTTGTTTCAAAACTCATCATATGGGTTCTCCTTAGAAGATGAAAAGTTGGAACCTTGCCCATTACTACTCACAAAGTAAAGATAATTTCTTCATTTGATGGTGGAAAAATAATCGCCTTTGGCATGTTGAGAAATGGGATAGTGAGAATTAATGTGGCACATGGTGGCTGTTGAGCTAAAACGAGAAGAAAAATCAAGAGGGAGTGTGGCCGTTGAAGATAAATGGAGTTATTAGAGCTTGGGGAAGAGAGGTGTGAGAATTTTACAGTGAGAAACATGAGATTGGTGTGCAAATAGACCATCACATTTTCATTAGTGGATATTTTGGTGTGTGGTACTCTATATTTTGCATAGAGTATTACAGAATTTGCCTCTTCAATAATTGTAAAGATTTCATTTTAATTCAATCCGCGGGACTGGGACCTGGTTGGGGAAAAACGACTCCTACTTGTTGTCCCATTTTTGGTGAATAGTGATATTTGACGGTGCTGCCAATTATTTGTGATTATGCAGTCACATGGTCGCTCCACTATTATAGTGCTAAAGTGCTTTACTTTCTCTTATTTTTTAATTGTGCTCATCAAATCTTTTAATTTTGCTAGCAATATTGTGAGAGATATTCCTCTCCTAGTCTTTGACATGGAGCATTTACAACTATTCTTTTCATTTGATAGATACAGGCATGTAATAGTTTCATAATCTATCTTAATACTAGATTATAAAGATCCAACTTCATAATACTTGATTATGTCATGTGAAATCATTTCTGTGAAGAGTAAAATTAGTATAGGCTTGGGTTCCCATTAAATGTTATATGTGATAATATAATAATCATTCAAACTATCATTTAATATTATAATATTGAGATAATATAAAAATTAATAATTAATATATTATTACATGTCAGACACACAGATTCAGGTTTATAATATCACTATTCTTCTCTTAGATACTTAAAGAGACCGATGGAGACACATGAAAAATTTATAAGTTGCGACAACTTGATGGTTGTCGAATCCATTACTCATTACCGCTAATTCAAATTGACGAATGTGAAAGTAGGCTGTTTTTTTTCAATGGGATTTGAACCCACTAAACACGTTTTCAAAAGTTTTCTTATATGGGTTGAGAAAGCCAGTTCCTATTAAAATAATATTATTATAATGAATTTGACAATATCAAACTTAATAAAAAATAATAATAATAAACTCGATATTGTTGAGTTTAATAAAAAATAATATAATAATAAATTGGACATTATCGAGTTTAGCTAAATGCTATATTTCTGTAAATTCTTTCATAATCTCATATTTCAACATAAAATTTATCTAAACTCCATATGCAACATAAAAAACCGTGAAATTGTTGACATTTTTGTGGCCAAATATATCATGCTATAAGTAACAACAATAATTGTCCATTCATCACTTAGAAATAAAATTGTCCATTTACAAAAACTACAAATTGCAACTTGGTATTCAAATATCATATATAACAGGTCCAAAAAAAATAAAATTCAAATATCATATAAGCTTTAAAAATATATAAATATAATTACCTTTTTTATTATATTAAAAATTAATAAAATATCATTTTAAATTATATTATTTGACTTCTTAATATTCTATTCAACTATACAATTACTTTAATTTATATTCCTTTTACTCTATTTTAATATTATATGTGTTAGAAGACATGATAGAAAATAAGAACAAAGAGAAAAAAAAGGAAATAATCTATATGTACCGTATTAAGATATTATGTTTAATATATAAAGAGGTGTGTCTATTTATAAGACAAAAAATAAGATCACAATATAATGACAAAATCAACCTAATATCAATATAAATCAAACATAAAATCAAATCAAAATATAATAAATATTTATTCTTAATACTCCCACTCAAATTAATGCTCATCAATCTTTGAGCTTATTACAAACTTACAATTGAATATATATAGATTGGCTTGGCAGAACTAGGAAACAAAGAGGGCCGAGGCATAATCACAATACTTGAAACTCATGAAACACAGACGGATTTTACAGACGAATTTTTTCCCATCTTTGATATAGAAGGATTTACAGATGGGCAAACAAAAAATTGGAAATTTTTTTTGGTCATACTCAATAAATCCATCTGTAAATCTGTTGTAAATGATGGTGCAAACTCCCACCACATGGCTCGTAACTATTACAGCAGATGGTGTATAAGGCAAAAAATTAATTTAAAAAAAAATAGATGAATTTATAGATGGTTTTATTATTAGTTTTTTAAAATAAAATTCAAGTCATTACAGACGGTAAAATCTGTTTGTAATTTGAATTTTCAAGCACATATCATATACGCAATTTAAAAACCATACTATTCGTTTGCAATTCCTTAATTGAAACGCATCGTTTCAGTTTCTATTGGTATAGTGGATTTTCCCTTCCATAACACGATGAGTGAAACGATTTGTTTCATTAATCACTTTACAGTCATAATCATTTCATTCATCGCATTAGATAGGAAAATCCGTCTATAATGCATAGAGATTTCAAAACGTGCGACTTCCTTCTTCTTCCCCATTTTCCATCTCCTACATTCTCTCTAGCACTCCTGCCACTTTTTTGGCTCCGTCGATGATTTGAGCCTCCATTTGCAAATGGTTTATGCCATTGTGTTTTTGGTATTGTGCTTTACCTTTTAATCGATTTAGATGTTTTTTTTTTATTTATGGTATTTTTTTGTGCTTTCCATTGCTTATTGTTTCTAGTTTTTAGCATTACTAATTGGAAGAAATTTCAATTGTGTAGGATTTGGAGTACATTTGGAGCATTATTGGAGCAATTTGGAGCACATTTTGTTTGCGAGTTTTATAATGCATTGGTAAATTTTTATATTTCATAATGTTTTTGATTTTGGTGTTTAGAGATTTAAGTGTTTGTGAATTTTTTCCCCAATTTTACTGTGAATTAAAAAGTTTGTATCTATAATTAAATTTGTTTGTTAATTTTTTATTTTTAGGGTTCGTTTGGCACATGCTCAGCCATTGATATCATTATTTATCATGCATTGGTATATAGGTTAGTAATAAAATCTTTATTATTGATATGCTATAATGAATATAGGATAAAGACTTATGATTTTTATGACAGAATTGTAGGACTAGAAATTGCATGAGTATGGGGAAGGGCGTAGATATTTTTCCCTCACTTGTTTGCATTATTTGTTGTGAGATTATTTGTGTTTGCGCAGAGAATATGCATATTGTGGAGTTATAAGGGAATGCGTTCCAGAATAGTTTTAGGATTGTGATGTGTAATGTGTTAGATTAATTGTTTTGTAGTCTAATGTAATTGTTTGTGTAACATCCCTGCTACTTTACGGATTAATGAATGTCCCTATAAACTAACACGAGTTTTTTCAGCGTGCTTTGTCCTCACTCACACGCTTCCTGAGAAACTTCCAGGAGGTCACTCATCCCAAAATTGCTCCAAGTCAATCACGCTTCCGTGGAGTTCTTTCGTGATGGGCTACCGAAAGAAGATGCATCTTGTTAGTATAAGTAGTACAAATCAATTCATATAAGCTATCCTTAACTGTATAGTCCCATATCTACATAGTCTCAGGATTCCTCTCATTCTGTGTGTAATCGGTTCATTCATGTACCCCTCCGCTTGGAGGTTTTGCCAGGAGCTCTTCTTGTCTTTCTTGTATCGCGGTCACTCTTGCTCTCGTCACAAGGCATTACTTGCCCACCAGCTTTCGCTTGGTTCATCATCGAACCACACCTTATTGGGAGAAGTGCATGCTCTAATACCATTAATGTAACACTTTACTAAACTTTAATTCTTCCACTTAATTTTTAATATCATTATTATTTTAAACAATAGTTAGCTAATATAATATTATTAACCTGTAATATGAAATTTTATGAGAATTTTTTTTAAAATTGCTATGATTATTTCTCATTCATAGTTCTATACTGGAATAATGTATACCAATTTAAATCATGCATCTGGTAGATTTCCAAGAAAGAGAGGTGGGTCACAATGGTAAATACCAAGTCTTTCCTAGCCAGAATATTTCCAAATTTTACTTTCAGTAATACACTTTCTTCTAGCAACCTAAGGATATTTTTTAAATGACAAAGAATATTTTTTTTCTAATATATTACTACTATTTGTTAATCAGGAATTCCTACAATTTAGATAACCATCATCTATAGAAATATACTTCACTACTAACATCAATTTATAGGGTACAATACATAGTACACATTCAAGATACATTAAGAAAACTTTAATACAATAATATAACATAACCAAAGTCTGGTAACAATAGTAAAGATTCTATCTAGCACACATAATAGAATCTGATTATTTAGAAATTAAGTCCAAGGTTACATCCACTTCACTATTGATGACGATCCATGCTATCTGGAAACATCAAAGAAAGGGGTGAGAGAAGTCTCAGGAGGTGATGTTTCCAGGGAGTCTGACTTCATCCCAAAAAATATTAAGAATAACGCGAGAAGTAAGATGCAATCTTTTATATTAACTCAAAATGGACCTAATTAAGGTAAAAATATATTAAAAATACTAAAAATTATAAAAAAATTCATGAAAATTATAGATAACTTATAAATAAGGTAAAAACATGTTCTTGACAATAGATTAAGGAAAGTCAATTTTTATGATTATTTTATGAATTATTTAGTATATATAACTTTAAGATAAATATGCAAAATTTATCATTTTCATATATTAATCATTTAAGACAACTTGTCACTAGTGGACATGAGGTCCAGACCTCTAGGCTGCTAAAGGATAAGAAAAAAATAATTTAAAAATATTTACATAAATTATTAGTTAATTAATTCCTAATAAAACTAGCAATAGTGTAAAATACCAAATAAAATATAAATAATTATAGAAAATTATATAAAGTTCGTGACTACTTGTATTATATCTCTAATAATCTTATTATGAATAACATCCCCTGTTACTTTATAGATTGATGACTTCCCACAAACCAACGCGGGTCTTTCAGCGTGCTTGTCCTCACTCACACACTTCCTGAAAACTTCCAGGAGGTCACCCATCCTCCAAGCCAAGCATGCTTAACTGTGGAGTTATTTCATGATGAGCTACCAAAAAGAAGATGCATCTTTGTTGGCATAGGAGTACCAATCAATTCATATAAGTCATCATCAATTGTATAGTCTTATACCTACATAGCCTCAGGATCCTCTCATTCTGGTGTGTAATCGGTTCATTCATGTTCTCCTTCGCTTAAAGGCTTTGCCAAGAGTCGCTCCTTGTCCGTGCCTTCTTGCATTGGCAATTACTCCTTGCCTCGTCACCTGGCATTACATGCCCAATAGCTTCCACTTGGTTCGTCCCGAATCACATTGTACTGGAGAGGTGTAAGCTCTGATACCATTTGTAACATCCCTTGTTGCTTTATGAATTGACGACTTGTCCTCATAAACCAACGTGAGTATTTTCAACATGTTTTGTCCTCATATACACAATTCTTGGAAAACTTTCAGGAGGTCACCCATCCTCCAAGCCAAGCATGCTTAATTGTGGAGTTTTTTCGTGATGGGCTACAAAAAGAAGATGACAAGGATTTGACATTCATTGATCTGACTAGGACGCCCTAGCAATGAGAGCTCTCACAAATCCAATATGAAATAAACCTTGCAGACTATAACCATTAGAAGGGAACAAGATATTATAAAATGGAGTTATAGTATATTCATGATTATTTATTATACTTCTTTTAATGCACTTTTATTATGATTGATATTATGCACTTCTATGTTGCTTGACTTTGTAACATCCTTTGTTGCTTTATAGATTGACGACTATCCCACAAACCAACATGAGTTTTTCAGCGTGCTTTGTCCTCACTTACATGCTTCTTGGAAAAACTTTCTAGAAGGTCACCCATCCCAAAATTGCTACAAGTCAAGTACGCTTAACCGTAGAGTTCTTTTGGGATGGGCTATCGAAAAGAAAGATTTACTTGTTGGCATAGGTAGTACCAATCAATTCATATAAGCTATCCTTAAATGTATAGTCTCACACCTATACAGCCTCACAATCCCTCTTATTCTGGTGTGTAATCGGTTCATTCATGTACCTCTCCGCTTAGAGGCCTTGCTAGGAGCTGCTCCTTGTCTGCCTTCTTGCTGGTGATTACTCCTGCCTCGTCAGGGCATTACATGCCCACCAGCTTCCGCTTGTTCGTCCCTCGAACTACACGTCCTGGTAGAGGTGCAGGCTCTAATACTATTTGTAACATCCTCCTGCTTTATAGATTGACAACTGTCCCCACAAACCAACATGTGCCTTTCAGCGTGCTTTGTCTTACTCACACGCTTCCTGGGAAAACTTCCCATCTTCCAAGCTAAGCACGTTCACTGTGGAGTTCTTTAGTGATGGCCTACCTAAAAGAAGATGCATCTTCTTTTAGGTAGGCCATCACTAAAGAACTACCTTAATGCTTGACTTGGAGTAATTTTGAGATGAGTGACTTCTTGAGAATTTTCTCAGGAAGCGTGCGAATGAGGACAAAGCACGCTGAAAAGACTTATGTTGGTTTATAGGGACAATCATCAATCCATAAAGCAACAGGGGATGTTACATTTGCATATAATTATTTTGATGTAATTAATTGTTTGTGTAATTATAATGACATTGTCATTTGTTAATTGATTGTTGAAGGCATATTATCTTAACGGGATAGTCTTAAATCAAGGGAAACTCTATTAAAATGTTCCAAAATTTTTATTTTTATTGTTTGAATGTAACCATGATGTATGTAAGGGAACGTTGATACATTAGGGGAAACTCTGGTGAAATTTACATTAAAAATTCATGTAATTTAAAATAAAAGAGATTCATAAAGTGTTGTGTTTAACTTTCAGGTTTATATAGTTTTTGATTGAGATGTTCCTTGGAAACCATTCATGGATGTATGATAGGTTGCACCTAGGTCAAGGGAGTAAATCCGAATTCTATGAAAGTGTTGAGGAATTTGTATGTATTGCTTAGAATTTACAACAAGTCATTGCTGACTAGAAAATTAGGTGTCCATATTCCAAGTGCAAGTGTAGGAAGTTCTTAGATATTGATTCAATTAGGTATGATCTTTACACATTTGGAGTTAAACCTGATTATTGGATATGGATTGAAAATAGGGAAGTAGTTGATGTGGAAAATCATTTTAGAATGGGTTATGTTGGAGGCAATTCAAGTGCGGTGTAATTAGGAAGGCAAGATGCAAGTAATCTGGCTTGGGAAGAAAACAATAGTCGTTATCAAGAAATGGTTTATGATGTTGTTGGCCCCAAATTTAGAATCTTTCCTGAATCTAAAGTTGAGCAGGAACCCAACCTAGAGGCTGTAAGGTTTTATAGTTGTGAGGCAGCAAACAAACCTTTATGGAATGAGTGTGTGCACTCAAAGTTATCTTTAGCAATAAGAATGTTGGGCATTAAGTCAAAAGGCAATCAAAGTCGAAGTTTGTGTGATCAGTGGGCTTAGTCCTAACATGAGGCCATCCAAAAGACTTTTACTAAGCAAAAGGATTAGTTTCTAAATTTAGTTTAAAAGAAGTAAAAGTTGATTAATGTTTGAAAGGATGCATGCTCTATTACAAAGAGGATGCTGTATTGACACATTGCAAATTCAATGGAAAGCCTAGGTTTAAGCCAAAGAGAGGTGGCAGAAGTGGTAAGCATAAAGATGAGCCACAAAAGATAATGCATTTTTTGCCTTTAATCCTTAGGCTAAAGAGGTTGTATGCTTAGCTCTCACATGAGGTGGCATAGTGAGAATAAGAGGGCAATAGCGTATGACTCATCCATCTCATGGTGAGGCTTGGTAACATTTTGATCGAGTGTATCCTGAGTTTGTGTCTGATCCTAGAAATGTAAGGTTAGGATTGTGTGCTGATAGGTTTACTCCAAACAATCAATTCAATAAACCATATTCTTATTGGCCTATTGTCTTAGACCTTTCAATCTTCCTCCTAAAATGTGCATGAAAAATCCATGTTTGTTTTTAACCTGTATAATTCTTGGTCCAAAAATCCAAAATCTAAAATTGGTGTACACTTTCAACCTTTGATTGATGAGTTGAAAAAGTTGTGGTGTGAGGGTGTAGTAACTTACAACATATTAAGGAAGCTAAATTTTAACATGAGGGTATAACTGATATGGACAATTAATAATTTTTTTGCTTATGGTATGTTATCTAGATGTATGAGTAGAAGGACATTAGCATGCCCAATTTATATGGAGGATACAAAGTCATTTACATTGAAATATGGAGCAAAAAATTCATGGTTTGATTGTCATAGAAGATTTTTATGTATGGGACATCCGTATAGGCACCATGTAAACAAATTTAGGAAGGCAACTATTGAGAATGAGGAGCCTCCCATTAGACTAAATGGGCATGAAGTTAGACACTTTCAAAAAATAATAGAAGTAGGAAAGTCCATCAGATTTTAGGGTTATAGGATGACATATAATTGGACTAAATAAAGTATATGTTGGGAGCTATCTTATTGGAAGGATAACTTAGTTTACCATTGTCTAGATGTCATGCATGTAAAAAAAAGTATTTGACAATATCATGAATACCATAATGGACATTGATTGACTTAAAGACAATGACAAGGCATGACATGATTTGGAAGAGTATTGTTGGCATCCTGAATTGAAATTACAACAACTCCTATATGGTCGATTGTTAAAGTCAAAGGCAAGTTACACCCTTACCACAAAGACAAGATGTGTGTACGTGGGTACAAGATTTGAAAATGTCTAATAGTTACACTTCAAACTTGGGTCATTGTGTGAATGTTTTACAATGAAGGTTTTTGGTGATAAAAGTCATGATTGTCATGTATTCATGGAGTGTCTTCTCTTATTGCATTTAGGAAATCACTTGACCATGTTTGGAAGCCATTGATAGAGCTAAGTGAGTATTTTAGAGTCCTATGTTCACTCACTTTTAGAGTTGACTATCTGTTAGTGATGGACAAAAACATCAATGTGATTTTGTGCAAATTAGAGAATATTTCACCCTGGTTTCTTTGATTCCATGGAGCACTTGCCTATACACTTAGCATATGAAGCACGTGTTTGTGGACTAGTATAATATAGGTGGATCTTAGAGAATGTGTTTATGAAGCATGGTCCGTATTCAACTAACCTGTTGTGCTGGGCAAAAGTGAAGAACAATGGATCTTAGGAGATAATTCAGATGCCGCACATTTGCATATCTTGATAAATTGTGATGAGCTGCAACCTTTTAGAACGTAAGTGACTTATGATTACTTTAATTTTTTTTCCTCAAAGTGATTCAATTCTGACCTATTGTTTAAGTGTTTATAGATATTTTGAACAATTATATGGTGACCATTGCCTTAATTGATTTCCATCATGGTTCAAATCTTATGTATGTCATGTAATTTCACTTACAAGTATGTGTTAATTTTTTGATTTGATCTTTATTCTTCAATTTGATATCTTCCATGGTATATGTAGGTGCATGATCCTAGTAATGATATAACCGATATTCACCTATATAACTTGTCCTGGGTCCAACATTCTCCTATATTTGCCAATTTATTATACTAAGGTACAAATTTCAAACCATGGAATCATATAAAGGGAGAAAACGATAATGGGGTCAGTCTTAGAGGGATTCAAGTGTTGGTGAATGTAATTGGCATGCGAAACTTAAGGAAATAGTTGAGTTAGACTATGCCTGAATCTATAACAAGGGCTATCTTGTACAAGTGTGAATTGTTTGATCCATCATGCCCAACAAGAATACATAAACATAACTAGTACAACATCAATGAGATAACCATAGCAAAAGATGTAGAGGCTTTGACCCGTTCATCATTGCACAAAATGCAAGACAAATATATTTTCTATCTTATCCTGAAAATGTAATAAGAATTGGAGAGTCGTAATAAAAATTAGACTAAGGGTTAGATTGAAACTGAAAAGTGGCTGATGAGAAGGCTTATCGAATTCATAATTCAATCCTTTCACGTGTAGTAATAAAAACTACCATCCCAATTAACCTTAGCTTCCCCTTTGAACAAAGTTGAGACAATTGACTTCCTACCCAAGCTTTAAGAACAAATGAAGGGATGACATGACTAAAGAGGAACAAGAATTTGTGAATGACATTTCATTTGAGAATACTTATGCTAGTCTTGAACTATTAGAGCAAATGAGGTAAATTAATAAGGTGAATAGTATAGATGTGTGTAAAAGACAAATATCTAGTGCTTGTTTTGGTAAAGTTTTTAGTGATTTACTTAGTAAGATTAGCACTTTCATATGGAATTTGGACTTTTATGAAATTTTTGGAACTATTTTTAATTTGGTGATTTTTAAGGGAATTTGATAGCTTGGAACGTTACTTTTACTCAATTTTACAAGAGTGATAATATTTTTGGAGCTAAATAAAAGAGTTTTAGAATCACTTTAAGAAGGTTTCTAGAAATGCTAGTAGAAAATCATTGTCTCTACATAGATTAGATTTGGACAAATAACGATATTTTAAAAAGATCAAGATATGCTCTACAACTTCTATGTTTAGCTCAAAACCCAGTTCTAAGATTTGCTTTGTGAAAATCCAATTGCAAAATTGAAGGATGCTGTTTTTTTGAAGTTGTCTAGCTGACTTTTACCTCGTATTTTTCCAATTTCTTGAGTTACAGGAGTCCAAATGTGATTATTCTTACGATGTTGGAAAGCTAATTCAATTTTCTACAACTTTGTGTACATAGTCGAAGCTAATTCCAACTTGTAAAGATGGGTATAGAGCTCGCAAAGTGACCATCCACATTTCCTCCTATACCAGAACATGATTTGGCCCAATTATAAGCCTAATAGAGCACAAAATTAAGTGTTGCTTTGTGAAAATCCAATTGCAAAATTGAAGGATGCTGTTTTTTTGAAGTTGTCTAGCCTGACTTTTACCTCGTATTTTTCCAATTTCTTGAGTTACAGGAGTCCAAATATGATGATTCTTACGATGTTGGAAAGCTAATTTAATTTTCTACAACTTTGTGTGACATAGTCGAAGCTAATTCCAACTGTAAAGATAGGTATAGAGCTCGCAAAGTGACCATCCACGTTTCTCCTATACAGAACATGATTTGGCCCAATTATAAGCCTAATAGAGCACAAAATTAAGTGTTTTAGGCCAATATTATCATTAAGAATTAATCATTTAAGAATTAATAATACCCTAAAATAGAATGAGCTATAAATATATCATCTTAAGGATGAAAGAGAGGTCTTGTGGCAGCCTTGGGGTCTTTTGGCCTCTTGGCCAATTTGAAATATATCAAGGAGGAGCTACGATTTTTGTAACTACATCAAGGAGGAATGGGCACTTGATTGGGATCCATTCTTCTTCTCTTTTCTCCTTGATTTATATTGAGCATATACATTCTGTCTATGGATTTGTATTTATTAAATATATTAGTTGTCTAAATACCTTATGCTAGGGTGATGCTATAACTTATGTTGTGACTATGATTATTTGAGATTTCCAATCTTTATGAATTCTTTCTTATTCAATTAAATTTCTATTATCTTTACACAATGTTATTTATGGATTCGCAACCCATAGATTGATTATAGAGTTATGTATCATAAAGGAATCTATATACATGAAATTGAGAAAATGAAATAGAAACCTTAATGTCTAATTGTCTAGGGATAGAGGTTAGAAATTTCAGGGCTTTGAAAAGGGATTCACAAATCGATAATGTCTTTAGTTTTAGGTTTTAAGTTGAGGAATCAATTGAGTTCTAAAATCTAGGGAGGATTGGTATGCCAAGGAATTAGGTATCAATTAGATTAGGAATTGTCCGGATTAAACGGAAGGCGAAAATTAGCTGTTAAAATTGGAGTCACAAGTTTATTTAAATTGGGAAAAACATGGAAAAACCCGTTTTATTAAAAATTGGTCTTTGAAACCAGACTTAAGCTCGGAGTCGGTTATGCATAGGGAAGGGTAAGATTTTAGTCCTCGCACCCTAATACAGTCCTTAACGGTACCTTAATTGATTTGTGCAAATTATTAATAACCTTTCAAAATATTCATTTTATTACATTTTTTATTTACAAGAAAATTACAAAAGAAAAAAATTTAGAACACCAAGCTGTCACAACTTCAGTGTCCAAAAGAGTTAACAAGGTCTCAGCTAAATTAACCTTTTTTATTTGAAATAAAATATTTTCTAAAGGAATGAAAATTAAATGAAATAAAATATCTCATTAAAAAACTAATGAAAAATTTACAATTAAGACAAAAATTATAAATATTAGATTTTGACTTGACAGGGATCAAATGGCCCTTACGTATTTGCAATGGAAAACTCAAAGTCACGTAGTTCTGTATAAGTTATTTGTATGTTGATTGATTTTATTATTTTTTTAAAAGAAATTTTGAATATCAAGTTGCGGCTAAAATATTCCCGATTAATAAGCCGTCTCAACTCAATTAATTCTTATTTATTTATTAAAACAATTCATCAATTAATAAATTAAATAAAATTTCTTTAATAAAACAAACACTCAAGTATTTATCTTATGTGAAAATGGAATGAATCTTTTTTTTATCTTAAACTTTAAATTAAACCAAATCTTAACTGACAAGTCTAAAGTTCAAAAATTAAACAAATACTAAATTAAATAAATAAATCCAAATTAAAACAAACAAATCTAAAAAAAATATTTCAATAAAATAACACAAATTAGAATGTAATTAGAACTAAAACTAAAACCTTATAACTAAAAATTCCTTATTTATTTTATCTTATTTTCATTTAAACTAAAATTATAAATTTAATTTTATTAACTTAATCCCGTCAATGTAATTCTACTTTTAACACCCCACACACTAATACTAACACAAATGCACACACTAATTCACAACTCACTATCACTCTCTCTTTTATTTTATTTTTGGATTTAGATTAATCCAAATGAATATCTAAAGGCCAAAGGATCAAAAATAAAATAAACTCTAATCAACAAAAAAACTTGAATCCTAACACACAACTCAAAATCTAATCCAACAGAAATAAGGTAACACTAACTAAGAGTACAAATAATCAAGATAAATAAAATTATTTATTTTAAACCTAATCTAATTTCTCTAATCTAATCCCTTCCCCCTCAACTCACACACACGCACACTCACATAAACTTACGCGCTCTCTTTTTACACACGCATACATACACAAAAGGGAAGAAATAAAAAAACAGAAGGAGAGGAGTGAGATGAAGCGGAGAGAAAGGGAAGAGATCAGAGAGAATGGGACTAGGGATCTAGAGATTGGGAAATATAGAGTGAAAGAGAGGGCGTCTCGTGAGTAGAAGAGGAAGAAGCCCCACCACGCGGAAGGAGCCGGCCGGCCGGCCATGACAAAAGGGTGCTGGCGGTGCTCACAAGAGGGAGGCCGGTTGTTTGCGGTAAAAGGGAAGGACGATGGCGATTTGCAACCTCGAAGTCCCGGCTGACTCTAACGGCTACTATAGTCGAAAGAAAGGGTCACGATGGTGAGAGAGGGATGGTGGGGTGGCGATGGTCGTGGTCGTGGTTGTGGAAAGGGTGGTGCTTTTTGATGAGGATGGTGGAAGGGTGGAGGTAACGATGGTTGTGGCCATGATACTTGGTTTGGGAGGAGAGGCCGAGATCGGCCAGTGGCCAAGAGCTGAGGGCTAAGGCTGGCACCGACGTGGTGGTGGTGTTTGGAGGGAGGCCGTGACTTTGGTGAGGATGATGGAGGATGATGATAAGGTTTCATGGAGGTCGCGCGGTGGCGGAAGAGGAGGCCACCGGGCCCGTCCTTTTTTCCTCTCCTTTTTTTTTTTAATTTTTTATGATGATGATATTACCATTGAGTTTACCTTGTTCTCTTTTTTTTTTTGTTGCTGGATTATTGGTATATCCTTGCATCCTTCGGATTTTTGCTGGTTGATTTCTCATGTTGGAAATTTTTTTTTGTTTTAAATTTTAATGGTGATGGTGAGGTTGTACTCATGGTTCCCTCGGGAAGAGGTGATGATGGATATTTATTCCCCTTTGTGATTATGGAGATGTTGGCTGTATATGGTGAAGGGTCAACATCAGTTAGCGGTTCTCGGTTGTGCATCCTCCAGCTCCTTCACACCTCATTCACACCGAAAAACGTTAATGCCTTGCACCAAGTGGAGAGAACCATCATGGCATTCACCACCTTTTCTTTGATTTTCTTGATACTTCACCCATCCCTTTGCTTATCCGTGACCAACTCTTTTGTCCCTTTTTTTTGTTTTTTGTTTTTTATTTTTGTTTTATTCTACATACGAAATGAACTTAAGGAACTTTCCTTCTTTTTTTTTAATGGACATGGACTAACAAATTGTGGGCTGTAATAAAATGGGTTGGACAATGAATGGCTAAGCATTTTTAATTTTTATTTTATGTAGAAATGGGCTGAACAACAATTATATGTTTTTTGGTTTAAAATAAATAGATGAAAAGACTATAAAGGAAATTCATTTAAATTATGAAATATGCAAATTTTTGGATTTTTGTTTAATAGGGATAAATTGGTGTTCAGGAATCCATCTCCATCAATTGATGAGTTAAATATTCATTAGATTAGGAGCTCAATTATCATAGAAACAACTTTGTGAAATCTAATGCCTAGTTCTCTTTCCTTTGTGATCTTTCATGTTTCTTTTGCATTTTTATTTTATTTTATTTATTTTGTTTATATTATTCATACCTTTCGGCAAGTCTAAACACTTTCTAAGTTAGGGAAGCGGTAATTGGTTGAATCAATCCTTATGGAAATGATACTCTACCCACTCTTTTATTACTTGTACAAGGGTATACTTGTTGAAGCTATTTAAGTCCTGTAATGTTATTACATTTATGTTTTGTGTGTTGTTGATCCTATTTTATTTTAATTAGGATATTCTAGACCAAACATGTATTATGTTTCATTCAGATATGGTAGGTAGAGGTAAGGGGAAGAAAGGTCCTGCTTAGCATACTAGTTGTAGTGGTAAAGGCAACACTCCACATCCATCGCTCTAGCTTCCACCTTCACACCAACCAGAGTGCAAGCATCCTAGCCCAGGGATAGAGGCAATACATCATGGTACCTAGCCCTAGGTATATGCCTCTTTCCTTTCCAGGATAGCATGTTTCACAACCATGCCATCAGCTACATCCGCCACGCTATCCCTTACATAGCACACAAGTAATGGATTTACGTTGTTGCATCCTTTGGGAAGCAATCACAGAGGGCACCCTTGAGAGCGTTTCCAGGTCTAAGATGGGATGGATCTACTTGGTAAGAGATTTATGGAATATGCCACGGAAATTTATTTCATGTGAATATTAACTTATAATTTTCTTATTTTATGTCGTCGTTATTTTTTATATAATATATTTTCATATATTCAGTTGGTCTCCAGCCCAAAGGGGTAAACACCAGGTCACGGATACCATTAAAAGAATGTACAATGCGCCTTATCTCAATTTTGGTAAGATGCATGCCTAAGAAAATGAAGGAGGAGTGGTACAAGGATTGGAGGGTAATAAAAGTCAATTAATTCATTTAAAGTCTTATTTGAGCTCTAATGTTTTACATGTATTAACTAATTTATGTTCATGTAGAGTCGCTTTTCCATTCCCCCAGGATGAAAAGATGATATTCAAGGCTTGGAAAAGTTACACTACAAAGCAACTAAGACGGATGTACAATGAGATCTGCGAGGATCTGGATCTGGAGATTGGGTAGCACCCCACTTCCGGCAAGCCTTCCAAGAAATGGGGGGTGGCCTTTATAAAGGTCGTATTTATGGCATGGGGTCGCTTTGCGAATCAATGTCCCCTACATCTATGACAGGGATGCCCCTTCTCTTGTACTTGAGGTGGTGGGGACATAGTCCGCACTAAGTCTATGCTCTAATAAGGAGCTGGAGAAGCAAAATAAGGAGATGTAGAAAAACAAGGAGGTGGCATAGAAGAAGAAGTGGGCTAGGAAAATGGAGAAAAGATGGCATCGAGGATACAGAGGGAAGTGTAGCAATATGTAGTGCACATGGATGTAGTAGAAGCATGCATACTTGAACCGGATGAGCGAGCGCTCCACGCCTTTTCCTCTTCCCCAACTAGCTCTAGCACCACCAGTTTTGGGGTGATATGAGATTCCTCCTGTCCTCCTCTTCCTCCTTTGATGACGATGATGACGACGATATCAGCGACGATAAGGAGCGAGATATTGATGACACGAAGTACTTGCAAGCATTTATGTACTGATCCAAATTTTGTTATTTATGTATGATATTATTATGTCATGACCCGATTTGGATCGTGACCAGGATGTGGGAATCTCATACCCACATAAGCCTTGTGATTGTTGCGCGATACTATATGCATATTGTCATTCGTAAAATCTATTTCAAATAACCCATACTATCTTGCAAATTCCCAAAACATAACCATACTAATAATTTTTGAATAACTCCTTCAATATATCATCAATGAAACTGTAACTAAAATCCAAAATGTGCTAGTTGCTTTTACAAAAGAATCGTGAAACTATAAACTTTTAAATACAAATCAATATCATGATTTATCAAAAACAAAATCATGCATGTATGTAGTTCGGGACCCTGCCCATAATACCACTGGAGCCTGCTCTATCAAAAGACATAACACTTCAAGGCAACATGAAGCTCACCCAAGCTTGGAAGAAACTACTACTGCTAAGGAGGAGGTGGTGGAAGATCTGAAGCCTACTGAAATCTGTAAGGGAAAGGGAAAGGGGGGTGAGTTTTATCATAAAACTCAATGTGATCTCACTTATAACCATATATGGGACAAGACGAAAAAATACATAAATAATAATGCAATACTCGTAAACTATTTCTATTTAAATTGTATAATAGCTATGAAATCATAAATTTGCGGTAAATATAAAAATCATTTTTATTCTTTCAAGAATTACTAAAAGAACAAACTATCCATAAATGAAGGACGTGGATGTTAGCCCTTGCAAACAAGAACCCTTACTGAGATTTAAGGTCCCTCATGAATCGCATCCCTCGTGGATTGATCTAACATGTGGATAAATGCCCCGCGGGCCTTGGTATATTAAGGTTAATAGAATAATTGTCATTAACTCACAAGTCTATTTCTCTCAGGAATTCCCTAATCTAAAATAACACTAAAGCCATAAAATGGGGTTCTATAATCTCTAGGTTCAACGTTTTTCAGTCTCAACAAAAAAACATAAGACTTCACGTTTACTTTTCATCAACACAACCAATATCCATCATTGGGGTTAGATCTAAAACCACTAGTTCAATCATATAAAATATTTATGGAGAAATTATGGTCCCATGCACTTTATAAAATCATAGATTTTCATGTATAAATTCAAGGAGGCATGTCTAGCTATTGCACAATTTACATAAAACCCATATCATATGAAATTCAAGTTTTTAAATCTTTAAATACTCCGTAATGCTAGAAAGTAATGATATAATGACCAAATTAAGGATATGAGAACAAACCCACTTACTTGGAGGATGGAACGTGAAAGACAAACTTCTGGAGAGCTAGAGGTGGAGATGACACTAATATTTATCATTACAATTATAAAACTCATGAATAAACTATGGTTTGTTATAGATTACCCTAAACATACTCTAACAACATTAGGGGAGCACCTCCACTTGACAACAATGAGAGAAAATAACTAAGCCCAACCCAAAAACATGAAAGAATGAAGAGGAAGTTGACATAATCTGCCAACAAATACATACCTTGAAGCTTGAGGGAGAATGGATTTGAATGAGATTGAGAAAAAGTGGTGGAAGGAAGGTTTATGAGTGGTGGAATCGAGATTTGGGGAAAAAAGCCTAGGGGAAGGGTTTTATAAGGGTTGGGGTTGTTTTGTGAGTGGAACGACGCCATTTGGTCCTGTTCACACTTATGTGGGACCACTATCGTGGTCAAGGTGTTGCAACCTTGCCCGCGTATCAACATGGGACTGCTATTAAAGTTGGTGGAGTCCATAAACTCTGCAAGCCCAACATCCTGACCATTCTGTCATACACTTGGCCATTCATGCATCCTGGGCTTCCCTGCAACATTGATGGGTCCAGGGAATCCTTGGACCGTATGGAACTTGTTCCTGATACGTGTATACAGGTATTACATTATTATGACATTTTACTTTATTTATTACTATAACATTTTACTTTGTTATTTATTAAATGGTATTTAGAAATTGAAATTTTTATTTCATATATTTCCCTATGTTTATCAATTGTTATAATAATTAACAATAGCAAGCTGATATTAGTAAAAGTAAAATGTAAGCCCTAAACCTTAAAAGTAAGAACCAAAAAAAAAAAAACAAAGATACAGATGAATTTATAGATGAAAAGGTTTTCCAATTTTTTATTTTCACTTACTTATAGGCGGAAAATTTGTCTGCATGTGTCAAATTTTTGAACTATTTTTTAGCCAATTACAAATGAATTTTCCCTCCTCTAAAATTCATAAAAGAGAAATTGGTTGGCTAGTCCGTTAAGCTCCAAAATGGGGAAAGTCAAAACTAGTTAAAGTGGTCAAGAATTCAAACTAGGAAAACGGACGAACCAGGCTGGTTGGACCAATTTTTTCTTTTTGAAATTTTTTTTGTCAAAACTCAAATATTGATATCTTATGGTAGTTACAGAGCAAAAACAAAAAAAAAACCCAAAGAAGGGTACTAATAAAAATTATTGAGTTATTATTCTTCTCTCTCGTCATTAGGGTTGTCACCATAAACCTCACTTGTCACTAACAAATATTGTTTTCAAATGCTTTGCGAGACCAAGACTAAAGAAATTTTATATGGATTATGTTTATTTTTATAGATCTATGAATATTTTTTTTTGGTTAATTATGTTAATGTTAATGATTTAATATATTTATTTATATTCTAATTAATCATATATATATATATATATATATATATATTTACATATGTTTTATTATATTTGGTTGGACCATTAAAGGTTGACCTCTAAACTTTTAACCAGGACCTTAATTTTAATGTAGGTCTGGTTTTCTTTCCTTAGTAAAATTAGAGGCGGTAGAATCCATCGGTGATGGGCTAATTTTGCACGACTTTTTTCATCCATTTACACACAGATAAATTTGTATGTATTGTACATGGACAAACAAATACATTTGTAAAGCCGTCTATAAATTATCGGACTTAAAAATCTATCTTTATTGTTTATAGCTGCAAAAAAAAAAAAAAAAAACAGATGATTTATTCCAGTCTATAAATCTGTCTGTAATCATAAAATCTGTCAATAATGTATTGAAAATCTGTCTATAAATCCACTTGTGTTATGTGAAAATGTTATATTGTCAGGCATCATAGGCAGGCCTGGGTGGAACTAGGTAACACAGATGGGCTCCTAAACCGTGGAGCAAAGATGGCCTGGGGAATAGAATTAAAAAATGAGTTTCAAGAACGTATAGATACCATAGAAAAAGAGGGACGCCTAAAATTTTATATATAAAAAAAACCTGAGTGAATAAAAAAAATTAATAACAATAAGTTTAAATAAATTGCTTCAGTGATAACAACTTTACTCTTACCTTGCTCATACTTGCCATTCTTTTACTCATGCAATTACATAAGGAATTCGTCTACAGGTAATAGCGACAAAATAAATTGATATTATATTTCGATCATATGTAACAGGAGGGAAAACTATACACCACAAGAATATAAAAATGATAATTACAAGGACCAAGAACAGACCAACGAAAGGATATGTAAAAATCTGCAAAATACCATAAAAATTGCAAAACCTTTACAATTTCATACTTATTTTTGAAATGCTCATATCGATAAAAAAAAAAAAGACATAAACAAAAATTAGTTGCAGGCATATGGATACAACTCTGAACTTGGAAGGTGCAGTTCCATACATTAATTGGAAACCACTTGTACTATGTGCATGCTTGGATTTCAATTTGGAAGGCTCAAATGTTAGTTATTGCAAAGAAAGGTTTTATCATAGGAAAAATACTGGAGTTATTGAAAGTAGGATAACCTATGACACCCTCTCGCATGATAAATTGGTGGTATCAAATGAAGTTTGCATTTCGTATGGACTACAAAGAGAAAAGTCAACATTAGACCATGGAATGCCCTCTCATTGGGCTATTAGTGTTTTTTTGTCACTTAGCATATAGTTTTATTTGATCAATTGTGGGTTGTTTTTAAACTTGTAATATTTTATCCTGCGGATAATTGACCTCCTAAGTGAATAAATGATATCCAATTTGTTTGACAAAAAAAAAAAAGTGAGCTTGGAGGAAAATTGATTTTGAAGGATTTTGTATTTGTTTGGTTTTCAGTTTGTTTTTTTTTTTATTTAAAAGTGAATTTGGGGGGTCTAGAACTGATTTTAGCTGGAAGCAATATTTTATTACTCTTATTTTTTACTCAATCAACACTATCAATTTTGCCAAAACTAATTTTCAAATTAAATTATCAAATATAAATAACTTTAGCTCAAAATCATCTTCTGACCCAAAAAAAAAGCTCAAAATCACCTTTGGTTAAGATCAATTCTATAAACGAACCAAACATACTCCTTACACCATAATGGCAGGCCTATGGATTTCCATATAGTCAATAAGTCAACTACCTAACTCATCAACATATATAACTCCTTGTCCCCAAACATCTTACTTATCTTCTCACCCTTTCTGGAATTCTATTTTCTTCTATATCACTGCCCTTAATGCCATGACCACTTAATCCCTAGGGAACTTTTCATCATGTTCCTTTCTGGGACTTTTATGCCCACCTAGCCTTTTCTCTTTATAAGTCTGGCAATCATTGCTTATTTATTTTGGAAGGGCAACATAATAAGAGGGAACCTAACTTGAAGATTCTCAATCACTTAACTCTAAACACACAGAGTCTAGATTTTAGACTTGATCATTTATATAAAATCTAATTATAGAGTTTTTTTTCTCACTGCCATAATAAAACACTTCTTTTAATTTACTTAACTCATCCCCACCAGAACTAACGTTGGATAACAAAGTGCACGATGCACATTTGACTGTGAGGCGCATAGTAGCACTCACTTGCATTTTTTACCTCAACCTTCGCTCTTTTGTGCATTTTGTATAGCCATTGACCTTTGTAAAAGTTGCAGTTTTAGTTTTTCAGTTTGATAAAAACTGATTAAAATAAATTATTAGTGAAAATTTTATGGATTATTTACATTTATAATTTTTATATATGAAACTTATTCATGAAAAATTTTACCTTATTTTTAACTTAAAACACACCTTTAATGATTAAATAAATTAATTCAGAAAGTGGTAACATTGGGATAAAGTTTTTAATATTACGTATAAAGTTTGTCTGGGTCATAAATTGCTTTTGTTATGACCAGTCACTTTAGAGTACCGAATGACCTTTTGGTGGTGATCGATGAGGTGCTCTTACGCACAATGATTTATGTGCCTCAATCCTAAATTTGTTATACTTCATTTTTTTATTTTTTTAATTCGTTTCTTTATTTTTTCAGCCAACCATTTTTTATTTTAATTAATTTTGTAACAATATAAACTATTTCAAAATTTTAACTTGAGAAGAATAGTAGTTAGAAACTAAATTTTAAGCTTAACAAGCATAATAATTAAAAACATCTAGGGTATTGGCATTAGATTTTAAAAATTGTTTTCAGTTTTAAAAATAAAAGATTAAGAAAACCTGTTTGGCAACACGTTTTTGTCAACATGTGTTTTAAAACTGGAAAACAAAAGTTGCATCTTAAAAACAAAAACTGGAAACAATTTAAACCCTTTTTCAACACTTTGATTTTTAAAAACAAGGGAAAACGCGTGGCAACTTAGTGAATAAGTGAAGTTTCTATTTTTGGCCTTTGTTCATTCTCCTTGTCACCTGGTTCTCTCTTTCTTTTTTTTTATTTTGTTGATTTTTTCAGCTTTTTCATGCCATTCATGCCTTCTTTCTTCCTTCTTTCTCACCCATGCCCAAACCACCCGCAACCAGTGAAGCTCAAGACTTAACCCCCATTCCGATGAGTGAAGCCGTGACTAGTCAAGCTTCGCGAACCAGCCCTTTAGGCGCCGACCTAGAAGCCTCGCGACCAGCCCATCTGCCGCCTGTTCCCACGCTACCTCTCCGAGTCTGAGAAGCTTGCTTCGCAACCTGCTCCCCAGTGAAGCCCAGATCGCCGCAACTTGCTCCCTCCGCTTCAACCAAATTCCAGAGACCCGAAGCCCAGTGGCCCCCACTGCTCCCCAATCGCTGGCGTAGTGCTCCCTCGCCTCCGCACTAAGGGTGTTGTTTTGACTCATGAAAACATATCGGCTTTTGTAAGGGGAATGGATATTCATCGAACAATTTGAAGACAAGGTAAATCTGTGCTCGAGATCCATTGGAAAATTTTTATGATATCATTTTGCACATAGTTCAATTGCTCAGAATGATATAACTATTTGTAAATTTCTAGTCCTGGCATCTCTATCTTTTTTTTTATTTTTAATTTTTGTACAATTGGATGATGTGTATTTATCCTTCCTCCCTTTGGCTCATATCCTTGATCGCACAATTGAGGAGTACTTCTTCCATAAGGGTGCATCTGTTGGCTACTACCATGGGGTATGTTCATGCAAAATTAATTTGTTGATTTGGATTTGCTTGATTATTGCAAACATGAGTAGAGACATGAGGAAGATAGTTGCTAACAATCACAAAGTTATTTGGTTTTCCTCACACACACACATGCGTGCGTAGAGGACAAATAGATAACGTAGCAAATCAAAACCAGAGTAATACTTGTACATTCATACCAGGACCAGATAGGCATCATGGAGTGATGATGAAACTATTATTGATTGGTGGCAATGATATTTAGAGAAAAGGAAATGTGTAGATGAGATATAATTACTTTAATTAAGCAAGAAAAATCAGGACTTTGGATATGACAATGATTAAAACTAGGAATGATTTCCTTTCAGTCCTCATTCTATGATTGTGGAAGTTCAAGTATTTCTTCTTTTTTGTGTTAAATGGAAGATGTTGAGTGGTACAACCATTTAACTGGACAATTTTCATTATTGGTGTTAACAATAATAGAAAACATACGTGATCGCTAAATTAGGAACACCAAAATATTAACTAAGAGTTATACATTTAAATTGTAATATTAGCTATTCACTAGTAAGGTTTTCTCAAGATTATGACCTAAAACCAAGAGTCTGATGTTGTAAATATTAGCTGTCAACTACTTGGTTCTCCTGGGATTGGTAATTTGGAGAAATTGAGTATAGATTTTATATTTGTCCAAAAGAATGACTCTTATGTGTTGTGTGCTTATTATCCAGATCTTTCCTTATTTGTTGGCATTCCTTTTGTAGAAATATGACGTTTTGTTTGCAATTATTTTGTTGTCATTGTTGATATATTTTGCTTTCTTTCCTTCTTGTTCATTATTGATGTGATGAGAGGGATGCAAATCTTTGGTGTTAATGGTTTTCTGATGCATGCTTGTTGAGTCAAATGAGGACTTTCTAAGAAGCACAACACATAATATGTGCCTAGAGTCATTTTGCAATTTCTGTCAATTCATTAAAAATAGTTGTAAAGTTATTTTGCAATTTCTGTTTAGCTTGTAAAAGATACGAAGTATTTACTTCCATTAATATAATCTTAAAGAGTGTGGAGTTGACAAGTGAAGCTTGGAGAGTTTCTAAATGGTATCTTCTGACGTTGGACACGATACATAAAATAAAATACTTTTATCCGTATTTAATGTGCACAAATAAAATACTTTTATCTCAGGTTTAATTTAATCCCATAAATAAAATACTTTTTCTTACTGCAAATGAAGTAATCTAGAACGGTTGACCGCCCTTAATAGCTTTAGTCATTGCTTCAAACATTTGGGGAGATTTTTAAGTTCTAAGTTCACAACTGAATAATATATTGCAAAGAGAAGAGAACACTATATAAGATACTGCTCTTGTATCTCATGTAAAGTTCTGTTATTTTGAAAATTTTGATTCATGTTGTAGGGGCTAACTTGTGGCCATATTTCATCTACAGCTTCAAGATTGTTGGAGAGATTGATACCTAGAATGAGCCTCATGGGACTATGCAATTACTTTATGATGCCATTGACAAATGTATCATTGGGAAAGGATTTGATGGTAAAATCCTTGGTCTCCTAAGTTGCATGTAACTGTTAGGACTTCTTTAGAGCAAAGGCTAAGGATGGCTGATATGTACAAAACTATAAGAGACATGTGGGAAGGTTATAGACCTGGTATGATTTTGAAAGGTTGAAGCTATCTATGTGTCCTGCTAGAATACATGAGGAACAAATAGAATGTATTTGTTGATATGTAATAAAAATTCTGTGAAGTTGTATGTATAATGTATACACTTGCCACACAATTTAATTAGGACTAGTAACTCACACAAAAAAAAAAAATGTCTCTTTAATTTTTGTAGAGTTGAACATTGTCTAGTTATAGCACTCATATGACTCGATTGTTAGCCAGAGAAACGTTACTTACACCAAGTTGTATGAAGACTACTTTTAGAATAGAAAGTTGTATTAAGATTTTATTTATTAAGTATGTATAAAAAAATATTATCTATAAAATATAATAGTTAAAATTTATCATTTATAGTAGTACAATTTGCCAAGCAATTTCTTTATTTCATTAGTTTTAAAAGTTGTTTTTAAAAAAATTATCCAAATAGGTTTTTTATTTTTTATCATTAAAAAGCTGTTTTTGAAATTAAATTGTCAAACTAAGTTTATAAATTAATATGGTACATTTTCTATTTCATATATCATTTGAAGATATTGACCAAATTGTAAATTGGATGTGGCTACAAGAAAATCATGCATATCTTATAAATTGATTTATAAATGTAAATTGACATCAAGTTGTATTAACACTATTTTTAGAATAGGAAATTGTATTAAGACTTTATTTATTAAGTATGTATGGAAAATATTATCTATAAAACATAATAGTTAAAATTTATCATTTATAGTAATGCAATTTGCCAAACATTTTTTTTTATTAGTTTTAAAAGTTTTTTTTAAAAACAATTATCCAACAGGTTTTCTGTTTTTTATCATTATAAAACTGTTTTTGAAATTAAATTGCCAAACAAGTTTTTTTTTTAAAAATTGAACTAAAACTTGTTCTAAAACAGTTTAAAAATTTAAGAACAAAAACACTTCCAAACAATCCCCTATAAACTTGAAATATCCAAACCTCAATCAACTAAGGTTATCAGTGCTAGTGGTAGGAGCTTAAATAATTTGCATTATATCGTAAGTTCAAAAATTATTAAGCAAATGTATTAAAAAAAATAAGGATATCAGTGCGGTGTGTATGTGACTATGTGAGTATACAACATGGATGGGATCTATAAAATTGCAGACAAAATCCTTCGATATACAGAAAGAAAAGTGCTATACAGATATATATATATAACATACGCGTCTTGTATATATTTCGTTATTAATATTTGATTAAATATTTGATTAAAGAGTAAAAAGGGGATAAAAAGTTACAACCATGGGTTCCATGTATAATTTGAAGATTGTATGGGACCTTGTACAGGCATTACAAACACTAATTTCAGACCAAGACCGACTAAAACCAAAACCAAAATATAAACTATACCCCGGATAGCATTGCCTATACAACAAACAAACTTCATTCCACTAAATTTGTCTTTGGATAACTTCTTCACTTTCCCACACCAAGAAAGTGCAAAGAACCGACCTTTCACTTTAATTTTATAGCACTCTAAAGCCTAAGATTTTCAGAATACAAATTGCAACGTTCAGTCCAATATGCTTACTTAAGACAAAATAGCGGAAGTTTTAATCCTTGATGGCAGGCCTATGAATTTTCAAATAATCAATAAACTCATCTACGTATTTTTGATGTAGCTCCTTGTCTCCAAATATCTTGCACATCTCTTCTGCATGGCTTCTGCAAGTTTTTCCTTCATCTTCCAATATCATTGACCTCAATGCCTTGGCTATGGAATCCTTTGTGAACTTTCCATGATGTTCATTTCTAGGAACTTTTATGCCTACCTTTTCCTCTTCCATAAGTCTAGCAACCAACCCTTGTTCATTTTGGAAGGGCAACATAATAAGAGGGCACCCAACTTGAAGACTCTCAATCACGGAACTCCAACCAGAGTGAGTCAAGAATCCCCCAATGGACTTGTGATCCAATATCCTTACCTGTGGTGCCCACGTACTCCATACCAACCCATGTTGACTTGACTTGTTCAAAAGCCAATCATGTGACTCAACTGAGCCACTGCCAGCAGGACTATTTTCCTTCTTCAAGACCCAGAAAGGGAAGACCAGATAGTTCTAGTCCCATAGCTATCTCCATAAAGTTTTCTTCACTCAGTGACACTGACACCTCACTTCCAAATGCAACATAAATCACCGACCCTTTTTCTTCGTTTATCTAACCACTCAAGGATTGTGTGCCAATTTTCATCCTTGCTGTCTTCAGTGTTAAATTGCAGAGAAGGTGGCAATAACCCAACTAGAATGACTGGTTTCTTGCAGAGAATTTCAAGAAATTTGGAGACTCACTTTCAATCTCCATGCAACTTCTCACACAGCAATCACATCAGCGCCACGAATGACTTCTTAGACTCGGAATACATCTGAAACCCCAGATTCATTTTGCTCAGAGTGGTCTTCAGACATAGTGTTTTCCTCAAAGTGTTCGAGAGCTACCTTGTTAGGGGACACATTTGCCTTTAGCACAAGGGAATCTAAAATGAAAGAATAACCAAATGCACTAAAAATACAGAACTTGATGCATAAGATGCCGAGCTTAGAAGATATTGGTGGTAAACAATATGGTGCAATGTCATATATGAGCCAATCAAGAGTGGATCCCTCAAGAAACTTGCTCAAGGGTTGTTCAAGACATCAAAAGCCTTCTTGAGGTATGGAACTATGTGCTGTGGGATATCCATATAGTTGCCTCTGCATCTTCGGGGAGCTTGTCTACATGGGCAGTGGTAGTTCTATCAGTTCCACTGAAGATAGTAGGCTTTGAGGTAGTTCAGGGGAGGCGCTTGATGTTTCTAGGTGTGGAAATGAAGGAAATTTTGTGACCCTTTTGAGCTGTGAGTTTGCTATGGAACTTATTTTTGTGACTCTCTGTTAGGTACCAGACGTATGATGGAGCTAAAATATAAAAGTAAGAAAATAGAAACTCTACACAATATGTGGAAAGAATTGAATAACTTTCTTTAAGGATTATAACTTCTCTCTATTACAAGAAGATAACAATAACACTCTCTTTTTAAAGGAGAACACACTTCTCTCTTATATATAGGAGAACATACACCTCTCAAAGAAAACTCTTATGTTTTTCTCTCTGGATGAGTTGATGAAATGAGAATTGAGAGAACTCAATTTATAGGTGAGCTTCTCGTAAACCATCCGTAACATGAGATAATAAGCTTATTTATCTCTTCCACTAAAAAACAATGGTTGCTATTAAATAGGTAAGTTCTCCTTCCATTTACTAAATAGCTTTGACCACAAATGTAGCTTTATTATTTTCACAATCTCCCACTTAAAGCTAATTTTGGTCAGCTTTCAATAAACTTCATTTGTCTAATAGACCATAAGAGGATCTGCACCACTTAAACTTGTCAGTGTTGATTGGTTTCGTCATGATGTCTGCTAGGTTATCTTTAGTGTGAATCTTCTGCATGTCCACACTCCCTGCTTCCACTACTTCACGAACAAAGTGATATTGGACACCTATGTGCTTCGTCCTTGAGTGAAAGGCCGGATTTCTTGCAATGTGCAAGGCACTCTGGCTGTCACAATATCCTGGAATTTTCTCCTGTTTATGCCCGAGTTCTTTCATTAACCTTTGCACCCAAATAGCTTCCTTGCATGCCTGAGTAGCTGCCATGTATTCAGCTTCTGCAGTAGACAATGCTACGAGTTGTAGCTTGGATAGCTAGCTAACGGCTCCACCTGCAAGTGTAAACACATAGCCTGAGTGGACTTTCTCCTATTAAGGTCACCTGCAAAGTCTGAATCAACATATCCTTTGACAGGAAACTCTGATCCTCCAAAGCATAACACAGCATTTGAGGTTCCTTTGATATATCTAAGGATCCTCTTCAGCATTCCAGTGCTCTTTACCTGGATCTCCCATAAAGCGACTTACTACTCCAATTGCTTGAGCAATGTCTCTCTTGTAGTCATTGCGTACATAAGGCTCCCCCGCGATGCATACGGCACCCAAGACATTTCCCTCCTATCCGCTTCATTGGTGGGACTCATGCTTGAGGATAACTTGCAATTGATAGGAAGTGGGGTAGAAATTGGCTTACAATCTTGCATGTTGAAACGCAAGATTTTCCTCAAATAATTCCTTTGGGAAAGCCAAATCTTTTTATCCTTTCTGGGAGTATTTGCATCCCAAGAATCTTGTTTGCCTAAGTCCTTCATGTCGAATTCCTTAGCCAGTTGTACCTTCAGTGTTTGGACTTGATCTTTATTGGGGCCCACCATCAACATGTCATCCACGTACAACGGCAAAATGATAAACTCATCATTACCAAACCACTTGTGATAAACACAGTGATATGAACTCAACCTATTGTATTCAAGGCTAGTAATAAAGGAATCAAACCTTTTATACCAGCACCTAGGTGCTTGTTTCAAGCCATACAAAGACTTGGTTAATTTGCAAACTAAGTTCTCTTTCCCTTGCTCTTCAAAACCTTCCGTTGGAGCATATAGATTTCTTCTTCAAGTTCTCCATGAAGAAAAGTTGTTTTTACATCTAGCTCTAGATGCAAATCAAACGCAGCACATATTGCCAAAACCACCCGGATAGTGGTTAGTTTAACTACTGGAGAAAATATTTCATTAAAATCTATACCTTCCTTTTGAGCATAACCTTTGACCACCAATCTTGCCCGGTATCTTTCCACCTGGTCATTACCTTCTGTTTGATCTTGTAGACCCACTTATTTCCGATAGCTTTGCAACCTTTTGGTAGTGGAACAAGCTCCCATGTTTGATTCCTATGTAATGCTTCAATTTCTTCTTGCATTGCTCATCCACAAAGAAGCATCTTTATTGCTCATTGCCTCTTGAAAACTTGTTGGCTCTCCATCTTCTGTTAGTAAACAGGACGCATTATGGCTTGCCATAACATAATCTGAATGCCATGATGGAGGTTTTGTCTCACGGTTGATCGTCGAACTACTATATCATTGGACTCCTCAGGTCCTTGTTCTTCACGCTCTGGTTCTGCTTCAAAAGGATCATCTTCTCCATATTCCCTATATATCTCTCCTAGAAGTCTCTTTATTGCTGTTATTTCCTTGTTCTCCTTACAATTCATTTTCTGCAAATATCACATCTCTGACAACAACCTTGTGGGCAGTGGGATCCCAGGCGATACCCTTAACACCGTCAGCATATCCCAAGAATATACATTTCCTAGACTTTGGGTCCAACTTTATTCTTTCCTGGGAGTTGTACATCACATACAGGACATCCGAACACATGGAGAGAAGAATAATTTGCTGGCTTTCTATTCCACATCTCCATTGGTGTTTGCAAACCAATCGCAGTTGATGGTGATCGATTTATCACATAGCAGTCTCTTACCTTCTCCAGAAAGACTTGGCTAATCCTAGTTCTCAACATAGCTCTTGTTCTTTCTAAGAGAGTTGTTCATGCTACACCATTTTGCTGAGGCGTATGTGCAACTGAATTGCCTTTGAATACCCTCCTGCTTGCAAAATTTGATAAAATCACCATCTATGTATTCTCCTCCATTGTCAGTCCTTAAGCACTTGATCCTCTTTCCGGATTCAAGTTCTACTCTTACTTTGAAGTCCTTGAATATTTGAAACACATCTGACTTCTTCTTGATCGGGTACACCCATAGTCTCCTGGAGTAATCATCAATGAATGACACAACATATTTTGCTCATCCTAGGGACATTTCTGTGACTCGCACACATCAGAATGGATCAAGTCTAGCATGTGCTTACTTCTAGCAGTTGATCTATTAAACTTTAATCTATCCTGCTTACTCATCACACATGCTCACAAAATGGTAAATTAACCGATTTGAGCCCAAGAATGAGATTACGTTCAACAAGAACCTTCATGCCACGTTCCGACATGTGGCCCAATTTGCGATGCCACATCATTGTCGATTCTTCTAGGCCTGATGCAACTAATGCATCTGCCTCTTGCAACGTGTCTCCTAGAAGCATGTATAGATTTACCCCGATTTTCTCCTTTATCACCACAAGAGCTCATTTTACAACTTTCAAGACCCCACCTTCAATATGGGTCTTGCACCCGAGGTTATCCAATTGTCCAATAGACAATAGGTTCTTCTTCAAGCCTTTTACATGTCGTACCCCTTGAATTATACGAATAGAACCATCAAACATTTTTATTTTTACAGCACCAACACCAGCAATTTCCAAAGCATGATCATTTCCCATAAACACAGATCCTTCTGGTTCATAAGTGCAAAACCAGTCACGGCGTGGAGTCATATGCCAAGTTGCTCCCGAGTCCATTATCCAACACGTGAACCTGTTTACCACCTTTGGAACCAATTGCTGCTTCGCTATAGAATTTCTCCTTCATCAGAGCTACTCACAACACATCCTTGAGATGTTGTTGCGTTTGAAGTCCTCTCTGTTCCTCTTGTTATACCAACAATCTTTCTTCATGTGCCCTCTCATGCCACACTGATGGCATTTGAAATTCTTCCTTCTTCTTGACTTTGATCTACTCTGGCCATGGCTCCCATTGGAGTCTCATTCCATTGATCTCCCTCTTGTCATCGACAATGCTTCAACTTGTTTTGAGATCTCTAATCTATCTTCTTTATTCTTGCGCCTGGATTCTTCTTCAAGAATAGCACAACATCATCAAAGGCTAAACGATCAACAATATTATTGGTGATGTTGATAACGAGTTGATCATATGAATCAGGTAGACTTTGAAGTAGAAGTTCTCACACTCATTCTCTGCTATTGTATAATTTGAGGCGGAAGCTGGGAGAATAGCGTATTCAGATTATTGATGTGATCCGTCACCGATGTGGATTCACTCATTCGAAGAGAATACAACCTCCTTTTTAGAAATATTCTATTGTGAAGTGACTTGACCTCATAAGTTTGACAAGTGCATCCCAAATCTCTTTTACTGTCTTCTTTTTGCAACACTTGACAAGACTGAATAAGCCAATGCCAAATGCAAATTTGCAACAGCACTATCATCCATATCTTTCCATTTTCATCAGCTATCCCAGGAGGTCGACCTTCAATTGCTGGTAAGCAATTGTCCTTCCTTAGGATTGCCTTCATCTTCAATTTCCAAAGGGAGAAATTACTCCCATTAAACTTCTCAACTTCATACTTTGCTGCCAATTTTTTTTTAATATGGTAACTCGCAACGGAAAAATAATCAATTAGTAACCTTAGCTGATACCACTTTAGGTACCAGACGTATGATGCAGCTAAAATATAAAAGTAAGAAAATGGAAACTCTACACAATATGTGGAAAGAATTGAATAACTTTTTTTGAGGATTATAACTTCTCTCTATTACAAGAAGATAACAATAACACTCTCTCTTTAAAGGAGAACACATTTCTCTCTTATATATAGGAGAACATACACCTCTCAAAGAAAACTCTTATGTTTTTCTCTCTGGATGAGTTGATGAAATGAGAGTTGAGAGAACTCAATTTATAGGTGAGCTTCTCTTACGTAAACCATCCGTAACATGAGAATAAGCTTATTTATCTCTTCCACTAAAAAACAATGGTTGCTATTAAATAGGTAAGTTCTCCGTCCATTTACTAAATAGCTTTGGCCACAAATGTAGCTTTACTATTTTCACACTCTCTACATGCGGAGAGAGTCAAATAAGTTGAAGTACAATGCATAAACACTTGCCATTTGTGTGACTTGTGTATTTGTCTTATAGTAGTTAATGTGTATCACTCTAATACATAAAAAAACTATTATTTATTTTTTAATAATTTTAAGTGCAAATTATATTGATATCTCTTAAAATTACAGTGAAATTTATCTCGACTCCTTCTATTTATCCAATTAACATTGACCTCTCTTGAATATATTGTCCAATATACACTCAGGAAGAATATAATATAAGATTTTAGGAACTCAAAAAAGATCAGCATAATGATTTTTAATAAAATTCAAGGATATCTTGAGAAAATTTAACAAATAGTGGGAATTCTAGGTGAATATTAGCAAAATCTTAGAGAAAGCGGATGAAATTTGTCCTAATTTTTATTTTAATATTTTATCACATATTTTGAGGACCATAACTGTTATACATTTGGACATAGTTATTGTTATACATTTGGACATAGTTATTTACATGTCAAATTGACAGTCAAGATTCATGTGACAATCAAGAGTTCTTGCGTGATCTTCACTTACTACTTGATAGCTAAAACTTACTGGATTAGTTCGAAGAATGGAAGGCAAGCCATGGAGACGCAGTATTGTGAAGCTACTCAGGCTGATTTGCCATGACGATGGTAACGGTGTTCAAGCAGCGACTTGATACGTAATTAATTATGAGGGGAAACCGAGTACTAAGGTGCACAAATCAGTCGGTGTTGGGTCGTATCTGTCCCAAACAAAGGATGGCCACATTCTGTTATTTTTGGAAGATAATAATTTGGAGGCACTAATAATTTTATAATAATATTATAGTTATATACTATTATCCGATCAACTTTTATTTATAAAACTTTCAAAAAAGTTCATAATTGAATCGAGCAATTATAACCATATGGTAATACATAATTTGATGCATGTATTGGTAAAATTTTCGACCGTGCATATAAATAAAATCCTTATTGAAATTGGATAAAAACTTGCACAGTTCTTAAATTTAAGCATTAATATCCCCACTTATATATATGACAAGATCATGTAACAACTAAATGACTCATCCCCACTATTGCTCATTAAGAAAATAATTTAAGAGCCAGACAAATTATGATCAGTACAACTATTAAAAACTTGTATACCGAAGTTATCACTTTATTGGTTACTTACTTTATCTAACTATTCTCCTATAGCCTGAAATTGAATACAAAGTTATTAAGGTTAAGCAAATCATTCGATATGAATGATCTAATGGCTAATATACTTTCAGACATGCACATTTTATTTACGCTACACTTGAATTAATAAGAACACTCAAAATGCTTTGAATGACTCTCAGAGCAAAATTGAAATACTTTTCTAGGTGGCAGGAGTTAACCAAAAGAAGAGACTTTTTTAAAGTAACAATTTTTTTTTTTGGTGTTTTTGCGAGGCAATAAATATTTTTATATGTGAATAGAGAATAATAGCTTATAGAAAACCACTCACAACGTAGTCTTTGTTTTCAAACCCAAGAACTTACACTCTAACAAACCTACAAACTCACTCTCAATTTCTCACCCACAAACTCACAAATCTTTTTTCAAACCGACAAACTCACACTCTCATAAACCTACAAAAATAGTTTCAAACCGAGGTACAAATTCCAGCTCTCAGAGTGGTGTCTTCTTTCACGGTGGCAAAAAGATGGTGAAGGCGAATGTGGCGAAGGGGAGGCAGATGATGAGGCGCAGGCAGCTTTGCCAGCCAACCCACCACCCGGCTCGACTCGTTTTATAATAATGACTAATTAATCTTGTTGAATATCTGGACTAATTAACAAGCTTCGCAATTTCAGCCAATATATAGGGGTCATCTGCACTTTATTTTCCATATCTTTAGATATGATGTGTGCTTTGATTTTACGAGTATTTTATGAATTTTGAGAGAAATAGAAGGGAAGACACCAAAAGGAGAGGAAGGATAAGAAAAGAAAGTAGTTATATTCTTTGACTTTTTTTGGTATTTCAACATCTGAATATGAATAATATAGTAAATTAAAATGTTAACCTATATTTGAATCCTTTAAAGTGAAGATACTTATAAAATAAAAACGTGAGAAAATCGTTGTTAGATGAATGATTATCATTGTGTAGGTTTTATCAAATGATCTAAATGCGATTAATCCTTTGTTTTTGAGCATCCAAATCCAAAAAATTGGCCTACAAAGTTTGCCTTTGAGCATCCAAATCCACAAAAGTGTCCTACAAGGTTCAATAAAACATACGGATCCTGTAATTAGTTACTTTTTCAAAGTAAAGTTCAAGTTGATGATTGAATAGAACCTTATACTGGCATTCTCAGAAACCACAAATCAACTCACGGAAATGACATTTGATTATCTAAATAGTGCATATCAATCAGCAAAACCAAAACAAAAATATAAACTATGTACTGATCAATGACATTGCCAACTTACAACAATTAACGACAACCAAACTTTATCGTGCCAAATGATTTTGTCACGAAACAAATTAAAGCTGAAATTTTACATAGTAGTGTCTTCACTTTTACATAACAAGAAAAGTGCAAAGGAAAAACCTTTCACTTTGATTATTATAGCACTCTAAAACTTTAGATTTTATGAATACAAATTTGCAACATTCAGTCCAATTTACTCACTACAAGACAGAATAGCTGGAGTGCTAATCCTTGATGGCAGGCCTATGGATTTCTAAATAATCAACAAACTCATCTACGTATTTTCGATGTAGCTCTTTGTCTCCAACTATCTTGCTCATCTCCTCTGCATGGCTTCTGCAAGTTTTCCCTTCATCTTCCAATATCACTGACCTCAATGCCTTGGCTATGGAATCCCTTGTGAACTTTCCATCATGTTCATTTCTGGGCACTTTTATGCCTACCCTTTTCTCTTCCAAAAGTCTAGCAACCAAACCTTGCTCATTTTGGAAGGGCAACATAATAAGAGGGCACCCAACTTGAAGACTCTCAATCACTGAACTCCAACCACAGTGAGTCAAGAATCCCCAATAGACTTGTGTGCCAATATCCTCACTTGTGGTGCCCAACTACTCCAAACCACCCCATGTTTATTTGACTTGTTCTCAAGCCAATCATGTGACTTGACTGAGCCAATGCCAACAGGACTATTTTGCTTCTTCTGAACCCAAAAAAAGGGTAAACCAGACAGTTCTAGCCCCATAGCTATCTCAGTAAACTCTTCTTCACTTAGTGCAACCTCACTTCCAAATGCTACATAAATCACTGACCTTTTTTCTTGTTTGTCTAACCACTTAAGGATCGCGTGCCAATTTTCATCATTGCTATCTTCAGAACTGAATTGCAGTGAGGGTGGCAATAACCCAACTGGAATGACTGGTTTCCTGCAGAGATTTTCAAGAAACTTCAAAGACTCAAGTTCAATCTCCATGCAACTTCTAATAGCTACTACATAAGCACCATCAACGGTTTCTTGGACTCGGAATATATCTGAAACCCCAGATTCATTTTGTTCGTTATGGGCTTCAGACATAGTCTTGTCCTCAAAGCGTTGCAGGACTACCTTGTTAGGAGATTCATCAATGGAGGGCTTATTTGCCTTTAGCCCTAAGGAATCTGAAATGAAAGAAAAACCAAATGCAGTAAAAATAATGAACTCGATGCATAAGATGCCGAGCTTAGAACATATTGGTGGCAACCAATATTGTGCAAAGTCATATATGAGCCAATCAGGAGTGGATCCCTCAAGAAACTTGGTCAAGGGTTGTTCAAGACCATCAAAAGCCTTCTTGAGGTATGGAACTATGTGCTGTGGGATGTCCATAGTGGCCTCTGCATCTTCAGGGAGTTTGTCTTCATGGGGCATTGGTAGTTCTATCAATTCCATTGTAGGTTGTAAACTTGGGGTAGTTTAGGGAGGCGTTTGATGTTTCTAGGCGTGGAAATGAAGGAGATTTTGTGACCCTTTTGAGCTATGAGTTTGGCAAGCTCGAAGAATGGAACTATGTGACCAAAAGCAAGCCATGGAAACACAGCAATGTGAAGCATCTTAGGCTGATCAGCCATGGTGGTAATGGTGGTTTCTGTTCGGAATGAAGCAAGGTTTAATGTATGACTTTGTAACATAGACTATGATCATATGTATTTATATATGTACAGAGGGAATCAGATCAAATCAATTGATGTACCGCATTATTAAAGCAAAATATCATACTCGGTGCTATGGCTATTTATCTTTGAGTATAGTTAATGTGTATCACATGCTAAGAAATAAAAGATTTATATTTATTATTTCAGTTTAATTTGTAAGTTTTACATTAGGGACACTAGATTAAATGTGATGATTAGACCCATCCACTTATCTGAAGGTTATCAATTATGTTATGTCACAAAAAAATTTTAGATTTTGGTAATCACAATAAAATTGAATCTTATTCATTTTATTCAAAATATACTTACTTATGAATTTTATCTATTTAAAGGTGTGTTTGGTTGGGTGTGAAAATAACAAAATTTTCTTTTTCTTTTAAAAGAGATTCATATATAAAATTATCTATAAAAATTTTCCTCCTATATTTATCTTTTAACCAAATATACCTTTAGTGAATGTGTTTAAATATAAATTATTATTATTTTATTTATAGACGAGTATTTTTTCATCTAGTGATATACTGGTAGACAAATTATTGAAAATGTTATTATATAAAAGCTTATTGAGTTTTTAAAACAGTAATACTGTACATCTAGAAAAATATATATAGAATTTTTTTTATAGAAATTATGGTGATTGTTGGATAGAATTGAGTCATTTAACCTATTAATTAATCTAAAAGCTAACAATCATCTCATATTTTTCTGGATATAAAATTCTGGAAAAAAAAATTAATTGTCTAACACTTTCCTTTTTAAAATTACTAAAGAAGTATGATGTATATCGGAGATCATAGCTCAATAATTGCAATGATTGCCATTTATAATATTGTGAACCTCAATATCTACAGCCCGAGGTATGACTATTTATATTATTATTATTAATTAATGTTTATCACGTGTTAAGAAATAAAAATTTAACATTTATTATTTTTAAAATTTGAATCCTCTAAAGTGAGAATCTTACTTTGGAAGGTAAAATGAGAAGTTTCACACTTAGATTATTAGAGTAAAAAAGTTTAATTTCTAACTTTATTCATCTAAAGGTGAAATCCCGTTACTTTACTCTCTAAAGTAAGAGTCACACTTTAGGAGATCATTGTTCTATTTTTACTAATAATATTGAGAAATATTTGGTATACAATTATTTTTATAACAATTTTATATCTCTATTATATAGAAGCATATGGGTCTTACACTTGTTTTGTTTTCATATGCACTTCTATATACTAGAAGTGTAAAGTTATTGTTAAAAAATGTTGTAAACTAAACATTTCTCTATAATATTTCAACATATATTTTAGGTTTAATTACTCAGCAAGTCTCTATAATTTTACTCAATTTTCAATTAGGTGCTTATAGTTTAAAAAATTTTAATTAGGCCCCTATATTATATAAAATTTTTCAATTGAGTTTCTGAATGAGTAATAATCATTACCAAAAGAAAAAGAATATTCCTAGTATTTTACTTGCAGGGGCGCAATTGAAAAACTTTAAATAATATAGTGACATAATTAAAAACTTTTAAACTATAGGAACCTGATTGGAAATTGAGTGAAATTATAAGTAGATGCAGATGAATTAAACCTATATTTTAAGACAAGTTTATGTGAGGCAAAGGTGGCTGGTAATGCTGGGATTGATTGGGGTATAGCGATTATGTATTAATTATATAAACAATAAAACTAGATTCTACTAACTTATCTAGGATATCATTTCTGAATTTCAATAATTTTATTGTTATAATATACTAAGTAGGAATTTTTTTTTTTCGCAAGTAATAGACTACTGTAACACGTTATTGAAAATTTATAAAATCTTGCAGATCTTTTTAATATACTATTACTAAAGAAATCATATTCGATAAATCCTTGCAAATATGATGTATAAAAGTGATAACTTCTCAACGATTCGTCCATAATTTAATCCGCCGGATTGTGACCGTGATGTATAATATATTAAACCTTTTAACTAAAAGATAGTATCTTAAGCCGCATTATCAAATAAACAATATCTTATTTTTTTACGTAAAAAAAATAATAGTATCTTAAACCGCACTATCTGCAGAATGATTATTTATCTTACAGATTGTTAATGCGTATTTAATAAATTAATTAAAGTTTAATTTTTTAATATTTTAATTAATAAAAATTGGTAGGTGCTGCCCCACAATTTGCTTAAGACCAAGGTGGTTGGCATTGGTATTTGGTGGTAGAGCAATTCTTCTATAAAATATAAATTTAATATATCATGTAGTTAGGTACACCTAGTATAAATTAGACTATCAATTTTACGCAAGATATACACTCACTTCTAAACTCATAAGTTTTATTATAAATTGTTGTACCTGTGCAATAATTTTTTCATATATTATATGATAGACTGTGGGAGCCCATTACTGAAATCTAACAAAAGCTTACATTTTCTAAAAACTGATTAAATCATATATTGGATAAAAACTTGAAAATATGATGTAAACAAGTGATCATTTCTCAACAATTAATTGCAATGATTCCTGTATAACTCAATCCGTGGGACCATAATGGTGTGTTTGGATGGGAAGACAAAATGAAGGAAAAGAAAATTGAAGGGAAAAAAAATTGAGAGAAGGAAAAATAAAGAGGAAAAAAAAATGTTTTCTTCCCTACTTTTTGGATGAAGAGAAAACAAAACAGAAAATGAGAAGAAATAAAATAAAAAATATGTTAAATGTCATATACATCCTCATTGAAATATATATAATATTTTGGTCAAATTTTTAAACACTTTCTATAAATTAAATAAATAATAATTTTAAAATAATAATAAATAATTTTATTAATATTTAAATAAAAATTTAAATAAAGTTAATTTTTAATAAAATTAAATATAATATAGATTTGTAATAAATTTATTTGTTTTTAGAGTTTAAATGGATAAAAAAAAGTAAATGAATTTACTTCTCACTGTTCAATTTTGTGACCATGAACAAATGTCAAGATAAAATAAATTATGGGCAAAAGGGAATAGCTTTGCCATCACAGCCACAATTGCGAAGTTGATGAGTGTTTGTTTATACAAGTTACAAATGTGCAAAAAGCTCAAGAACAATATGGTAATTTTGTCAATCAATCCCTGCATTCTTGAGCTTTTTTGCATATGTGAGTAGAAAAGTTTGAGTTTAAATGGATAAAAAAAGTAAATGAATCTACTTCTCATTTTTCAATTTTGTGACCCTGAACAGATGTCAAGATAAAATAAACTATGGGCAAAAGGCAATAACTTTGCCATTATAGCTACAGTTGCGAAGTTGATGAGCGTATGCGTATATAAGTTACAAATGTGCAAAAAGCTCAAGAACAATATGGTAATTTATTCAATCAATCTCCATTTTCTTGAGTTTTCTTCGCAAATGTGAGTAGAAAAGTTTATGTGTTGGACCCATAGCACTTTTCTCTCTTCTCTACTGTTTTCTTTGACATCCAAAAGGGAGAAAACTCACAAATCCATCACTTTTCTTCTCTCTTGTTTTCTTTCCTTACATTTTCCAGTGAAACAAACAAGGGCTAAGAAAAAGTCCCCTACCTTTTGCCACAATTATTTATGATTTACTTTAAATATATTAATAGTGTAAAAAGTTTACATTATCATCCAATTAAATTAATACATGACCTTTGATATAGTGAAAAAAGAGTCAAGAAATATGTTTTATTGATACGATAATATATGATTGAACAATATTTTTTTTTTACACTATCAATAATCAAAACTTCGTGGGTGTTGCTTGAGTGGGTTGATAAGGTGGTTAGTCATGTCCATACTCCTTGGAGAGCTCAGCGAAAATCTCAATGCTCGCGAAGGGGACCTATAAGGACTTCGGTGCCTAAATGAGTAAGAGTCCAATAAACTTATATTGTGGAGTATCTCCTTTTCGATCAGCCATACAACTTATATTAGCAAAAGAAACATTTCACGCTTAGACTGTAGAATTCACCTAGGCTGAGATCCACAGTTGAGGCTGGAAGCTCCACGCTGAGATTGCAAACCCATGGCTGAGATTGCGGTGGAGGCTGGAGGCTCCACAAGCTTAGATTTCAAGTTTCGCGGCTGCAACTCCACGACCACTTAGATGATTACCCCCAGCATTATAATTGATATTATTCCCACTAAAATCACCGTGTGACATGTACATAGGGGAAGTTTGCTAAGCTTTTTGCAATTCATCATGCACTATCGATTTTGCAGATCTGACAATTGTTTTGACAAGCTCCATCAAGCCATCAGCACCCATTTCCATTTGTTGTTGGATGAAGAAGTCGACACACAATCGGGTTGCTTTTCTTCTTCATCAACATGGATGTTCTTAGCAGAATTGGGGACATTCAGATTTTTTTTTTTTTAGAGGAAGCAGGAACCATTTGCGGCCGACTAGTCATCACCCCAACAGTGTTCCAGGCACAGCCGCATACGTTCTCGACTAGCTTTCATCCTCGCCATTGTGTTGCTTTGGCGTAAAGATGTTGCACTGTAAGACTCAAATCCATGATCTTCTTAAATTGATTTTTTCCACACAAAGCCTTCGAATAGTCCATCTGGCGTGCCAATTTATGTTGTCATGAATTTTTGGGCTCGGCTAAATCTAAGAGAATAAACTAAGCCAAGAACACTAATTCGCTCTTTGATCCCAAAGTGCAGGCAATTGCACCAACAAGGGAAATCTACCCCTTGGTTATGGGATCTCCAACTACTTTAAATAACAAGTTTTGGGCAAAGGCAAACGTGAAATAATAATGGAAATTTTTTGATGAACAAGTAGTAATTACAACACTTCACGTCAAAGCATCACAATAAAATTTATAGGAGAAACTACTCCTAAACTAAACTAAAAATAAAGGAAAAAAAAGAAGAAAACTAAAAGATAAAATTTAAAGATTTGTGTTGTTGATATGGGGATATCTTTCTTGTGAAATTCTTCAGTTTTAAATAAACTTTTTGTTCATAGGAACAATTTCCAACTTCAGCATGAGTCAATTTTGATTACAAAATTGCCCACTGCATAGCAACTATTCCAGCTGCTTGTAACAATTCCACCACGGCTAATTCTAGCATTTAGTACTCCAATTGCATTAGCCTTGCCCGTGTCACATTGAGCATGTATCCACATTGCTTGCATGCAGTAACAATTTCTTTCCACTGAACACGTGGATGTATAGTTGGCACAATGAAAGTTAACTTTAAACTATTGCAATAGATCCATAAAGCACGATATATCAACCGATTAGTGAATAACCAATGGAGCATATTCAAATGCCCATCCCACTCATTTTCTTGTGATAACAAATATATAAATTAAAAAGTTGTTTTGCATTTTAGTATGTTACCGTTTTTCCATCTCTTTACTCCATTTTAATTTCTTCTATAATAAGTTGTGTGTTGAAAATCATTTCATACTTAAGAGCATCCTTATTTATTTATTCTTTATAATAGCATCTTCCCTCTTTATTATATATTTTAGAGCATCTCCAATATTGTTCCATTTTTTATCCCATCTGCGGCCTCATTGGTTGCACATCAACGCCACATAATCAATGATGAGTCATAAAAAGTAAAAGTATTCTAGAAGTGTCCCTCTTTTCTTTGATAGAAAGGACCAACTTTAGCCTCATTATGAGCCCACGTAATTTTTTTAAATAAGAAATAAGCCAATATATTTATGAAATAGTTTTTTAATATCTTTTATTATATAATTTTATTTTTAATTTGGATAAAAATATAAAAATTTGAGGGCTTGACGATTATGAGTTTTGGATATTTGAATTTTGTAAGTAACTAAGAAAATAATTCAAATTAAATTAATTTGGATCAATTCTTTGTAAAAGAATAGAAGAGTAGAATTGTGAAAAAAAAATTAGAAAGTGTTGAAAAAGATTAAGAAAGATGAGAAAAAAGAAGTTGAAGAAGATTGATATTTATAGAGTAGAATGATAAATAAAATAATCTTTTTTAAATTAAGAAAAATATGCTTTTTATCTCATTCTAAGACTTCGGACGGTCCTAAGTAAATGTCCCTCCATACTCTCTTTCATCATCCCAACTGCATGTTCCAATATTGTCCACAATTTGTGCCTAACGTGAATAGGAAGTGGGATGAGGAAATGTAACCGTTGGAGCTGCTTATTATAATGAACTGGGAACATTATATGAACTGGATTTGTTTGGCTAGTGCTATGCTTCTCATATATTATTTGAGCCTCCAGCCCAATAGTTGGAATTATCTCCTACACACTTTGAGTGGAAGGTATTGTGTTTAATCCCCACCTTTATTCTTCCTCCATCTTCCTAGGAAGAATTGGTAGCTTTAAACTTTAGCGAAAAAATGTATCTGTCTTTGAAATTTTTACTTTTCTATAATTATCCGTCCTTTTAAAACATCTAGGCAATATTGATTACATTTTATTTTTTATACCCCTGTCAAAAAATATGTATAGGAGAAAGAGGAAGTGGAGGGATTAACCGATTAAGTGATAACTGGTAAGGATAGTTTCATAAAATATACCTAAATTTCATTAATGCCTAAGCTGCTTAATCTGTGTGCAGAACTGAAAATAGCCACTTATCAGAAAGCGGGAGGTGTTAAAAATCCCAAGGACCAGAAAATGGTAGTAGACAAGGAGTGGATGTGCCATATGGACTAAATATGCATCAATGCCACAATATTAAACAAGGACTTTCAAACCAAAAAATTCTCATAATTTCAAAACTTGACTACACTGTCTTTTCTCGTTGAAAGACTATTTAATGATGCCCACAAATTTAGGAAGCATAGAATCCAAACATACAAGAGAGGACACAAAAAGGCCACAAAGCTATATCCCTAAATAAAAATAACCAAAGCATATATGCCAGTCCTAATTCCTTGATGCCCTGTGCTCCTGCAACATCAACCTAGCATGTTCCGCAGGCATAGTTGTGCATGTCTTCACAAGCAACTCGAAGAAAGTGCAAAGGAACGACCATACACTTATTATTAATCATTATAGAACTCTAAAGCCTAAGATTTTCATAATACAGAATAGCTGGAGTGCTAATCCTTGATGGCAGGCCTATGGATTTCTAAATAATCAACAAACTCATCTACGTATTTTTTATGTAGCTCTTTGTCTCCAACAATCTTGCTCATCTCCTCTGCACGGCTTCTGCAAGTTTTCCCTTCATCTTCCAATGTCACTGACCTCAATGCCTTGGCTATGGAATCCCTTGTGAACTTTCCATCATGTTCATTTCTGGTTACTTTTATTCCTACCCCTTTTTCTTCCATAAGCCTAGCAACCAACCCTTGTTCATTTTGGAAGGGCAACATAACGAGAGGGCACCCAACTTGAAGACTCTCAATCACTGAACTCCAACCACAGTGAGTCAAGAATCCCCCAATGGACTTGTGTGCTAATATTCTCACCTGTGGTGCCCAATTACTGCACACTACCCCATGTTTACTTGACTTGTTCAAAAGCCAATCTTGTGACTCAAGAGAGCCACTGCCAGCAGGACTATTTTTCTTCTTCAGGACCCAGAAAAGGGAAGACCAGATAGTTCTAGTCCCATAGCTATCTCCATAAAGTCTTCTTCATTCAGTGACACCTCACTTCCAAATGCTACATAAATTACTAACCCTTTTTCTTGTTTATCTAACCACTTAAGGATAGCGTGCCAATTTTCATCCTTAGTGTCTTCATTACTGAATTGCAATGAAGGTGGCAATAAACCAACTGGAATAACTGGTTTCTTGCAGAGAATTTCAAGAAATTTGAGAGACTCACTTTCAATCTCCATGCAACTTCTCGTAGCAATCACATCAGCACCACGAATGACTTCTTGGACTCGGAATGCATCTGAAACCCCAGATTCATTTTGTTCAGGATGGTCTTCAGAGAAAGTCTTGTCCTCAAAGTGTTGCAGGGCTACCTTGTTAGGGGACTCATTTGCCTTTAGCACAAGGGAATCTAAAATAAAAGAAAAACCAAATGCACTAAATATATTGAACTTGATGCATAAGATGCCGAGCTTAGAACATATTGGTGGTAACCAATATTGTGCAAAGTCATATATGAGCCAATCAGGAGTGGATCCCTCAAGAAACTTGGTCAAGGGTTGTTCAAGACCATCAAAAGTCTTCTTGAGATATGGAACTATGTGCTGTGGGATGTCCATAGTGGCCTCTGCATCTTCAGGGAGTTTGTCTACATGGGACCGTGGTAGTTCTATCAATTCCATTGAAGGTTGTGAACTTGGGGGTAGTTTAGGGAGGCGTTTGATGTTTCTAGGTGTGGAAATGAAGGAGATTTTGTGACCCTTTTGAGCTATGAGTTTGGCAAGCTCGAAGAATGGAACTATGTGACCAAAAGCAAGCCATGGAAACACAGCAATGTGAAGCTTCTTAGGCTGATCAGCCATGGTGGTTTCTGTTTGGAACGAAGCAAGGGTGTTTAATGTATGACTTGTAACATGACCGTGATCATATGAATTTTTGTAACAAAATCATTGACTTGTATCACATGCTAAGAAGTAAAAGATGTATATTTATTATTTGAGTTTAATTTGTGATTAGCAATGATGATGTATTTGCTATTTGTATTACTGTCATTCAATAGGACTTTATCAAAATGTCATATTATTATTGATGGTGTCAATGGCTGTGATTAAAGCCAATTTTAGCAAAATTTTCAAAATGTAAGGAGAATTTCTACGGTACACATATGAAGAGAGATGAAATTTTTAAACGTGTACAGTAAAAATTACTGCATGAAGAATTCGCAGTGAAATCACGAGAGTTACTGTGCATTGATTGTATAGTAACTTCCAAGTCTATATAAAATGAGAGCTTTGCATTTAGTTTTATGCATAGATAAACAACGAGAGCATCCACTAATATATATAGTGTCTTTCTGAGAGTTCTCCTTTTTTTATAGAGAGATGTATTCTTAGTATAAGAGAGGTGTTATTGTTCTCTTCTTATATTTAGAGAGGTGTAATTTTATCTTCCACATAGTGAAAATCTTTCTCAATCTTGTTCGTGGTTTTTCCCTCATCATTGAGGGGTTTTCCACGTAAATATTATGTATCAATTTCAATTCTCACAACTCTATTTTAGTTACGTTAATCCGTTTCCATAACTCCTGACCCAACAGATGGCTATGACAATTGGTAGTTACTTTCAATGGCGAAACTTCATTGGGGCAGAGAGAAGGGGGGACATGCCCCCAAATTTTTTTAATTTAATTTTTACTATACATATATAATAATTATATATATAATAATCATTATTATTATTAGATAAAATAAATATGTTAAATTATATAAATTAGAGGGAAAAATCGATTAATGTATAGCAAGTTCATGATTCAATATTTTTTTCTTTTAATTTATGAGAACGAACCAAGTCCACTAATTTTTTTTTCTATATTTTCTATGTTGTCTTTAAAAAATTTCATTTGCATTTTAATATTTTTAAATTTATTTGGTTGATATGTTCTTTAAAAAATATAAACCTTTTTAATTAGGTATGTTTGGGCTTTTTTACCAAAGAAAAATGATTATTTACGGATTTGTGTTGCTGTCGCATTATTGACGAATATACCCTGGTTTGTAATAAAAGCGACACGTGATAGGTGCCACGTATTTAATGTAAAGCTCTTACACAATATGTGACATCGTTTCACAAATTGCATAATATGTGATACGCTTTCACGTATTAAGATAGGAATGGACATAGTACGTGAGAGGCTCTCACGTATATGCTTCCCATGTCCCACATGCAAGGCTGCCTTCTGTAGGCCTGTAGCTGTGCAGTTGCCTTGTGTATTCATTTTCTTTCATACAATTTTTTATTTGAATAGTAATTGCAAAAATACTATACATGGAAAATTATAAAACTTCAAAGTTCCTTACAAAAATAAAAATAAAACTTGACGTTTAGACTACTATTTAATAGTTCAAGTGCAAATATACAAACACTACGTAAGGATAAATTATGATTATTCTTTTAAAAACTTCTCTACGAGTAGTAATTTGATTTTCTTTTTAGACTTTTGCTTACTAATGTGGTTAAGACACTGATTCACGACATATATTTGTTTCATCTCTTTTATAAATGAGACATGGAGACACGACATTACATGTTATTTCAACAACTATGTATTAACGAGGCAAAACATTAATGTTAATGAGTTTGTAAAAAAAAATATTTTTTTAATAAAGTAAACTTAAACAAAATATGTTTATGTCAAAAGTTCTGAACATATGTTACGTGACTAGCTATGACTATAACGCCACAAATGATGTGTTAGATAATTGGGGCCCTGCTTATAGAGTTAAAATGGTTAGTGTATTACAATTTCAAGCAACTATAATTTGACTTCTAAAATTATTATTTTAAAAGCTATTTATTGAACTATTTTTTCAAATTTAAAATGGCGTGAGTAATTATTAAATTAAAAATCGAAGGTGAACCAGGCCTAAGTAAGGCACATTTTATGAGGTCTTTTTAATTTAATAATTACTCATGCCATTTTAAATTAAAAAATAGTTGAATAAATAGCTGTTAAAATACTAATTTTAAAAGTCAAATTATAGTTGCTTGAAATTGTAATACACTAACCATTTTAACTCTATAAGCAGGGCCCCAATTATCTAACACATCATTTGTGGCATTATAGTCCTAGCTAGTTACGTAACATATATTCAGAACTTTTGACATAAACATATTTTGTTTAAGTTTACTTTATTAAAAAAAATATTTTGTTTTACAAACTCATTAACATTAATGTTTTGCCTCGTTAATACATAGTTGTTGAAATAACATGTAATGTCGTGTCTCCATGTCTCGTTTATAAAAGAGATGAAACAAATATATGTCGTGAATCAGTGTCTTAACCACATTAGTAAGCAAAAGTCTAAAAAGAAAATCAAATTACTATTCGTAGAGAAGTTTTTAAAAGAATAATCATAATTTATCCTTACGTAGTGTTTGTATATTTTCACTTGAACTATTAAATAGTAGTCTAAACGTCAAAGTTTTATTTTTATTTTTGTAAGGAACTTTAAAGTTTTATAATTGTCCATGTATAGTATTTTTGCAATTACTATTCAAATAAAAATTGTATGAAAGAAATGGAATACACAAGGCAACTGCACAGCTACAGGCCTACAGCAAGAGGCCAGCCTTGCATGTGGGACATGGAAATAATAATCGTGAGAGTTCTCACGTATTATGTCCATTTAAGTGAAAGTCACATATTATGCAATTTATGAAACGATATCACGTATTGTGTGTAAGAGCTTTGCATTAAATACATTACACTATTAATTATTTTATTACAAATCAGGGTATATTTATCAATAATGTGAACAGTAACACATATCCATAAATAATCATTTTTTTTGTTTTTTTTGGTAAAAAAATCGTATGTTTGGTTGGAAAGTAAAAATAAGATGTAAATTTTCATGGATATGTTCCATGTGTTCATTCATGAAAATTTACATATCATTTTTGCCTTCTAACTAAGCAGACCCTTAGTGACTAAAAATCCTCCTAATTCAAAATCTCCCTTGCATGTATTAAATAATTGTCAAGTGTTGTAAACTATAACTCTCAAATCATTGTGAATGTAATCTCAAACTAGAAAGAATGTTAGGTTGATCTATGGTTAAAAGCATATTTTATCACTCTATCTTTGCCCCCCTAACATTTTAATAATCTTCCGCCACCGGTTACTTTACATAATTTGTTGGTGAAATTCTATTTATTAACATAGTAAAATTATTTTACACTATTAATATCTAAAAATTAAATTTTTATTATTTAATATTTAAAAACATACGTTAGCAAAGACAAATTTTACTTTCTTGTCCCACAACTTATATGTAAGGTAAAGCTGGTTGATATTGTTGGAAAAATATATTAATTATATAGTCTAATGTCTCACATTTTGATGATTCAATAAAATTGGATGTTATTCATTTTATTCAAAATAGATTTACTTGGTTCTGGATTTGATCTATTTTAGTGTAAGTATGTTTAAATATAAAATATAAAGTGTTAATTTTTAATATATAGATTTTTTTTCATTGGGTGATGTACCAGTAGACAAATTATGATTGAAAATGTTGTTATAAAAGCTGGCAGAGTTTTTAAAATCACTAAAGAAATAGTATTATAAAGGAGATCATTGCTCAATAATTGCAATGATTGCCGTCTAAATAATATCTGTGAACCCCAACGTCTACAAATCAGACGTTTTTTTTTTTTATTTATTAGAACTACAAATCAGAGGTTGACTATTTATTATCTTATTATGAATGTGTATCACGCGTTAAGAAATAAAAATTTATTATTTATTATTTTTACTTATAATATTTCAACATATATCTTAAGACAGGATTATATGACGCAAAGGTGGTTGGCACTGATGGGATAGTGATCAGGGTTTAGGTATTATGGATTAATTACATGCTCAATAAAATTAGATTCTACTAACTTCATTTAAGATATCACTTCTGAATTTGAATAATTTTATTGTGAATATACTAAGTGTGATGGGTTAAAAAAAATATTCCTGTTTAGTATTATAGACTAGTATAACACGTTATTGAAAATTTATAAAATCTTGCAGATCTTTTTAACTTACTAAAGAAATTATATTCGATATATATACTTGCAAATATGATGTATATAGGTGACAATTTCTCAATGTTTCGTGCATAATACATATTTTTTTGGTAAGGTGTTTCGTGTATAATTTAATCCGTCAGATTGTGACCATGATGTATATTATCCTTTTTTTTTTACATAAAAGATATTTTATTTAAATATAAGCCTAGTGGGACTAACAAATTCAACAAAAGAAAAATTCTAAATCTAAATTAAATAAGAAACATATACATTTAACATTCTGAACTAACCAATGATATGTGGCTCTGCTTTTCATCTCAAGACTATTGATGCCAAACTATCTTTCACAATGAAAACTAACACAAAAAGTGCTGCAGGATAAAAAATGCATTATGCTTCATTCTAAAGTAAATATAAACTTCTATCTATAAGATCATCAAAAAAGAAAAATTCATAAGGGCAAAACCAAACATCCACATAGGGGGAGCAGAACACCCATAATCAGAACCAAAAACACCTATAAAGGGGACAAATACACCCACAATAGGGACAAAGAAAACAAAATGAAAGACAAAGATTTAAATGATAACAAGAAAAAGAGAAGTAGTAGAGCTGTCATCACAAAAGAGAGATGTCAGTTATAACATGTATGATTGGATCCACTAACCTAATTAATATATAGATTTGGATTTAGCTATTGAATTGAATGATATAAACATGTATATTAGAAATTATGATTGCCTCTTACTAAAAAATAAAAAAAGAAATTGTAATTGTCAATTGACATGTGAAATGTGATTTGGTTATCCCTCCTTTGGCTTCCTCCCCCTATTAAGAATTCCCTCTCTTTCTCCTTGGGTTTCTTTAATTATTCTCTTCTATTCCCTCCTAGTTCTTCAATTTTCTTATTGTATTTCAACAATATTCACATAAGAGAATATGAAAGAAAAAAGTAGAATCAGGCCGGCACTAACATAATTTATAATGTCTTAAATCTTTTAATTAAAAAAAAAGAGTAAAATGCAATCCCTTTCTTAAGATAATGTTTTATTACACTCTCTTCCCCTCTATTTCTAAAACATACCCTCACCTCCCCTAAAAAATTTAAAAAAACTATATTTTAATTTATTTTCAAAATTTTTATTAATTTTTTTATTTTCTCATACTTATTATTTTTTTTATCAAAATACCCTTTACTGATAGTTATATACATTAAGCTTTTTCATAAATTAAAAAATATATATATGGCTTATAATAATATAAAGTATTTCTTATATACGTGTATTTAATTTATTTTTTGAAATTTTACTATATTAAGAAAATAATTATTGATATTAACAATAAATTGTAAATTATTTTTATAAAATAAAAATTACATATGTTTTATTTTAGAATATTAATATATATAAAATATTTATTAATTTTGTATATAAAGATAAATCACAAACAACATAACAAAAGAATTTTTCAATGTTACAATAAAAATATACATTAATATTGTAAAATTAATAGTTAAAAAGTACACAAATTTTATTTTAAAAATAATTTTTACAAATTATTGTTACTAATAATTATTTTTACTTATAATAATTTGTTTTATTGATATAAAAATAATAATTCAAAATATATATATATATATATATATATATAGTCAGTATTTGATATTATTAAAACCCACATATATTTTAATTAATATGTATAACTAATAAAGGTTATTTTAGTAAACAAAATGATAGGCATGAAAATTTTACAAATGAGTTAAAGTGTGGCTTATCTTAATTTTATTGGGTAGGAGAGTGTAATAATTTTATCTCTCAAGAGAAAAGATTGTATTTTACTGTAATTTTATTGGGGAGAGAAGTGTATGTTTTAATTTTGAAATAGGAAAAGGGGAGTGTAATAACTAATAATCCTATCTCTCAAGGAATACATATATATATATGTTAAGCCGTGACGGATATGTTGGTCCTTCCATGTTTTGGAGCATCACAAGCTCCTTATTTTATAATGTTTAAGTTACTATATTAACCTTGTTTTAATTTTTATTTTCTCCTTTCAATTTTCACCTTCGCTCTCCTTTTCTCTTTCTTCATCCTCTGCCAATTGCCACCGCCACCGCCACCACCACTGCCACCCTTTGGCGCGACCATTACCATCAAATTTGTCTCTCTTCGACCCATTTTTTGTCTTGTATGTTAATGCATCACCACAACATATTTGAGCTTCTAGTTTGATGGGGCCAGTGATATCGTCTTCCTCTCATCTCCATCTCCTCCATCTCACGGCCAATTGCCCTCCAACAATAGCCTCATGTCACCTGATCCGCCCCTTTCTTGCTCTTTTTTATCATGTGGCCATGGAGGAGCACCAGCTGTGGAGGTGTTGCTGACAATGGAGATGGGCACCATATGCAAGGATTTGATTGATTCATTGCTTAATTTCACTAGTTGGGGTACCTTTTTAGGTTTCGTCGGGATTTCTAATGAGAGAATAGACTCTGGAGGGCTTGAAATTGGAACCAGACTTTTGAAGGAGAAGCATTCATTCATTTGCCCTCTGCAATATTTGTTCACTGCCAAAAGTTGTGAATAAAATGGATGTGTAGTTTGTGAAGCTGAAATTGTTGATGAATTACAAATTCCTTCAGGTCCATGAATCCATTGTTAACATGAAAATTGACAAAATTTGGCAACGGGCGTTGTATAAAAAAGTTGGATTTGAACAAATTCAAACTTGTTTTGCAAAAGTCAAATGCATGCTGAAATTGTTTTGCAAATCCATCTTCTTCTTTTTTCAGTTAGTGTTCAACCATGTTTATTTGGTTTTGGTGATGGGGTCGGCGGCCGGTGGGAATAAGGCGGAGTGAGTTGGTTTTGATATAGGGATGAATTTGTAATTCTAAAAATGATTATTTTAATTAATGTTTTGATATAATTATTAATTAATTGTATATAATTATAATATTACTAAATCCTAACCATTGAAAAAAAAAAACTAATGATCATAAATAGTGAATCATCAGAAAGTCCAAAAGAGGGGTTGGACCATTTTATCCGCCACCATGTTAAGCCGCATTATCAAAAAATAATAATAATTTAAACCGCAATATCTGTGGTGTGACGATTTATCTTTATAGTATATTGTCATGCGCAGCACATGTTAAGAAATTAAAGTTTAACTTTCATATTATTTAATAATTGTTATTTTTAATATTCTAATTAATAAAAATTGTACGTGCTGCCCCACAATTTGCATAAGAGCAAGGCGGGTGGCACTAGTCGGAGAGCAACTCTTTTATAAAAAGTTGCATAAATCATTTCATACTTAAGAGCATGTTCATTCTAATCTATTTCAATAATGATATAATTTTTATATAAATCTCTCTATTTGTATAATTATTTAAGTAGTGGGGTGAAGCATAGAAATTATTCATATGGATAAAACTTACAGTCAAGTTTCATACTTTCATTTTGTCAAGTTTTCCAATCAAACATTGATACATGGACTTTTTTATCCCACACACTAAAAGCCATTATTTTCGTGATATGGACAAAACCCACTAAATATCTGTTTTAATGTTTGATTGGAGAACTCGATAAATGAAGATATATAACTTTGAGATAAGTTTTGTCCTATTCATATTTACTTATGAGAAGTTTGGATTTCATGCATCAAACTTAAAGTCTTTTAATAAACTGTAATCTTCACTGAACATGAAATGAACTGGATTTGTTTGCCCGGTGCTTATTCCTCTAATAATTAAAAATCCTGTGTTACCAGAATATGGTAGTAGGCTAGGAGCGGACATTTCCATATGGACTATGCATCCTCACTTAACAGCTTGTGTCTCAATTATAGGGGTGCAAATGAACCTTTTTGTTCAGGCATATGAATTTTAATGCCAAGGTTGCTTTGTTTAAATTCCTTCACCTGAGGTACTGACCAGCGTCTTAAGACGAGGCATGCCTTGAAACCACAAGTTTTGAGTATCATGGCTGCAGTTTTGAATCTTAAGCTGTGAATCAATGCTTTTTCAGTTCTGCTTTTCCTCATGAGTCAATTTTTTCTCATCAATTGGTTTTCTTTGATACATTAATATACAGAGAACAAACTAACCTTATGCATGGTCCTCCTCATTCTCTATGTAACGAACATGTAATTTTAACATCATGCAAGGAGCCATATCAAACATATAAGAAGAGAATCAATGCCACAATATTAAACAAGGACTTTCAAACCAAAATATTCTCATAATTTCATAACTTGACTGCACTGTCTTCTCTCATTGAAAGACTGTTTGATCATGGCCACAAACTTAGAAAAGCATAGAGTCCAAACATAGAAGAGAGAGTACCCAGAAAGGCCACAAAGCCTAAGATTTTTATGAATACAAATTCTAGCACTCCAAAGCCTAAGATTTTTCTGAATACAAATTGGCAATGTTCAGTCCAATATATTTGGTGTAAGACAGAATAGTTGTAGTGTTAATCCTTAATGACGGGCCTATGGATTTCCAAATAATCAACAAAGTCATCTATGTATTTTTGGTGTAGCTCTTTGTCTCCAAATATCTTGCTCATCTCCTCTGCCTCCCTTCTATAAGTCTTTCCTTCCTCTTCCAATATGACTCTTCTCAATGCCTTGGCTATGGAATCCCTAGTGAACTTTCCATCATGTTCATTTCTAGGTACTTTTAAGCCTACCCTTTTCTCTTCCATAAGCCTAGCAACCAACCCTTGTTCATTTTGGAATGGCACCATAGTAAGAGGGCACCCAATTTGAAGACTCTCAATCACTGACCTCCAACCACAGTGAGTCAAGAATCCCCCAATGGACTTGTGTGCTAATATTCTCACCTGTGGTGCCCAATTACTCCACACTACCCCATGTTTACTTGACTTGTTCTCAAGCCAATCATGTGACTCAAGTGAGCCACTGCCAGCAGGATATGTGATCTTTTTTCTTGTTTGTCTAACCACTTAAGGATTGTGTGCCAATTTTCATCATTGCTATCTTCAGCACTGAGTTGTAGACAGGATGGCAATAAACCAACTGGAATGACCGGTTTCTTGCATAGTTTTTCAAGAAATTTCAAAGACTCACTTTCAATCTCCACACAACTTCTTGAAGCTATTAGATAAGCACCATTATTGGTTTCAATATATCTGAAACCCCGGATTCATTTGGTTCGATGTGGTCTTCAGACATAGCCTTGTCCTCAAAAGTGTTGCAGGACTACATTGCTTGGAGATTCATCAATGGAGGGCCAATTTGCCTTTAGCACAAGCGCATCCAAATTGAAAGAAAAACCAAATGCACTAAAAATACTGAACCTGAAGCATAAGAAGCCGAGCTAGAACATATTGGTGGCAACCAATATGGTGCAAAGTCATACATGAGCCAATCAGGAGTTGATCCCTCAAGAAACTTAGTCAAAGGTTCTTGAAGACCATCAAAAGCTCAAGAACAATATGGTAATTTATTCAATCAATCTCCACTTTCTTGAGTTTTCTTCGCAAATGTGAGTAGAAAAGTTTATGTGTTGGACCCACAGTACTTTTCTCTCTTCTCTGCTGTTTTCTTTGACATCCAAAAGGTAGAAAACTCACAAATCCATCACTTTTCTTCTCTCTGTTTTCTTTCCCTGCATTTTCTATTGAAACAAACAAGGGCTAAGAAAAAGTTCCCTACATTTTGTCACAATTATTTATGATTTACTTTAAATATATTAATAGTATAAAAGTTATATTGTCATTTAATTAAATTAATGCATGACCTTTGAAATAGTAAAAAAAGAGTCAAGAAATATGTTTTATTGATACGATAATATATGATTGAATAATAATAATTTTTTTACACTATCAATAATCAAAATTGTTGTGGGTGTTACCTGAGTGGGTTGATATGGTGGTTAGTCGTGTCCATACTCCTTGGAGAGCTCCAGCGGAAATCTCAATGCCCAGGAAGGGGACCTGTAAGGACTCTAGTGTCTAAGTGTGTAACCGTCCAATAAAGTTCTATTTAGGGTAGTGGATTAGGGTAGCATCCCTTTTCAGAGAATTATTCTCCTATTTATACCTATTAGGTTGTATTAAATTTGGATATTTCTATCAATGAACTATCATTTTTCTAGAAGATTTTGTCATTTTATTCTAGTATGGATGACTATTAGTGGGCTTACCATCCCTTTAGAAGATTCCAAGTCGAACTCATAAATCCACATTCTTTTGGAGTTGACAGGTTTCAGACGCCATAATTTCTATCTCAAGCTCTTAGAAAGCTGATACCATTTTGAGATCGGATATGGGGTTGAGCTCCCAATTTGGTGATCAGGAGATTTCCCGTAACAAAAAACTAATCCATTATTCATTGTACTGTTCATTTCTTTACCTACAAAGTTTGGCTCAAATAACACTAGGGACAAAATTAGTAGGGAATCCAGCACTCTTGTTTCTTCTGTGGCAAGATTACACATGCTATTGATCAAATAATATATTTTGCAAACTATTTGATGTAGGTCACGTAATTTCAACATAATTTTCCCCGAACTAATTTTACATAGTTTAGGACACTAGAAACTGCAGTGACATTCACATACATGAATGTGTTGTGCTTTGCTTAGAAAAGTAATAACCCTCGAAAATTAACTACTGACATGGTTTTGTGGAATGATAACACGAGTCCATGAAAAATATTGTTGTCGTGAATTTTTGGGTTTGACTAAGTCAAAGAGAATAAACTAAGCCAAAACACTAATTCACTCTTTGATCCCAAAGTGCAGCAATTGCACCAAGAGGGAAATCTACTCCTTCATTATGGGTTCTCCAACTACTTTAAAGAACAAGTTTTGGACAAAGGCAAGTGTGGAATAATAATGAAAATTTATTGATGAACAAAAAGTAATTACAACACTTTACGCCAAAACATCACAATAAAATTGAGAGGAGAAACTACACCTAAACCAAACTAAAAAGAAAGGAAAAAAGAGAAGAAAACAAAAAGATTAAATGTATGTAAAGATTTGTGTTGTTAATATGGGGATGTCTTTCTTGTGAAGTTCTTTGGTCTTAAATAAAATTTATGTTCATAGGAACAGTTCCAACTTTAGGCATGAGTCAAGAATAAAAATCCCACTGTATAGCAACTATTCCATGGCTAACTGCTTGTAATCGCTTCCACCACGGCTAATTCCAGCATTTAGTACTCCAATTGCATTAGCCTTGGCCGTGTCACATTGAGCATGTATCCACATTGCTTGCATGCAGGAACTATTTCTTTCCACTAAACACATGGATGTATAGGCGGAATAATGAAAGTTACCTTTAAACTATTGCAATAGATCCATAAAGCATGATATATCAACCGTTTAGTGAATAACCAATGGAGCATATTCAAATGCCCATTTCACTTATTTTCTGGTGATAATATAAACCCCCTGCATCCTTCAGTGATGATGAGCAAGAAGAAAGGTGAAGTGATGCATTTGCTCGAAAGGATTTCAACTCTATTCCCTCATGACTAACACATTTTTATTAGCAAATTAATCGACCAAAATCTAAAGGTAAATCATTAAAATACTCTTTAGTTTGGTAGACTTAAATTTGCCTAAATCTTTCCAATATATATAGTCACGCTTAATCCCAATGATATGTCTGAGCCACCACAGCTAACAAAATTGCTAAACACTATGGCTAACAAAGTTGCAGAGAAAATTGCAACAACCAAGTCAAGTATTCATGAACAACAAACTCTTGATCCTATAGCTTTTAAAACAATGGCTACTGCACCAAGAAAATTTAATCTAATGACTATCGTTGCTTTAGCATTGTAAGAAACCAAGGATTATTAGCCGAGCTAAATTTTAGCTATAATAGGTGAAATACATGTTTTTTCAAGAAATTTCCTCTAGACAATGAAAATAACACAACACATATTGAGCCATTGGCCAACTAGATGAAGTGATGTACCTTGGTCGACTCATTGCTTGAGGTGGAGATAACCCCATGGCCGCTCTTGCAAGTAGATCATTCAGGATTGGTGATAGAAAAAATGGTTGATCATCTGAGAGAGGTGGAACAATTATCCATAGCGCTCTCTAGTGTAATCCACCATGATTCTCGGCTAACTATCATTAGTCGTGCCATTGCTCTTGCAATCAATTGAGTCGTAATCATCAGTCAAAACTAGTTTTGGTATTCTGCCCTTGTTCCATAACTTGGACATTTAACCAAAAACAAATGAAACTGCCATGGCTAACTCGAGGCTTATTTTCCCTCCGCTAATGGCTAATATCACTCTTCTACTTCACAACTGAAGCTTATCTTAGCCGTCAACAATCGATTAAAACCCAAAATCAGCCATTAAGGCAAAATAATATCAAAATGCTCCTTTTAATATCAACCATAATCCCCCGGCTAACTTTTGTGGTAGACCTAATAGCTTTCTTTTGGAAATTGTCACACCAATATATCATCCGAAATTAAGGCACATTCTTCAATCACCTCTTATTCAGAGAGTCATAATCTTCAACTAGACCGACTCTAGTCTTACATCTTCTATTTTCTCGATTGTCCTTTGCTCTTTTTCATTAACAAATTGCTCCATTCTGGAAGCTTTACTTGTTAATTGAGTAAAATCTATAAACTCTAGAGAAATCAACCTTTTCCGTAGTCGTGGAAGCATATTTCCTACAACCATAACGACAAACTAGGCTTTAGTAATTTGACATTACATTTGCTTATCAACTTATTGAACCTCTCCATGAAATTAACCAGGCTTACCAATTTGCTACTTAATGTTCATAAGATCGACTAGTGTAACCTCCGCTCTAATACAAGCGATCATGGAATACAAGTTCCATGTCTACCCAAGTATGCACTGAATTTGACAATAAAATTGAATACTACGAGAGGCCAAACCAGTTAGTGATAAAGGGAATAATTGCATCCTTAGGAACTCATTTTGCCTGCTTCACACATTGTGCAATGCAACGGGTACGTGTTCTGTTGTAGATTTCTCATCTTCTCAGAAAATGTAGTGAAGTTAGGAATCTTGAATCCATAAGGGGATGGTATTCTATCCACCCAATTAGGATATGGTTTGCAATACACCAACCTCTCTAATGGCTTCAACTGAATCCCAAAATTCCTTTTCACAACATCAGCCAGCACTTTAGGATCTATAAATTGTGGAGTATCTCCTTTTGATTAGCCATACAACTTAAATTAGCACAAGGAACATTCCACGCTTAGACTCCACGGCTAAGGCTGAGGCTCCGCGAGATGCTGAGGCTCCATGACTGAGATTGAGACCCTATGGCTCAGACTCCAAGTTCCGCGGCTTAGACAACGTTCCATGGCTGAGATTGCAAGTTTCGTGGTTAGACTGACTCTAGGGCTAATTAGATGATTGCCCCAGCATTATAATTGATATTATTCCCACTAAAATCACCATGTGACATGTACATAGGGGAACTTTGCTAAGTTTTTTGCAATTCATCATGCACCATCGATTTTACAGGATCTGACAACGTTTTGACAATCGCTCCATCAAGCCATCATCACCCATTTCCATTTGTTGTTGGATGAAAGAAGTCGACACACAATCGGGTCACTTTTCTTTTTCATCAACATGGATGTTCTTAGCAAAATTGGCAGACGTAACAGATGTATTTTTCGCTTTGACGAAGCGATAACCATTTGCGCTGACTAGTGTCACCCCAACGGTGTTCCCAGCACGGTATGTGTTCTTGACAGCCTTCATCCTCACGATTGTGTTGCTTTCCCATAAGGATGTTGCACTGTTAAGACTCAAATCCATGATCTTCTTAAATTGATTTTTTCCACACAAAGCCTTCAATAGTCCCACTGGGCATGCCAATTTATGTTGTCATGAATTTTTGGGCTGGCTAAATCTAGAGAATAAACTAAGCCAACAACACTAATTCACTATTTGATCCCAAGTGCAGGCGATTGCACCAAGAAAGGGAATTTACCTATTGGTTATGGGTTCTCCAACTACTTCAAAGAACAAGTTTTTGACAAAGGCAAGTGTGGAATAATAATAGAAATTTATTGATGAACAAGAAGTAATTACAACACTTCACGCCAAAGCATCACAATAAAATTTAGAGGAGAAACTACATCTAAACTAAACTAAAAAGAAAAGGAAAAAAGAGAAGAAAACTAAAAGATAAAATGTAAAAATTTGTGTTGTTGATCTGGGATGTCTTTCTTGTGAAGTTCTTCGATCTTAAATAAGCTTTTTGTTCAAAGGAACAGTTTCCAACTTTAGGCATGGGTCAATTTTGAATAAAAACCCAGTATAGCAACTGTTCCACGGCTAACTACTTGTAACCACTTCCACCACGGCTAATTCCAGAATTTAGTACTCCAATTGCATTAGCCTTGCCCGTGTCACATTGAGCACGTATCCACATTGCTTGCATAATAACTATTTCTTTCCAGGAAACACGTGGATGTATAGGTGGCACAATAAAAGTTAACTTTAAACTATTGCAATAGATTTATAAAGCATGATATATCAACCGTTTAGTGAATAACTAATGGAGCATATTCAAATGCCCACCCCACTCATTTTTTGGTGATAACAAATATATAAATAAAAAAAGTTGTTTTGCATTTTAGTATGTTACTGTTTTTCCTCTCTTTACTCCATTTTAATTTCTTCTATAATAAGTTGTGTTGAAAATCATTTCATACTTAAGAGCATCTTTATTTATTTATTCTTTATAATAGCATCTTCCCTCTTTATTATATATTTTAGAGCATCTTCAATATTGTCCCATTTTAGATCCCATTTTTGGCCTCATTGATTGCCATATCAACGCCACATAATCAATGAGTCATAAAAAGTAAAAGTGTTCTAGAAGTGTCCCTCTTTTCTCTGATAAAATGGACCAACTTTAGCCTCATTATGACCCCACATAATTTTTTTAAATAAAAAATAAGCCAATATATTTATGAAATATTTTTTTAATATCTTTTATTATATAATTTTATTTTCAATTAGGATAAAAATATAAAAATTTGAGGGCTTGATGACTATGAGTTTTGGATATTTGAATTTTGTAAGTAACTAAAAAAATAATTCAAATTAAATTAATTTGGATCAATTCTTTGTAAAAGAATAGAAGAGTAAAATTGTGAAAAAAAATTTAGAAAGTGTTGAAAAAGATTAAGAAAGATGAGAAAAATGAAGTTAAAGAAGATTGATATTTATAGAGTAGAATGATAAATAAAATAATATTTTTTAAATTAAGAAAAATCTACTTTTTATCTCATTTTAAGACTTGGGACGGTCCCTAGTAAGTGTCCCTCCATACTCTCTTTCATCGTCCCAGATGCGTGTTCCAATATTGTCCATAATTTGTGCCTGCAGTGAACAGGAAGTGGGATGAGGAAATGTAGCGTTGGAGCTGCTTATTATAATGAACTGGGAGCATTATATGAATTGGATTTGTTTGGCTAGTGCTATGCTTCTCATATATTTTTTGAGCCTACAGCCCAATAATTGGAATTATCTCCTACACACTTTGAGTGGAAGGTCTTGTATTTAATCCACACCTTTATTCTTTCTCCAACTTCCTAAGAAGAATTGGTAGCTTTAAACTTTAGCGAAAAAATGTTTCTACCTTTTAAATTTTTACTTTTCTATAATTATCCGTCCTTTTAAAATATCTAGACAATATTGATTACATTTTTTTTATACCCTGTCAAATAATATGTATAGGAGAGAGAGTAAGTGATGGAGGGATTAACCAATTAAGTGATAACTGATAAGGATAGTTTCAAAAAATATAACTAAATTTCATTCACGCCTAAGCTGCTTAATCTGTGTGCAGAACTAAAAATAGCCACTTATCATTAAGCGGGAGGTGCTAAAAATCCCGAGGACCAGAAAATGGTAGTAGAAAAGGAGTGGATGTGCCATATGGACTAAATATGCATCACCACTTAACAAATTGTGTCTCAATTATGGGGGTGCAAATGAACCTTTTTGTTTAGGCATATGGATTTTCACGTCAAGGTTGCTTTGTTTAAATTCCTTTCACCTGAGGTATTGACCAGTCTCTTAAGACGAGGAATGCCTTAAAACCACAAGTTTTGAGTATCATGGTTGCAGTTTTGAAATTAATCATTAGTCTGTATGTGATAGATTAAAAATGTTTTAAAACACTGAGATTCTTGATTGGCCTCGAAACAATGGTAAACCACTGAAAGTGCATTGTACATTGATTAATTATTGTAAATGGGCTAGTCATTCGAACTGGTTTTGTCTTGTCTGTTTTCTTTTGAATGTGAATCAATACTTTTTCAGTTCTGCTTTTTTTCCGAGAGTCAATGTTTTCCATTTGTTGGATTTCTTTGATCTAATACTACCTCCATTCTTAGATAAATGTTCATTTTAATGTATCAATTTATTCAACACAGATACTTATTTTAGATATAAGGAGTACAACCTTATGCATGAACCTCCTCATTCTCTATGTAACGACATGTAATTTCAACATCACGCAAGGAGCCTTATCAAACATATAATCGGCAAGAAGAGAATCAATGCCACAATATTAAACAAGGACTTTCAAACCAAAATATTCTCATAATTTCATAACTTGACTACACTGTCTTTTCTCGATGAAAGACTATTTAATGATGCCCACAAATTTAGAAAGCATAGAATCCAAACATATGAGAGAGGACACAAAAAGGCCACAAACTAAGGGGGTTCTCAAATGCAGATCGAAAATTATCTCCAGGATGCAGATCTTTTGTTGACAAATAGATAGATGACAATTGTACGATGTGGGGTCCATGTAATAGTTAGTTTAAGATGTGGTTTAAAATAATAATATGTAATTCTCAACCCTTTTATCCTAAACCAAATTATCCTTTCTTTTTCATTTTCATCTTCGTCTTCCTCCCAACCCAACCACCATGTCCACCTCCTTCTTCTCCCAACTGTAGAAAAGTGAGAGGGGAGGGAGAGTAATCAAATCTTGAACTTTTGACATAATATCTAAAACAAAGCATAAAAAAATCTCAAATCTGGATCTTAATAGGCTTCTATTGCTATTCCTTCCAACTTTTCGCATCACTCTCCGATAACTTGTACTGATCTCATCACCGAAGAACAACACACTCTGTTTCTAGTGAGACCCCATCACTCTAGCCACTAGTCTTTGCGAGCATGGCCCTAGCCTTTACCATCTATGTGGCCATCACCTACACCTTGGGGCAGTTCAACTAGTCCAGCAGCAGGGCAAAATAGGGCTGACCGGGCAGAATTGGACTGTGTTTTCCCACCCTCTCCGACAGCATTCTTGCACTCTCTTCCCTGCCGTTGCGACCCAAGCTCCACAGCAAACCATTCTTCGTCGTGTACCACCTGAAACAATAGCACATCTCTCTAACCTCATTCAACGCCTTCGAAGGGTGTCGGTTTTTTTTTTCGTTGAAGATTGGGTTTGATAACAAATTTGTCTTTTTTTTTATTTGGTTTTTATTGCTTTATATTTTTTACCAAATAAATCACCTCCTAAATGAAATGTTAATTATGGAGGTGTGGTCATAAACAGAGTTGACCCTAACTTCCTCACTCCCATGTGTGCTTTGTTAATTGGGCCAACTCACTTCTGCAGCTTGCAGACAAAACAACCATGGGCATGTGAGCAAGCACCACATATCCTAAATAAAAATAACCAAAGCATATATGCCAGTCCTAATTCATTGATGGCATGTGCTCCTGCAACATCAACCTAGCATGTTTCGCAGGCATAGTTGTGCATGTCTTCACAAGCAACTCGAAGAAAGTGCAAAGGAACGACCATACACTTATTATTAATCATTATAGAACTCTAAAGCCTAAGATTTTCATAATACAGAATAGATGGAGCGCTAATCCTTGATGGCAGGCCTATGGATTTCTAAATAATCAACAAACTCATCTACGTATTTTTTATGTAGCTCTTTGTCTCCAACTATCTTGCTCATCTCCTCTGCATGGCTTCTGCAAGTTTTCCCTTCATCTTCCAATATCACTGACCTCAATGCCTTGGCTATGGAATCCCTTGTGAACTTTCCACCATGTTCATTTCTGGTTACTTTTATTCCTACCCCTTTTTCTTCCATAAGCCTAGCAACCAACCCTTCTTCATTTTGGAAGGGCAACATAACAAGAGGGCACCCAACTTGAAGACTTTCGATCATTGAACTCCAACCACAGTGAGTCAAGAATCCCCCAATGGACTTGTGTGCTAATATTCTCACCTGTGGTGCCCAATTACTCCACACTACCCCATGTTTACTTGACTTGTTCTCAAGCCAATCATGTGACTCAAGTGAGCCACTGCCAGCAGGACTATTCTGCTTCTTCAGGACCCAGAAAAGGGAAGACCAGACACTTCTAATCCCACAGCTATCTCCGTAGAGTCTTCTTCGCTTAGTGACACCTCACTTCCAAATGCTACATAAATCACTGATCTTTTTTCTTGTTTGTCTAACCACTTAAGGATTGTGTGCCAATTTTCATCATTGCTATCTTCAGCACTGAGTTGTAGACAGGATGGCAATAAACCAACTGGAATGACCGGTTTCTTGCATAGTTTTTCAAGAAATTTCAAAGACTCACTTTCAATCTCCACACAACTTCTTGAAGCTATTAGATAAGCACCATTAATGGTTTCTTGAACTTGGAATATATCTGAAACCCCGGATTCATTTGGTTCGATGTGGTCTTCAGACATAGTCTTGGCCTCAAAGTGTTCTTTGTTGGAAACATAATAATATACGCACACACACAAAGACATAGGAAGGAAGAAGAAAGAAGAAAGAAGTTGCAAGCTTCGTATTTATGTTTACGTGTTTTGTCTTACATGTAATAGCAACAATACAAAGGTTTTTATAATGATACAAAGCATCCTAAATTTACCATTTCCAAATAATGAATGGTTTTATCTAATAATAAAACATCTAAAATTTATCAAAGTCACTCATTAAAATTGTGGTTACAAACCACCCTTCAATATCTATCATTCTTTTATTATCAAGTTTACTTTTTCAACACTCCCCCTTAAACTTGATATCTTTCCAACTCCAATCATCTTTCTTAACTTTTGAAAAGTATCATACTTGAGAGGCTTTGTGAAAATGTCAGCAATTTGATCAAGTGACTTCACATATTCAACCTCCACATGCATGTTCTCAATGCATTGTCGAATAAAATGATACCTTGTCTCTATATGCTTACTTCTATCATGAAACATTGGGTTCTTTGTTAGAGCAATAGCCGATTTGTTGTCCATCATGATCTTGGTTGCTTCAGCTTGTTCAAAGTGAAGCTCTTTCAATAATATCTTCAACCAAATTGCATGGCATGCACAAGTGAAGCAATATACTCAGCTTCACAAGTTGAAAGAGTGACTATGGGTTGTTTCTTTGAACACCATGAAATTGCATTATTTCCTTTGAGATAACGCAAAATTCTCTCAGCTGCCTTCATATGGGTTTCAGATGGATTCTCCATATAGTGACTGACTAGTCCAACTGAAAATAAAATGTAAGGTCTAGTACAAGTCAAATACCTTAGACTTCCTATGAGACTTCTGAACAATGTTTGATCAACCTTTTGTACACCTTCTTCCTCTTTGGAAAGTTTAACTCCACACTCCATTGGTGTATTAGTAGGATTGCAATCAGACATGTTGAGTTTCTTCAAGTTCTCTTGCATAAGCTTCTTGTGAGATGAAAATTCCATCCTCCATTTGTTTTACTTCAATTCCCAGATAATAAGACATGAGCCCCATATCACTCATCTCAAATTCTTGAGCCATCGCCCTCTTGAAATCTTCAAACATGATTTGATTGTTACCTATGAATATAAGATCATCCACATATACACAAACAAATAACAGATCATTATTTTCCTTTTTCACATAGAGTGCATATTCATGAATGCATATAATGAAGCCATTTTCTTGAAAATAATTATCAAGACAATGATTCTAGGCTCTTGGAGCTTGCTTCAATCCATATAAGGCCTTTTTAAGCCTTAACACCTTATCTTCACAACCTTTAACAACAAAACCTAAAGGTTGTTCAATATAAACTTCTTCCATAAGGCTACCATTCAAAAAGGCAGACCTCACATCCATTTGATGGATCTTCCAATGGTTTTGTGCTGCAAGCGACAATAATAGCCTTATTGTCTCCAAGCGAGCAACGGGAGCAAAAACCTCATCATAATCAACTCCATGTTTCTGCTTGTACCCTTTTGCAACGAGTCTTGCCTTGTACCTTTCTACATCACCCTTAGAGTTCTTCTTAACTTTATAAACCCATTTGACTCCAATAGCTTGATGACCTCTTGGAAGTAAAGCAAGTTCCCAAGTATTGTTCTTCTCAATTGCTTGAATTTCCTCCTCCATAGCTTGTATCCACTTTTCATCTTGCACAGCTTCTTTAAAACTTAAAGGCTCATCATTAGATAATAGACACAATAAATTCTCATCCTCTAGCATTTCAGTTTGCTCATAGAGATCAGTGAGACTTCGGTATCTATGAGGGCCTTTACTTGAGCTAGAAGATGGAGATGATGATGTTGATGATACTATCGGGATGAATCTATTGGGGTTTCAACGTCACCTTGCACTCCTTGTATTGGAGCTTCCTCCACCTCAAAGTAGGGTAGAAAATCATAAGCAGCTTCAACTTGTGTACTCCAATCCCAAGTTGCACTTTCTTCAAATTCAACATCTCTGCTGATTATTACTTCATTATTGTTAGGATTAAAGAACTTGTAGCCTTTTGAGTTCTCCTCATAGCCAATGAACACAACCTTCTGGCTCCTATCATCAAACTTTGATTTTTCTTGCTCAGGAACTTGAACATATGCAATAGATCCAAAAACCCTCAAATGTGATACATCAGGCTTTAAGCCGCTCCATGCTTCTTGAGGTGTAACATCTTTCAAACTTTTGGTGGGTGAACGGTTTGAGAGATAAACTGCACATGCAACCTTCTCCCCATAACTCTTTTGGTAATGACTTGCTCTTCAACATCGTTCTTACCATATTTAAAATTGTTCTGTTCTTTCTTTCGGCAATTCCATTTTGTTGAGGTGATCTGGGAACTGTCAAGGGACGTCAAATGCCATGATTCTCACAAAAGGTCTTGAATTCATTTGAAGTGAATTCTCCACCTCTATCAGTTCTTAGAGATTTAATCTCATAACTGCTTTCTTTTTCTACATGAGCTTTGAACCTCTTGAATGCATCAAATGCTTCACTCTTTTGCTTCAAGAAATAAATCCACGTTTTTCGTGAATAATCATCAATGAAAAGCAAAAAGTAAGCACTTTTACCAAGTGATAGAGGCTTAATTGGCCCACAAACATCTCATGGATCAAGTGAAGTGGCTTGGTAGCTCTTGATTTGGATTGCTTTGGAAAACTCTTTCTTGAATGTTTTCCAAGAAAGCAAGCTTCACATAACTGGTGAGGATGATCTATTGTTGGAATGCCTTTTACCATTTTCTTTGTTCCCAATTCTTTGAGCCCTCCAAAGTTTAGATGTCCATATCTCATGTGCCAAATCCATGATGGATCTTCAATACAAGATTTCAAACACATAGCTCCAGCAGTTCTCATGTTTAATAAGAACATGCGATTTCTTGTCATAGAAACCTTAGCAATAAGGTTTCCTTCTTTATCTCTGAGCCAAAGATAGCTACCTTCCATGACTATTTTGCAACCATTCTCCATAAGTTGCCCAATACTCAAAATGTTATTCTTCATCTTTGGGATGTAGTAAACATTAGGAAGAATCTTATGGCTTCCATTCTTCAGCTCAAATAGAATTGTCCCTTTACCTTTGATCTCTACTTTTGATTCATCACCAAAACGCACGTGACCTGTCACATTGGTGTCAAGTGCAACAAATTTACTTCTGTCACCTGTCATATGATTGCTAGCTCCATTGTCAAGATACCACGTACTAGCTTCAGAATTTTGATCTTCCTTGAGCGTAAGGAATAATGTTGGTTCTTCAACATCTTCACTGTGTACAACAAGTTTGTTCTCTTCTTCTTTTGATGTATGACACTCCCAAGAATAATGACCATTCTTTCCACATGAATAACATTCAATGTGTCTTTTTTCAACTGCTCTACATTTTCCACGACCTCGAGAAAAATTTTGATTTCTTCTTTCTTGAGAATAATTTTTCTCGGCTCCTCCTCTTCCATAACCACGTCCTTGTCCATAGCCTCGACCACGTCCTCGTCCTCGGCCTCGTCTTCCACTTTCGCTGGCTTCTCCTTTAGCATTCCACGAAAGTTTTGCTTGCAAGACATGCTCCACACGTTCTTGTTTTCCTTTGTCCATCCTTTCTTCATGGGCCTATAAGGAACCATTTAACTTATAAATGGACATTGTCTCCAAATCTTTAGATTCTTCAATGGCTACTACCACATGGTTGAATTTTGAGTTGAGAGACGAAGGATTTTCTCAACAACACGAACATCTTCTAACTTTTCTCCAAGCCTTTTCATTTGGTGCACTACCGCCAAAACTTTAGTGAAATAATCCGAAATGGATTCTGTCTCCTTCATCATTAGAGACTCAAACTCAGCCCTTAGAGTTTGAAGACGCACCTTTTTCACCTTTTCAACTCCCATGACGGAATTTTGAAGTATCCCAAGCTTTCTTGGCATTGGTTGCATCAGCAATCTTCTCAAACATCTCATCATCTAAGCCTTGATGGATGATGGTAAGTGCACATTGATCTTTCTTTCTTTTATTCTCCAATTCCTCCTTCTGAGCTACTTCTAGCTTCTCCTCATTTTCTGGTTCTACATAGTCTTTCTCAACAATTTCCCACACACCTTGAGCACCAATGATAGCCTTCATTCGCTGCCCAATTGTCATAATTGAGCTTAGATAATTGTGGGTATTGGAAGGATAAAGTGGTCCCCTTTGAAGACATTTTTGTAAGTGGCTCTGATACCACTTTGTTGGAAATATAATAATATACGCACACACACAAAGACATAGGAAGGAAGAAGAAAGAAGTTGCAAGCTTCGTATTTATGTTTACGTGTTTTGTCTTACATGTAATAGCAACAATACAAAGGTTTTTATAATGATACAAAACATCCTAAATTTACCATTTCCAAATAATGAATGGTTTTATCTAATAATAAAACATCTAAAAATTTTTATCAAAGTCACTCATTAAAATTGTGGTTACAAACCACCCTTCAATATCTACCATTCTTTTATTATCAAGTTTACTTTTTCAACAGCAGGACTACCTTGCTTGGAGATTCATCAATGGAGGGCCAATTTGCCTTTAGCACAAGCGAATCCAAAAGGAAAGAAAAACCAAATGCACTAAAAATACTGAACTTGAAGCATAAGATGCCGAGCTTAGAACATATTGGCGGCAACCAATATGGTGCAAAGTCATACATGAGCAAATCAGGAGTTGATCCCTCAAGAAACTTAGTCAAAGGTTCTTGAAGGCCATCAAAAGCCTTCTTGAGGTATGGAACAAGGTGTTGTGGGATGTCCATAGTGGCTTCTGCATCTTCAGGGAGCTTGTCTACATGGGGCAGTAGGAGTTCTATCAATTCCATTGAAGGTTGTAAACTTGGGGGTAACTGAGGGAGGCGCTTGATGTTTCTAGGTGTGCAAATGAAGGAAATTTTGTGACCCTTTTGAGCTATGAGTTTGGCAAGCTCGAAGAATGGAACTATGTGACCAAAAGCAAGCCATGGAAACACAGCAATGTGAAGCTTCTTAGGCTGATCTGCCATGGTGGTAATGGTGGTTTTCGTCGGCAAGGGTAATGTTTAATTTGTCACGTACTTGTGTGATCGTACATGTAGAAAGAGTCAAGTCAATGGATATACTATGTGAATAAAGCAGAAATACTAAATGCACCATATCTACCTCCCAGTTGTGTGGCTAAAGTTGTCTTAGGTAGGTTTGGTAGGGCATAGGAAAAAATATATACGGATAACGGAAATATAAAAAATAAGACATAAATAATAAATATATATAGGGATATTATTTGAGGAAAAAAATATTAAATTTTTATTTCGTATCTATTTTCATATTTTGAAAGTCCAAAAATTTTATATTTTTTTGTCTTGGATTTTTTGTCCATGTTCCTACCTAAACAACATGTTTGTATCTTCAATATCTCTATATTTCTATTCTAAAATAATAAACAAATGCTACTTTAGAGAATAGTCATGTGTATCACATGCTAAGAAATAAAAAAGAAATATAAGTAGAGTAATATTATTTTGACATCTAGGTATGAGTGTCTTATTTAGATACTTATTTATTAGTATTGGGTGTGATAGATAATTAGAATAAGTAGAGATCATCATTTTATTCAACTATAATAAAATGTGTGTCCAAATTAAACACTCATACTCAAATATCAAAATAATATTATTGTATTTCAAGAAACTCAAATTTACAGAAAAGATCCATATATAAGTGAGAAATTTAGTTGCATTACTATGGACACATTTCATATGAGAATGAATTTCATGTGAGAAATGAGAACACTGTTCTCGGCCTTGAGATTAAATTATATGGTTGAGATCAAAAGGTCAATTAAAACACTCATGTGACCTCTGTCCACCTTGTTGCAAACGTGGCCCTCCGCTGCTCCCCTAATGTCGACATCTGCAACATCTCCTCGTGCTTTCTCTGCCATCATCCCACTCTCTCTCATGCCAGTGTCAATGTTGAAGCAGCAGAGGCATGGTAAATATATTTTGGTGCGCTCTCAAGATAAAGATGCTATTATTATCTTTATTTAACAGATTTTACATGATCTAATAATAAATTGCCACATGGGAGACAAGCTCGAAGAATGGAACTATGTGACCAAAAGCAAGCCACGGAAACACAACAACGTGAAGCTTCGCAGGTTGATCTGCCATTGTCGTGATGGTGGTTTCTGTTTGGTACGAAGTAAGGTTGTTTATTGTTTAATGTTTCAAATCAATTAATGTACTGCAAGCAGTATCTATACCCAGTGGTATATTTGTTTATCTTCGAGCATCGATAATGCGAATATGTCGTTGAATATTATAAGACTTGATAGTATAAGTTTTAATTGGATAAGATCTGATAAATTTGTAATATTATATAGTATTTAGTATAACACTATATAAGATATTATATTTTATATTTTATAATATTATCATTTATTTATATATAACTCTAATATTTTAATTAAATATTAAATAAAACAAATTTTTTGTTAATGATGTAAAAATAATTTTTAAATATCATATTTAGGTAAATATTTGTTAATTAAAATTTAATTTATTTTGAATATTATTATTTGTTTCAATATTTTATAATTATTTATTATTTCAATAAATTATATAAATATTAAACAAATCTTTTATATATTTTTAATTATAATTATTTAAATTTAAATTTTAAAATAAATATTAACTCAAAATATTTTTATTATTGATTCTTACTTTTATATATTACATATTATTTATTATTTATTTTAAATATTTATTTCTATTTAATATTTAATATTTTATTTTATTTTATATTTATGGAATATAGCTAGATTGATATCATATATTATTTGTTAATAATATTTATTTATTATGAAATAATTTTATTTATAGATATTTACTTATTATTATTTATTTAAGAATTATTTTGTTTTAATAAAATATTTAAAAATAAAAGTAACCTTATACGTTAAAAGCTAATAAAGTCTAATACGTAGTTAATGTATTAAGTTATACAGTATTTTAATGTATAAGGGGATTATGATGTATAAGCTTATATAATACGTTGTCTGTACAAATAACGTATAAAAACATAACGTATAGTAAAAACTTATACTATTATGACTAATTCAGCATATCAAACACATCCTAAGAAACAAATATCTAAGGGTTTAAAGAAATGAAAGTTTGTATTGAAAAGATGTGTTTTAATAAATCTCTCAATAACTGGTTAATTTAATCCGTGGGAGTGACAATGATGTATAACATCCGTAAACTGCGCATTATTAGTGGTATGACTATTTATCTTAGAATATTGTTAATTAGTTTATGTCAATAGATTTGGTTCACATGTTCACCGTTTTGCTAATGTATTGTTATGATTATATTATTTTTATTGGTGAGTCAGCCATAAGTATCTTTATAAGCATTTATAAGTTCAAAAACATGTCTAATCTTAACGAGCAAAACTTTCTCTCATTCTAAATTTTATTCAATAAAAAATTGCTAATGTTTATCACACACTACTACATATTTTAGTTTTACTAACATTTAATAAATGTTACTAAATCATAAAAAAAAAATATAGCTATTTCCATTAGTAACATTTTTGTAAATGTTGTATTTACCCTATGTTGCTAAAGAGTTTTAGCAACACTTTTATGTATTTTACTAACATTCTCAAAATGTTACCATACATTTTTTTAACATTTGAGTATTTTTACTAACATTTTAATAATGTTACAGTATATACTTTTGTAACATTTTTCAAATGTTATAGGAACATATATATTGCAACATTTTTTAAAATGTTACTAATTTACTCTTTTGCAACATTTAAAAAATGTTGTCGATACTCCTTTTAACAACATTTTAAAAATGTTACTAATTTAAGTGCTCAAATAATAGAGGTTTAAGCCTAAAAAACATGTATGTTAAAACCAAATCTTTTTATTTTTAACCCAAGAACACAAAAAAATATCTAACCATCAATTTGTATTACGAATTCAAGAACACTTATAACTCTCCAATACAAGAGATACATTTGTATTAAAACCAAATCTTTCTATATTCAACCCAAAGTCACAAAAAGTATATCCAAACATTAATTTGGATTGTGAAGTATGCCAATGAGTCTTCAGCTTAATGAGCAATAAAGTTCAGACATCTTTCACTAGCATTACAAACTAATGAACTAACTTAAATACAAAACAATGCTTTTAAACAAAAAGTGTACAGTTTTGGCCTAAAGTTTAATCATTTAGTCTTAACGCCTATCAACTTTGCTTATCCTGTTCAGAAGTTCGAAGCACTTGGTTTGCCAATGATGAAAATGATTTTGCTGTATCCTGCATTTCTCTAGTTTGAATGTTGATACCTGCTAAATAAGAGAAATGACATGTAAAGTGACAAACAAGTTTAGAAAGTTTTGGTTAACCAAAGACTAATCAAATTAACTTTACACTACACTAATGTAGAGTTTTATACTATATATATAATTGTCCACTCATATGTATTAGTACATGAGAGAATAGGTAGTGACAGTGAAGTAAAATATTTTTTCTAGAAGTTTTGTTAACCAAAAATATACCTAGTGACATGTAAAGTCATCATAACAAATAGAATCAATGGGGTCTTATCCACATAGGGATGAGTATTCAACTAAATAAATGAAACAAGCCAATTGAAAACAACAAAAGAACAAAGAAATCAAGTATTATACCTTCTATAAGATTGAGAAACCAAACCTTTCACCTCCACAGGAATCAAGTAGTCACTTGAAAAGCATTACAATCTCATATTATTAGAACGAACACGAGTTGCAAATTCCTGAAAGAAAAGTACCTCCGACAAATTTGTCGTTGGGTGTAAAGATTTTTTGTAAACAAATAGTAGCAATGATAAAATTTAGCAACAATATAATAACTAGAACAAACCAATAAGAATAAGCCTATCCGTGTATTAGGAAACAAGATAAAAAGCCCCCACATATATCATATACCTCATTCATTTTCCATCTGTAGACATGAAAACCCAATCATACTTTTCAGCTTCCTGAAAGAACATGCCAACATAAAAAACTCATTATCACATGTATTCAATAATACTTTATTGTGAGATTAGCTTAACACTCACCATCATTTGGTTCTGGATTAAGCTCTGTACACTCACAGATATATGAAACGGTCCACTGTAACAGAATGAAAAATCAATAAGAACACTTTCTATTTGACCCTAATTATCATATTGAAATCCAACAAACTAAACCAAATTCTAACATCTCCAACGCACAAAACTGCAAAACCTCCTGAAGTATCCACCTCCAATTGAATTAAGATATCAATAACACCCTAAACAATGACGCATCGAACCGAAAACATGACGCAACAAATTGTCAGAATTGCTCCCTACCTTCTAGTCCAACAGGAGAACGCTTGTGCTCTTCCTCCGTCCACGGACATCTAGAAAAATCCCAATCCCAATTCAAAATTCAATTCAATCATCCACCAACATACACAAAATCAATTTCTCAATTGATTAAATAAAGGCAGTGATAATCCTAAATAAAAGATCACTTATCATGGCCATAGATTATTGAAATGATAGCAACATTGAAGCCTGCTTTATCCTCCTCTGTTGCCAATTCCGCCTTCCGCTCCGTCGTATGCCAATCGGAGGAGCGCGCCAATCGTGGAGGCTCAGATCGCTAATTCTTCATCGGACTACTCGGTGAGATCCGAGCGGTATTCCGATGATGAAGATGATGATGAGCCGCGATGCGAAACGGGAGGAGCTCAGAACGTCTTCGAGGCGAAGAAGGTAAAGCAGAAGAAGCCGAAGGTTAGGGTCGCGGAATGTAGATGATCTCGCCTGGTGGTCGGGTGGCGAGATCATGTGCGATTGACGCAAGAAGAAGAAGGTGAAACCCTCAGAGAGAGAGAGAGAGAGTGAGTGAAATTTTAATAGAGAAATGGTGTGTTAATGTGGGGTTACAATTTTAATAGAGAAATTTTGCTTATAGTAACATTTCCCCTGTAAATGTTACAAATAATAGACAATTTGTAACACTTTTATGCATGTTAGTAATAAAATGTTGCTAAAGATCATAAATGCAGTAGTGACATGTTGCAATAATTTTCAGTTTTAAAAATAAAAAAATAATATTTGATTGGTTATTCTTTTTTGATTGATTTTAAAAATAAAAAAATGGATTTTGAGTTTTAAAAGTAAAAAATAGAAAATAACAGAAAAATATTTTTGAAATTCTATTTTTTAAACAAGAAAAAATAGGATGACACAATTGTAATTAGTTGGTTTCATTAATTACTATCAAAAATAATTTTCAAAATAGTTTTCAAAAATATAAAAATAAAAATAATTCCAAACAATCCCTTGATATTTTAACATAATTTTTTTTTACAAAAGCAGACATTAATATAAAAAAGTGTACGTCTTGCCCACAATTTACGTTAAGATTAAGGTTGTTAGCACTAGCGGGAAAGGGATTCTCCTATGCATAAAAATTTAATACCATATACTTAGGTACACATAATAAACTTTGTCTTCTTCTTAGCTCATGAACTAAAAGAAAAAAAAACTACAAATTATAAAGTTGAACTCTATCAACTTGATATAAGATTTTTTTTTTTTTTTTCCTAAAAAGAAAAATAGAAGAACACTTAGCTATTCAAGTTATAGCTTAGCAAACTAACAATATTCGTTAGTGACTGGTCCATTCCACCAAAGAGTCACAATCCACCGCCCAAGTCTTAGCCAAAGAGTCAGCCATCATATTAGCTGGGCGGAGGACATGACAGAGAGAAATCACCAAATCATGATGCATAAGTTCCTTAATTTGATGAAGAAGGCTTTGCAAAGTAAGACCTCGAAAGCTCTAGAAAGTATAAATTCGACCTACACCTCTAGAGAATCTGATTCACAAAAAACCCTCCTCCACCCACGATTCCAAGCAAAAAGCAATTCCTCCTTGATGGCCAACAACTCTAACTAAGTGATGTCGACGAACCTCCATAGACGAGAATCCCTAAACCAACTCTCATTCGTCTCTGATCACACCCCAAACACACTGCACCCTCCAAGCCACACACTTGCATCCACATTCAGCTTAACGCGCCCACCGAGGGTGAGTCCACCTATCCAACCAGCCCTCATAAGGTAGAGCAACTAGAGGAGGCAACGCAACCTTAGCGACATCCACCATGGAACCCCAAATCTTACGAGTAATCTCCATAGGATGCCAAACCTCATTATGGAGCACTTCCTAATCCCGCGCCCGCCAAATCCACCAAAGTGTTGTGATATGAAGAGTCGAATTATCACTTCACACTAAAGTAGCCAGTCATGCATCCATACATAAATTAGCCAATGCTCTTGGATCAAAGCCCAGAAAACACCACACCGCACTAGCCACAACACAATCTCAAAGCAATGAACAACATCTTCTTCAACCCTATCACAAAGGGAACACAGGGAGACGAGGCTAAGTTTCTACGGTGTCTAAAGCTATTGGTCGGAAGGGCAACATGATAGCATTGCCAAAGAAAGAATTTAAACTTCGCAAGGACTTGGAGTTTTCACAGCTCTCGCGACTTGCGATCCTTAATCCAATTCTTGTTAGAGGCAAGCATCCACTTATAACAATTAGTAGCCGTGTACCCCTCCCCCCCCCCAAAAAATCCGTACTATGGATCCAAATCCAATTATCTGGAAACTCATGAACAAGACTAGTCTTATTCCAAATAAGCTCAAGAATGTAGTTGGGGAGGGGGTGTACAAGGAATGAACCATCTAACCATCATCATTCCAAACATCTCGTACCTCTAAGAAAATCAGTAATATGCACATGAGGAACATGATTGCAAAGGGGTCCAATCCCTAACCAATCTGAGTACTAAAAAGAAGAAGCATCATCGCCTAAGCTGAAACAAAAACTCGAACCTAACTTAAGCCAAACCTTAGCAGACACTTCCAAATACAAGACAAAGAGGGGGAGGTACAAAAATCAAGGGCAGTGCCTTGACGACCATATTTCTCCTACAATAGTGTGACCCACAGTTTATTTGGTTCAAAGATAAAGGATGCCAAAGGCTTCCTAAGTAACGCAACATTCTCGGTCCAGATACTTGAATACCAAGACCCCTAGCTTTCATTAGGGTGGATAAAGTATTCCATTGACCAAATTTATACTTCTATTAAAACCATTATCCTTCCTACACCAAATGAAATGACGAACCATAGAATCAATGGAATGACAAATGGACTGAGGCACCCAAAGAATTTGCATAAGATAAACTGCTAATGAGGACAACACCGACTTAGCCAAACAAACTCTACTAGCCCCTGTCAAAAGTTTCCCTTTCCAACCAGTCAACCTAGTGGAAATCTTCTCCATGATACCATTAAAATGATGCTTCGAAACCCTTCCCTAAATGAGAGGAAAACCAAGATACTTCCCCAAGTCCATTGCAAATCTGATAGATGGTATCACCATTAATAACTCACAACATTGCCTAGAGACATTGGACGACATAATGCACGTGACTTATCGACATTCACCTTAAGTCCTGAAGCATGACAAAACTCATCCATAAAATCCATGACACACCTCACCTGTTTTCCTAACTTTAGAAAAGAAAAAGATCATCCGCAAACATTAGATGAGAAATTCTTTCTCCCCTGGAAATATAAATAGGTTCCCATGTCTTGTCCTCTACCATATCATTAATGCGTAGCGCCAAACGCTCCTACCAATCACAAAAAGGTAATGAGAGATAGGATTACCCTTACGAAGACCTCTAGTGAGGAGAAGGGTGGAAGTTTAGTACCATTCTCAGGATAGACAATGGATGACGTAACCCCTGACATGATAAGGCTAACAATACGTTAAGGAAACCCAAATTCCATCAAGGTATCCTGAAAAATCCCAATTGACCCAATCATAAGCTTTTTCCAAATCCACCTTAAAGGCTATCATCCCTTTCTTCATTTTGGTATGCTTCATGTAGTGAAGAACTTCCTGAGTGATAATTACATTTCTCTCCCTTATATCTCCCTCCCAATTAGATTATTAAGGAGAGGTCTCGTAACGGGCCAATTAGATTACAATCGCACTAACACTTAGAAACAATTTTATAAACCACACAGAGACTTATTAAACTCTAGAAAATTATTTAGTTTGGTTCTACCAAAGTTGAGGGTTGTCTTCCCCAGACACCAAACATCCATCCTTACCTGCCAATAATTCTTAAAAAAGAATGGTTGGAAACCATCTGTTCCCAAAAAAACCTTTGCATCACTGCTCCTCCTAACCACAAACAAGTTCCTCCCCTTCCTCCAAAATCCAAGGATAACCCCTAGTTACAAATGGCACCTGAGAGTAATAAGTCTAGAAGCAAACAACGATAGAAGAAGGATAGGGCCTCCTATAACATTTTTCCAATTTTTATTTTGTTACTTTATTATAGCTTTTTAATTAGAAAGTATGAGGATTTTGTTTAGGCAATTTAGGGATAATCATTAAAAAAAATATCTAATTAAAATATTACAAGACTTAATAGCTATACAATCTGATAACTTAGCAGCACTTTCCTTAGGTTATATTAAAATTACAAATATGCCATTAAATATTAAAAAATAAGTTTATAACATAATTAGCAACAAAAAAAGCTAATAAAAACTTTAGAAAGGCTTGAAAAATGTCAAAAAAAATTATTAAAAAAGTGAGAAAAAATTATAAATACACTTAAAATATAATTTTAATAATAAATATTAATACTTAGTAAATTTATATAATATTAGCATAATTGTGTAAAAATAACCTATCGTAGATGTAAAATAAACTCAAAAAATTCTAGAAAATAACTCTAAGTCTTACAAAAAAAATTTAACCAAGTTATGATGTTAGGCAAAGAGGACCACGAAATGGACCTCTCCATTAGACTATGGATAGTGTTAAAAATCACATTGATCTTTAATTAATTAATTTTAACTTAAATAAATCTTAAAATACCTAATTAACTACTTAAGCTTTTAAGATAATTTTTCTAAATTTTAATTATTCTCACTAATAATCTTAAATCAAATAAATGACATCTAGAATATTTTAGAAGTCAGTGTCATAAAATATATATGCATATATATATTTAAAAAAATAAAATATATTTTACATGACATATTATCCAAAGCCAACCATTTTTTACTTTAAAATTCAACAAAGATGGGTTTGTCTCCTTATCTTATTAAGACAGTTCAAATTCACATGGGAGGTTGCAAAAATTTTATATATTTTATTTATAGATAATTAATTATTTTAATTAACTCAAAATAGACCTAATTAAGATAAAAATATATTAAAAATACTAAAAATTGTAGAAAAATTCATGAAAATTATAGAAAACTTAAAAATAAGGTAAAAACATGTTCTTGATAATAGATTAAGGAAAATTAATTTTTATGATTATTTTATGAATTATTTAGTATATATAACTTTAAGATAAATATGCAAAATTTGTCATTTTCGTATATAAATTTATCATTTTCATATATTAATCATTCAAGAAAACTTGTCACTAGTGGACACGAGGTTTAGACCTCTAGGATACCAAAGGATAAGAAAAAAATAATTTAAAAATATTTAAATAAATTATTAGTTAATTAATTCCTAATAAAATAAGCAATAGTATAAAATACCAAATAAAATATAAAAAATTATATAAATTTCGTGAATACTTGTATTATATATCTAATAATATTATTATGATGTTTGAGTAAAAAAAAATTAAGTCATTTACTAATTAATTAATTTAATTAAGATTGGCTAGTTTAAGTAAATTTACCTTATTTTGAATAATTAATTATTAAATTATATTTCAATATGTTAAAATTTACTAAATGTATTTAAATCATATCATTAACATTTTATTATGACTTTAAATGATAATTGAGAATTTATTAAATTATTTAGTGTTAGTTTTAATATTTAACTAATTAAACTAATTAAATATGACAAATAAATTATGAAATTAGTAATATTTTAATCCTATAATTTTTCTATAAATAGCACCCCTCTAAACACAACTCCACACTTCATTCTTCTGACCAAAATCTATCAAAAATTATAACCACCATTTCTCTCTTCATTTTCTTCATTTTCACACAAAAACACTTATAAATTTTTAGCAAAACACCTCCAAATTATCACCTCTTCTTATCACCATTTAACATCAACACTTTCCAGCCTTTATACATGAATTTTAGTCCTTTGGGAAGGTTTAGAAAATTTGAAGAAATTGCTGGTCTAGCCTTGGTGTTGCTAAGTTTCTAAAGCTCCAAGAACAAGTAGAGGTTTTCTTTCACTTATAAGCTTCATGTATGATTTTCTTGTATAATATTGTGCTATATGATACTCAAAGCTTATGTTCATTGTTTTCAATATCTTTGAATGATTTAAAGATTGTAACATAAGATACTTAATCCATGTATATATGATGCATGTTTATTTGTCTAATAATATGGTTGAAAATTATAATTAAAGATCATTTTAAATTTTGATTATGCTTCCTTTAAATATTTAAATGTTGTATAAAATTTTTTAATCATGTATTTTCATTTAATAAAGCTTTGTGCACAAGTTGTGAAATTTTAAAGTGATATAGCTTAGTTTTGATCTCATTATGTATTTGATTATGAAACATTTTTTGTTCATAAAAAGTGATTTATTTAATTCTTTATAATGAATGGATTCTAAACCTTTGAACATGTAGTTTGGTTTATGTGTTATATTTCTCTTAGGACCATTAAGACTTAATAAGATATAAAAAGGCACTAAAATATATTTATATTAATCATGACCTTTATTATGAACTTATGAATTTATAAACATTATCTGGACTATTATGAGTCTTTAAGATTCACTTGGACTTGATTGAGACAATTTATGATCATAATATTTGGACTCAAACTATGGACCTTGAATTATAGATCTTGGACTATGGACCTTGAATTATAGATCTTGGACTATGGACCTGGGACTATAAATATTTGACTTGAATATAAATTTATTAACATTAAGAAATATTATTTATAAAGATTTAAGTTAAGGTCCTATTAGGAACATGACATATAAACTAACTAGTTTCTTGCTTGAAGTGATTTTCTAAAGTTTGGGTATAATTTTGATTATTTCTTTTTAAATATTTCTTGAAGATTTCATTGCTCTTTTATTTACCCTATGATTATATCTTTATATAGACAAAAATATTTTTTTTACTTATGTTGAACATGTAAAGGTAATTTACCTACATATTTTCTAAAGATAGGTTTGAAATAATTTTGGGTGTATTTAGGCTTATGGAATTAGTAACATATTATTACTTGAAATTAAATTATTAGATTAAAAACTAAGTTAAGCATATCATATTTTATTATAAAGGAAATGAATTTATTATAATAGTGTGATTTGGTGCTTTAACGATAATTACAAAAAATATGAGTTTTATAGGTATTTTAGGAATCCTATGTTGTTTGGGCTTTATGTGCAAATATGAAAAATCTTGTGGTCTATATATAAATATGAAAGAAATCATAGAAACTTTTTGTAATTTTCATTCTTTATGTATACTGTATGCACTATGTAAAATAGATATATAAATAAGTGACACCTTGGGCGGCCTTATAGCGGATAAGGACTAGTAAACACTTAATCTTGAAGTTGCTAAACAACACTTTGGCCCCGCCTGTAGTGGATCAGGACTTGGTGTACATTATAGTGATGCCTTGGGCCAGCCATGCTAGCTGACAAGGACTTGGCATGCACTATTCTAACTAAGGACGCTCAGTAATGAGAGCTCTCACAGATCCAACATGAAACAAACCTTGCAGACTATAACCATTAGAAGGGAATAAGATATTATAAAAGGAAGTTCCAGTATACTCATGATTATTTATTACACTTCTTTTAATGTATTTTTATTGTGATTGATATTATGCACTTCTATCTTGCTTGACATTAGTAAAATATAATTTGAATTAATATAAAATATTGCATCTTACTCACTCTCGAGTTATTCTTAGTATTTTTTTTGGATGAAGTTAACTCCCTGGAAACATCACCCTACTCAAGACTTCTCACCCCTTCTTCGATGTTTCCAGATAGCATGGATCGTCATCAACAGTGAAATAGATGTAGACTTGGACTTAATTTCTAAATAATTAGATTTTATTATGTGTGCTAGATAGAATCTTTACTATCTGTTCCAGACTTTGGTTATATTATATTGTTGTATTAAAGTTTTCTTTAATGTATCTTGAGTGTGAAATATGTATTGTATCCTATGAATTGATGTTAGTAGTGAAGTATGTTTTTATAGATGATGGTTGTCTAAACTTGGAGGAATTCCTGATTAAAAATAGTAGTAATATGTTAGAAAAGAAATATTCTTTGTCATTTAAAAATTACCTTTGGGTTCCTGGACGAAAATATATTAATGTGAAAGTGTAATTTGGAAAGGTTCTAACAAGAAAAGACTTGGTATTTAAGCGTGTCCATTATGACCCACCTCTCTTTCCTAGGAATCTATCAGATGCATGATTTCCAGTTGGTACATATTATTCTAGTATAAAACTATGAATGAAAAATAATCATAGAGTTTAAAAAAAAATCTCGTAAAATTTCAGATTACAAGTTAATAATATTATGTTAGTTAACTCTTATTTAAAATAATAATGATAATAATAGTAAAAATTAAGGTACAAGAATTAGAGCTTAGTAAGGTGTTACACCTCCCCCCTAAGCACGAGAAAAAAAACCATGCATCTTGCTCCTTTTCCTCCAAGCAATAGCTTGGGCATGGAAAAACCTAGTATTGTGATCACCAAATCTAACCCACTGGTCACAAGATTTTTGGTACCAAAGAAACTCCTCTTGAATAAGAACTAAGGCATATTCCTCCTGAAGCTCCTATAACAAATATATCTAATGGCTAGAATCCCAAACCTCCAATTTCTTTTCACCCACTTAATACGAGCCTCCAGCTTTTGTTTTCTTTTTCCAATATGCCCAAAAACATCCTTATTAAAGATCAAAGAATCATCTCGAACCGCCTGATGGCTCTCCTGCTTAAGGTTGCCCTCTTCTCAAAGCACCCTCCACCACTTTTTCGAACACAGGGTGAGTCGCCAGGCTGTTTGGAATTGAAAAGGACACATACCTCCCTCTTCAGGGGGTACCTTCACAACGAAGAAGGAGAGTAGTCAGAATAAAGATGACTCAAATTTTCCACAAAAGCCTCAAGAAACTTAAGTCCCCAACTGCAATTTGCAAGACTCCTATCCAAACATTTAGAGATCAGCTTACCCCCCATGATCTTCCTAGACCAAGTATATTGACACCCAAGCACCCCAAGAGCCACTAAGTTATAGCATGCTAACATGGCTCAAATCCCAACTCTCCCATTAAGAAAATTCCTTCCCCTAACCTCAGAAGGGAGAAGAAGTTCATTAAAGTCTCCAAGTAATAACCAAGGACCCGAGATAATCTGACACAAAGACCTAAAATAGGACCACAATGAACCACGGACAGAAGGAATTGGGCTTGCATAAACAGCACTATAACCCCCAAGTGTCATCCCCTTGACCCACCAAAAAGGTGACCAAGTTAGTGTAAACCTCCAGAATCCTACAATTCAGATGTGGTGTATTAGATAACACCCACACACTACCAGCATGACCCACAAGCCTGAGCCACCCCACCTCCGTATGATCGTGTCTTTTCCACCAATCCATCGAGTTCTCAAAAGATGATTGAGTTTCTAACAGAATGAAAATCGAAGGCTAATATCTTTGATTAACTCCCTAGTGACGACGACCCTATGACTCACCACACCCTTAATATTCCAACAAATAATTGAGCAATCTATAAACAACAAAAGGGATTAAGGTATAGCACCCAAAGCAACCCAACAGCCTAAGTCGAGATAATAGAAGCCCCTTAAGATCACTTCCCAGGGCACTCAATTCCCTTACATTATCATTTTCCATCCCTTTTCCCCATCATCATCCACCTTAGACATCCGATAAAGGGATCTCGAATTGGAGATGTTTCAAAATTCGCTGTTGTCACCTTTTATGTTTCCCTTTCATGATCTTTGAGACTAACTCAAATAGTCAATTCCAATCTGTTTACACCCACTAATACCTGCGAAGCCCGCCTAATATGTGATGCATTAAACATTGTAGGAAGGCCACAATCACCTTTGGATTTTGATTATATGCTAGTCATAGGTTGGAGAGATGTCCCTCGTCCAGTAGTTACCTTTCATTTTGTTGGCACTTTGGTATCCTTCATTTTCATAGATATTAGTCCCCATGTGTGATGCGCGTGAAGTTGAAGCATGTCCAGGAAGAAGGCTGTTTGGAAATCAGTGTAGTGCGATGTTTAAAGGGTGGTTTAATCAGTGGATCCCGATATGTTAAGGAATTTTGAAATATCTTTTTTCATTCTTTTTTATCTTTTTTCCTATGCCAATGGTCCACATATCATCCTTAGATCCCAAGATTTTCCCCACTAAATCCTCCTTAACCGGTTTCTTTCCATTTTTTATTGACTCCTGTTTTGAATTCAAATCTGAATCACCTAAATTTTTTGCTACTTCTACCACCCTCGGGCTAAAGCACCATCGTCGGCTCGATTAGTTTCAGCCACCAAACTAGACTTGCATTCTGGTTAAGTGTCCATAACAATTCCAAAACCAAAAATCAGATGAAGGCTCTCATACTCCACATCGTAGCAAAAATCATCTATAATTATCCTTTAACTGCGGTAAGAAAAGATCAATTTGAACAGGCTCTAATAAGTTTACCTCGCTCCGACTAGTAGCAACATCCACCTTCATTGGTTTACCGACATGAGGCTATAAGATGCACAGTTTCTCCTGGTAATAACATATATTCAACCCAAAATACGATCCACACCATAGTGGCACAAAAACTCTTTTCCTTTGGTCAAAACTCAGGTGTCCAATATTTCATGGCCAAATAGGACCTGCCACCATCCACGGACCACCTATGATTACCCTCTCCCTATCCTCACGTGAGTCAAACTTTACGAGGTGATACTCGAAACCCCCACTTATAACATCATATCCTCCCTGAAGCCTCCACGATGAATGCAACTTAGGAACCAAAATTGAATATGGTAGAGATTGACCAAGAAGCTTGATCACGAGGGCTTCCTCGTAAGGTGCTGTGACGAGATTCGTAAAACTAACAATGGGTGGCACAACATCACCTTGTTTTCCCTGGACAACACCTAAATGATCGCCATCCGGTATCTCCATAGTGAAAGGTTCAGGATTAGAGTCACCTAAAACCTTATCGCGAAATGAGACTTTCCAGGGGTTAGGTTTAGCAATTGGAGCATTCTCATGCCTCCAAGCCTCGCTCCCCCTAGCATTCTGATTTATCTCTCCTTCCTCAATCTCTATCATTTTTTTAGAGAGTACTCACCTTCTTTTCCCTACCCAGACAGGCCCCTAAACGCTAGACAAATTTGAGTTTTAGAGCATGGGTATGTAGGATTATCAACAGAAACACGGAAGCGCATCGTACCGACACGACGTAGGAAAAATAGAACCTTCATTGTTTTGATTACCTGGAAGGCAGTGAACTGAAAGCTTCACGATCGGTAGTAATCCGCTCTCTGATAGATCTTCCAGACTATCTCTCGAGGGGAATAGGGTGGCTGTGTGGGCAACCGTCGATGATGAACGTCTGTCTAGGTGTCTGTTTCTGATGAAAAACACTTAGAGAGGCACAAGGGTGAAAAGATTAGTTTATATATGCTGTGAAGTTCAAGACCTAACCCTAAGCCACATGGGCCATATTGTCCTTGGGCTTTGGTCTCACTAAAGTCTTATTGGACTTAAGTGATTAAAGAGCATATAACCCAACAATCTCCCACTTGCTCTTTAAGATACAAACTTAAGTTCATAAACCCAAGACCATGTATCCCATAAGCCATCATCATCTGATAATATACCCCATCCCTTATCTCAAGCTAGCCTGGGGATCTACCATTTGTCATCTATCAAGGCTCCTGATAATCTACAGAAGATTATCTAATTCGTGCTACTCCACTAAAAGCCCGAACGTGAACTCCAAGAATAATGACACTTATAACATGAATATGCATCGCCCCTTTATAGAATGTCTATAATTGATTGACTAGTTTTCTGTTACCCAATCAATTATTTATTTCCTTGACTGTGATAGTTTCTCTAATGGATTACATGCACTGGCAGTGTCTTCAATATCCAAGTACCGAAACATATCAAGGGGACATTTCCTATAAATTCCATGTTGTTTATCTCATAAACACCAATAACCAAATAGTTTCAATCCCAAAATACCGAGTTATTGGCCATCAATAGATCAACCTCACCCGTTGGTAAATCAAAGAATGAAAACTATTCAACTACCTATTTAAAATAAACTCAGGATTAAGAGCAACTACATAACTATAGTTATCTGGAGATTTGATTCCTTATGACAGAAAGAACAACCTTAATCAAATCTCTCCTTGATCCATTCAATGTAAGTATTAACTCACACCAATATTTAAAAATGATTCGGACAAAATCATTTCATAAATATTGCAGCCTAAAAAAAATGCCCAACTTTATTTAATAGCTGTGAACCTATTCATCAATTGTGAGAACCTATGACCATGTCCTCCATGAACATATCCATATGATCATATACTCCACAATTGATCCGAACCTTAGTGTTTGTAAATAGTGTGCGGAATAAATGAATAATACCTCATTTATAACATTCAGAAAAATTACAATGTCATAATGTCTTGCTCAAAAGGCACAAAATAACAAAGTGAAATAACAACTTCCTAAAGCTATAGCAAATCTGGAATCCTCCTAAGACCCATAGATGTAACATGCCTCTCGAACACACGTTCAGGCAAACTCTTAGTAAAAGGGTCAGCAAGGTTCTCGTCTGATGCTATCTTGACTACCACTATCTCCTCTTTCAATTATATCTCGGATCAAGTGGTACTTCCTCTCTATGTGCTTTTGTCTTTTGTGACACCTTGGTTCCTTGGACTGCTCCTGCCCACTGTTATCACGGTAAAGTGTGATGGGACGACTAACACCTGGTATCACCTGAAGATCCGTTAGGAACTTCTTTAACCATGCGGCTTCCTTTGCAGCCTTAGAAGCGCTACATACTCAGCCTCTGGTGAGTCAGCCACGCATGATTGTTTGACACTCCTCCAACAAATGGCCCCTCCATTAAGAGTAAACACATACCCAGAGGTGGATTTTCTTGAGTCAATGTCTCCTTGGAAATCTGAGTCTCTATAACCAATGGTTTCAAGACTCCCACTAGAATAGACCAACATATAATCTCTCGTTCTCCTAAGGTACTTGAGTATATGTTTAACCGCTATCCATGTTCTTCTCCAAGATTAGATTGGTACCGACTTACTACTCCCACATAGCAGATCTGGTCTAGTGCACAGCATAGCATACATAAGGCTACCTACCTGAAGCGTAAGGTATCCTACTCATGCGTTCTCTACTTAGGAGTTTTAGGAGAATGCTCCTTAGAGAGATGAATCCCATGCCTGAAGGGTAAAATTCCCTTCTTGGAATTCTCCATGCTGAACCTGGCAAGTATTTTGTCGATGTAATTAGCCTGAGATAATGCCAATACCCTATTCTTCCGCTCGCAAGAGCTTAATACCAAGAATATAATTGGCTTCCCCAGGTCCTTCATATCAAAATGCTTGCTCAGCCAGGTCTTTATGCCTAATAATACCTCTGTATCATTTCCGATAAGGAGTATATCATCCACATAAAGTACCAGAAAGATACGCGTTTCCTTGGATCCTTTTATACACACACGGCTCATCAGGACTTTTCTCAAAACCATAAGACTTAATGGCTTGATCAAACCTGATGTTCCATGATCTGGACGCTTGCTTAAGTCCATAAATGGACCTTTGCAACTTGCATACCATGTTTTCTTGCCCTTTGGCTATGAACCCTTTTGGTTGCTGCATATAGATATCCTCTTCCAAATTTCCATTTAGAAAAGCAGTTTTGACATCCATTTGCCAAATCTCATAATCAAGATTTGCTGAAAGCTAAGAGAATCCGGATGGACTTGAGCATGGCAAGCGCGAAAGGTTTCTTCATAATCCACACCTTCTATTTGGGTGTACCCTTTCGCCACCAATCTAGCTTTGAAGGTTTCAACCTTCCCGTCCAATCCTCTCTTTCTCTTGTAGATCCACTTACACCCAATGGGTCTTACCCCTTTGGTGCATCTACAAGAGACCAAATGAGTTGGAATACAAAGAATCCATTTCACGATTCATAGCCTCAAGCCATTCCTGAGCATCAACATCCCCTAGTGCCTCGTCATAACTCGTGGGATCATCATCTTCTTCAATGATGACATCCTTAGACGATTCACCCAACAAGAGAAATCTTGCGGGTTTACGAATCACTCTCCCACTACGAGTTTGCCGCACTTGTTGTTGTGCATTTACAGGGGGATCCAATTCTAGATGAGGACCCTCATTAAGAGGATTAACCAATTCATGATTTTGTTGTTCTTCCACAAGCGGTAACTGCATCTCTCCAGGTTCCACTTGTTGATCATCATGCTGAACTTCTGGTTCTCTGGTTCCTGTGTGTGTTCAACATCAGGTATATTTTCCCCTTTGAACAACCACAGGAACAAAAGCTGAACCGCCTGAGGTTGAGGTGAAACTTGATCTGAGACTAGCTCATCAAGAATAACCTTACTCCTAGGCTTATAATTTGCCATATAGTCCTCCTCTAAGAAAGTTGCATGTGTGCTCACTATGACCTTCTTTTCCTTCGGACTATAAAACAACCAACCTCTGGTTCCTTTAGGATAGCCTATAAATATGCATACTTCTCTACGCGAGTCCATCTTATTTGGCTTCGGTTGTAAGACATGTGCCCACCCAAACCCGAATATGGTTCAAGGTGGGCTTACACCCTTTCCATAATTCTATTGGTGTCTTTGAAACCGACTTGGACGAAGCTAAGTTCAATAGGTACATAGCAGTTTCTAAGGCATATCCCTAGAATGAATCAGAAAGAGATGAATAACTGAGCATAGATCTTGCCATTTCTAAAAGGGTTCTATTTCTCCTTTCAGCAACTCCATTCTCTGGGGTGTCCCTGGAGAAGATAATTGTGAAACTATCCCCTCTTTGGTCAGGTAAGACCTGAACTCTCCAGATAGGTATTCACCCTCGGTAAGAGAAGAGTCTTAATTTGAACACCAAGATGCTTTTCTGCCTCAGCCTTGAACTCTTGGAATTTTCCAAAAGCTTCAGACTTGTGACGCATCAGGTACACATGTCCAAATCTAGAGTAATCATCAGTAAATGTGATAAAATACTGATACCCGCCTCTGGCCTGGACATTTATTGGTCCACATACATCAGTATGTACCAATTCCAGCTGAAGTGTGGCACGATTTCCCTTGGCCTTGAAAGATCTCTTAGTCATTTTACCCTCTAAACAAGATTCACAAACTGGTAACGGTTCAAAGTTCAGGGATTTTAAAATCCCACTATTGACCAAACCTTGTATCCTGTTAGAGTTAATATGACCCAATCTCAAATGCCAAAGATAAGTTTCATTGAAAACTTTTCTTTTCTTTGATGAATGAACATGCTCAACATCTCCTAATTCAACATGATTAATTTCACAGGGCACAGGACTAAGGAAATAAAGACCATTAAACATTACACGGAACAAATAAAAGAAGATGGACTTCTTATTGAAACTGAGGAATTAAATTGTCAAACCATGTTTAACTAAACAACTAACAGAAATTAAATTCCTCTGAAAATTCGAAATATATAACAGTCTTCTAAAACCAAAGTTCTGCAATTATCAAAAGATAAAATAACTTGTCCCACTGCTAGTCAGACACAAGCTCCCCATTTCCAAGCTTCAAAACTCTTTGTCCTTCACTTACAGGCAAGCTATGTTTGAACCACTGCAAAGAGTAACAAACATGGTTAGTGGCTCCTGAATCAATGATCCATTTATCATTGTAATTCTCCACTAAACAAGCCTCAATCACATGTAAATTACCCATACCTGGTTTATTCATACGTGGGCAATTTTTCTTCCAATGCCCCTTTTGTCCGCACTTGAAGCACTTGCCTTTTGGCTGCTTCATTGCAACTGGTTTGGCAATTGGAACTCCTGATTTCTTCTTTTTCTTGTTTTTGTTCCTTCCCTTGGGTTTCCCCTTAGGTTTCACAGAACTCTCACCAACAAAAAATGCACTGCCCCTTGACTAGAGACTTCAAGACTCTTAAGCTCATGCATCAGCTGAGTAAGGTCAAGATTCATCTTATTCATATTATAATTCATCTTGAACTGATTGAAGTATTCAGGTGATTGCAAGAGAAGGTCAACTTTTACTTCTTGTTCAAATTTGACCCCATGGTCTTCAGCCTTCTTGAAGTTTGCTATCATTGTCAGACAATGATCCCGCACACTTCCTCCAGACATCACCGTCTTGGTGACTGCATTCAACGCATTCTGCCTGCAGAGCTGCTAGACGTAGCAAACATGCCATCAAGAGTCTGGAGCATCTTTGCTCCACTCTCAATCATGCTCACTTGCTCCTGAAGGTGACTGGCGAGACTGGCTAAAATATAGGCGAACCTCCACATTTGCCTTCTCCCATTTTTCCTTCTCCTGAAAACGTGCCTTTGTTGCCTCAGGCGCATCTTCAGGCTGCGCTGGCATAGGGTAGTTAGAACAAAGTTGAGCTTTTCATATTGAAGAACAATATCCAAATTAGTTTTCCATTGTTTGTAGTTTGTACCATCCATAGGTTTTTGGCTCAAGATAGTAGCTAAAGGATTGAATGAAGACATTTTTCTGAAAACAATGAAAAAACACACTAATTACAAACTAGAATAACAACAAACAATATAGCGCTAGTAGATTCTAATAACTACTACTTGTTTATTGTTTAACAATCCATTAGTTATCTTTACAAGGCTTACGATGGGCAAGATACTTGTAAAACTAATATTGTTATTTTGGGCCTTCATTCCATTGCAGAGCCTCGATGGGAGGTTAACAATTTTACCAAAGTTGAATGTATTTAACCATTGTTTACTTTCAAAATTATCTTTAGTGTCTAAGTGTTGCCGACGATCCGTACAAAACTTTACTAAAATTTTGAAAAATTTTAAGGTTTAATCTAGCGAAATCCGATTATCCTTATCCGATGGGCTTCAGCGATAACCATTTCACTAATAAACCCACAATTGGAGCCCGAGGTTTAATACTTTTAAAAAAATTTAAACCTTCACCCATTCAATTTTTTTTTTTTAAGTTTTAGAATTTTCCAATTTCCAAAAAAAATGTTTCATTCGAAAATAATTTTTGTTTGATTTAAAAAAAAACTATGTAAGTAGGTGTAGCCGATGAACGTGCATCACCTAACTTAACGTAATTTTGAAAACATTAAGGTCCTAAAATCTGGTCACTTTACGGGCGTGTGCTCCACACAATCATGATACATGATTGTTGTATGCAGCGTGTGTTATTCCATGACCATTTTAGAAAACCCACAAAATTTTATTTTCAAGAAACAATTTTCTCTTAGGAAATTATTGGATTATTTGTCTAGATTTTAATTCCACAATAAATTAATCTCATTATTAATCTTGATTTCTTTCCGAAAATCATAATAATTGATAATTAATCTAGTGGATAACTTAAAATTTAAATAATCGCGCATAATAACTATATACTAGTCGTATCATGACAAAAGTTACTATGCATATATGACATGTGATTATGCAACAATATGGCACCATCCTATTCTATATGGCATGTTATTACAAACATCATGTTAATCGCACATATAATTCATACAATTCAATAAAAGCAATAAATAATTAAACAAATAACTTTAATCCATGGTTTTCCTATTAAAAAAAAATATTACAACTTTGGAATTCCTCTTTCGTCCAGCCCACAATATTTGCCTCAAGCCCCTTTAGGGTATCCATGGGCCCAAAAGCCCAAAAAACCCAATCCTTGGCGAGAAACCCTAGGACACGAAAGAGGAACCCTAGCCGTCAGGACTGCGCGTCAGCGACTTCGTCTCAGCACGAAACTCCAGGGAAGGACCGCCATGAGGAGAACGCCGCCGGAAACACCCAAAAGGGTGTCTCACGCGCCCTCACGCGCGGCCCACTGGGCGCGTGAAGGCCACTCTCAGCCACTTGTGGCGGCGCGTGCGCGCGTCCAGCCTCCCCGCCGCCCACCCATCACTTTGTTCGTCTTTCCGTCCTCTTTCCAACCATATATGGATCGTCCAATTCTGAGATCCAGAGGTCCACGAAAGTCTCTGCAGTGTTGATTGCTCATTTTCTTCACGGTTTCTCGATCTTGAACTTTTACAGAAATTTGTAAAATACATAGGAAAATGCGAAAATCAACAAAAAAAGCAAGGAGGAAACCTAATCATATGGGATTAGCCTCCTTGTTACAAATCGAGAAAAACAGAGACAATCTAACCATGGATTAAAGCGATTAACCGATTAAAAATAAGACTTTTACCGAATATGAACTATAAGCGAATAAATAACATGAAATAAATAACAAATACAGAAAAATAAGGTGCCATATTTTTTTAAAAAAAATTTCGAAATAAATCACATGAAATATAAATTAATATCAAACTGGTTCTTTTCCTCATCAATCCCTTGATACCAATTGTAGGATTATCAACGAAACACGGAAGCGCATCGTACCACACGTAGGAAAAATAGAACCTTCATTGTTTTGATTACCTGGAAGGACAAGTGAACCGAAGCTTCACGATCGGTAGTAATCCGCTCTCTGATAAATCTTCCAGACTATCTCTCGAGGGAATAGGTGGCTGTGTGGGCAACGATGATGAACGTCCTTAGGGTGTCTGTTTCTAATGAAAAACACTTAGAGAGGCACAAGGGTGAAAAGATTAGTTTATATATGCTGTGAAGTCCAAGACCTAACCCTAAGCCACATGGGTCATATTGTCCTTGGGCTTTAGTCTCACTAAAGTCTTATTGGACTTAAGTGATTAAAGAGCATATAACCCAACAGGGTAAAGCTGGCGGCACACAAGTCAGCATTGAAAGTGAAAAATCTGGATCTGTTGGTTTGGTGTAATTCGAAGCACACCAACCACTATGAAAGTGAGTCTCCAGAAGGATGGAAAAGGAATGTAATATATTAAGAGGAAGCAAATTGAAAGAAGCAAGAGTAGCTATGGTTGAGGATTGGGATCAAACCAAAGCACTTGGACTAGAGCATGTTTCACGCAATCTAGAATGAAAAAATGCTGCGATTTGGAGGTCGAGGGAGGTGCGGAGGTATAAGTGGGAGGGACTTCTCGTGTAGTAGTGTGGCTAGTCTTGATTTTGCTCACGTGGTGGTGGCTTCCGTCGGTGGCGATGGTTCTTCGATGCTGCGAGCTGGTCAAGGACGGCGTGGTGCGCACGAGTGCGAGGCTGAAAAGTGAGGCGTGACATGTGCAAGGCGAGGACTGAGGGATGTGCTCCTGGCGAGGCTAAGGACGGGGCGCCTGCGAGGCCGAAAGAGAGAGATTCGATAGGGTCTTTAAAGAGGTTTCAACTTGATATAAGATACTCTCACTTCTGAATTACATAGTTTCATTATAATATCCAATCAATAATTTTTCATACTATAATAAACTAGAAATGAAAATTATTTATCCCTGTCCCACTTTTTTTAACAATCACTTCTATCACATGGATGATAATTAGATGAACATTTAATAGCATTTAAAATTTTAAATAATTATTAAATATATATTATTTATTTTTTATGTGATAAAAGGTGATTGATATGATAAAAAAAAATATGATTCAGAGACAAGTGATTCGGATCATGTTATTGAAATTTTATAAAATCTGGTATTTTTTAAAATTCTAATGAAATCACATATCAGATAAAAACTTGAAAATATATGAAGTAAAACAAGTGATCATTTCTCAATAATTATTTGATTTCAAATAAAATCACCTTTACATTTGGGACATTAATTTATGTTGGACTTAGGGATTGATTCACAGTATAATGAAATAATGCTAATGTGTGGCAATAAATATCAAAATAAATCTGATAGAATTAAATCTACCTAATCGATACACAAACGATAATAAATATGTGCAACCAAAAGAAAATTGGGATACTGAATTTTCACGTGAAAACCCTCAAATACAAGAGGAAAAGTCACGGGATAAACCCCAAAAAATATTTCACTATATTCAAGATAATTACAAAATATCATTTCCACGCTCTAATACTAAGAAATAAATATAATATTTTCCAGTGAACCCCTTTATTCAAATACTACAACTTCTTGCAATACCAAAGAGTAATACAAATGATGCTTAAAATATTTTTAATGTATTTACTCACAACTTACACTCTCTAAAATTTACTCATACTCTATTTTTTTTCTCTAACTCTAGGAGAATAACAAACTCTCTGTATCTCTCTCGCTCTTGTAACTTCACTGCCTGTTGTTTCTAAATGAACAAAACACCTCTATCTCAGTAGCGTGAACGCATTACAATTTCGACTCCGTAGGTTGGAAAATTTCACCACCTCTGCTGTCATCCTATGTTCATTTAGGCCATGCAAAAGAAATTTGCTTAAGCCATACAACTATAGATAAATTTTATGGTGAACCTCTTATTTTTTAATTTATCATAGATCCTATATTATTAATTATTGGATTAAATTATTTAATAAAAATAATAATTATTTAATGACTGATAATAAAAAATTTATGACATACCTAAAAATTTGAAATCCATTTATAATTTACCTACATCTATCTCACTATTGCATTCAATGCCATGTTTCATGGCTTTCACATTTTGACACCTTTCGATGGACTCCACAATTTAAACTTCCTGTGTCAGAACCAAGTCTCCTCATTTGGTTGGTCTCGTCTGTTCTTAAGCTGTGAACCAAGGCTCATTTCCGAATAATGTTTTTGTTTCTCATTTTTTTTTATCCCCAGGAGTCAATGTTTTCCATCTAGTGGTTTTCCTTGATCTATTAATTCTTTACATCAATATTTGACTGAATGATTTTATCCTTGAAACTTGAAAGATAATCTTTTAATTGAATTTTGTATATATCATGTCTAGCTTAGAAAAGTACACATGCTGTATATTGTGGTTCATGTATGCAATTATGTCAAGAATACTTTTTTCTTGGTGTGCACAGATTTAATGAAGATTTGAAGACAGTGAGCATCAGGTATCAACAGTAGCACCATCAAGGGAAGACAGGAGAATCAACGGGGTGTTTGGCAATGAGTTTTAAAAATTATTTTTAATTTTTAAAAGTAAAAAATGAAAAAAACTGATTGGTAACTTGTTTTTATGACATAAATTTTAAAAACTTAAAAATAGAATTTGAGTTTTAAAAACAAAAATTGAAAAACACATTTAAGTTGTTTTTTGTTTTTCTATTCTTGAAAACAATGGAAAACACGGTGACATTCACGTAATTATAATATATTTTTGCTAAGTATCTCCTTCGATTCTCACTTCCATCCATTGTTCCTCTTTTTTCCCTTTTGCCGCAGCCTGTCTTCTTGCGTTGTCCGTCATGTCCTCCTTCTCCCAAGCTTCCCAAGGACGAGGTCCTTCTTCCTGGTACGCTATCCTTCAACTCACTCATTCATATATTATTCTTTATTTATTTATATATTTATTTATTTATTTCCAGTTGAAGTGTACTTAAAGCCTTCTAACATAGCTCCCATCGCCTCTTGATGAGAAGAGGAGTTTGAGCTATGTGATGGGTCCATTCCCTTGCCTCCTGACGAAATGTTTGTCACCAATAACGTCCACAAAATTTGTGTTTGTGATAGTGGTGTTAGATTTTTGGTTTGTGTGTTCTATATTCTCTCCTATGAGTGTCGAGCTTCTTCTATGAAATTGTCCTGGAAAAAAAAAAGTAAGAAGGGGAGGGTGGAGGAAGGGTGGAAAAAGTAGAAGATGATGAGGAAGGGTGGATGGATGTGTGGTTTTTAAAAGTTTATTTTGCCAAACAGTTGTTATTTTATTATTTTTAAAACTTATTTTTAAAATTAACTATTTAAACAAGTTTTTTTATTCTTTTGTTTTTAAAATAAAAGTCAAATTAGTTTTCTAGAACAGTTTTAGAAAACGTAAAATAGAAAACACTTTCAAACATAGCCATCAGCTTCTCCTGCTCAATGCCAAGATTGTTCATTTTGTTGTTTATGTTCATGCCTGTCTATGCCCAATTTACTTCGCTCAAGTAATCTTCTTTTTTTGTACATTTATTTATGAGTATAAGTATATCTATTTTATTCCAAAAATAAAGTTGCAAGCAGCTATTTTTCTAGGCCTTTTACTAAACCCTGTTCATATAAAAGCATCACTTGCCTCATTAAAATTCAAATCATGATATAATTCATTGAAATCTTGTTTATCGACTATTGGACGCTTTATCAATTGATGAAGAAATATGAGTGCACCAAAAAAAAAAAAATGATTGCCCATTAGAAGTACAGCAAATCCTAATAGAAGAATGTTATCCGGTTCTCTTAGTAAAAGGCGAAAGAATAGTTCGCTATGTGCTCGGTCCATTTCAACTGTTGCACCGATGTGTTTGGTTGAAGAAAAAATAAGGGTAAAATTTATATGGATGAATTTCATTTGTAAATTTACATATAAACTCATTTATATAAATTTTACCACTTTTACCTCAAAACACCAGCATTAAATATTGCACTGTTAGATAATTCTCTTTTTATTTTGTGCGATGTGGGCCTTAATTAGTGCTTCATTTCACACTGCTAATCACAATGCCACAATCGAGTTATGATGACGTTATCGATAAGTACCATGTACAGCGTAGAAATTACTGTCCTTAAATTATATGTTTACCTCAGATGACTAGCACACAGAATAACTAAACTTATGTTTCTGCATGCTAGTCTTAACTGTTTAGATTATGTTTCCAGTAAACTTGTACATACCTAACTAGTTCGTAAGTTCCACTAATGGAGCATCGCCGGCGTGTAATATTTTACATAATGAAGTTCACTAGTAAGGATGCTCAACTTCTTTTCTAGTTATATAACTGCAGACACTCGAATTGACGAAATGGTCAAAGAAAGACCTCATCTCGAAAGTTGAAATAGAAGCTTGAAGAAAGACTCTGATAATCCTGCCTGCATTGCTGTATTGATTTTAGTCCAGGTGGTGGTTTCATGGCTGTAGGAAATTGCTTCAGGCAAAGCGTTATTGTACAAGTTGCACCATTACTAACATGCGCAAAGCAAATTTGAAATTTTGGAAGGGTTGAGAGTTCTTTCGTTGTAATTTTTCCGTCAGGCTTTGAAAACTTAGGTTCTTGTATCTTGTCATAAGATAATGAAGCTTCACATGTCTCTGCTTTGAAGTTAGAAGGGAACAGAGCTTCAAGTGTTTTCATGACTTCATATACACATGAATGCTTTCTGTAATATATAAGCTCTTTTACCTTTACGTAGAATGTTCATTCGTAAAATAGAATGTTTCTGCCACACCTCTTAGCAGCAGGGGCCAATATTTTGGAGTAAATAAATATTAAGATGTATTTGTTGTCTTTTATTTTTATTTGTACACAATACATATATATAAGAACGATGGTACCCTTTGAAAAAAATAAAGAAATATCCCTTTTGTGCAATGGGCATGCAAAGTTGTAAAGAAAAAAAATGGGTATGCAAAGTACCAAACCCTTAAAAAGGGGGTGGCAATACAGCAGCAAGGGGAACCACGGCGGGTTATAACCTGGGCCTCTTGGCCAGAGGACCACTATGGACCCATCATTTATTACCGTTGGATCGGCGTTAAATTGAAGGTTGTGTCAACCTAAATAACCTACTACCTGTTAAACTGGTGAAAGGAAAATAGTCACGAAATTTCAAAGTAACCCCACCCCTATTGTTTTTGGAGCTACAACTAGTTAGTGTCATTTTTTGTTTTGCATTTTTTTTTCCTCTCTGTGATAAGCTTGGATATAACAAGGCCAAGGCAGCAAGTCCGGGGTACCATGAAGATAGTGCAAAAACATGGTTGCGTAATTAGACCAGAAGAACTTGACCAAAAAAAAAAAGGGACAAGAAGGGAAAAAAGAGGTCATAAGTCCCCATTTGTCTACCTCAAGATAAATTGAGTAATAAATTACTTAGTTACATATTCAATAATTGTAATTTTGGTTGTTGCGTTTGAAATGAATAGAATTAAATATACTCTTTCAATATTTGTAGCAATGGTTCTTCATTTAACTTGATAAAAGGCATATTTATTTTTTGATAAAAGTAGCAGTTAAATGTTATTCAAGGCCAGATGCCCAGAACATATTACAAAGCTCCGAGTTCCTCTTTAATAATTTTTTTTTACTTGTTGGCCACATCCCTTTTATGGAAGAATTAGAACAAGCACCGGATTTGGTCCATAAGCTCATTGTTGGTGAACATTACTCTCGAAGGATATTAAATAGTGGTTAGCAAAACTCATAAGTCATAAATAATTAAATTAACACTAGTTATTAAAATATAAACAATTAAAAATTTAATTTCTATACGCTAAATTATAAAATAAGTTTATATTATCAGTCATTAGAATTTTATCAAATTAAAATGACACATCATTGAAAATAATTACTATAATAATCACCCATCATAATTTGTCATTTTGATAAAATTTTACTATTGACTAACAGTGTCAGATTATTTTATTCTATCAAAGTATAAAATTAAATCGAAGAATTAATACTATTGTTATTGCTTTAACTAATCATTTGTTCATTTAAAACTATCTCAACATTTTATTTTTTTGGTCGAGATCTTGGACTTATTTCAAATGGAGCTTCATGTAATAAATATATATTGAGTTGCGAACCACATTTGAGGGGTTTGTAGGGGTCAAAATGAGATTTGAAAAAAAGGCTAAATTGTAAACTTATAAAACCAGTTGCAGGAGGTCAAAATTAAAGGGCTCATGGTGGACCAGAACTTAAGAGACCCATCTTAAAAGTCACCTTCTTAAAATGAAAAGATTATGCCTGCTGACAGTACCACATACACAATCAAGCGTAATTGTACCAAGATAGCTGGCACCGGATAACATGGGTTGGGATGGTTTGGGATCATGTGATGGTCCAAGATAAATAATTACAAAACTCACCCTGCACCTATTTCTTAAAATTGCACTTAGAGTCTTGGGTATTTCACATTTGCAAATGGGTCATTTGTCAACATCCAAGGACACGCATTTCCCCATTGTCGTAGCTGTTGCCTGTTGAGTTGAAGATGAATCCACCGCCATGGCCACGACTACCAGCATCTGCTACTGCTGCAGCATTAGTCCAAGCCCGCATTCTCTGAAATCAGCCGATTTCATCTTCCTCTTGTTGGTGCTGCTTGGACCACCCAGAAGACCCGCCGTCAAACCCGAGCATAGTGGTTTTGGCGAAGAGAACTTGCGTGAACATGCTACTAGTGTTGGTGATGGTTGCTGTGAAGGAAGATCGATCCAGGAAGGACTGCAGCCAAAGCTGCAGATCTTGCTACTGGTGGTGGTGGTGACTCTGGTTGCTGGTGCCCCTCATTGTCCGAAAGAGAAAATCAGGCGGAGGGTGTTCTAAAAACATCATCGTCCTTGCCGCCACAACCATTGGGAAGAACGATTAAGTCGATGTTGGCTAAAGAAAATGACCGGAAAAATGACCTCAATAGCAAAATTGAAAAAAGACTACAAGAGCAATTTTTAAGAAATAGGCACGGCGTACATTTTGTAATTATTTATCCCATACCATCACATGGTCCCAAACCATCCCGGACCATGGTATCTGGTGCCTAGATAGTTATCTATATAAAGTGGGCATTCCAAACAGAATGAACATTTGTTGATTTGCTACATTCATTTTAACCAATCCCCATTTGAAAAATTCTTGAGTGCTCCCGGAGCAAGAAAAAGTTAGTGCTTTGTCCTATTAAATGCTCATAACTTCAGCAACTACATTAAAGTTACAACATTACCCCCATATTAGACAGAAAACTCATTGAGCTTCCTCCTCTGTTGCGAGGTGATAAATGATGGTATCTGTTGCATTGGGGTCAGCATGATACTGGCCATATATTGCATAAACACCAACCATGACAACACTAAGAACCACAAATCTCACCCATGCTTCATAATGCAACTGTAAACAGGAGAAAATCATCATCATTTGGCAGTTTTAATATATAAATTGTCAACTGTAACCATTTCAGCAAGGTATTTTTTCAAGCAACTTTTCAAAAAGGAACTGTCATGGGCATACCTGAGCAAATAAGAATATATTAAAAAAGATGCAAATGCATGGCAGAAGGGGAACCGCAGGGCAAGAAAATCCTGGTGGATCTGCATAAACCTAGAATAGAAAATGATAGAGAAAAACAGAATTAATTAGGGGAATAAAATCTAAATACAACACACTCATGAATTTCACAAATTTTAATGTGATGAGGACCAAGAAGCATAGCAGAATTGTTCGCCTTGACATTGCTTTTCTCTTCGGAGCAAGGTAGCTGGGATCGCGATCTAACTCGTAGGATCGTTGCGATGATGCAGGATAGACCCAAGGCAACAAATCCCACACTAAGAGCCTCGCCTTACTGCGATGCAATTAAAATCCGGGACAAATCGTAGAATACCTTGTCGCGTAAGAGCTTTTACATATTCGCCACAACTTTGGTCCAAACACATTAAAAAAACCGGCACGCATCTTCATTAGCCCCAACAGGCAATTAATCAAATCTACCTTTCACTTACCTCTTGATCCCCCTGCGACACTCTTCAATCTCCGCGGTCCATCACCGCACCGCGCCCGTAGGTCCACGCGTTGCTGCTTCTGCTTCCCCTTGTGTGCCGCTCACTATTCTCTTATCCTTCCTACTACAACCTGCTGAGACCTGCGCTTCTGAAATAAGTGTATAATGTGAAGTTCACAAACTAGGTGAGCTCTTTTCAATTTTTTTTTTTTTCAAAAATGCATGTGTTTCTTTCCTTTATCCAGAATGCATGCTTTCTTCTTATTTTAATTTTTTGATTGGGAGTATTTTTGTGTTGGATTTTGTATTAGGTATTGTTAGAGTGGGGAAAAACATTTCATGATAATGGTAACACTGGACAATAAAAATGATTTGTTCTAACCTCTGGCAATGAAATTGGAAGTTTTCTCTGCTAAGAAAGAGGGAAAAAATTTCAAAGAATGCAAAAAAGAAGTGCCATAGGCTGAAATCATGGAATCATTGGATGAAATTTAGAAAATATTGATGTAATAAACCATCTTAAGGAGATTACAGGGGTTTATTGAAAACATCATTTGGCTGGAACTCAAAAAGATGGGAGCATGTACTTCTGTTAGTGATGAGATAAGAAAACAAATGTGGGATATTGTGGTTGGTTTACAAAAAAATTTGATCATGAAAACAAGGAGTAATGAGGAATTATTAGCAGAAAATAATGAGGACAAAGTGATGATTCTTCAGTTGTAAAGGAAGGAAAGAAGTAGAGACTCCAATGCAAATTCAATTAAAGAGGAATTAGCACTCAAGCCACAATTAACACTATATTTAAGAAGAACTTAAGGGAGGAAGCATGTGAAAAATTGCTTCATTTTTTACAACATGCCATAGCCTTTAATGTGGCAAGGAGTGAAGAATATGGGAAGATGTTTGAAAAGGTTGCCCGCATGGAATAGGATTTAAACCACCTTCTTACACTGAGCTAAGACTCAAATATTTGAAGAAAAAGGAAGACTCAACCATGGAGATGTTAGAGGAACATAGAGCTCATTGGAAAAACAGGTTGCACAATTATCAGATGGTTGGCAGATAGAAAGGAGAACTATATTAAATTTTCTAGTGAATAGTCCTAAGGGGACTGTTTTCTTGAAGAATTGATGCTTCACATATTTGCAAAAGATAAGATGATAGATGATGTTGTTGAGGAGGTGGGTGGAGAAGTTGCAAGTTTGACGAAAATGCACAAACTACAAAGCTAACATGTTGATGGAAAAGAGGAAGAAGCTTTATTGGACACCTTGTGCAGCTCATTGCATTGATTTGATGTTGGAGGATTTTGAGAAAAAGTTGGAGCTTCATAAAGAGACAATTGCCAAGGGAAGAAAAATTACAACTTACATCTATTCAAGGACTTCTCTCATTTCCCATTACAATACCATACCAAAGGGGTGAAACGGGCATGACTCGTTGCCACATCCTACTTTTGGTAGTCTTAATAGAAGAAGAGTGCATTGATAAGAATGTTTACTTCAGATGAATGGAAATCAAGTAAATGTTCCAAGACAAGGGAGGGAAGTTTATTGAAGCTGTTGATAGAGACATTTTGGAGGGATATTGTCCTTTGCCTAGGTGCTTATTGTTATTCATGCGTTACGTTTAAGATTGAATAAGCCACAATGGGATACATTTATGAGGAAATGGATCGTGCTAAGGAGAAAATACAAAATGTTTTTCAAGGTGTTGAAAAGAGGTAAACTATTTAATTTGTCATTCCTACATAATGTAGTTTAATTTAAATACTTTAGAGGTTAATTCAATTTTTCTATTTTATAGCTATATGCCTTTATGGGAGATCATTTGATGCAAGATGGGATAGCCAACTCCATAGGCCATTGCATGCTGGAGGCTACCTTAATACAATTACATTATAGTCCTACATTTAAGAGTGATTATGAAGTTAAGAGAGGACTATAATTGTTTGGAGAGAATTGTGGGGGATTCAGCTGAAATTACTAAGATTGATGCTAAACTTGAAGATTTCAGAGTCGAGCTAAGTTTTTTGGTAGGGAAGTAGCCAAGGCTGCCCTAAATACCAAAACTCCAGCACAATGGTGGGATTCTTTTGGGATGAGCACCTAAGCTTCAAAGGTTTGCTATTTGTGTGTTGAGCTTGACATGCACATCATTTGGTTGACGAAATTGGAGTGCCTTTGAAATGGTACATATTTCAAGTTTTAACCCCATAACTATGATTTGTATTATATTTTACTTTTAGAATATTAGAGTTAGTTGTCAATTGCTATGGGTTGATTGCTATTACATTTGTTTAGGTCCACACAAAGAGGAGAAATCGTTTGAAGCAAAAAACTATGAATGATGTTGTTTTCGTGATGACCAATTCAAGATTGTCTAAGAAGAAGCAATCAAGGAATCCTATTGAGTATGACCTTGATGATTTGGACTCTGATGAAGAATGGATTGTGGAAAATGAGGATGTATTGGAAAGCTTAGAGGATTTGGATATCCCAGATGATTTTAACTTGACTGTTGGAGAAGGCTGGTAGAGTTGGTGGCCCTTTGGATGATTTGGAGATTCCTCCTCAGATGAGGATGACTTTGATGAGCTTCTTCGGGGAGATGGCAATGGAGATGGTGGGGACCAGATAGCAGATGATGAATATGATGACCATAACCTTAATGATTTGCTTTAGATGAGATTATATTAGTTTGGTTGTTTTCATTAATGTTTTTAGTTTATATGATATCAAAAACTTGTAGACTTATTGCACTTTATGCTATGATTTATGGATTATGAGTGTATGACTTATGGCTCTTGGACTATTTGCATTTTAAATTGAAGTTAAGTATGTTAGTTGTGGCTATTTTTGCTCATTTATGTCATATTATATGAAATATATATGTGTATGTTAGTTCTGTAGGGTCTGGTAGGATTACGATCAATGTTACGATCCTACGTTTTACGATTTTGCATCTCCCGTCCGATCCCAGGTAAGATCTCGATCTTAGCTACCTTGCTTTGGAGAGTTTGACAAATTCAAACCCCATTATGTTTGTAACTTTGTTGTGCGATGATGCAGGATACGAGGCAAGGCAACAAATAATTTCATGTCACTAAGAATACCTTAATGATATTACTAAGACATGATGCAATTAAAACTCTCGAGGACTTTTAAATATAGAATACCTTGTCCAAGAACTAAATAAGAAGCATTTTACATATTCAAGATACAACTTTGAGTCCATAACACATTAAAATAAACACTTTTTAACACAGCATCTTCATGTAGCCAAGCCAACAGGCAATTAATAGAATATAATATTCCAAAATTTACACTTACCTGGCGGAAAAGAAGAGCAGCAGAAGCACATACTGCGACAACTATAAATAGAATCATAAGAATAGGTGAAGCATCATAACGGAATAACAGCCCAGTAGCAAATCCACAAGCAGCAATAGCAATGAGGCAGATTACACCTTCCCGCTTAGCTGAAGATGATACTTGACTATTCATCTTATCCTTCCAGCGAAGTACTACAACACATGCTGAGACAACTGAATAGCCAGTCTGAAATAAGTGAAAATATAATGTGAAGTGCATTGACTAGGAATAGAAACAAAAGTCAATTATAAAGTATACTTTTGTCAAGGCATAGCAAGTGGTATTATTTCCTAAAGGAAAAATATAATGCATGTTAACTGAACACAGATTAAATAAAATTGTATATTACATTAATTTCTCCAATATATAGAGGCTAGGCACACTCACAGAGCAAGACATCCAACACATTTCCTAAGTCATAATTGGTAACACAAGATACATAAAAATGATTTTGTTGATAACCTCTTGGCCATGAAATTAGAAATGCACTCTTACCAGCGTACCAACAGAAAGAATGTGGGAAAGCATTGTCACATTCAATAGCCCAGCCAAAACACTGGCAACAATGCCAACCCAGATCTGAGAATGGATGGGAGTGTGGCGGTTGGAGTGAACTTTAGCAAATATTGATGGTAATAAACCATCCCTGCCAAGCCCGAGATATAACCGAGACTGTCCATTGAAAACATCCCATCATTTACATTAGCACTTGCCACGAGGCACTTCAATCAGTTACATAATAATTCAAAAGTGATTCACCTGAACGTAGAGACCAACAAGGAGTGTTGTTGTAAGTCCAGCAACAGCACCGACACTGATCAGAACAGAAACAAATTTTAATCCCTTAGATGTAAAAGCTTCAGCCAAAGGAGCATCTTCTCCAAGAAGCGTATATGGAACCATCCCAGTAATCACTAAGCATACTCCAATGTACAATGCAATACATACTAAGAGGCTTCCAATTATGCCTATTGGCAAATCCCGCTGAAATGATAAAAGGATGTGTGAGAAAGATAAAGAAAAATATGGTGAATTGATTTGTGAGAATATATGAGAAAAAACTTAGGATGGAATCCATGACATTCAATTAGCCATAGCAGATATGAGATAGCATCTGTTGCACAGCTATACGGCAGTACAAGCACATTTACAAAGTGAAATGTACTTTCTTACGAATTCCAAAGATGGTAACTACAACTAATTAGGAATAGTAACTATTTAATTTGAACAGAGTTAACGGCAAAGTATGTAAAGCATATACATCAGATACCGGATATGGCATCTGGCAAATTCACAACTTATTGGAGCATTCTCGACAAAATATACCTGTGGCCTCTTAGATTCTTCGGCAGAATTGGCAACTGCATCAAATCCAACATAAGCGAAAAAGACTACAGTAGCTCCCGTAAATATGCTTTTTGCACCATTTGGAGCAAAGGGAGTCCAGTTGGAAACATTGACCTCAAAAGCTCCCACAAGAATGACAATGATAACAATGACTACCTGCAACAAACAGTAAAATAACTTCTGATTTTGTTCTCACATTAACCCCAGGATTAATGCAATGCCTAAAATATTGGTAAGATGGAAAGGAACCTTGGTCACTGTCATAATTGAATTCACAGCTGAAGATTCTTCAACACCCCAACAGAGAATTACAGTGAGAAGTATTAGGAGAATTGGAGCTAAGACATTGATGGATAGCACATCTCCAATGTCCTCACCATGTCCAATCCATTTTGGAATGTTACCTTGTAAAACAGGGATTTGCTCTAGAATTGATACCACATAATTTGCTAGGCTTCTTGCTATGCTAGCTGCCCCAATATGATAGTCAAGCATTAATTGTGCAAAAACAAGAAAAGCTGTGAGTTCGTTAAAAGCTGTATATGCATATAGATATGCTCCTCCAACTACAGCAGGAAAACGAGAAGCTAGCTCAGCATAACAGAGTGCATTTACTACACATGATGCTCCAGCAAGTAGAAAACTTATTGTTACTCCTGCATTACAGAAACAAAGAGTGAATAAGCCACTAATTTGAAATTTTAACAGCAAAACCATGTTTTAACGCAGATACATAATGATGTTTGATTTTTCAACATAACAAGCAAGCATCATTTAGCGGTTAAGCTTGAGCTCACCATCAGTCAAAATAGAGAAGAATGAAAGAATGAACCTTAAATTTTTAACTGCTCAAGCTATACTTAAAGAGTAAATTATATTCTGTCATGCTCCTTCATCAAGAAAGTGTAAACTAGACATTTGAGATCGAAACAAAATTTAAATGAAGAAAAAGTCCAACGAAAAAAACTCAAATTGTATAGCAATCGGGATACTACAATATATTTAAATTTTTTAAACCACTAGGGATTTAATTAAAAATTGAGTGAAACTACAAAGAAATGCCTATCAATTAACCTGATAGCACTTTTATGTGTTTACAGTAACAAATGCAAACTTTTGAACTACTGGTATCTCTATGTTAATACAGGATTTGTATTCTCATGTTATTAATAAACACAACTAATGAATAAAAAAAAGTGGTACAAGTTATATAGAGCTTTGTCCGAAACTTAAGAATACACCCAATAGCTCAACCCAGCTCGAGCCAAATTAGTTATAGTGAAGTGAACTAAAGATTCTAATGGTTAATACTTTATACCAAAAAAAATATTTAAGAATACACAACTCACTACGTTAACAAACACCAAAACTACATGAATTTCAACAATTCTTTTCAAATATAAGCATTTCCCTACAAAGCAATAACTCTTTCCAAAAAAAAATATAACCTGACCAGAGAATCAACTCAGCTAACATCAAATAAATAACAGCAGCATACAATTATATAAAAATAAAATAAAAAACAAAAAATTAAGAAAGGCTGTGGGATTAAGGGATACCGGGACCGGTGTCGCGGGCGACGGTGCCGGTGACGACGAAGATGCCGGCGCCGATGGAGGCTCCGATGCCGAGGAGTACGAGGTCGATGACTCCAAGGCGGCGGGAGAGGCCACGGCCGGAATTATCGCCGGCAGCCTTTCTGCCGGCGAGACGAAGCGCTTGGCTCGGAGCGCCGACGACCAGAAACGGGAGCAACAGGAAGAAGAAGAAGAAGAATTGGTGTTGAAGCCACCACCTGTCCTCATAATGGATGAAGGAGGAGGAGGAGGAGAGTGAAAGCCTGGTTAGAGAGAGAGAGAGAGAGAGAGAGAGAAACATACACAATGAAATGATTGATTGATTTGTGGAGAAGACGAAGACAGCTCCCAAACTGGTCAGAAGCTAATAATTACATGAAAACGAAAAAAAAAAAATAGAAGAAGAAAGATCACGGTGAAAAAGAAAAAGGAAAGAAAACCCAGTAGTAAATTTTTTTATTTACTTTTATTTTCTTACTTCTAAAAAGAATAATAAAGTTGTTGTAAATAATAATATTTTAGACAGATAACACACTTGAGCTAACTAAGCTTCCTAAGAATCTAGTAAATCCAAAATGGAAAGGGTATTATGATCAAAAATCAAATCAAATCATGTAAATTCTACGCTGCAAAAAATTAATCTCTATTTTTTATGAAAGATATTCTAAGTTCATCTAAACAAGAAATTATGTTTTTTTTTTGGGGTCGAAATGTATTTGGCTCAAGGTCTCCTTCCGCAGCACATGCTGGTCAGAAGGACATTTTACTCTAAATAATCAAAAGGCCTCTGTAACTAATTTGTTTGTTTAGCTACAAAAGGTGTTTGTAACTTTTTTCTTTTTTTTATGAGCGAGGGTGCCTGTGACTAATTAAATTAAAAGCCGTCTGTAAGTTTTTTTTTTTTTTTGTTAACTTGGAAGAGCAAGGCATTTGTTAGTTGTAACTATTTCTTTAGTTACCAAAGGTGTTTGTAATAGCGTTTGTATCCTTTTTTTCATTTTTTCAACCAAAGCTTTGTTTTGAATGTTCTAATCTAATCGTTTTTTTTTAATTAAAATGTTCTAATTTAATCGTGATTCGTGATTCTTAATAAACGCCAATAAACGCTAATACGTAGTTGTGTTTGAAACCACAGACAAGATGTGGGACCCGGTTGAATCCAATTTGCTATGAGTGTATGCAGTCAAAACGTCACGTTTCATGGGATTATCTTATGGATCAGTTTTTTTATTTATGTTATTTATATTCATAATATATAAGATAATATATTGATATATATTTTATTTATTATTTGATTCTACATAAATAGGATTAATACCTTCTTTAATGATAAATGACATATGAATTGGTATGATATATAAATAATTTTTTAACTTCTTTTTTACCTTTTTTTATGATAACTCAAGCTTAGTTCTATGTACTAAGGATTTGCCATTTAAACAAATTGTTATATAGATTTTATGATATAATCATATTGCTTATAAAAAAATATAGTAAATTATCAAGGTATTAGTATTCTCATTTTATGTGTCTCCTAAGATCATTCAATCTGCATGTCCTGACTTCAGGAATTCATGAAACACTTGAATGGTATTTTTTGTCATCAGTCAAATGCAATAGTTAATGAAGTCTCAGGGACTTCTTGAAATCAATAAGTATATAAGATGAATCTTCGATTAACTTTATCTTTATTGCTTTGAATTATATTTATTGATATATATGTTTTGCTTCATTCTGTAATTGAAACAAAAAGATCCTAGTGGTTTTGAGTTCCCGGGTTATACCAACTTCAGGCCCAGGTAGAGCATTATGCAGTTGATTTTGAAGCAATATATTACTTCCTTGGAATATATGATGATTATGATTCAGTTTTACTTTATCACACTTGGTTTATTTCGATATAAAATTAAGACTCATAATCTCATAATCACATTCATGAGATTTGAATCACACTTCGTATGAACATCCATACTCAACAATGATATCAGTAGACATATCATTTCTATTCTCCAAAGATCTGCTACGGAACGTGTAAAAATGGTATAAGCTCAAGCTAGAATATGGAAGTTCAACATTCCTAGCTTGGAGTGAATGTTTTGGAATGGACTCCAAAACATATTGAATTGGCAATAAATGTATGACTCTAGCTTGAATTTTGTCTCTTACAACATGACAGGCAATCTCGATGTGATTTGTCCTCCCATGAAATATAGGGTTGGTTGCAATGTGCAATGCTGATTGATTATCACAAGGATTATTTTGAACTCACACTTTATGAAAGTGTCAGATTCATATCCACCATTGGATGGGGTGTGTGACACAAACTAAATGGGGTCCATGTCCAATTCAATGGTGGATGTGAGTATATCACGGATCTACAAGTGTAAGTCAAAATAACATTTCTCTATAACAATAGATAACACAAGGTTTCTGAATTGTTAAGTGGAAGTCCTTCATCAAGTAGACTAACCACTATGCTTCACAAGTGGCCAATGTAAGTGACCTAAATTCAGTCTAAGCTGAAGATCTAGCAACAGTAGGTTGTTTAGGATTTAAGATTTAGAGTTGTGAGATCAATGAGATCAATTGTCTACCAAGGAAGAAACACTGACCAAAAATTGATCTTTTGGAATCATGCAAGCTCCCCAAGAATTTGCATACCCTTTCAACAAATCAAAGTAGCTAGGAAAGAATAAGCTAGCTAGGTGAGCCTTTAGGTATCTAAGAACTCTTTGAGTTGCTTGGTAATGATTATTAGATGGATAATCTAGGAATTGGCTGAGCCTTCCCACTACATAACATATGTCAGGTCGTGTGTGAGTCAAGTAGATAAGTCTCCCAATTAACCTTCTATAAGAGGTTGGATCTAATAAGGAGAATCTGACTTTTGAAGAGCTTTAAGTGGTAATCCATGGGAGTAGATAGGCTTTGAATCAATCATGCCAATGTCCTGTAATAAATCAAAGCAATATTTACACTTGGTAGAGAGATATCCCTTTCTGACTCCTAGCAATCTCCATCCTAAAAAATCCTGGAGGTCTCCCAAGTTCTTGATTTTGAATTAGTTATCCAACAAAACTTTCATATGTTGGATTTCAGCAAGATTATCACCTGCCAATACTAAGTCATCCACATAAACTAGAATTGCAGTGAAACCATCTGCAGTGGACTTGGTAAAGAAGGAATAATCAGACTTGGATTGTGTGTAACCTAAGCTGAGAAGTCCAGAAGTTAGCTTGGCATTCCATTGCCTTAACTTGCTTGAGACCATATAGGGATTTTTGAAATTTGCATAACATACCAGCTTTGGGAACATCTAGCCCTGGTGGAACTTGCATGTAGACTTCTTCATTGAGGTCACCATGAAGAAAGGCTGTATTAACATCCAATTGGTGCACAAACGAATTCTTGGTAGTAGCTACTGAAAGCAATAACCTGAATTTGGTCATTTAACTATAGGGCTAAATGTTTCTAGATAGTCAAGACCAGCTTGTTGGGTGAAGCCCAGCAACTAATCAAGCTTTGTGCCTTTCAACTGTCCGATCAAGTTTAAATTTGACTTTAAACACCCATTTGCACCCAATGACTCTCTTACCAAGTGGAAGTGAAGTAAGAGACCAAGTTTTGTAGAGAGCTCAACATAGATGTCTTCTTGCCAACAAGGGTGAATCACCTCCTCAAATGTCCTAAGTTCAAGGTTAGAAGAAATAACAAGAGAAAAATGGAAATGTTTGGGAGATAGGGATGAATATAAGACATAATCAATATAGGATACCTTGACTTCTAGGATGATGATGTAGCTGATACTTTGGTGGCTGCTAGGCAATGATAATCCTACAAATATGCTGGTTGCTTTTTAGGCCTGGTAAGCCTGGTAGACCTTCTAGGTTCTTTACAAGGGTGAGAGGATGGAAAATTTGCAGATTTATAGGTTGATATGTGCTTTCAAGTTCTATATGGTGCTGATTTTTTGGTATAGGTATTGAATCTGGAGGATGAGATATATGTGCGGGCTAAGCTAACTCAATTAGTGTAGGTGCTGGTTGAGAATGAGGTATAGTGGTAAATAAAGGTCCATATGAATCTGTGTGTGGCTTTGTGAATGGATGACAGCATCAAAGGTAGGTATGTCAGATGATGTTTTCACAATTTTATGAAATGGAAACACATGTTCATAAAAAACCACATTCCTTGAAACAAAAATGTCATTGAGTTGGTGTCAAGTAAAATGAAACCTTTTGTACCTTGTTTAAAACCTAGGAAAATGCATTTTTTTATCTTGAATCAAAACTTTTCTGTAATGTACCAAAGTAGAAGAAGCATATGCTAAGCACCCAAATGTTCTTAAAATTTGCAAATCAGGTAATTGGTTGTACAAGATTTCAAATGGTGAGAGATTATTTAAGTATGATCTGGGCTACTGATTGATGAGGTGTATTGCATGTGATATTGCAAAATGCCAATGACAAAGAGGAGTGTTTGACTGAAAAACAAGTGCCTTAGCAACTCCCAAGATGTGCTGGTATTTCCTCTTAACAATGTCATTTTGTTGAGAGGTCTAAACACAACCCCTTGTAGGAATCCCTCTTGTTGTATTATTCATTCTCCATGCATGCATTCATTTCTTTCTCTTTTTTATTTTTTTTATTTTTGAGAAAAAATGAACTTCAGATTTTGGGCATTGTTTATCAGTGAGTTGACTTTTCAAAGCTATGTTTCTTAATCAATTTTAAACCTTTGTCTCATGACAAAAAAAAAAATTTAAGACCTTTATTTTGTGTTGTTTTGTTTTTGTGTTATTCTGTCAGTGTATTTTTTAGTTTTGTAATTTTTTTAGCCTAGATTATGTGAAAAAATATTTTTAAAAAAATGTTGAAATTTTAGAAATAAACATATCAAAGTAATCCTATAAAAATTAAGTGCCTGCAAAATTTAAAGATAAAAAAATAAAATAAAAAAACTTACAATTGAGTTATTCTTAACTTAGCCATTAATCTGTTTTTGAATAATTTATTTTAATTCGTATTGGATTGACGTGAAAGGTTGACATTATTTTAGATTTGTTAAATTAAAAACAATTAATTTTTCTATTTAATATTAATTAAAATAAATACTAGAGGTAAGTTAATTAAAAATATAGAAGAGAATACTTTTATATAATTAAAGATTAACTTTTTTATATTTATCTACATTAAGTTGATAATAATTTCTGACAAAATTGCATTAATTTTTATGTTTCTATTAATTTTTTACATGATTTCATATTTATGATTGAAATAACCTTTCAAAATCACATAAGGATAGAATTGTCATTTGATATTATTATCTTTTTCTTTCCTCTCATTTTTTATCCAAACAAACAAGAGAAAATAATTCTTCTTTTATTTTCATTCATCCAAACATTCTTATGAAAAATTAAAATTTATTCAATTTCTTTCCGCCCATTTTCTTTTTTCTCAATTTCTTTCCTTTGCTCAACACAGTTGTAAATGAGAATGGGGAACATGCGCAAACATTCACATAAAACTTCATTTGATGTAAAAAAATTTGAGTTAAGACACAAAAATATAAAATAAAATGAAAAGTAAAAATGATTTTTATTTAATTAAAAAGTTAAAGAACTAATATTCTATCACGGATCCATTTTATTACAAAACAATTTTAGCTTGCTTGGTCAATGGCATTAGCATATTTAGTCTCTGCAACAACTCTATATGCTCTAATACCCTCTCTCATCTCTGGCTTAGAACTCACCAAAGGATACTTATAGGGTATGAGATTTGACTTTTTATTTCAAGCTGATGGTGAACATATAATAGTTCAATGCATTTAAGGCTTGGAGATAAAACGGCATGCGAAAAAGGTCATATCAAAATATGGGAAACATACAGTATTGAAAAAAAAAAGTTTAAAAGGGATTTGCATTCATAGTAGACAGGAACAATGGATACTAATTTGTTTTGAAAGACATATGCTCTCTAGCCTCTAATCAACAACTATATACAACACTAAATACATTAAGTTGCGCCAGTATATAAACATCCGACTTTAAATACTGACAAGCACACACTAAATACATAAACCGGATTTCCATGCCTAAAAATATTTGTGCATGATATATACCTCCTTTTTCAAATATTAGAGTCACGTTCAAACATGATGACCTACTTGAGTAAGCCCACAGAGAATACATAAGAACGTAGAGAGTATATCTCAAATTCACTCCTTAGCCAATCTTATTAAGATGAATATTGAGTAACACAGTAGCCTATCTTATGTGATATTTGAAGCTTACAAATGCTCTCATCATCAATATAACCATTACTATATGTAGCACAAAATGGAAGACATAAAAACCTATTGCTCTTACCGGCAAAAGTCCAACTCAACATGGGTTCCTGTACCTTTGTATGGCCATTGGGATTAGCTTCACCATTACTAGTTTTCTCAGATGCGATTGTGTGTCTAGAATGCCATCTTATGCCAACAATATTGCCCCCATTCTCATAGTCTCATCAGAAAGTATCTTCGTTCACTCGTATACAACTGGGTCTGGCGCTGGAACATAAAAGAAGATAGATGCATATCCAACAATATTGTTTGCATACCCACCTAACCATGAATTCCAAGAAGAGGAATATCATTTCCCCTGTTTTGCAAGTCACATTCCTCGATCTTTTAAAGCATTATCATGTTCAAAAGCATATTATAATGCCATGATAATTGACACTTGCGTTCCTGGCTTTTGATTATCTTTTTCCTTGTTATAATGTGACTTTTTAAAGGTGAAACAAAAAGCTGTAGTTAAAAATCTAATTAATGAACTATCTCTTACCTTTATGAATAATATTTTACTCATCTATAATAATACTAATATTCAAAATTTCTTTGAAGGAAAGTTTTACGCACATAGCTCTCAAAATCATTTATGGCCACAAATTTCACAACCTTAATTATTAATTATTTTAAAAAAATTTGCCTTCGTATCTCCCTACTAACACAACATAAATATTATACATTAAATATTTTCTTAATTTGTCTATTTTATTATTAATCAACCAGAATTTCTATAGATTAACGTAAACGATTTTGTTTGATTTATTAATAATTTATTTATTTATTAATGTCAGTGTTTTTGTTGGTTTATTGAGAAATTACTTAACGTCAATAAAAGCATTTCCTTAATTTGTTTAATTCAATTAGAATTTCTATATATTAACGTTAAATATTTAGATTTGACATCGTTTGAATGTGATTTTATTTAAGTATTAAAATTAGAATAAATCATTTTTGAATATGACTATCTTTAAATATATTTCTTTTTTATTTTTCAGTTATATCTACTCCTGTAAGTAACTAATACTTTCAGATAAGCCTCTGAGGACTATCTTTAAATACTACCTATCAAAGCAAATCATATTCAAAATGGGACTTTTTGCGTTAAATAAAAAAAAAGTCATATTCAAAATTATATTTAAATTCAAAACTTAAAATAAGTTGTATGTTTTTTAATTATATTTAATTATAATACCTGTTACAACTTTACATTTTTTTTTAATAGCCTCAAAATGAAAAGGGAAGGATCACTGTTTGAAAATTTACAAATAATTACCAATTTTTATATTTTAAATTCATTAGTACTTACAAAATTGAAAAATTTAAAATCTTCTCCTCCAAAGGACCAAAACTAAGATTATTATCTATAGAAAATTTTTAATTAGAATGAATTAGAAATTAATAGTAAATTTGACATTGAAATAGCTACCTATTGCTATGAATTTATTACTATTAATTAGTATTAGTGAAATAATTATGTACTGTTCGATTAAAATCTGTTCATTATCTACTATAGCACTAATTGTGCCTGTTGCCCATTGTATTACCCATCCACTATATTTAATTTATATCAATCGCACGATTTATTTTTCTCACATTATCTCCTTTTGAGTGTCTATAAAAGATCTATTTCACACAATCTCTTTGACTTTCTTCTTCTGCATTCTTTCTTTATCATTCTTTCTGTTTATTTTGTTTGTCTCTATTCTTTTTCTTTTATTTTCCATCATTAATTATACTACTTTCTTTATTTCCCCTATCTTCATTCTCATTTCTCCACTAGAGGGGAAGAGACAAAACATGGGACTCTAGGAAGTGTGGTGACAACATTATGTCAACGGCCATGATGAGGTGGCTTCATGAATGGTGATGTAATAGGTCCGACCAAGGTTCTTTTTTTTATACTACTTCATCTTTTCATGAATGGCGATGGAAATAATTATCATTATAAAATTAATCGAAATTCTTTATAAGGAGACTAAAGAAATTAAGTGAATTTTCTTTAGACATCACTTACAAATTAGTATTCTTATAAATAGTTAAAATTTAATAAATAATTATTATATTAAATATGTATTCCACTACTGCTCATATCTCTGCACCCACAAGTGTAACACCCGTTCATATAGTAACTAATAATATGAATTTACACATGAAGCACAACGCTTAACATTAAATAAAAGGATTACAAGCATAATGTTCTAGTATGACAACTTAATGTCAATAAGTACAAACCCAATACTTCTAAAATTTACAACATAAAAATCACACATTAATTAAACATAAAATTCATAAATTCCTAGCAGTTCCACTCAGTGTTATCCTAATCTAAACCACAGAAATAAAATAAAGGAAAAATAAGAATTTATAAAAATTCCCAGAGAGAATGAATGGTTTTAAAATATTTGAGCTATGGTTGGTTTAGCTTGCCGGAAAATACATAGGACTATAGTAACATTATATGAACATAATCAGTTAACATATTATAAATAAATTATGTCATGTAGAACTTTTCATGCATAGAACATGTCATGCATATCTTATCAAGATTAAGATTTCTTTACTTTAGTTATTCTTTCATTCGTTTGCTTATCTCACACATAGTTGAAAACTTTGTTTTGGACTCATTCTTTCGTATTGTTCTTACATCGTTATGACAAGCAAGACATTTACGCCATTCTAACCAAGGCAGGTATCATAAAAGGATCTTACATGTATCCCTCTACCTTATTTGTGGTTAGCGGCAAATTTTAATTAATCATATTCTTTTTGGAATTAATTAATAGATATTGTACAATATTTCACCATAAGAAATTTATATAATTAATTAATAAATGAAACTTAAATAAAAACTCATAAGTTAATCAACAATATAAATAATGCAACATAAATACATAAAATTTATAATTTCATGTATAAATAAATTGGACCAGAATATAACAATTAGATCCAATTAATGTACAATAGATAATATCATAATTAAAAAGGAACATTTAATTAACTTGAAATAAATAATAAATGACATACATGTAAAGAAACATTAAAATAAATAAGAAACTGAGCGCGGAGTTACTGACCAGTGGAGAGAGAATCTTGTAATTAAATAATAAAATAAAAAAATAAACTGTCCGTATTCGCATTGGACCTAAGAGAGAAGGGAATTATTATAATTAAGTGATAAAAGAAAACGCGGTAATACGAGACGGTGGAGAGAAAGATTACTTGGATTAATATTATTTTAATTAATATTTAGGCTCATGATCATCAATAATGTAAAAGAATGCCAAAAGCAAAGATAATAATAAATAACTATGAACATCTGATAAAATAATAGTAGAAAGTGAACAGTAATACTAATAACTGTAGTCATGGTTTTATTTTGCATAAAAATAAATTCATTCCCTACCTCAAATTCGTTGACGATGAAAATTATGTGTACTAATTAAGCCTTGTGGTATACTAACCTTACTATCTCTCTTCTTCTTCTTTTTCCTCTCTCCTCTCTTTTTCTTCTTCTTCTCTCTTTTCACGTGCTCTCTTCTCTTCTCTCTCTCTCTCTTTCTCCTCACTTCACTCCACTACACTACACACATCACCACTACCACGTATATATATAAATATGTAGCACATAATAAACTGAAATTTGTGGGTGAAATGTTGTGTACAAATGGCGGTGCTGTGCGCTGCGAGCCTTATTTTTTTTATGGTGTACTATATTTTATTTTTGTGTGTAAAAATTATACACCTAATTATTAATATTTTAACATATTTTTACTTATTACTCTTAATAAATTTTATTCTTAACTTAGTACAATGTATTCTAAGTTTATTGTTACTAATTTATGGTCTTATTTTATACAGTTAATATCTGTATTTTAAAATTTTGGTTTAACATTTAAAATAGATGTTGATATAAAATTATTGAGTAAGACTAATAAAATACTTGAATATGATACATGACTTAAAATTATTACACATAAACTATTTTAAAAAAAGGGATGTTACAAATCTCCCCTCCTTTTAGGAATTTTGCCCCCAAAATTCACTTACCTGTTGGTATAATTTTGGATAGGTCTTCTTAATCTCATCTTCTAGTTTGCCTCTTCAGATGACAACCCTTTCCAAACCACTTTAACTAAAGAAATTTCTTTTCCTCTTAAATTTTTGACAAATCTATCTATGATATGCATTGGTTTAGCCTCATATGTTAAATTATCTCTTATTTGCATCGTCTCATATTCGATGATGTGTGAAGGGTCAAAACAATACTTTTTGAGCTGAGAAACATGAAAGACATTATGAAGATTTGAAAGGTTGGGTGGAAGTGCAATTTGATATGCAACTTGTCCTACTCTTTTGAGAATTTGGAATGGACCAATGAATTTTAGGCTTAACTTTTTGGATTTAAGGGCTCTACCAACTCCAGGAGTAGTAGTGACTCTAAGGAAGACATGGTTCCCTTCTTTAAATACTAAAGGTCTCCTTCTTTTATCACATAACTTTTATGTCTACTCTGAGTGAGTAGCTTTCCCCTAATGAACTTGATCTTCTCTGTGATTTGTTGTACTAGGTCAGTCCTAGTAAACTCCTTTCTCCCACTTCAAACCAGCACAAAGGTAACCTGCACTTTCTACCATATAGAGCTTCAAATGGAGCCATGTCTATGCTTGAATGATAACTGTTGTTATAGGCAAACTCTATTAATGGTAGATAAGTATCCCAACTTCCTTACAGTTCTAGCACACAAGCTCTAAGCATGTCCTCTAATGTTTGGATTGTTCTCTATTTGACCATCTGTTTGAGGATGGTAAGCTTGGACTAAAACGAAGTTTAGTACCTAAAGCATCCTGTAAGGCTACCCAAAACTTTGAGGTAAATCTAGGATCTCTGCTGAGATAATGCTAGCTGGTACCCCATGTAATCTTATGATTTCCTGGATGTAGCTATGAGCTAACCTATACAATGGCCAACTAATCTTTATTGGCAGGATATGGGTGGACTTGGTTAATCTATCTACAATTACCCATGCAGCATCATAGCCTAAAGGAGTTCTAGGTAATCCTACAACAAAATCCATTGATATATTATCCCACTTCCACTCAGGGATATCTAGGGGTTGCAATAATCCTGAGTTTCTGGTGCTCTATCTTAACTTTTTGACAAGTAAGACACTTAGCTACAAAATTAGCCATGTCTCTTTTCATGCCATTCCACCAAAACCACCTCTTGAGGTCCTGATACATCTTGGTTGTTCCTGGATGCATGGTGAATTTACTGCAATGTGCCTCGGCCAAAATCTGATTCCTCAATTCTTCATTATTAGGCACACATAACCTTCCCTCATACATTACAGCTCCCTTTCCATCAAGTTGGAAATGCTCAAGTTGTTCTACTTGAATTTTGCTCTTGATGGACTTTAGAAACTCATCACTATCTTGGGCATTCCTTACTTGGTCATTCAAATCAGACTTTATTCTAAGTTCATTAGCATATAAGCAATGGGGTTGTAGGACACTGAAATTTTTAAATCCCTAAATTCCTCCATCAACTTATGCTCTTCTACCATCATTAGAGACATGTGCAAGGACTTTCTACTCAAGGCATTAGCTACAACATTAGCTTTGCCAACATGATATTTTAATTCAAAATCATAGTCCTTTAAAAATTCCATCCATCTCCTTTGTCTCATATTTAATTCCTTTTGATCAAAAAGATATTTCAAACTCTTATGGTCACTATAAACCTCAAACTTCACCCCATACAAATAATGTCTCCAAATTTTCAAGGCAAAAACTATACAGCTAACTCTAGGTCATGGGTTGGGTAGTTCTCTTCATGAGATCTAAGTTGCCTAGAAGCATAAGCTACAACTCTCCCTTCTTGCATCAAAACACAACCTAATCCCTTTTTAGATGCATCACAATACACTACAAAGTCTTTCCTAGGGTTAGGAATTATTAACACTTGGGTAGGTAAGCCTATTTTTCAACTCTTGAAAGCTAGTTTCACAAATCGGGTTCCATTCAAAGGCTTGGCTTTTCCTGGTTAACTTAGTCAATGGTAAGACTAGTTGGGAAAATCCTTTGATGAACCTCCTGTAATAACCAGCTAACCCAAGAAAACTCCTAATCTTCAGTGACTGTCTTTGGCCTTTCCCAATGAACTACAGCTTCAACCTTGCTTGGATCTACTTACCCCTCCTTGAGTGATCACATGGCCTAAAAATTTTACTTCTTGCAACCAAAACTCACATTTTTCTAACTTAGCATACAACTGTTTGTCCTTCAAGATTTGCAATACTATTCTAAGATGTTGTTCATGCTCCTCCTCAGTCTTTGAATATATAAGAATGTCATCTATAAAGACTACCACAAATTTGTCAAGATAAGGCCTAAAAATCCTATTCATGTAATCCATGAACACTCAGGAGCATTGGTAAGTCCAAAGGGCATCACAAGATATTCATAATGGCCATACCTAGTCCTAAAGGCCGTCTTAGGTATATCTTCTTGTTTTACTCTTATTTGATGGTATCCTGATCTCAAGTCAATCTTGAGAAAATTGATGCTCCTAATAGTTGATTCAATAGATCATCTATTCTGGGAAGTGGGTATTTATTTTTAATTGTGACCTTATTTAGCTGTCTATAATCTATACACAATCTCATGCTCCCATCCTTTTTCTTGACCAACAAAACTGGCGCACCCCATGGTGATACACTAGGCCTAATGAATCCTTTAGACAAAAAATCCTCAATTTGTTTCTTAAGTTCGTTAAGCTCTAGAAGAGGCATTCTATAGGGTGCAAAGGATAGAAGTCCTGTTCCTGGTATTAAATCAATGGAAAACTTATCCTCTCTTTCGGTGGAGGTTCACTATATCCTTAGGAAACACTTCTGAAAGTCTCTCACTAGGTATGCGTTTACATGTTGTTCAACCTTAGAATTTAAAGAACAAAGGAGAACCTCTTGAACTCCATCTAAGAAACACTTCTCTACTTGAGTGGCATTAAGGAAAATTGTGTCAGGATTTTTGTTCCGTGACTGGGTCATAGAGAAAATAAACAAGCTTTTTAGGACAATGTAGAAGGATACTATTAGAAGATATCCAATCCATTCCAATTATGATATCAACACCAGACAAAGGTAAACAAACAAGATCAATACTAAAAAGTTTTTCTTTAATTACAATGGGACAATTTAAATAGGCATGAGAGGTAGAAACTTTTTCTCCTATGGGAGTGGAAACTAACAGATCAAAAGGCAAATAAGATAAAGACAATTTTAACTTCTTCACACAGTCGATAGATATAAAGGAATGTGTAGCTCCTGAGTCAAACAATGCAATTAAGGGATAATTTTTTATGAAACATGTACCTTTGATTATGTTAGGAGAACGAGTTGCCTCTTCTCCATTAAGAGTAAATACTCTCCCTTTAGTTTGTGGTCTTGGTGTAAGGTTGTTCAATGGTTTTCCATTGGTACAGTCCTTAACATAGTGTCCTAGTTTTCCACATCGGTAGCAAACATTTTGTCCAAAAAGGCAAGGTCTGGTTCCATGAGATTTTCCACATTTATTGCAAGTGGGTAAAGTTCACTAGTTTGGAATGGTTTTTCCTTCACCAAGTTCACTCCATTCTTAAAATTGTTTTTCTTTTGAGCCTCTACTACCCTCTTTCTTTTGAGAAAATTTTGTCTTTCTCTTTCAAACTCCAGATCTCGATAGCTCTTTTCAGCTATCCTACACTTATTGACTAGAGTGGCATAGTCTTTAATCTCTAGGGTGGACACCTTGTCTCTAATCTCAGGCCTTAAACCTAATTCAAATTTGGTTGCCTTCCATCGTCCATCTGGGTTACTTTTTAGGTAAGAAGAGAATTTGGAAAGCTCATCAAACTTAGCCACATACTGACCTATGGTCATATTCCCTGCTTGAGTTGTATAAACTCAGCTTCTTCTCATCCTTAACATTATCAGGGAAATATTTATCAAAGAAAGTGGTTAACAATACTTCCCAAGTAATTTCGGTCCTGCTAGATTCTAACAAGCTCTTCGCACCCCTCCACCAATGTTCTGCTTCCCTTCTAACATATAGGTGGCAAAGACCACCTTTTGTGCATCTGTGCATCCTAAAACAGTAAAAATTTTATCTAATTGCATGACCCATTTTTCAGCAAGAACTGGGTTACTCCCCATGGAATGAAGGTGGTGAGGCTTTCCTAAACTCTGATAGCCCTTGGTAATTATGATTAGTTATAAGTCCTCCCCAACAAAGTTTCCACTATGTTCACCATGATTATTGTTCCTATGTTGTGTTTCTTGCATTTGTTGGAACATCATTTTGTTTGATTCTGCTGGGCCTTGATAGCTTCAGCAGACTCATCATGGCTCCCATCATTCTAACAGAGTGGCATTTGGTGCACTCTCTTTTGGGTTCCTTGATCTCCTAATGCCATATAGTCCTACAAGTGCATAAACAACCCAATATTGAGTTGATCAGGCTCAATATTGTATAATTAGTGCATTGAGAGAACTATAAGGCATGCAAAGAGAAATTAATGTCATGACATGTAAATCGAAGGGATTCAATCTACATATAATTTCTATAATAGCCAGAGAACGGGCTCTGATACCAAAATTGTAACACCCGTTCATATAGTAACTAATGATATGAATTTACACATGAAGCACAACGCTTAACATTAAATAAAAGGATTACAAGCATAATGTTCTAGTATGACAACTTAATGTCAATAAATACAAACCGAATACTTCTAAAATTTGTAACATAAAAATCACACATTAATTAAACATAAAATTCATAAGTTCCTAGCTGCCCTTCCAGTGTTACTTGACTAATCTAAACCACTAAATAAAATAAAAGGAAAAATGAGAATTTATAAAAATTCTAGGAGAGAATGAATGGTTTTAAAATATTTGAGCTATGGTTGGTTCAGCCGTGCCTACTAAAATACACAGGACTACAATAACATTATATGAACATAATCAGTTATCATATTATAAATAAATTATGTCATGTAGAACTTTTCATGCATAGAACATGTCATGCATATCTTATCAAGATTAAGATTTCTTTACTTTAGTTATTCTTTCATTCGTTTGCTTGTCTCACACATAGTTGAAGACTTTGTCTTCGGAATTCCCATTTTTTCGTATTGTTCTTACATCGTGACGACAAAGCAAGACATTTACGTCATTCTAACCAAGGCAGGTATCATAAAAGGATCTTACATGTATCCCTCTATCTTATTTGTGGTTAGCGGCAAATTTTAATTAATCATATTCTTTTTGGAATTAATTAATAGATATTGTGCAATATTTCACCATAAGAAATTTATATAATTAATTAATAAATGAAACTTAAATAAAAACTCATAAGTTAATCAACAATATAAATAATGCAACATAAATGCATAAAATTTATAATTTCATGTATAAATAAATTGGACCAGAATAGTAACAGATCCAATTAATGTACAAGATAATATCATAATTAAAAAGGAACATTTAACTAACTTGAAATAAATAATAAATGACATAAATGTAAAGAAACATTAAAATAAATAAGAAAACTAGCGCGGGTAGTCGCATTGGACCAGTGGAGGGAGAAGAGAATTTTGTAATTAAATAATAAAATAAAAATAAGAAATTAAACCCGTACCGCACTGGACCAATAGAGAGAAAGGGAATTATTATAATTAAATGATAAAATAAAAATAAGAAACCAAACGTATTCGCAACCGGTAAGAGAGAAGGGAATTATTATAATTAAGTGATAAAAGAAACCGGAATGCGAAATCCATGGCGGTGGAGAGAAAGATTACTTGGATTAATATTATTTTAATTAATATTTAGGCTCATGATCATCAATAATGTAAAAGAATGCCAAAAGCAAAGATAATAATAAATAACTATGAACATCTGTGATAAAATAATAGTACAGAAAGTGAACATTAATACTAATAACTGTAGTCATGATTTTATTTTGCATAAATTCATTCCCTACCTCAAATTTCGTTGACGATGAAAATTATGTCACTAATTAAGCCTTGTAGTATACTAACATTACTATCTTTTTTTTTTCCTCTCTTCTCTTTTTCTTCTCTTCTTCTCTTTTCACGTGCTCTCTCTCTCTCTCTCTCTCTCTCTCTCCGTCACTCCACTACACTACACACATCACTCCACTCATTCACGTATATATATAAATATGTAGCACATAATAAATTGAAATTTGTGGGTGAAATGTTGTGTGCAAATGGCGTGTTGCGTGTTTCCCTTTTTTTGTGGTGTACTATATTTTATTTTTGTGTGTAAAAATTATACACTTAGTTATTAATACTTTAACATATTTTTACTTATTAATCTTAATAAATTTTATTCTTAACTCTAGGACAATGTATTCTAAGTTTATTGTTACTAATTTATGGTCTTATTTTATACATTAATATCTGTATTTTAAAATTTTGGCTTAACAGTTTAAAATAGATGTTGATATAAAATTATTGAGTAAGACTAATAAAATACTTGAATATGATACATGAATTAAAATTATTACACATAAACTATTTTAAAAAAAGGGATGTTACAACAAGCACAAACACTATATATAATTATCTTTCTAAAACAATCAAGTTTTTTCATATTTCAATATTGATATTATATTACTACAAGAAAATGATCATTTAATCCTTTTAACAATTAAAGTATCAATAAAAGTATTATCAAGAAAAATAATTTTAACATACAGTGACCATTGAAAATACTTGTAAACTTTTATCGATAATTAGTACAAGTCAAAAATACATCTTTTGAGTATTTTTAACATATACTAATTGTCGATAAATGTTTATAAGTATTTTCAACGATCACTTTATGTCGAAATTATTTTTTTTGACAACATTTTTATTGATGAGAACCGTTGAAAATGTCATTGAAAATGCTCATTTTCTGTAATGATATATAGGTTTATTTAATCTATTAGTCTTTATAGTTTTATTAAATTTTTAATTATGTCTCATAATTTAAAAATTTATAATGAAGTTTTTATAGTGAACAAATTTTGTAACCGAGTTTAAACCTCAAATATGTTACAAAATGTGAGACTAGCTGAAATATTCCTTAAGTTCATATATTGTAAGCTCTATATGGGTTGACTTGAACCTCTTAAAGATTAAAAACCCAACAGTATTGTTAAGCTATCTTTGAAACTTGTCATCGTGAACCTTTTTTTTCCTTTTGTTATTGAATAAGAAGAAAGTTTAGGGTTTAAAATGTATTAAAATAAAACTATTGTCAGCTTTTCATACGTGTTGATAGCTCTGCCGTCATCAAATAGTCTAAGCCCCCTTATTTGTAGTATAAGGTAACTCAGGTCATTCTTCCTTAGGACACACAGGTTATGTTATCAAACTGAAATTGCTAAATACAACAAAGTGGGGGGGTTTGTGATTTTAGAATGTAAAAATGACAGAAACGAATGAAATGCTATTGATCAAAGAATCAATCCCAGACATCACGATTATTGGCAGAATTCATCATGGTTTAAAAGAGTCCAAATCGGATGCTACTCTGTTAACCCAAATTTACTATATGATCATATAGTTATCATTCAACAACCTTCAAATCACAATCGTAATTTTAAATGAATGTTGAATTACATGCAGTTTGGATTAACCTGGATAACTAATCAGTACTCAAGCCTTACTTGATTTCAACAACGAATTCGGTCCTATATCTAATCAGATATAATTCAAACATAATCATGTTCAATAACTGAATTCATATTTGAAATTGAAGTTGAAAAAGGAAAGCATACATACGAAAATGGAAAATTACAAAACAGAAACTCCAATTCAAACCAATTATCTATGATGTCCAGGATTGAAAAGAGTTTAGCCTTCCATGGATATCTCCATTGAAAGCTTTCTGTATGAACACCTTAGATACAAATGAAAAATAAGAAGACAAGTAGAGAGAGATGAGAGATTCTGATGTGTGTTCTTTGAATGAACAACTTAGGCTTAAATAGAAAATGAAAAGATAAGATAAAGCTTGAAAAATCTAAAAAGAAGGATTTCCTTCCAATCAAAAGTGTCCCCTCGGATTACATCTTATCCAGATGTTATCTATCAAAATAATTCCAGATTTTCGAAATCTGATCTGGATAAGATAATCCTCTCTGGATAAGCTTTCCATAGACATATTATATGACTCATTTGGACCAGAAATGAGTGAGATATGCCCAATTATGTGAGGAAAGGTCTTGGACCCGCGTCAGCACGAGCTCCGCAACTTTGCAGCCCAATTAGACCATGAATCGGGCCGAATTTGATGAAGCTTGTGAAACCCAAAATTGTAGATCTCGGTCTTAGCTTTCAGAAGACACCAAAAGCACAAAAATCCAATGTCTATAGAGCCCAAAATGATCTGTGCAACATGGAAAGGTCATAGTGAGTGTAAAATCCGAGATTAACCAAGTTTTGACAATTAAATCCAATGAAGCCCAATTATGAAAAACTCAATTAAATCATCAAAATTAAACACATGTAGAAACCAATTAGGCCAAGTATGCAACCATAATAGGTGCCTTAAAATTTCTTTATCAAATTCCCCCACACTTAGTCTTTTGCACTCCTGGGCAAAATCCATAAGTTGAATCCTAGGGACCTCAAAATGTATGATTGGGAACAAGGAACAAACACTTTATGCACAAGAATTCAGAACACATATGAATATTTTCTTAACATCTCCAGTGAACAAGAAGACAAATCCAATCAAAAGATGAACCAAGAGTAATAGAATCTCACTAAGAAAACTCTTAATTGTTTAGGCTTGTATTTACCCTCATAACACATCATGAATGTTAACACTACCATAAGCTTGACAAACCTCTAACATCAACATTTGAAACACATGCACATAAAGATCAAAAGGACTTTTCAGGTTGTAGCGGGGTTAAGGTATGGGAGGATATAAGAAAGGATACTAGCTATCAACCTAAGAGACTAAAAGAGCAATGAAGAATGACTCCACATAAACATGCAAAGTTATCTCAAGAGATACAATGCAACACCAATGAACTCCATTTTGCCTCTCATCAACCAATTTTTTTTTCTTTTTCAAACTCACCAACATGCACATCTATAGTATTTACAAATAAACACAACTATTTATTTTTTTTTCAACAATTTTTTTTTCTTTTTTTTTTCATTATATAAATATATATATATATTTTTTTTGAAATAAAAGATACACCTTTACACTTATTTAAGAACTCATTCCAAAGCTCTTTTACTCCCTAAGGTTAGGGTGAATCATTGTTTTTCTCTTCATAAGCTTGCAATGAGTTATAAAACAAAGGATAGTTTAAACTAGGCTCAAATAGGTAAACAATAAATCAGTGCAAGGTAGGCTAATTTGGCAAGTAGCACAAAAACAAAAATGGCCTAAATCATCTCATTACATGCATGTGAATCAAAAGCTTCAACAAGAGTCAAGTCAAGTTCTAGAGTAACCAGCAAACATGAGTGAAAACACACTAGCAAGGAAAAATAGTCATTCATATGTTGAAGGCTCAAAGACTCTCAAGGGATAAATCTAACACAAATGGTCCATCAATTTATCATCAATGCTCACTAAAAATGCCAAGAATCCATCCATATCATGTCATGAAAACTTGAGCACAAAGCCAAAATAAATTTTTATTTTATTTTATAAAGACTTAGAAAGATAAATTCCTAACTCTAAAACACTCCCCCACACTTAAATCACACATTGTCCTCAATGAAATCACAAAACAAAAGATAAAGAAACATGTGTAATTAAAGAGCAAAGGAGGAAGAACTCCCTTATTATGGTGGAAAAATTTGCACTTGAGGGTAAGTGGGCTTATCCAAGGATACCTCCTCAAGTTGCTCCCCTACCAATGTTGGGTTCTCATGAAAATGTTCAACGATGACCATTTACCTTGAAACTCTTGTCACTAGATTCACTTTTGATCTCCACTGCACCATAAGGAAAAATGTTAGTTATAACAAAAGGGCCATCCCATCTTGAACGAAGCTTCCGGCATGAGCTTAAGACGAGAATTGAACAAAAGCACTTTTTGGCCAACGGAGAATTCTTTTCTAGAAATCATCTTGTCATGAAATATCTTGGTTTTCTCCTTATAAAACTTAGAATTCTCATAAGCCTCCAAACGAAGCTCCTCAAGTTCCTGATTGAAGTTTTCTTTCCACACCTGCTTTGTCAAAATCCATATTACAACACTTCACTGCCCAATATGCACGATGCTCAATCTCCACTGGAAGGTGGCACGCTTTACCAAAAACAACACGGAAAGGGGACATCCCTATAGGTGTTTTGTAAGCGTCCTGTGAGCCCAAAGAGCATCCTCAAGCCTACGGCTCCAATCTTTCCTTCTTGCACTACCTTTTGCAAAATTTTCTTGATCTCTCTATTAAAAACCTCAGCCTCCATTAGTTTGTGGATGATAGGCAGTGGAAACTCTATGAACAACCCCATACTTCCGAAGCAAAGCTTCTATGGTCCTATTGCAGAAATGACTCCCTTGGTCACTGATGATAGCACGAGGCACACCAAACCTGCAAAATATGTTAGACTTGACAAAATCTGAACAACACGTGCGTCATTAGTCTTGGTGGCCTTGGCCTCCACCCATTTGGATACATAATCAACAGCAAGCAAGACATATGTAAATCCAAAAGAGTTAGGAAAAGGGCCCATAAAATCAATACCCCATACATCAAAAACCTCACAAAAGAGAATAGGTTGCTGAGGCATTTCTTGTCTACGAGTAATGGCTGATCCTTCTGGCACTGCTCACAAGTTGTAAAAACTCGATGTGCATCCCTGAAATGGTAGGCCAATAGAAACCAGAGTCCAATACTTTCCTACCTGTCCGCGTGGTCCAAAGTGCCCTCCAACAGGGAGGCATGAGAAATGAAGTACTGACTTGGATCTCATGATCTGTATGCACCTCAAATTACCTGGTCACTACAAAATTTCCATAAATATGGATCATCCCACACATAGTATTTGGAATCACTTTTTAATTTAGCAATCTGTGACCTAGATGCATGTTGGGTAAAACAGATGCAACCAAGAAATTAACTAAATCAGCAAACCAAGGGGAAGGGTTGGTATCATGCAGCTGCATAAGCCGTCATCAGGAAAATCATCTCTGATAGGCAAAGGGTCAGGATCCTGCTCGATCCTGCTCAAGTGATCAGCTACCAAATTCTGTGCACCGCTCCTATCTTTGATCTCTATATCAAACTCCTGAAGTAATAACATCCAACGAATCAGCCGTGGCTTTGCATCTGGCTTTTTCAATAAGAACTTCAATGCTGCATGATCTGAAAAGACAATCACTTTAGATCCAAGTAAATAAGAGCGAAACTTGTCTAATGCAAAAACAATAGCCAAAAGTTCTTTCTAGTGGTAGTATAGTTAGCTTGAGCTGTGTCCAATGTCCGTGAAGCATAGGCTATAACATGAGACATCTTATCAATTCTTTGAGCTAAGACGCTCCAAGTGCAAGATTAGAGGCATCGCACATTAGCTCAAAGGGAAATTCCCAATTAGGTGGTTGGATGATGGGGACTGTAGTGAGTCGCCTCTTTAACTCATCAAATGCCTGCGACAAGGTAGATCAAAAACAAACTCTACTTCCTTCTGCAACAATCTGGATAGAGGCAAAGCTATCTTGCTGAAATCCTGTATAAATCTCCTGTAAAAACCTGCATGGCCAAGAAAAGAACGCACTTCCCGCAGATACGGGGTAAGGTAAAGAAGCAATAACATCTATCTTGGCCCTATCAGTTTCAATGCCTCTCCTAGATACTAAATGCCCCAAGACTATCCCTCTGTCACCATAAAATGACATTTCTCAAAATTCACAAGATTAGTCTCAATGCACCTATCCAAGACTCTAGACAAACTATCTAAACATGCATCAAATGAGGACCCGTAAACAGTGAAATCATCCATAAACACTTCCATGCAACTCTCTAAAAGATCTAGAAAATACTTATCATGCACCTCTGAAAAGTACCTGGAGCGTTGCACAGACCGAATGGCATCCTCCTGTAGGCAAAAGTGCCGAATGGACAAGTAAAAGTAGTCTTATGCTGGTCTTCCTGGTGCAATATGGATTTGAAGGTAACCTGAGAATCCATCCAAGAAGCAATAATGAGAATTTCCTGCAAGCCTTTCTAACACCTGATCAATGAATGGAAGAGGGAAATGGTCTTTTCGAGTGGCTTGATTTAGCTTCCTGTAATCTACGCACACTCTCCAACTATTCTGGACTCTAGTTGGAATCAATTCATTATCCTGATTCTTCACAACAGTCATGCCAGTCTTCTTAGGAACCACTTGCAAAGGACTAACCCACTCACTATCTGATATAGGATATATAATCCCTCTGCTAGTAACTTGCTGACTTCTTTCTTCACTACCTCCAAAATGGTAGGATTTAGCCGCCTTTGTGGCTGTCTCAGTTCGGGCGTCATCCTCTAACAATATCCGATGCATACAAGTGGAAGGACTAATCCCTGGAATGTCAGCTAAAGACCAGCCAATAGCTTTCTTGTGATCTCTCAACTCTAGCAACTTATCTTCTTGATCTGTTGGAGATCATTTGCCACAATAACTGGGAGTTTATCATTAGCCTCTAGGTAAGCATATTTTAGGTGTGAAGGTAGAGCCTTCAACTCTAAAGTTGGTGGCTGCATAATGGATGGTAGTGGTGGTCCCTTTAAATCTGCATAAACATTTTCTACAGCATTTCCAGAATTAATCTCATCACATTTGAACTCTTCACAATCAAAATCATCATATTCAGAGCTTAAATCTGCATAATCATCAACTAGAAAATCAATGACATCAAGATAGAAAAGAGAATGCTCTTCTGAAGGATGTTTCATTGCATCAAAAATGTTGAACTGCACAACATCATCACCAAACTCCATAGAAAGAGTTCCTGCATCCACATCTATCTTGGTCTTTGCCGTTTTCAGAAGGGTCTCCCCAAAATCAATGTGGGTCCATTGCTGGATGTCTCATCCTCCATTTCTAGAATATAGAAATCAGCTGGGAAAATTAACTCATTCACCTGAACAAGCACATCTTCAAGTACTCCTGGATGTGTAGTGCTCCTGTTGGCTAATTGGATTACCACACCAGTTGGTTTCAAATCTCCAAGCTTCAATGATCTATAAACTGATGTAGGCATGACATTTATGGAGGCACCTAAATCCAACATTGCATTCCCAAAGTTGGAGTTACCTATGGTGCAAGGGATTGTGAAAGTACCTGGATCTTTGCACTTCTTAGGTATGTTGGGCTGAATTAATGCAGAACATTTTGCCCATGCTCACCTTTTCATGACCTTTCAGCTTCCTCTTATGAGTGCACAACTCCTTAAGAAACTTTGCATATTTGGGGATCTGCTTTATGGCATCCAAAGGGGAATGTTGACCTCCACTTTCCTAAAAGTGTCAAACAACTCCTTATCTACTTCAGCTGATTTCCTTGTTTGAGCTATTCTGTTGGGAAAGGGCAATGGAGGTATCAAATTAGAATCTGCAACACTTGACTTTTTCTAATTTCTATTTTTCTGCTACATCATTTTCTGCTTATTTTTTTCTAGCTTTATTTTTTCTGTTTCATCACTGCTAGCAGATTCATTTTTTGTTTCTCCAACTCCTTACCACTTCTCAAGGTAATAGCACTCACATTCCCTTTTGGATTGATGACTGATTGAGAAGGAATTTGGCCTGAACCTTTGACATCTTATTGACTGAAGTTGCCAACTGTCCAATCTGTGTTGGAGGTCTTGAATTGTAGAATTCATATTCTGGAACTGTAGGTTACCTGTCGCCATTTGTTTCACCAAATCCTCCAAAGTAGGATCTGAACTGGTACTCTGCATGGGTTGCACCATATTCATATCCGCCTCGTCTAAATGGAGGTGCCTGGTACTTATTGCTTTGACTTGGACCTGGTCCTCCTTGAAATCTTTGTTGTTGTGGTACATTTTGCTCATAGGACCATATCTCAAATTAGGATGATCTCTCCACCCTGGATTATACCTTTCAGAAAATGGATCATATTTTTGCTGTTGTTGAGGTCTGGATGGTTGCTGTTCTGCCCAATGAACATTCCAGCCCAGCTGGGTCTTGCACTCCTTGATCAGCTTCTTGTAATGTAGGACATGCATCAGTATAATGATCTGTGGTGGCACATATGCTGCATACTTTTGGGGAAATTTGATTGCCGCCTTGATTTGCTGCTGTCCCAACAGCTAGCTGTCTAACAAGAAGTAAGCTCAGTTATCTTATTTTCCAGCCTGATTCTCAGGAGCAAGTCACCTCATTCACTCCCTTAACTGGTGCAAAAGATCTCGAGCCAAATTGCTTGAGTTGGCTGCCATGTTAGCAATTAGAGTTCTGGCTTCTGCAGGTGTCTTGTCCATCAATGCTCCACCACTTGCTCATCAATCATATTTCTATCATTTTGAATCAGTCCTTCATAGAAATATTGGATGAGAAGCTGGTCACTAATCTGGTGGTGAGGACATGTTGCACATAACTTTTTGAATCTCTCCAGTACTCATATAATGTCTCCCCAAACTGCCTGATTCCACAAATATCTTTTCTAATGGATGCTGTTCTGGATGCAGGAAAAAACTTCTCTAAGAATAATCTTTTCATTTCATGCCAGGTAGTAACAGAACCTGGATGAAGGTAATACAACCAATCCTTTGCTTCAGCATCTAGAGAGAAAGGAAATGCTTTCAACTTGATATGCTCTTCTGGCACTCCTTGAGGTCGCATAGTTGAGCACACAACATGAAACTCCTTAAGATGCTTATTAGGATCTTCTCCTGCAAGACCATGAAACTTGGGCAGTAAATGAATTAGACCAGACTTAAGCTCAAATGGCACCTCTAACTCAGGATATTGAATACACAAAGGTTGATATGCAACATCAGGTGCAGCTAATTCTTTCAAAGTTCTGTTATGTTGATTAGCCATGTTATCAATACTAGTTTCAGATGCACAATCAGATGCACTATCAGTTAAATCAACACTTTGATTACCTGTAGTATTATGAAAAGCTAAATTCCTATTTACTCTATTCAATCTATGAAAAGTTCTATCTATTTCAGGATCATGTGCATATAATTCACCAGGATGAGACCTTGTCATGCACACACAAACAGCATAGATAGAATTCAGGCACACAACTCAAAATAGCCTATATACTGCAAAATAAAATAAAATTTAAAAATCGTATTAGCTATTTTTAAAAAAAATAAATAACACACAGAATTACTCTAAAATGCTAGGGAAGTAAGCTCACCAATTTTTTCCATTTTTAAAAATAGTGAAAATAGTAAAAAAAATAAAAAATGGCCTAAACGAAGGAATTTGGGAAAAATAAGCATACCAAGGCAATCACTCTGTGAATGCCTTGTGTCAATTATTTTTTTTTTCTGATTTTTATGAATTTTTTAGGGTAATATAAGAAAGTCAAAAATTACCTGTATTTCAGCTCCAGTAAAAAGAAACAGCGCAAAACCACTATTAGTGACAACAGAAGAAGAATTATTCAACAGATACTTATATAACAAGATGAGATAACATAATATGTGTAGTCCCCGGAACGCGCCAAATTTTGATAGCTCTGTCGCGTCTGCTATCAAAATAGTCTAAGCCCCCTTATTTGTAGTATAAGGTAACTCAGGTCATTCTTCCTTAGGACACACAGGTTATGTTATCAAACTGAAATTGCTAAATACAACAAAGTGGGGGGTTTGTGATTTTCAGAATGTAAAAATAGAAAATAATGAAATGCTATTGATCAAAGAATCAATCCCAGACATCACGATTATTGGCAGAATTCATCATGGTTTAAAAGAGTCCAAATCCGATGCTACTCTGTTAACCCAAATTTACTATATGATCATATAGTTATCATTCAACAACCTTCAAATCACAATCGTAATTTTAAATGAATGTTGAATTACATGCAGTTTGGATTAACCTGGATAACTAATCAGTTACTCAGCCTTACTTGATTTCAACAATTCGATTATATCTAATTGATATAATTCAAACATAATCATGTTCAATAACTGAATTCATATTTGAAATTGAAGTTGAGAAAGGAAAGCATACATACGAAAATGGAAAATTACAAAACAAATTCCAATTCAAACCAATTATCTATGATGTCCAGGATTGAAAAGAGTTTAGCCTTCCATGGATATCTCCATTGAAAGCTTTCTGTATGAACACCTTAGATACAAATGAAAAATAAGAAGACAAGTAGAGAGAGATGAGAGATTCTGATGTGTGTTCTTTGAATGAACAACTTAGGCTTAAATAGAAAATGAAAAGATAAGATAAAGCTTGAAAAATCTAAAAAGAAGGATTTCCTTCCAATCAAAAGTGTCCCCTCGGATTACATCTTATCCAGATGTTATCTATCAAAATAATTCCAGATTTTCGAAATCTGATCTGGATAAGATAATCCTCTCTGGATAAGCTTTCCATAGACATATTATATGACTCATTTGGACCAGAAATGAGTGAGATATGCCCAATTATGTGAGGAAAGGTCTTGGACCCGCGTCAGCACGAGCTCCGCAACTTTGCAGCCCAATTAGACCATGAATCGGGCCGAATTTGATGAAGCTTGTGAAACCCAAAATTGTAGATCTCGGTCTTAGCTTTCAGAAGACACCAAAATCACAAAAATCCAATGTCTATAGAGCCCAAAATGATCTGTGCAACATGGAAAGGTCATAGTGAGTGTAAAATCCGAGATTAACCAAGTTTTGACAATTAAATCCAATGAAGCCCAATTATGAAAAACTCAATTAAATCATCAAAATTAAACACATGTAGAAACCAATTAGGCCAAGTATGCAACCATAATAGGTGCCTTAAAATTTCTTTATCAGTGTGCACTCATATTAGAAGGAATTAAAAAATATTATTTTAAATCTCATATTTTGTAATAGTAATTAGGTCTAGGGACTTGATTACAAATTTCTATTCCCTATAAGGACTTGATTACAAATTTTTAAATTATAGGGACCAAATTGACAACACGGTGAAATTATGGAGGCTTGCAAATTAATTAAACCTAATATATATTTCTATTATATTATATAATGCAAGATGGTATATAAAGATCAAAATTTGAAACAAAGCTCTCATTTAAATAATCAATTGTAATATTTAGTTTTAATCCTAAACAATTTTAATTATTTACCATTATCAGTTATCCTATAAAATTAGCCATAAAATAATTTCATTATTTATTAAATTTCAAACTATTTTTTTTTTCTCTCATCACCCCATGCATCGTAAAATTCCCAATTCAACACAGTTTTGATTTATCTAACACTATCAAATATTTTTGCATAAAAGGACCCACAAAAGTCATTTAGCAACAACAAAAATAGCCAATAGAAGAAGTGATCATGTAAATATAACAGTGAATAAAATAGAATAGCCTTACCCCAATTGCAGAAAATGGATTCACCAATAGAGTGATGAGGCACTGCAGGTCTACTTCTACTATCAAACTTATTCTTGAAAGCTTTCATCCTTATCATTCCTTAATGCTGCAATGGTTAACTCAAGCATCTCTTTATGGTTTTCCCTTTTTAGTGCTATTTGTCTGCAAGAAGAGGCATTTGGAAATATTTAAAAGCTGTCTATGAGAACATTCATTGTCTACAAAAAGCAACCCAGACCAATAGAAGCCAATAGAAAATTGACATATAATTCATTTTGTAAGTCTAATTCAATTCTTTTAAAAAAAAAGTTGTACATGATAAATAATTTGTCAATTGTTCATTAGATAATAATGTATTTATATTATCCGTATCACAATTAAACTCTAAATTTTATTACTTTTATTATATCTAACAACCATTTTTATATTCCATAAGAAAGTTTTGATCATATATTTTTTTTACTATATAACATTACTCAAAACAATGAAATATAATAAGAGAATATGAGAGTAATGCATAACTTACTAAATAGCTAGGTGGTTGAATTAGGCAACATCCTAAATGCATTTAAAAAATAATTATTATTATATATAGTATTTATTTATGCTTTTACTTGTGAGTAAAATGCTTATAAATGTTTGCATACATTATCAATATTATTTAACTATTTTTCTTATCAACATTTACATTTCAATATTGTTATCTTTTTTTAATTCTACGAGCGTTCTCTTTTTGTTTTTGAAACTAAACATGTAGTTATTAATTCATGTATTCAAAGTATAAAATATTTTTTTTCATGAAAAATTAATCTACATTTTCTTTCCAATATATATCGTGAGGCCACATAATCCAGCAAACTAAACCATATCCGAACCCGCCAGAAGCCGTTGCATTCAAAATCCTTCATTCATGTATATATATATAACTTGAGAAACAAACAAAAACACCAAAAAAAATACAAGAGAAAGAAGACAGAAAAAAAAAAAAAACAGAGAGAGAGAGAGAGAGAGAGAAAGCTTCAAGAAAGAGAAAGTGGTGCATGCAAGAATGGGTGAAGTTCAAGTTCAGAGGCAGAGCCAGTGCTTTCAAGAACAACCCTTCATCACTTCAAACTCTCCAAAACAGCAACAACAACACACTGCTGAAGTTCTCCAACTCAGAGACTCGTCAGTGGAACCCGTTGACCTCTTCTCCATGCTCCACCTCAACAACGCCGCCGCCAACTCCGGTGGCGCCACCACCTGCTCCCACAACCACCCCAACAGCAGCCCGCCATGCGCCGCCGCGGACTGCGGTAGTTCTCCCGGCTCCAATTCCACGAAACGCCGATCGCCGGCGACTCCTCGGCGCAGCGCGAAAGGAGCGCCAAGAAGCTCTTCTGCGACCAAGAGGACCTCACCCTTCACGGATTCTCCGCCGTTTTGCTTCCCGTGAGCGTCAGCGCCATCGCCGGAAAATGTGCTACCTCCGGCGCAGGCAGCGGTGGTCGGCCCAACTTCCCGGCCCTCCGGCGATGCTCTTCGGTCCCGAGTAAGTCTACGGTGGGGGAGTTGCCGGAATGTGTAACCGGCGGTGAGGTAAATACTGTGACGCCGGCTGCGGCGGGGAGAGGGGGGTTGCCTCCGCTGCCGCCTGGCCTCCGGAGGACCGTGTCTGACTGCGCTCCTTCGCCGGCGAAGGCTTCTTCTCCTCCTGACTCTTCAAAATCAGTGGTAATGTAGTTGTTATGTAACATGCGATGTAGTGTTCTTGGAATATTTTTTTTTGAGTTTCTTTTTTGGGTTTTTCTTTTGTTTTTGATGTTTTGTTATAATGTTTTGGTGTGGTTGTAGAAGCTGAGAAGGATAGTGGATCGGTTGAAGGAGATGAAGCAATGGTGTGATGTAGCATTGAAGGATGCGGAAGAAGGCGAAGAAGAATTAGAAGAAGAAGAAGAAAAAGAAGAATTAGATGAGTGTGCAGTTGTTGCTGAAGATGATAAAGTCCCACCTCAGGTAATGTTTTATGCATTTGGTTTGATGTATGTTAAGAACCAGACATTGTAGTATCTAGTATGATGAATTAATGAGACTTTTTAATTAAGTTGACTAGTTTATTTGAAGTTTATAGTTTTTGGTACTTCAATTCTTTCTGCAGTTTTTTTTCTGGTATATATATCTTTTCTTTTCCCTATTTTTAAATTAATTTAGTGGCTGTTGTGAACCTTATTTGCCATGCTGGCCATGCGTTTTTGTTGTAAGTTGTTAAAATGGAAAAAAAGAAAAAAGAATGTGTTTGATCCTATTGTTGATGGGGACTAGGCCAGAAAAGAATGAACCTCTAGTGATCTTTTTATCTTTGAAACTTTATGGCCAATGTTAATATAAGAAAAAAGAATTAAACGCCCCGCCGCGCGCCGCCGGGGGAGGGGTGGTTTGTGAATAGTTGTTCAGTGTCATTGGCTCATTGCCAATTTAGTAACTGGGAAGAATATATGATTATGGCTCAGTACTATGATTGGCCTTGTGTCATCTTCAATGTACACGGCCCTTCAATTAACCTCAGAAGATATGCTTCTATATATATTTGGTTTTCTTGCAACTTAGCCAAAATTGATGTTTTGCATTTAATCTTTGAGTTATTGCAGGATCAATTGGGGGCAGATGCTGAAGAAGCTGTTAGTGTGGAGTGGATTCAGAAGTGCTTAAGCCTTACTTTTAGGTGTCCTTGTGGAAAATGCTATGAGGTTCTTCTCTCTGAAGACAAATGCTACTACAAGTTGGTGTAGATGAATTAATACTACAAGTTGGTTTTATTCTCTTTCTGTTTAACAAAGCCTTTTCTTTTCCCATATGCCGCATTTGGTTGTAACTAGAACCCATGCATAATCACTTACATAGTTACACTGAACAATGTAAATAAAATATAATATTGTTGTGTACTACCTCAGGATTCCTCCAAGGAAATGAATAAAGTGTATTCTGTACCCTTTACCACCACTAGCTAGTGTGCATCTTCTAATAGTGTGTCTAGTGAGTGTTACTTATTCCCTTGTGCACATATATGTTTTTGGCTTCCCTGGCCTTCGACATTCTTTAACGACAACTCCTCTTTGGGTGACATGATCTCATTAAGGTTCTCTGCATTGAGCCGTGTGTAGTTGAATTTCACTGCTGTAAGTGGTGATTGTGGTGTCTAAATGTTGTGGTGTCACAGAATTATATATCTTGTGGTGTCTAAATTTTCCTTAAAAAATAAGTGAATTATTGTCTAAAAATAAATGGGATTTGTAATGGTTGGTAGAGGTTATGCGATTGAAATAAGTATTACAAGTAAATAGATGTAACTAAAATACAGAAGTATTACAACCAAGTAAAATCACGGTTTAATTGTAAAACAGTTTTTTCACAAGTAAATATGATGTAACTAAAACACTTGTATACAGCTATTCAAATATGAGATCAAAAGAGTGCATGAGCATCTCATTTCAAAATAGGTGAGTTGGAAAGGTATGTACTGATAAAACAAGAATAATGATTGGTGTTCAATTTGTTGTAGAATAATATTACAATAACACTTACAATACTGCTTTGTCTTATAGTGTATTAATACTAACTCTCACTAAAAGATAAAATAAGTTTGTGGTGCTGTTGTAACTTTGTTGTACAATTTTATTGTGCACCTAACACTACTTATAAAACAATGTTGTTAACAATGAAAAGTTCATGTTTCATGTAGCTCAATGCTCAAAGCCGGACACTGAAACCATCATATTGGAGATATATTCTTAAAGAAGTTAATGTGCATTTTAATCTCTGATTTTATATTTTAGGTGATTTTAGTCTTTAACTTTTAAAATAAGTCAAATTAATCTTTGACATCAAAAATGAGTCAAATTAGTTCATCATCACACTTTTATTTAACATTTTAATTAAATAATAATATGTAACATTAAGTGATGTCTCATACTATACGTCGTCTAAATAGAATTAAGTTTAAAATAACTCATTTTGATGTTTAAAATTGTACCAAACTAAGTTATTTGAAATGAAAATTTAAATGACTCATTTGTGTAATTTTAAACGGCAAGTGAAATTATTTTAAATTTCATTCAACTTTATATGGCATATGATATGTCATGTATCGCTTAATGTTATACATTGTTATTTAATTAACAAAATGTTAAATAAAAATAGGATAAAGACTAACTTGACTCATATTTTATAATATTATTAATTAATTTGATTCATTTTAAAAGTTAGAACTAAAATAACTCATAAATATAAAGTCAGATTAATTAATGAGTATTAATTCATTCAGAAAGAGAGAAGTAAAAAACCTTCTGTATCTAGTAGTTTATTAATTGATTGAGATTTGAGACTTAAGAGTGATGAGTGGTAAGTGAAGAGTAGAGAACTAAAACTATGACCAGTCAAATTTATGAATTGTGATAGAGAACTACAAATAATTAAAAGTGCATTTGTATTAGATTTTTTTTTTTTTTTTTTGAGAAATCACTTTTTTAACACTTTTTTTATGTTTTAATAAACTTTTAAAAATAATTTAAAGTTAAAAAAATCAATTTTCAACTATTTTAAATAAGCTGAAAATAATAGCTTTTGAAAAAAAATTAATTTTTAATTTTTTTATTATATATAAAATTTAAATTATAAATTTTTTTTTTTTAAATCCGAAACAAACCTACAAAGATAATTGGTGATGCAAAACCTATACTTTTGTCTTCTAGTCTTTTCTTGGACATCCGGTAATGAAAGGCATGTGTTACGCGATAATAAAAACAAATTTTTTTCTAGAAAAAGGATAAGGATAATCCATCAAACAAAGCAACAAAGTGAGAAAGAATAGTTTGCTAAAAAGAAAAGAAATAAAATGAATTTTAAAATTTTAAAATTTGAATATGATTGAAAAATTATTTTTTTATATATTGTGTCTCTTTTGTTAACCATTTTGTAGTTCAACCAAGAAATTGATATTGACACGTTGCTGTGAAGTCTAAAATTCAACTCATACTAGTCTCTTTTAAGTTATGGATTTTGCTAATGAGTGTCTTTAAGATTTTTTTTAAGAAATTAAAGAAAAAATTCAACATTTAAAATAGGAAATTTTAAATTTTTAAAATATGAGACTCACAAAAAAATTTAAAATTTATTTTTTTCTTATCCTTAAATATTGTCCTAAAAACACCTGTTAACAAAATCTTTAATTTATTATGAGCAATGGATAACGATTCAATGCAGTATAACATGGTTGTTGGAAAGTGCGCGTCACCAATTAAGCTGATTTAACCCAAGTTGATCCAAATCAAAATATATAATAGGCTGATTAAATTTTTGGAAACCAAGTTTGTTGAGTTATTAATTAGTAATTAACTAAGTTTATCATGAAACCTGTGAGTCAATAGTAGTTTCAAATTTGTATCATTTCTCACTAGTCTTCGCAAGATTCCTTTTCACCTACTAACAATAATAAATCACTATATTTGAAATTATTTAAATTTGAATTCAATAAAGTGAGTTACTTAATTGAAATTACTTTTATCTTTTTATCTAACTATTATTATTATTATTATTATTATCATCATCATCTAAGTGCGAGGGCTTTGGGGTCGTAGAGGTCCAAATATTGGGCTTCACAATTTCAAGTGGATGGGCAGGAGACTAAATATGACCCAAACCTTTTCAGGTTGAACACGATATAGCAAATATCAATCATCCTCTTTTTTAAATTAGAGCAAATAGTAATTTTCTTCCTCAGTCAAAACGAAGGCATAATAAATTATTGGAGGCAAAGAATCGACAACACTCCCAAATTATTCTCTATTACAAATGCAGCAAGACTATAAATAACAATAATAATAAAAAAACTATGTTAGCTTATTATTGTAAATATTTCATCCCTTTTAATCTTATGCTAATGTAAATACTTCATTTGTTAAAAGGGGGAAATACTTAAGATTGGCCAATATTGGGAGAATGAAACTCTTATATAAATTAGTAACTCTTCGACCGAATCATGTTTCATGCTAAATTTGTTTCATCATTAACTTCATCAAACATAATACTTCCTCCATTAGCTTTTCAATGTGTCAAAATGATATGATTTTTCATCCAATTATTAATAGGGAATAGAAGGAGTATTGAGAACTAGAAAAATATTGACTTTATAAGTGTGGCTTCAAACGACTTAATGACTTGTTTGTGATATCCAAAAAAAATTTGAAATGAGGGTGATCTTAAGTGGTATAGACTATCATAGTGGTCCCTCTTTTTTTTCTTTCTTTTTCCTTCTTCCCTCCCCATCCCGTGACTCTCTCTCTCACTCTCTTCTTTCCTTTCTTCCTTCTTCTTTCTCTCTTCTTCTCCTCCTCCTCTTCTTCTTCCTTTCTTTTCTTTTTTTATTTTTCAGAAAAAATATCATTATCACCTTCATAATTATTATCTCCTCCTCCTCTTCATCATTTCTCCGTTTTTTCTCCTCTACCTCTATTTCTCTCTAAAATCCATTAGAGAGCTTGAAATTTTTACAAGAAATTGGAGTGAATTTCTTCACTAATCTCTTCTTTAAATGGTAAATAAGCCTTCCTCTCTTTATTTTATTTATTAAATTTTTTAGTTAATTTAGGATTAATATTAGAATTTTTTTTATTCTATAAATTAGGGATTTTAGTGATTTGGGGTAAATTGTGTAAATTGGTATTATTGTTTAATTACTAATATTTTATTTATATTGTTTCTAGAGTTATAGAGCAATTAAGCGTAACTGTTGGATTGGTGACACTTGGAAGTTGATATTCAATTCTGTGAAATAGTTTGTGAGTAGACATTATGTCTATAATTGTTTTTAATTATTCTAATTAGTTAAAAATATATTTTAGTAAATTAGAGGTGAGAAATAATTATTTGGCTATGTTATATACATTTTTGGTGAAAATATATTTAATGTAAATAGTTTATGTTTTATTTGAAAATTTACACATGAGACAATATGATATGACTTGGAAATTTAAAGAGATATTAAATTTCATGGATTGAACTAATTGAAAGCTATCGACCCCTTATATGGATTTGAGAAATGATTTATGGATATGGGCCTGGCCCTTTTTATTGATTTCTATAAAGTAATTGTATGTTTTGGGAGAATTTCTGAGGATTCTAGCTAGCGACAGTAAGCGTTAGCCTTGGTGCACCTTGACTATAATTTTAGGATCATACAGTGGATCTTTCTTTCTATGGCTACTCGCATGGGTAGACCATTCTTTCAGGATCACGAAGGAATGGCCGCCTAAGTGTGAATCCTTCTGTTTATCCTGAATTTGATGATTCCTATTATTTTATATAAAGTGGTTGTTTTCAAGTAAAAGAATTTGTTGAATTTATATGAACTATGAGGCTATTATTATTCTATTTATGTATTATATATTGTCTCATGTGGGTTATAGATATTCTGTCTACATAGTTGCAAACCACTCGTTGTTTCTCTCTTTCCAGATAGGTCAGTTTCAGGTTTCACCGGCTCCTTAGTAGTCGATTGTCTAAGTTTGTGAACCTTCTTGAGAAGGCCTTTTGGTACACTGGAACCTATTTTTGTTGAGTTTTACTCTTAGAACTGTTTAATGCTCCATATGTTAAAGGTCCTCATATTAGTTTTGTTTTTATGTATATATTTGTGCTTAAGCATGCATAGTTAAGATTTAGATATGTATAGACTATATTTTAGAAAGGATTTGTAAATTAAGTTTAGATATATATACTGGAAGGGCGCATTCTAAGAATGTTATGCCCATATGTCTGGATTTAACTGGGAATATTATATATTATATTTATTTGGGAATGATCGAAAAACAAAGGAAACTCTTCCGTTTTCCTAGAAAATTTGGTATGTTAAGGCTTGCCTGGGAAAGGTATTCCCATGCCGGTCATGGCCTAAGCTGGGTTGTGACAAAGTTGGTATCAAATTTAGGTTCCCTGTAATATGGAGCAAGTGTCCTTTAGTAGAGTCACGATTGTGTAAATGGTTTCCGGCCCATTTTCACAAAGCGCGACCCTATCAAAGGCCTAATAGGAAAGTCTTCTTAAGTTTCATTTTTAAGTCATTTGGTCTTATGTCATTCTTATTCCACAATTTCTACCTGCATTCTAATTTCATGTTCAATCTATCAGGTGCGATGCCACCTAGGAGGCATAGACATAATGTGCGGCTAGGAGACTATAATGCCTCCGATGCTGAATCTAATCGAGCACCTAGAGGAAGAGGTCGAGGACGTGAGGGTCGTGGGAGGGAGGGGCCACGGAAGAATACCTCGACAGGTTAATCCTCAGGCCACAGGAGCAACCCATGGATCTTGATGCATGGATGTTGGGTATGCGCAAGCTATTGACAATTTGGTGGCAGCTTTAACCCAAAGGCAGGAGATAGAGCCCAACCACATGTTGAACCTACGCTCAAAGAAATGCCCAGCCTTTTGGACGTGAGGAAATAACTATTGAAGCATTCCTGAGGCTAAACCCACCTACTTTCCAGGGACTAAGACGAAGACCTACAAGAGTTTTTAGATAGATCAAAGCGAGCACTCTGGGTTCTAGATGTGAAGGTGGAGGAGCGTGGATTTTGTATCTTATAATCTTCAAGGCACTCCACACTGGTATGAAACTCTATTGGAAGAATGCGCGCTGATATGAGACCACCCCTCAATGGGATGAATTTTCTCAAACTTTTAGAAATAGGTTCTTTCAGAAAATAGAAGGGAGAGACTCTGATGAATTTGAGAAGTTGAAACAAGCTCAGGAATGTCAGTAACCGAATATGCTACCAAGTTCACCAAGTTGAGATTTGCACCACATCTAATTGCAAATGAAGCAATGAAAGTGTGAAGATTTATCAAAGGGTTAAGGGAACCACTATGTACTAACCTTCTTTCTGAAGTTGGAAGAATGTCTTTTGCTCAAGTAGTGGATGTTGCCTCTACTATGGAGATAACAAGAGAAGAAAATAGAGCTACAAGGGATTTTGGGAAAAAGCCCAAAATGAAAGGACAATTTTCTGAGGGTCTTTGGGGATTCAGGCTATCGGGTTCTCAGCACCATCGTGGTCAGAGGGCCGCAAGCACCATCAGGTGGAGCCATGTCATCTGGACCTACTTCGATGAGTGTCTAGATTCAAGATCACATACTAGGAGTGTATCTATCCAGGTACCCATGGTTCAGGGTAACTAAGTTATGTTAAACCATTTTGCCAGAGTAGAAATTATCACAGGGAGCCTCAGGAGCTCCTGGAGCCTGTTTTAGTTGTGGGCAATATGGCCATATGAGGAGAGATTGTTCCTATGCCCAGGGAGGTTTCGGGAGAGTTCAGGACAACGTGCAGCACCAGTACCATCCTTTCCAATTTTATCTCCAGGAGGCTCTTCTAGCCCTGGGAAAGGGGAGGAGAGTAGGTGGTAGAGTCTGGACAATAAGGGTTCAAGCCAATTAGGCAGAGGCCAAGCAAGGATACATGCTATGACACGCCAGGATGCTCAAGCATCCAATTCAGGAGTTCAGGTACCCTTCAAATTTGTTCTTTTGATGCACAAGTGTTGTTTGATCCGGGTTCCACACATTCATATGTGTCTTCATATTTTGCATCTCGCTTTGGTGAGCAACCAGGGTTCTTGGAAAGCCCATTCTGGGTTGGTACTCCAATGGGAGAATTTTTGTGGGTTCAGTTAGTGTTTCGATCTCATGTCGTTAGTGTGAATGGGGTTAACACTCTAGCTGATTTGATACCTCTAGAGATGGTTGAATTTGATGCCATCCTAGGCATGGATTGGTTAGCTCCTTATCATGCCAATGTTGATTGCTATTCTAAGATAGTGAGGTTTAACATTTCAGATGGTCGTCTTTCATGTTTAAAGGGGATGCTTATCTCACCCAGCTAGTCTTATCTCATCCATGAGTGCTTTGCACTTGATGAATAAAGGCAATCAAGCCTTCCTTGCTGTGGTCAGAATGTTGAGGCTGAAGTGCCTAGCATTGACCAAGTCCCCGTGGTTAGAGAATTTCCAGACGTGTTTCCAGAAATTACAGGATTGCCTCCTGAGAGGGAGGTAGAGTTTAGCATAGACTTGGCCCCAGAAGTTCAACCCATATATCCCTCCTTACGCATGGCTCCTCCAATTGAGGGAGTTAAAAGATCAGTTACAAGATATGCTAGAGAAAGGTTTTATCCGTCCAAGCACATCTCCATGGGGAGCCCCAGTGCTCTTTGTGAGGAAGAAAGATGGTTCAATGCGACTATGTGTGGACTCCGGCAACTTAATAAACTCACTAAGTAATAAGTATCCGCTACCAAGAATTGATGACTTGTTCGATCAGCTTCAAGGAGCTTCTTGTTTCTCTAAAATTGATCTCCGTTCTGGGATCATCAACTGAAAATCAAGGATGAAGATATTCCTAAGACGCCTTTCGTACATGTTATGGACATTATGAATTCTTGGTGATGTCCTTTGGCTTGACAAATGCCCAGCTGTTTTTATGGATTTAATGAATCGTGTGTTCAAACCTTCCTGGATCACTTCGTGATCGTCTTTATTGATGATATCTTGGTTATTCCAAGAGTAGAAGATCATGAATACCATCTAAGGATTGTCCTGCAAACTTTGAGAGATCACAAGCTTTATGCCAAGTTCTCCAAATGTGAATTTTGGCTTGATCAAGTGGCTTTTCTTGGTCACATTGTATCCAAGGATGGAATTATGGTGGATCAGAAGAAGATTGAAGCTATCCAAATGGCCATGACCCACTCCAGTTACCGAGATTCACAGTTTTCTAGGTTGGCAGGCTGCTATCGTCGGTTTATAAAAGATTTCTCAAGAATTTATGCGCCATTGACTAAGTTGACTCAAAAGAATGTGAAAATTCATGGTCAGATGCATGTGAGGAAAGCTTTCAAATGCTCAAAGCTTGCCTAACCTCAACACCTGTGCTGTCTTACCTTTGGATCTGGAGGTTTCTATTCCTGTTATGCTTCTGGATAGGACTTGGTTGTGTTTTGATGCAACACGGTCAAAGTCATTGCTTATGCTTCATGGCAATTAAAGAAGCATGAACAAAACTATCTCACTTATGATCTAGATGGCGAGCAGTGATCTTTGCTTTGAAAATTTGGAGGCATTATCTTTATGGCAAGACATGTGAGATCTACACTGACCATAAGAGTCTAAAGTACATATTCCAACAGCGGGACTTGAATCTGAGGCAAAGAAGGTGGATGGAGTTGCTTAAGGATTATGATTGCACTATCTTGTACCATCCTGGAAAGGCTAATGTTGTAGCAGATGCCTTGAGTAGAAGTCTATGGGTAGTTTGGCTCATATTGCTCCTGAGGAGACCGTTAGTAGAAAGTGCACAAGTTTGAGGCTAGTGGTGTTCAGTTTGACTTGGGGAGTCTGGGATACTCTTGGCTCATGTAAGAGCCCAGTCATCCCTCGTGGAGCAAATTAAGGCGCTTCAGATTGAAGATCCTAGATTGCTTAAGTTGCGGGATGATGTTAGAAGTGGGGCAACCTCTGAATTTATAATAGACCAAGAGGGAGTGCTTTGATTTCGTAACCGTCTATGCATACCTATGTTGGAAACCTTAGAAAGACCATTATGGAAGAGTCTCACAATTCTGTACTCTATACATCCTGGCTCAACTAAGATGTATCAGGATCTATGACAATTATATTGGTGGGAAAGCATGAAAAGGATATTGGTGACTTTGTGTCTCATTGTTTGGTGTGTCAACAAGTTAAGGCTGAACATCAAAGGCCCGTAGGATTGCTTCAATAGAGATAGATACCTGAATGGAAATGGGAACGGATAACTATGGACTTTGTGAGGGTTACCCCGCACCATTAAAGGGTTTGACTCTGTATGGGTCATAGTAGATCGTATGACTAAGTCGGCTCATTTTCTTCCTGTAAAGACCACCTATGGAGCCCATCAGGTATGCTCAGTTGTATATTGATGAGATTGTTAGACTTTATGGGATTCCGATTTCTATTATATCCATAGAGCTCAGTTTCAAGCCCGATTTTGGAGAGCTTTTCAAGAAGCCCTTGGAACTCGACTTGATCTAAGGACAGCTTTCCATCCTCAAACGGATGGCAGTTGAAAGAACCATTCAGATTTTGGAAGATATGCTCAGGTAATGTGTTTTGGATTTTGGAGGAAATTGGAGTAATTACCTATCTCTTATAGAGTTTTCATACAATAATAGTTATCAAACCAGGTATTCAGATGGCACCTTTTGAGGCTTTGTATGGGAGGCGTTGCAAGATCTCCCATAGGTTGATTTGAAGTTGGTGAATCTAAGATGTTAGGTCCTGACCTGGTACAAGAATCTCTCGATAAGGTTCAGTTAATAAGAGCGACTTTTGACTTGCTCAAAGTAGACAAAAATCCTATGAGATCATAGAAGATGTGACTTAGAATTCTCTATAGGAGAACATGTCTTTCTTCGGATTTCCCCATGAAAGGTGTTATAAGGTTTGGTAAGTGAGGAAAGCTCAACCCTCGTTACATTGTCCCTTTTGAAGTTCTGGATAGGGTCGTGCAGTGGCATATCATCTAGCATTACCCCTGAACTATCCATGGTTCATCCAGATGTTTCATGTCTCTATGCTTCGAAAGTATATTCTCAATTCTCACATAATCTCTCATCAAGTGATTCAAATTGATGAGAAATTGTCGTATGAGGAGGAGCCTGAGCCATTGTTGACCGCTAGGTGAAAAAGCTTCGATCAAAGGAGGTGGTGTCAGTGAAAGTGGTTAGGAATAACCATTCTAAAGAAGAGGCAACTTAGGAGGCGGAAGAGGCTATGTGTGATACCAGGAGGTACACAGGCCAGGAGTTAGGTTCTCTATAGCCTCAGGAGTTTCCGAGACTCACGGGTGAATTTGGCTAAGTGAGGATCCTACACCTCATTGGAGAGCTATATGATAGAACCATATTCTTGGAATTAAAAGTCCCGTAATGGTTCCTAGAGGAAAAATAAGTTGAAAAGTGATTTTTAATGAATTTTATCAAACCTTTAAGTGTTTCGTTTTTAGCCCACAAGTGTAGAAAATCTAGAAATTCCGGATTTGAACTAAAACCCAAATTTTGGATTCTGAAGTTGTTGGGATTTTAATTTTTTAGATATTTTATTTGAATCCAAATGGGGGGTATTTCCTTATTTACATTAAAATTAAAGTTAATGGGAAGTAAAATAAATGATTAACTTTAAATGTAAATAAGTGAACTTCCTAGACGCCCGGTCATGGGAGCGAGGTCTAGGAAAGGCTGTCAGAGAACCTCCTGGAGACCGCCCAGGCGGTCAACAGAGAGAGTGCGTCCAGCTGGAAGAAAGGGACCGCGGCGGTCATTTCACCGAGGCGGTAAAAGTTTATAAAAGCCGTGTTTCAGGCTTAGAGACGCGTTCTCACGTTTCTTCTTCTCTTCATCAATTTTCTTCTCTTTCAAATCCATCATTTCCAAGCTTCAAGGTGAGTATATGCTGTTAGATTATGTCTTTATTTCTTCATAATCTTGGATTTGGACCGATCATTTCTTTCATTGTTATCAAGTGGGGTTTCCAATTTTGTTAGAATAAGGATAGAGCCCCCTGAGATTATTAGAGTTTAATCTAGAGTTATAATTGCTCTATGGCAGTTGTTGGTGCCATTCCAAGTTTTCAGTTGGTGGGGCCCACATACTCTCGACTTCAAACGGTGAGTGGGTTCAGATCCTATGATCCTTATATTGATCATTAGAGTTAATTTCAGGAAATTATGACGTGGCTATATGATATTAGAAATGAAAGCATGAAATATATGTTTTGAAACTCATGGGACCATTATTGTTAAAAGTGATTTTTATTAAAGTGCAAGAGTATGAATATGATTATATTTAGAGATTTATGAAATATTATGATGATTTCCAGAGTAGAGCACAAGTATATGATAGGGTTTTTAGAGAAAATAAGTATTTTTATGATACTCAGAAGTATGGAATTCAATATGATTCATAACAATTGCCAATACATATTGTGGGCTTGAAATTGGAATGTTGCAAAGAGGTGATCCCTTGGGCATGATTTCATAGTCACAGTTATGCTAAAGTCAGATTGTTATAGTCATATGAGACCAAAGCTTTAGAGTTTCAAGAGTTTTCATGTTTAAATAATTTTATATATATATTAGAGATTTTATAATTTCAAGAATAGAGTTTTAAGAGAAATGATTAGAGATGTTGTAATGATTATATGAATTTCAGAATTTATTGATTTTATATACTAGAGCTTGTGAACTCTAGGATAGAAGACTTTGAGAAAGATTTAGATTTCCAATTAAGTTAGACAGTGGCTATAGAGAACGGTTGTGTTAGGTTATTGTTAACCTTGGTATACCAGTCGCCAAGGGCTTAGAGAATAGAAATGGGACCTAGTTAGGTGCCCAAGTTAAGAGATATTGTTATGTCACATGAATTGTGCATAACCAGAGATTTGTTTCTAGTAGAGTAATATTTATGTTTTTAAGAAAATATTGATGCTTTTAGAGAATATTTGATTTAAAACTGTTATGTATATGTCCAGAAAATGATTTCTCGATAGAGTAAGAATTTAGAGATGTTTTCTATGAATATGATTTTCAGAGATATTGTATTACAGTCTGATGATTATATATGATTATTTGTTTCTTGATTGTCCCATGAGAGGGTTATGGGTGAGGGCTACTCCTGAGTATTAGATGAAACTCACCCCTCTCACTTCTTCCATTACAGAGACGTTAGCTGCTACGATATTTTGATCCACCTTATTCCAAGGTAGAAAGTTCCAGGTGGCGAGCTTCACTTCAGAGTGAAGTTGCATGTGGTATTTTGTAAGAGATAGAGTGCTCCATGTACTTTGGGTAGGGTCAGGACCATTAAAATAATGCATGTTTTGTATTTTCAAGATTATGATTTTTATGGTTTATTTGGTATTAAGAGTAACTTAGATGTTTGTATTAGAGAGATATATATATGTATATATCTAGAGCTTGATTATGAAAGTAATTAAAATGATTAATTTCCAAGGAGCTAGAGATTTATATTGAGAAGAAATTATGTTTTGGAACTGGATTTTATTAAATTAGGCATATAAAGACTTCAGGTCACGAGGCTTCGTGGAGATGGGATTCCCACGTGCCAGTCATGTTCCAGGTTTGTCGTGACACTATGCGAGCCAGATATCCGCATCTATTTCATTCTTGAGGTATGTGTCTCATCTTTGAGTTGTTAAAAATTCGGGACCGAATTTCTTAAGGGGGAAGAATGTGATATTGGCAAAAAAAAAAATAATTGAAATGAGGATCACGTGCACCTTAAGTGGTATAGACTACCATAGTGGTCCCTCTTTTCTTTCTTTTTCCCTTCTTCCCCTCCCCATCCCGTGACTCTCTCTCTCACTCTCTTCTTTTCCTTTCTTCCTTCTTCTTCTCTCTTCTTCTCCTTGTCCTACTTCTTCTTTTCTTCTTTTTCTTTTTCTTTTTTTATTTTTTAGAAAAAAATATCATTATCACCTCCATAATTATCATCTCCTCCTCTTTCATCATTTCTACCGTTCTTTTCTTCTCTACCTCTATTTTCTCTCTAAAATCCATTAGAGAGCTTGAAGTTTTTACAAGAAATTGGAGTGAATTTCTTCACTAATTGTTCTTCCAATGGTAAATAAGCCTCTACTACTCTATTTTATTTATTAAATTTTCTAGTTAATTTAGGATTAATATTAGAATTTTTTTTATTCTATAAATTAGGGATTTTAGTGATTTGGGGTAAATAGTATAAATTGGTATTATTGTTTAATTACTAATATTTTATTTATATTGTTTCTAGAGTTATAGAGCAATTGAGCGTCAACTGTTGGATTGGTGGCACTTGGAAGTTGATATTCAATTCTGTGAAATAGTTTGTGAGCAGACATTATGTCTATAATTATTTTTAATTATTCTGAATTAGTTAAAAATATATTTTAATAAATTAAAGCTGAGAAATAATTATTTGGCTATGTTATTTACATTTTTGGTGAAAATATATTTAATGTAAATAGTTTATGTTTTATTCGAAAATTTACACATGAGACAATATGATATGACTTGGAAATTTAAAAAGAGATATTAAATTTCATGAATTGAACTAATTGAAAGCTAGGCCCCTGATGTGGATTTTGAGAAATGATTTATGGATGGTGGGTCTGGCCCTTTTATTGATTTCTATAAAGTAATTGTATGTTTTGGGGAAGAATTTCTGACAGGATCTGTAGCTAGCGACAGTAGCGTTAGCCTTGGTGCACCTTGACTATAATTTTACGACCATAGTGGATCCTTTTGTTATGGCTACTCGCATGGGTAGGACCATTCTGTTTCAGATCACACGAAGGAATGGCGCCTAAGTGTAAATCCTTCTGTTTATTCTGAATTTGATGATTCCCTATTATTTTATATAAAGTGGTTGTTTTCAAGTAAAAGAATTTGTTGAATTTATATGAACTATGAGGCTATTATTATTCTATTTATGTATTATATATTGTCTCATGTGGATTATAGATATTCTGCTACACTAGTTGCAAAACTCACTCCATTGTCTCTCTTTCCAGATAAGGTGCAGTTTCAGATTCCAATCTCACGGCTCCTTAGTAGCCGATTGTCTAAGTTTGTGAACCTTCTTGAGAAGGCCTTTTGGTACACTGGAACCTATTTTTGTTGAGTTTTACTCTGAACTGTTTAATGCTCCATATGTTAAGGGTCCTTGAATTAGTTTTGTTTTTATGTATATATTTGTGCTTAAGCATGCATAGTTAAGATTTAGATATGTATAGACTATATTTTAGAAAGAATTTGTAAACTAAGTTTAGATATATATACTGGAAGGGCGCATTTTGAGAATGTTTGATGCCCATATGTTTGGATTTAACTCAAAATATATATATTGTATTTTATTTGGGGAATGATCGAAAAATAAAGGAAACTCTTCCGTTTTCCTATAAAATTTGGTATGTTAAGGCTTGCTGGGAAAGGTATTCCATGTGCCCTCATTGTCTAAGCTGGGTTGTGACATTGTTTTCTTTCCCCATTTGGTAAAACCAGCTATTTAGGTGAGAAAAACAATTCCTCATCATTAAGCGCTGCCATTTCACCTTGAAGTAATAAATAGTTTATTTTTCAAATAATGCTTTATGCGGCCTTTGCATTGTCATAACTAAATAACTCATAAGGAAACTCTCATTGAGGAAACTGATTTTTGTCAATTGCCTAATAATAACATGGATATTGTGACTATTGTGAGTTTCAAAACGTATGGTTAGTGAAAGTAATGTTTCGCTTCTCCTCTATTCTTTACTTGCAACACGAGAAGCTTTTCAATAAGGACAAAACCTACCTCAATTTCCATATTTTTATTTTATCAAGTTCTTCAATTAAATATTGATATATAAATATTTAATGAATTTTATCTATCTCACTAAAATAGTGGGTTTTAGTGTTTGACATAAAAAAAGTCAACATATCATGTGTCAATATTTGATTGGAGAACTAGACAAAATAAAGATGTAGAACTTGAGATAAGTTTTGTCCTTTTACTGATGTATTTCTATGGAATTTTCCCCAAAAATCTAGGTACTTTTATTATTCTCATAATTTTGAATTTTGACTTATATATATATATAAAAGTCTCTGTGCAAATAACATTTGATAGAAAACAAAAATTGTCTACATTTCAATTTATTATTGAGGCCAATCATGTCATTTTTTTAAAAAAATTGTAATCAAATACATCATAGTAAGAGGTAAAATTGCATGAAATATGAAAACATTGCTCTCATCTTCGCATCTACATAAAAAAAATTCTTCAAAAATAGGTATCTAAATGTAGGACCCCACTTATACCTTCATGAACAAATCCACATCCCTAGTCGCAAGTCTTAGTAATTTTTTTTTTATGAGATCTCTCTTTGTTCCACGTCTTGAAACATCAGTTGTAATAAAAATAATACCGTTTGTATTAGTTCATGTGATTAAAAGAGAGTGATAAGTGAGTATATAAGGTTATTAATGTATAATTAATTGAATAATATATATATATATATATATATATATATATATATATATATATAGAAGTAAATTTGAAATTCTAGTTTATATCTTATTAACCAATAAAATACGAGAGATATGTTCACTAGGTTTTGGCATTTTGCCAGAGTCAAGAGCTATTGCATAACTTAGGACCTTTGCATATCCACTTCAACTTGTCATGATCATCCTCCCTTGCCTAGAAGTTCCTTTTATTAGGTGTTGTTGCTTAAACACAAACATGGTGGTTGGTTAAGGATGCTATAAAGAAATTTATATGATATCTTTTTACAAATCAGGATTGTGTTACAATCACTTTGGTGGAGCTCATGAGGGCATATCATGACCTATTATTTGCTTAGGATCTTGAGTGCCAAAAAAATAAGGTTGATTTGGACTCTAAATGTATAATAGCTCTTATTAACGATAAACCTCCAAATGATCACTAGGTGGCTAGGATCTTGATTTGTATTCGAAATGTCTTTTTGTAAAGAATGGGAAGTCCAAATTTCTCGTGTTTATGGTAGATGAATAGGATAATAAAAGATATCATTGCTCATCATAGTCTTTCAGAGCATCTTCTATCCTATTCATCTACCATAAAACATGAGAAATTTGGATTTCTTGCTCTATGTGAAGGACATCTCTAATATGTTTCAAAATTACAACTATCCAATTATTGATGAGAGTTATTGCACATTAATTACAATTTATCTATAATTATTTAGATATAATTACAATTTTTCCATGAGCTATAAGGTGTGGAGCACTCAAAAAATGGAAAAAAAAACGTTGAAAATAGAACAACTCTATCCACTAAGATGGAAGACTCTAAAACCTTGTCATAAAACCTGCCACGCATCATCATGATCATTCTCTTAGGCCTTGGTGTCACAGTCAATCATCTTCCCTTTTGTGTAGGTGTGTGGGGAAGGGTTCATGGCACAATTTGGTGGAGTTGCCTTTCTTAAATTTCAACATGTTTTAGGTACCTTTGTTTGACAAGAAGTTACATTTGCCCTCTCATTATAACTTGTTTTACATTGATAAGCAATCATATAATATAATGTATATGACTTTTGATTAGTTTTTGTGAATTTTGAACACTTTTAGTGCATGTCAATTCATTCATAATTAGATATTAACACACCAACTTTTGTAATGTTAATACAATAAATTTAAGTTCAAGGTTTTTTCCTTCACTAATGGCAACCCTTTGATTTATGAAGATAACTTGATAAAATCTTTGAAATATATATCACTATTACTACTACTACTACATAATAAATCACTTGATGATCATCAATCACCTTAGAATCAAAATCCTTTTACCAAGTGAATGAAAGAATTCTTAGGGCAGAAATTCACTTTGACACGATGCTTTTTGAGGATATAGTGTGTTATTTTTCAAAAGAATGAAGGGAAAATTTTCATATTATAGATTTGTGAAATAAATTAAAGTACATGTAAAACTATTTGTTAAAATTTTCATATCCATATCGAATTCACCTAATAAGTTATAATTTGAAACATTAAATGTTACAAATATAACATAAAAGTCTCGACAATTAAATCATTAATTAGTTATACGTTACCTATTTTCACGCCTACTTTTCTCTCTATCACATGCCACATATTATTAATTTCTCTTATGCACGTCATATTTGGAAAAACACGTGAACCATATTACATACAAAACAAGTAGCATGCTAACAACATTTTCGTTTCTTCAAGTTGTACCCAAATAATCACTAAAAATTATACTTAATAAAGTGAAATCACATGTACCAAAGAGTAAGGAAATAACATAAACAACAAGATCATAAAAGATAAGTCATGATGTGTATATATATAAAAATATAAATAAAGAATGTGAAGAGTAAATCTAAGCCGTATAATTATATATAGATAATCAAGATTAAAAGTTAATTGTGGTTGGGATCTTGAACTATATTCAAAATGCCTTTTGTAAAGAATGGGAACTCCAAATTTCTTGTGTTTATGGTAGATGAATAGGACAAAAGATATCGTTGCTTATCATAGTAATTCAAAGCATTTTTTATCCCATTCATCTACCATAAAACATGAGAAATTTTGACTTCTTGCTCTATGTGAAGGACATATCTAATATGGTTCAAAATTATAATCATTTAGTGACCATTAAGAAGATTATTGTTGATGAGAGTTATTGCACATTAATTACAACTTATTTGTAATTATTGGGGTATAATTGCAATTTTTATGTGAGCTACAAGGTGTGAAGCACCCAAAAACATAGAAGAAATAAGAAAACAAAACAACTTTATCTCCTATGATGAAAGACTCTAGTAAAATCTGGCTATAAAGCCTGCCACACATCATCATGGTCATTCTCTTAGGCCTTATTAGTATCACACTTCATCAAATTGTTAAAATTTTCATATCCACAATTTATTATAACTTGAAATATTAAATGCTACAAGTATAACTTAAAAGTCCTAACAATCGAACCATTAATTACTTATACATTACCCATTTTCACGCCCACTTTTTCCTCTTTCATGTGCCACATATTATTAATTTCTCTTATTCACGTCATATTTGGAAAAAAAAAATACATGGTTCATATTACCTACAAAACAAGTAGCATGCTAATTCTTTTTTTTTCTTTGGTTTCTTCAAGTTGTACTCAAATAATCACCAAAACTTATGCCTAATAAAATGAAACCACTTATATACCAAACCAAAATGTAAGGAGATAACATAACCCAAAAAGATAATAAAAGATAAATTATGATGTCGTGCACGCACACACACATATATAAAGAGGGAGTATTACACTTTGTTATTAAAGTGAAAAGAGGAAATTTGAGCTGTATAAATTATATATAGATGATAAAGACTAAAAGTTAATCAATGATAATCAATGCTTGCATGCTTCTTTAAAAAGATCACAAACTGCATATTTTAATTTTGACTATTAATATAAAATTTAGACATCAAAATTTGTGTCATATATAAAAAAAGAGTAAATTCTCAAGTTGATCCTGACAATTTTAGCATCGGACAAGTTAATCCCTAACAACTGTAAAGTGTTAACTTGGTCCATGACAATGTCAAAAGTTAGACATTTATTGGTCTCTGATGGAAAACATTAACGGTGTTAGTGACAATTTCATTACGGATAAATTGGTCTTTAACATTATTTACATTGAAAAAAAATCCCTATCCCTATCACCTTCCTTCCTTTATCACCACCACTACTACCACCACCACCACCATTATAAACACACGCATTTTTCTCAGGTAATTCATTTCCTTTCATAATGTATCTAATCTAAGTATTTCTCTTTTTATGTCCTTTTATCATCCCAAATACAAATTAAAAAAAAAAAACATAATTGTAACTCACAACCTACAACATCAACCACACAACCACCACAGCCCTCACCATCTTCATCACCAACTACCATCATCCACCATCCTCAGCACACCCAAATGACCAAAATCACAAGCGCCACCTTCAACCTCTAAATTGCCCAAAGCATAGCCACCATTCACGGCCTAACCTTCCATGTGATGGCCTTAACCCGCCACCTTGTAGCACCATTCCCCTCACTTAGTCAAAGTCGTCTTCCCCATTGCAACCAGCCACCCTTCTTATCAGAACTCATCGCCATTTCTCTTGTTTTTTAGGGTTAGGGGTAGGGGATGGTTGCTATGCTTTTATGGTGGTGGTGATGGTGGTGGTAGTGGTGGTGATGGTGCGCTTTTGGGTTTTGAAACTAAGATTTGAGACAACTAGAAAAACAAGGTGAGAGAGAAAATCTTGATTCATGAAATCCTGGAACAAGGCAGAGGTCAGGTGCATAGCGCGGTTCAGGCGGTGTGAATGGTGGTTCGGTCCTGGACAACCCAACCGTGGTGAAAGAGAAAGGTTGGTGATGAGGATGAAAGAATGGATAATGCAATGTTAGTAAAAATAGGTATGAGTAGAGAGAGGTTGAAAGATTAAGGGATCTTGTACTCTAAGTGATTGTTGTAATTTTTGTTTTTTACGATGGTGGTGGTAGTGGTGGTGAGAATGAAGAGGATGGAAGAAGAAAAGGGACGTGGAATGAGATTTTTTTTGGTATAAATAACGTTAAGGACTAATCTGCTGATAATAAAATTGTACAACACTTAATATTTTTCGTCTAAAGATCAGTAAGTATCTAACTTTTAATATTATCAAGGATCAAATTAATACTTTCTAATTTTCAGATATCAACTTATTTGATACTAAAATTGTCAAAGCCTAACTCAGAGGTCTACTCTAAAAAAAATTAATAATAAACCGCTCTCTTATGCTATACGCCCACATGCCGATTTTATGAGCTGGAGTTTCACAGCGTTATTATTTGTTCTCCCTTCCCTTCCCATCCTTCCTCTCTTCGCAATGCTGTAATTCTCCTTGTGTTTGCTGCGTCTCCTCTCTCTCTCAATCCCATTCTCTTTCTTTCCTTTTCTCCTCACAACTCTCTTTCACACACATAACCACAACCCTCTTTTCAGGGTCTTTGTTTTTTCCATCTCAATTCTCTCTCTCTCTACACCCCTATTATTCAAGCTAGTTTCATGTCTCGCTTGCTTTTTCTTTACCCTTTATGGGTTTTCATTTGGAAACCCTTCTGAAATATGCATCTGATTTGTGAGTCCAAGCTACAACATAGACCACATAGCCTGAGCTCACAGGTTTGACACAAAAAAAAGCATTTTTTTTTGTGTTGTTTTGTCTTATTGCCTTGATAAAAATTCTGGGCTTCCTTTGTTTTTATCTGTATTTGGGGTTGTGTTGTTTTTTGTGTTGTGGGGGGTTTCCACAACTGGTTATTTATGTGTTGCAATTAGGTAACTTTGTTGGGGGGCACTAGGGTTTTCTGGGGTGAAAGGGTAATTTGATATTTTGTGGGGGGTTGGTGTGTTATGTTCTTTCAATGGCTCTTGGATTTGGGTATTAGTATTAGAGGTGGATGTATTGGTGAGTTTGTTTTTAGTTGTTTTTGAGATTTGGGCTTGTTTTTTCCTCTTAAGTTTTGAAGGTGGTATTGTTGGTGTCTGTTTTGCTGTGACCTTTTGTTTTGAGGTATGAGTCGAAGAGTGAGGAGGAGGGTGGCAAGGAAAGGCAAAGGGAATGTGGTGTTGTCAAGTTACCCTGATATTCAAGATGAGGTTTTGGATTTGGAACAACAAGGGACTGTTGATTGGAGGAGCTTACCTGATGATACAGTGATTCAGCTGTTGTCATGTCTGAGTTATAGGGATCGAGCTAGCTTGTCGACTTGTAGGACATGGAGGACTCTTGGAAGCTCGCCATGCTTGTGGACATCGCTGGATCTTCGCTCCCATCGGTTCGATGCCAACATGGCATCCTCACTTGCTCCCAGGTGTGTGCATCTTCAGAAGCTGAGATTTCGCGGGGCGGAGTCTGCTGATGCGATAATCCATCTTCGAGCTAGGAACTTGCGTGAGATAAGTGGTGACTATTGCAGGAAGATTACTGATGCAACTCTTGCGGTGATTGCTGCTCGACATGAGTTACTTGAGAGTCTTCAGCTTGGACCAGATTTCTGTGAGAGAATTAGTAGTGATGCTATCAAAGCAATAGCTCATTGCTGTCCTAAATTGAGTAAACTTAGACTCTCGGGCATCAGGGATGTGAATGCGGATGCTATTAATGCATTGGCTAAGCATTGTCAGAAATTGACTGATATTGGGTTTATTGACTGTCTGAATGTTGATGAACCTGCATTGGGGAATGTTGCATCAGTTTGTTTCCTTTCTGTCGGGGCACATCAAGTATGAAGTGGGGCGTGGTTTCCCATCTTTGGCATAAGCTGCCTAACCTGATTGGATTAGATGTTTCAAGAACTGATATCAGTCCATCTGCTGTTGCAAGATTGTTATCCTTATCGCAGAGCTTGAGGGTTTTGTGTGCTTTGAATTGTCCTATCCTTGAAGAAGACACTAGCTTCTCTGCCAATAAATATAAAAACAAGTTATTAATTTCCCTTTTTACCGATATTTTTAAAGGACTAGCTTCTTTATTTTTTGACAATACAAATAAAGGAAAGAATGTGTTTTTGGACTGGAAAACTTCGAAGAATAATGATAAGGACCTTAATGAAATTATACCCTGGCTTGAGTGGATGCTATCCCATACGCTTCTGCGATCTGCTGAGAGCCCTCAACAGGGTCTTGATAATTTCTGGGTTGAACAAGGTGGAGCACTCTTGCTTAGTCTAATGCAGAGTTCTCAAGAGGATGTTCAAGAGAGGGCAGCCACGGGCCTTGCAACTTTTGTTGTAATTGATGATGAAAATGCTAGCATAGATTGTGGAAGGGCTGAAGCAGTTATGCGAGATGGTGGCATACGCCTCCTTCTTGGCTTAGCAAAATCTTGGAGGGAAGGGCTTCAGTCTGAGGCAGCTAAGGTACTCCCTCTTCCGCTTTGTGTGTAAATGGTCCATATGATAATTTATAGTCATTTTTACTTAAGTGATGCGAGAGAAATTGATATGTAGTCTGTAGATCTTGTAGAAATAGTCTTGATATCCAATGGCTTTTGCATGCATAACCACTGTGCAGCTTATGTGCACTATCTAATGCCTTTGAATGTTATACTCAAAAATCGACCAAATAAAAGGCTGAAATAACCGATGGGTTTGTTTCTATCCTCCAAACTTCCTATATTTGTAGGCCATTGCGAATTTGTCTGTCAATGCCAATGTGGCCAAAGCTGTTGCAGAAGAGGGTGGGATTGAGATTCTTGCTGGTTTGGCTAGGTCAATGAACAAGCTGGTGGCTGAAGAGGCTGCTGGAGGATTGTGGAATCTATCTGTTGGAGAAGAGCACAAGGTTGGATTCTGTATCTGATTTGACTTTTCAGTTTTTGGAATTTAGTGGTTAGAGTTTAATGTAAAAACTGAAGGAGGCTTCAATCGTAGGGTGCCATTGCTGAAGCTGGTGGAATAAAAGCTTTAGTGGATCTTATATTCAAGTGGTCGTCTAGTGGAGATGGAGTTTTGGTATGTTTATTAGATTTTATGGTTATAAGCATTTTAAGTGCCTTTCATAGTGCTTTTTATTTCCAGTAATGGAAGTTGCTGTTTTACAATGCATATAGCAGTTGGTTGATTCCTTAGTTTTTGTCTTTCAGGAACGTGCAGCTGGTGCATTGGCTAATTTGGCAGCTGATGACAAGTGTAGTACAGAGGTTGCACTGGCAGGAGGTGTACATGCTCTAGTGATGCTTGCTCGTAACTGCAAATTTGAGGGAGTGCAAGAACAGGTAGTATTACCTTCTTTTATTTGGTTATCATATATCAGTTGCTAGAATCTCTGGAGCTACTTTGTTAGGTAGATAATACTTGCCAATTAAAGATTGGAACTCAGGGCATTTGTTTTAATATGGTTTTCTAATTGTGTTCATGATTAGTATTCTTTATTTCTTTTTTCCTGTGCCAAGGGGTGGGGGCTTCAAGCTATTATATGAATGGTGTGGTTATTTGATTTTTTACCTATTATTCCTTAACTTGGCAGTTGGAAGGCTTTTCAATGCCTAAATCCCTTTGAGACTTGTAGTGCTATCACATTACTGGGCAATACTTGCATTTAGAATTTCAGTCCTATTCTTGGTGCCTTCACTGGTTTTTTGAGCTCCTATTCTCTATCTTGCCTTTCCTATTGCAGATAGATAATGATTTAGACAGATAACTGGAAGAAAAATCATGGATCAACTCTTTCTATATGAGGTTTTCAAAATAACATATGGCTTTTTATTTTTGTTTCTAATTTTAGTGCCATTTTTCATAACTCACAAAGTTAAATACTATATAGTCTATTGCATTGAAAGAAAAAACGATAGTCCTTGAATTTGTCATTTCAATTTTGGTTGAATATGAGGTCTACATGGTGTTTTATTCTGGTCAATGGCTGTATGCCAAATAACGATTGCATGTCTTAGTTGTGATTTGGCAAATAGAGGCAATGGTAATGATGATTTTGTTGAAGGTTGCTTTATGTGCTTCCCTATGCATCTGGTGTTGGTTATGTTAAGCAAAGATGAATTGTTTTTAACTATTGATTCTTCAGTTGTATGTTATTTCAATTCTGATCTTTTCCATTGAGGGAGTATGATTGAATTGGTGTTGAATAAATAATGCCACTGCTTTTAAATGTTAGGCTGCTCGTGCATTGGCCAATTTAGCTGCTCATGGAGATAGCAACAGTAACAATGCTGCTGTTGGGCAAGAAGCAGGTGCTCTTGAGGCACTTGTTCAGCTTACACGATCTCCCCATGAGGGTGTTAGGTAATCCTCTACCAGTTCCTTATATGTGTGTTATTGTACACAAATAGTTTTTTCTTTTTCAAAGATTTAGGAATTAGATGGAAAAGGAAAAGAGAGGTAGAGAGGGAACGCGAGATTATATGTTTTGTTGATGATCGTATAAATATTTGTGATGCAAAACACTGATCTAATATATATATATATATCTGTTAATATTATATTATCTTTGAATTTCTTTGTTACAAGCTTGAGGGGAGTGTGGAGAAATATGGTGATGCACAGTTAAAGAGAAACAGCATTGTTGGAAATATTTAGCCTGGAAAAGGGACTGCATTGCTGTTACTGAAAGGTGGCATGCACAGTCAAAGGAAAAAAAGCACTGCTGGAAATACTTGCAGTGAGAATAGTAAGAAACTGGTATTAACGGAGAGTGAAATTTCCTGGTCAAATACCTATCAAAGCCCAAAACAACTACCGTATAGCTTCTCTAAATTCATAATCAGCTTTGTTTGGAAACTGTAATCAGCAAAACTAACATCAAAATTTTATTTTAGTGAGTGAAAAACCTTTCAGAAGGTATTTAGAGTGCTAAAAATTAGCTGTGGCTTGAAAATAGCTCAGAATGACCCAGTAAATGAATATAGGATGCACCAATGATCATATGTTTAATTTAACGGAATGTGTTGTGATCAAAGAGCTGCAGCCAAAGCTTGTCTTTGTAGGACCTTAGTCTCTCACCTACTAAAAGACATGGTTATTTGATATTCTTATAATCACTTTATGATTACATATGTTTAATATTTTGCCATGAATTGATGGCGCATGCAGCTCGAACTCCCACCCCAAAGAGCAGCAGCAGTCTTTTTATCTAATTTAGTTTCTAATTTTAGAAGTAGGATGTTTTGGTGCGTGGCCAAACATGGGGAAATGTCATTTTTAATCATGTAGCAATGTATAATTGGATGATATTGTAAAAAACTTTTATGTTGATAGTGTATCAAAATTTCAAAATTAAATCTTATATACAGTAACGTGTTACACTGTAAACCAATAATATATTACCTTTTGTATGATGGTTGAGGTTGTTATTAGAAGAGTCACTTTTATGATGTGAGAACTAGATGACAGTGTACCAAACTTATATACTGATGCTCCCTACATTCCACAATAGTAGTCACTTTGGACAAATTGGGTTCATTGAAAAATCAATTTATTTTGCTACACAATGCAGCTAGATGCATTGACTTTTCAATGCACCTAATTTGTCCAAGGCAACTATTTTTATGGAATGGAGATAGTAGTATATAAAAAATGAATCTTAAACATATTTGCTTCATTGATGCTGTGTTCTGACCTCATTTTTTCTCCCACTAAACTATTTCTCTATTTTTTGACTTTTGCTTTTGGTTTTCCATTTAGTGTTCCCTCTCTTTGACCTGCACTCTTGTACCCCACAAAAGTATTACATCTGTTCCTTTGTTAATTAGACTTTATATTCATATTTTTACAGGCAAGAAGCTGCAGGTGCCCTTTGGAATTTGTCATTTGATGATAGAAATAGAGAGGCCATTGCAGCTGCTGGTGGAGTTCAGGCCTTGGTATTTTTCGTACTATTTTTACTTAACCTTTTTTAAGGAAATAGAAAAAGAAATATTGTTAAAGCGGGAATAAGAAGGGTATAAGAGAGGATAATAAATCTTTCAAAAGAAACTGCAAGGCTGAGAGAGGAAGAAAGGGAAAAATATTTGGATGAAAATACCCTAGAGGTGTAAACACCTTAACATGCTTACGCAATAGAACTAACCCCAATGAATCAAGAAGTGACTATGGATCTTGTAATTCACTTAATTGCCCAATGGCATAATGGATATAAAATATTCTTCTGTCCTTCATCAGAGTTTAAATCTTGGATTAGACAGGCAATTTTATCATTTTTTTAATATCTAACCCATATTTGATTTTGGAGACTAGAGAAAACTCTGGACACCTCCACAGCTGCAGAGAATGCTCCACCATACATCTCTTCCCATCAAAATTGACTTAGTCCTTTTGCACTGCTAGTGGCTCAGCATAGTAGTTAACATATTGTAGTCTTAGTACATTGTAGAATTTGTTTCCTTGTCACTTTTGCACGTTTTGTGGCGGACTAGTGGCTTCTAAAATCATAGTACAAAGCATTTTGAAAAGCTTATAGTTGTCTTTTCTTTTTTGGATAAAAGAAGAATTTTATTAAGATGAATAAAGGAAGAATACAAACTAAGGCTAACAAAAGAGAAAAGTATTATTATTATTATTTTTTTCGGTCACTAGAATGTTTAAATGCTTTCATGCTTCAATATTGTGGTTTATGTAGGTTGCTCTTGCCCAATCTTGCTCTAATGCCTCCCCTGGACTTCAAGAGAGGGCTGCTGGTGCTCTCTGGGGATTATCAGTTTCTGAAGCCAATAGGTACTTTAAGAGCTCCATTTATATTTTATCCAGATAATATTGATTTCTTGAATCCTGATTCTTAACACATTTTTTAAGAGCTTATAACATATATGATGGAGTGACCATTAGTCTGCTAGAGCATTTTATTTCTCTTCTATGACTAGTTGATTGCATGTTTAATAGCGCAATTCTTAACTTTCATTTGGGATTTAGACAAGCTTATTGTATTTATCTTCTGCTTTTATGTGTTTCCTTTCATTACCCTCCCTCCTTGGTGTTGTGTGTACTAGATTGATGCTTCTGGTCCTTTCTGATTTTCTTTTCTTTTTAATTTGTTTCCTTTTCTTTTTTAATAAAAGATATTGAGGGTTTTGAAATCTTCTACCTGCTTTCATAATTCCAATATTTATAATCCCATCTCCATTCGTTATTGAAATTGAAATCCTTATGATGAGCCACATGATAAATTTATAAATATTTGAATATGATGTTTACTGCTGTTATTATGTTTTATGGCCTATGATCACATTGCCCAAATTATCTAATTCCTAATCTCTATCTCCCATTCTCTTCATCCAGATTGGCCTAAGTTTAGCATTAATATCCTTTCTGCTGGAATTTGAGTCCCTTATTTGGGTGGTATTGCAAGCATTATCATAACTGCATATTATTTTAGATTTACCCTGTACTTTTTGCATCGTTGTTTATCCGCAGTCACTAATTTCAAGTAACTTGGATCAAATTGAGATTCATTAGATGTAGCTTCCATAAAAGAGTCATGTGCTCATTTCATAGTTTCACTGTCTTTCTACTCTAGATTATACTCATATTAATTAATGTTGGTCTTTGTTTAATTAGCATTGCTATTGGACGAGAAGGAGGTGTTGCTCCTCTTATTGCACTTGCACGCTCTGAAGCCGAGGTAATTTATTTCTTTAATCATCACCGTTCACAAATAAATTCTTTTTAATCAATACTAGACAATTGCATAGCAATGTCAAAAGAAGTTTCATCTCAGTGGATGGTTAGTTCATTGTTAGTGTTATTATTATTAGCAGTCTTTTAATTTTTTTTATTGGTTGAATGCGTACCACACTATAGTGGGTTGCTGCTAGCTGCTATGCTGTGGTCATTGTCTTCCTTTGGTTTTCAAGAAAGTGGCTTGACTCTTATAGGCTATGATAAGAAATTTACCCGAGTTTAATTACAGTTTTCAAAATTCTTACCAATATATATATATATATATATATAATACCCTTTACCTCTCTGAGGATTGAAAGAATAAGAGAACTAATGGCTTTGGTTGCATACTTATAACCGTCGTGCCAAATCCTGAGTCTCTTTGGTGGTTGGTGTATTTTTTAATGCATTACAGGCTACTATATAAATGTGTGTTCTTGGTTTGTTCCTTACGTTTCACATTTTAGGCTCTTATGGGCTGTACTTTGTGTATTCTAATGTATGCGAGTTCTGGCCCCTTCAAAATGTCAGTATAAAGTATTTTTCATCTCAAAAACGTTTAATATGCTTTTTCCACCTGTATATCCTTTTAATATCTTTATCTGTTATATGTAAAATCTTGATAAAATCCCAGCCACTTTCTACTTTCAGGATGTGCATGAAACTGCTGCAGGAGCACTGTGGAATCTTGCTTTCAACCCTGGTAATGCTCTGCGAATAGTGGAGGAAGGAGGAGTTTCTGCGCTTGTTGATCTGTGTTCTTCATCAGTATCAAAAATGGCACGATTCATGGCTGCGTTGGCATTGGCTTACATGTTTGATGGGAGGTAATCAATTTGATCGAGGCCTACTGTCCATCCATATTTCTCACTGTCTCTTTTGTTTGGTAGAATGCTTATATTGTTTCCTTTCCACGTAATTGTTGTTCTTTGTTGATGCTTCAAGTTTAGTTGATGATTTATTGTGGTGAAGTCTATGACCTGAATTATGATTTCTGATTTTCTGACAAGTAAACAGGGTTGGCTGCATAAACACTTTTCAGTATAGAACTTATTTGTTTGACTAGCCAAAATATAAGACACACTATCACTGTTGGGATATTGGCATTCTTCTGTTGGTCTATTTGTTCATTTTCATTTGATATTTTCACTTTAACAAGGATGGATGTCAATTGAAGAGAGTCCTCATTCCAGAAAGTTGGGACAGGGGATGTATGGATGTGGAGAACCTTGAATTTGGCTGAGAGCCAAGTGTATAAGACCTAGACGTTGCATCTGATTCTTCTTCACACTTAAGGCTTGTAATTTTCAAACCTAAGCTTATTCATGTTCATTTGGAACTGGTGAATATGCTTTTTATTCCCGTAAGGCTAAGAATGGCCAGTAAGTACTCCCGCAACCAAAATAACTGTCCAAAAGTCAATTTATCTGTCTATAAATTGTAGGCAGATACATTGACTTTTGGACAATTATTTCTGAACGGAGGTAGTAGTAAGATTGAGATCCTTTATGATAGTGGGATTGTGTAACTTTTAGACAATTGCATAAACCCGAGCCCATGTTCACAACAAAGTATTCATTCAATTATAGATGAAATGCAAGTTATATGAACGATCAGGTCAGTAGATGATTTTTAGTTCTCTGCACAAGTATCAACTTATTTCTTTTTAGTTCTAGTTATTTAAGTTTCAAAAACATTGGACAAATATGTCTCTGAGAAGTAACTGCTTTTATTTTGTGTGTCCAACCTCACATTAGTAGAAAGAGGGCAAGTCTGGACGCAATAGTAAGGTTGCTTCCTTGTGACCTGAAGGTCACGGGTTCAAATCCTGGAAACAGCCTCTCCACAAAGTGGGGGTAAGGCTGCGTACATCTACCCTTCCCAGACCACACTTGTGGGAGTCTCGTGCATTGGGCTGTCTTATTTTATGTTATAACAAATTGTTTAATCAATTAAGTTGGATAACCTATATAAAAGACTACTTTGTGCATCTTATTTAAGACCATGGTGTATTTGCAGAATGGATGAGTTTGCTTTACTAGGCTCATCAGAAGGTATTTCTAAGAGCGTGAGCCTGGATGGAGCAAGAAGGATGGCTTTGAAGAACATTGAAGCTTTTGTCCTTATGTTTTCTGATGCACAAGCATTTGCGGCTGCTGCTGCATCATCAGCTCCTGCAGCATTAGCACAGGTTACCGAAGGTGCTCGTATTCAAGAAGCAGGACATCTGAGATGCAGGTTTTTTTCCCTCTCATACCAACAGTCTCTCTCATTACAGCTGTACCTTACTACGTCAAACTTTATTTAGTCATATTTTGATACAAAGCCATTGGAAGTGGCCTGCTCCTTTGGTTTCTTGGTTTTGATGTCAAAACTCTATTTATTTTTTAAAACGCAATAATGCATGCAATTTTAACATTCGTTTTTTATGTGTGTCATCTTCCTTCATCTGCTTTTACTGGGCAAGTCATTCAGCTTCTTATACAATTAATGTGGGCATGCGATGGATAATTTTTGCCAATTTTCTTATTCCAAATCCTCACGTTTCAAATTTCATGAAAACTTGGACAAGAAGTGTTAGTGGACTAAATATTTAGTAACAAATGGTAGTAAGTTGTTCATTAGGGATATTTTTTCCCCTCTTAGAATGCATTTGTTCACTTGATGAGAATGTTAACTGGGTAGTCTCTCTTATATCTAATTCATAAACCATTAAGACTGGAAGGAGTTCACACAAGATGTTCCATTAGTTCTACTTTCTTTTATGTCAGTTTCTTTTTCCATCAACCATGTGTCTTTTTGTTTCATGTTCAAGATATCCACCTTATTTTCTTTCTGCTGTTCCTCAGTGGTGCTGAAATTGGAAGATTTGTCACTATGCTGCGGAATCCATCATCTATACTCAAAACTTGTGCAGCATTTGCTCTTCTCCAGGTAACTGAAGCAACCTGACACATGCTGTACTCGAGCTCAAATCAATGCCTTGATTATCATCTATACTCGAAGCTCATCTGATGTCTAACACGATTGAATTTCTTGTATTTTGAATCTTTCCATTGCAGTTTACAATTCCTGGCGGAAGACATGCACTGCACCACGCAAGCCTCATGCAGAATGCAGGAGCAGCAAGAGTTCTTCGCGGTGCGGCCGCGGCAGCCACCGCCCCACTTGAAGCAAAAATCTTTGCCAGGATTGTTCTTCGCAACCTCGAGTACCATCAGATTGAGCATGCAGTGTAGATCAAATTCATCTGTTGTTTACAATGCTCTTTCTCAAGTCATTCTGGTGTTTCACATTTGCACACAACTGCCCAACATCAAGCCCCATAAGAAACACTGCTGGCTGAACTAGATGTTAGTGAAGCAAACTATGAATTGCCAGGTTCTCCTCGTCTTTTGAATCTTTTGGGAACTGCTTAGTAAAACAGTTCTTACTTTGAGTTGTATTCCTTCCCCTTTTGTAGCAATCTTTTTCATACCTTACCCTGGCTGCATCAGATAGGCACATTGATATAAAGTTTAGTATCTTGGATGTTTTTTTATTCCTTTCTTTGTATTATTCTAACATATTCTGTATAATTATAAAAAAATTTAGAGCTATTTTAAGTGAGACTTATGAAAGGCTCAGTTCAGTTCATTTTACCACCAAGCAATGGATTCGGGTGGAATGCATTTTTTTCAAATGTCTCTTCGGGTCTATGGAATTCTCCACTTATAATTTCGAGTTTCGAGTTAAATGGTTGCAATTTACTCCTTTCGTGACCCCCCACTTTGAGTAACAAGATTTTTAGTCTACCTTAACAATAAAAAAAGGGTTGAAAAGGGTAAATTATATTGACATTAGACAATATTGTACATAATACCTTTCAATTTGTGAAAATATATAGTGACCTTCATTGATGGACATATGCACTTGGTACAGTTTATTTTTGATAGTATATTACATTGCTTCTATAAATAGGACACTAAGTATCTTTATAAAGAGTGTCATTATAAGAGTGTATTTGCTTGGAAAGTAAAAATAGGAGTAAAAATTTTCTAGATGAGCTTCATATATAATATTCTCATTTCCAATCAAATGCACTTGTAGGGTGACAAATTAAGAGGTATAAGTGTAATATTAATTAGTCTCAATGGTGATCAATGTAATTTTGTTTAGAAAATATATTTATAACTTGAACTTTTGTTTTTCTTATCCTTTCATTTACCCTTTCTTAGGTGCTCTACGTGAATATTAAGTTGATAATAATCAATAAACACACTCAAAATTTATTTATTTCTCTTTTAGAAATTGATAACTTGTCATAATTGAGCATAAAACTTGTCAAATGCATTAAAAGTAATTTTTTTATTTATAAAAATATTATGTTTGGCTTATAAGCAGAGATTATATTAATTTTCGTTTCTCCATGCAATACACCTGATATTAATATTGTTTTTCTTCTCCTCTAGAATAATAGAATTAATATGGCATGCGATCTGAATAAGTTAAAAGAGTAGTCCAATTCGGGTCATTCTTCTAAAAGATTGTTTTGCACAAACCAAATTGTAGCTGTTGTATATCGTTTGTCAGACTTAGAATTTATGACCTTGAATTCGTGGCTATATATATACGAGTTTTCATTGGTTAAATAGGTATGACAAATGGCTAATCAAGTAGTCTGTGTTGCCTCAACAGGTTGGTTAATTATAAAATAATGAATACCCTTGCAACATATCAGATGACTTTATTACGAGGATTGCCAACAAAAAATTTGAATCCAAGAATATTTTTTTTATCTATGCTGTCAAATCCTGTTAGTTGATTGAACTTTAACAATGAAGTCTTTTTTCATTAGGTGAGATTTGGCTATATGAATGTAAAGGAATGAAATGTAAAAGGGCAAAAAGGGGGAAAAACATATTTCCTTAAGCATTCTTATATATATGGAATGTATTAAATATGGAAATAAAAAATGCTTTTGTTCACTTTGCCACAAGTGACAAATTGTTGAAGGCAGGAGCATGGTAGCAAAATCTTTTAATGCAATGGCAACTAGAAGTGAAACAGCAAATATTCATCAGATAAATCTTCCTGGCTTTGCCTGTTTTATTGTTGGTGATGATGTCTCCTTATGATTGCGTCTTCAGCAATTCCTGAATCACAAGAAAACACAAACGAAAAATTAGCAGTTAGATATAGTAATCGAATAAGACGACTAGTTTGAAAGATAAAGTCATCCCAACAAAATATGATCTGTGATCATCATGCCAATGTTTATCACTACTAGCCCATATTTGGCAGCTACATCTAGACTTGGTTGAATCATCAACAGATCTAGAGGCCTATGCAACTTATATTCAGCTTTAACCAATCATTTTATGCATGTAAACACAGCTAACTTTGGTACATTGTAGATGAGAAATGTTTTTTTTCTATTGGGACATAATTGTTACATGACCAAATAGACATTCAATGAATTATGAGTAAATGAGTGTGGATTTTAGCAAGAATAATGATGATATTAACTAATATTATATGAGCGAAGTTATTAAAGAATTAAGTCAATTCAATACTTACGTAATTGAAATCCACACTTATTTGTACATTTGTAGGATATTGACTAGGGGATTTAAATTACTATATTCAAATAACATAATTGATTATAGTTATGGCGTATTTCAAACTAGTCAAACAAAGTAATGAGTTGTGTTGTTAACCAAGCTTGATTTCAACATTATGAAAAATCTAAGATTTATGGAAATGATATTTGAAGAAGACCCAAGTTTTTAGTTTGCATTTTTATTTTCAGAAAGTTACAAAAAAAAAAAAAAACTAAAGACTTGATAATAACTCAACTTTTTCCTATTTTGAAAATATTTTTCCTACCTAATATACATATGAAATGATTATGCATCTCCCATCTCAACCATTTCTGAAATTAATAGCTATTAGTATAGAAAAAAAAAAAAGTTGGTTGCTATTAGTTTCCAACTTTATTCTATTCACCAATCCTCCACATAGATAGCAGTTTGGAAAAGAACGATACAAGGATTCATTTATTGCTAGTTACAAAATTCATGCATCAGCTGATTAAATGAAAAGAGATAACTGAAGCAAGTTATATGAACAACCCCTCTATGAGCTCATATAAATCAAATGCTTGACAGAGGAATTAGATCACTAACCTTGGGGCACTACACTTTAATATTTGAAATATGCTTGAGCAGCATGTCAACAACTTCAGAAGAGACCTTTGAAGCTGATCTCTTTAAACCTCTTATCTTAGCATCTGTCTCCTCCTCAAGCCTTCTTACATTGGATCCAGAACTCCCAGTGGTCTGATGAAATTCAATCCAATAGCATAGCAAAGAAACATTGTTAAACCAATGAAAATTGTGTCATGCTTAAATTTTGAATTATCATCCTTGAAACAATCATGGTTTTAAATTGTAGTCTGCAACCGCAATTGCAGCGGCAATGTTGCTTTTGCAATGGCCTCTGCAACTGCATCGCAGCAATAACTACGGCCACATTAGCAACATTTTCCCCTAATTTTCGCAATTGTAGTAATTATAAGTTCATAACGCAACAGCAACCGCAACAACAACTTGAAACCATAGGAGATGATTTAATACCTCTGAGATTGACTTTTGGTATTCTTCTTCCATGTGAGATCTGTATTGAGTTGCCTCCCTTTCAGCCTCATCTTTGGCCTGCTTCAACCTTTGTGTCCTGACTGAGAAGTTAAACACAGTATTCATTTAATTTCATATTGGTAAAGTATGATAAGATCCACTAAAGCCATTTTCTTTGGACTCACAGTTTCTTGCATTGGAAACAATGTGTTGTGCTTCTTGTTCAGCAGTTAGCAGCATCTGAATGCCTCCTTGTCCTTTAAAGGGTTCCATGACAACTGCATGTCAACAAAATCAACATTCAAATAAAGGAATCGATCAAAACATGGTATAATTATGAGCATCAACATGGAATGTTCATAGCATTTAACATTTATCAAATGAGAAAAAATGAAAAAGTTTGAAGAAACATGGCAATCAGTTCCTTACCTAAATGAAAAGAACTATATATTCCAGAATCACCTAAATGAAGAAATCTTTCTCAAGATTCACGTGTAGGAGGAACAACTTTGATGTCATTTGATAGAGATTAATGTTCTCATAACTCTCCGAGAGTAATGGGAGTAGTTTTGTTATGTACCAAGTCAATATGGGCAGATTCTATTTTTGGATTATAAAATTTAATTTGGTTCATGACAACTCAAATTAAAATATTTTAGAAAAAAATATTAGAATAATTTTATAATTTTATATACAAATTTTGTTAATTTGAAAATTTACTTAAATACGACCACTTGTTATTTTAATTTGTGGAGGAGTGAAATGAAAAAATAAAGTCGTCATCAATCAACAATAGTACATATCTTTTCAGTTTATTATTATTATTATTTTTACAAATTTTAATATCTTAAATTTCTTATAGATACGTATGATTTTGAGTAATTGCCAATTAGCATTTTATTTACGAGTCCAACAATACTAAAATATATTATTAATTCCCTTTCCATACTTTTACCATAGACGAAGAATACCTTCAGTTTTTTTTTTTTTTTTTATTACACATGATCTCTTTTGATTACCAAGAGTACCTTTAGTTAATATTTTTTACTTTTGGTTTTGGATAATTAAGCTTCAAAATGGATGATTTTTATATTGTGTTTATTATATTTCTTTTCGGTTTGTTTCATTATTTTATACCTAAACTTTATCATACAACAAGCATGTGTTTTTTTTTTTCAGTGTAATTAATAAAATTTGAAAATATTGTATGATATTCCAATTATTTTTATTTATTAAAATTTTCAAAACAAAAATTAAGTATAAAATTTTATGAGGTATAACGAATAAAAAAATGTTTAATTATAATATTTATTTGATTTTGAAGAAAATATACAAACATAGATTTTTTTTCTCATAAAATCACGATTACCATCAAATCGGGTGACAAATGACTAATCCAGACACACCAAAAGTGATTTATACTTTTAAAATAATAATGGTCATAGTAAAAGAAAGAAATATTTACTTCAGTCCAAACAGGCTTCCTCCAAGGCCAGGACCAAGTTAGCCAAACAACACAGAACAATAGGCAAAAGTCATGTTTATAGCTACCAAAAATCCCGTTTGGATGGATCAAAAGTAAAACCAACCGTGCAATAAAGATAGAATAGTATTCTGCTAATATTTATTTTATTAATTTTGTACCATTTTACAATCTAAAAACTTAGTTGAGCCCAGCCATTTTCAATGGATAACTCCAAATGGGAGAAATCCAACCATTAAATAAGGATTCTTCTATTTTTGGCCTTGCAACTTTTGATGTCTGCTCCTTCAAATATGGCACTATGTAAGCTTTCATGTCACTTTGAGTGATATCAAGATGATTTCCTGACACATTAATGAACTTAACTTTCCCAGCTTCATCCAGAGTTCTTAAGCCAATCCAGTCTTCAGTGTAGAGCTTAGTCTGCACATAAAAAAAGCATGCTATTGATATCACATAGCTGAACATGAAAAATTGACACCACAAATATATGTGACATGATAAAACTGGGTTGGTAGCATGCATTTAAAGGGAAATGAAATGACAAAAAAGTATAGATGACAATTTAAAGCAATCAAATAATCATTTACTACTCATGTAAACATCCAATTGCTTCTTCATCCCTTTTTCTCATGTGCTCCCAACAATTCTCTGCCGGGCACAGAACCAGAATGTTTCTTTTTAAGATACCTACATCCAAGATCCTAATTCTTTGACGTTTCAATTATTTTATTTTGCATGAAAAACATGAAATACTTCATCTTTCCATGTCAAAGTGGCCGATGCTACTTAGTGGGAGAAGGCTTAGTCATTGTTTTCTTATCAAAGTGGTTTTCCTTCCAATTCAGCTTGTGTAATAGACCATGGTCAGTGCATTGTCATGCCACATGGAGGTGGGAACAGAGAGATTTACACAGAGAGATTTACACAAAAAGACACATAACGTGTTGGTTCTGCATTTGTAAAATTGATTCTAGGTAGAATTGATTTTGTCATAATTGATTTAGTTATAATTGATTTTAAAATAACGTGATTTATATTTGATAGTTCTTCTAAAAGTGATTCTGACAGATAATTGATTTTGGAGTCTAGAAACCAAGCATCTTTAAAAATGAGTAGAATCAATTTTGGGATCTAAAATCAATTCTATATCCCACTCAACGAAAATCCAAACACACTAACTGGCAGCCGCAAAGCAGCTATGAAATTGGGGGTGCCACACTCGCAACAATAATCTACAAATATGGAATGCTTAAGTTACCTGCTGTGCTTCCAAAACAGGATGGAATGCCCCATCTGGATAGTAACCAAACCAGGCTGTTTCTTTTGGTATTAAAATTGTGTCATGCATAAACTGGTTTCCATGCAGACAAGACAGAGCTAGACGGATCAGTCAGATTGACACAATAGTTGTGCACTGGACAACTACAGATTAACTAGAATCAGAGGAAGATTACATAATTCATGTTACGCACCATGATAAGTACCAAATTCTGTAAGCTAGCAAATCGTTGCTTGTAGGTGGAATTCCTCTCATTAATTATTTCATTATTAAGCTTTGGAAGGAACCTGCACCCTTTAAGGTAGCCATCCATATCCTGAAAGCGAAAAAAAAAATACAAGAACAGATTATGTTACCGATCATCCAATTTGTAAGCCATAGGCACACTTGATGGATTTACAACCAAAGTTCTTCCCTCTGCCCATGTCCATCTAGGGAAATTTGATTGCACATGAAGTCATTGACCACAGATTTGTGTACCAAAATAGATATCTGATGTGTCAGGTGCAATCAAACAAGCATAACACAACTTATATCAAATGATACTTTGGCAAAATGACTGCCATCAACAGAATGCAGGTCAACACTACATAACACATTGTGATGCACTACAAAGAATTGCATCTCCAAAATCTACCTATATGCAATGTTCGAATATTGAAAACACAACTTTATTGAACATATTACCCAAACAGAAATATGTTAAGGGAAAAAAAAAAATGATAATACTCACGGTTGGTATTTTAATATAGCCGCTGGGAGCAAGATTTTCCTGCACCAATGCATTGGATAAAGAAACAAGGGGAGTAAGCTGTTTGACTTTAGGAATGGATTTTCAGAAGGAAAACATTTCTGAGATCAAAGTAATCTCAATAAAATAACAAGAGTGGAAGTCAAAGTCAAAACCTGGACAAAGTTGCTGTAGACCTCCAATTTGATGATAGCATCCACAAGAGTACATACCAACTCAGACTGGGAAAAAAAACTCGGGTGAGACGGCACTGAGATGAGCCTTTCATTAACTAATTAAAGATAATCAACAGATTAACTGTTTAAAAGCTTTTATTCAATCCAAAGACATGTGTTAAACATGCAGGATCAAAATTTCACGGTCAGCAACATGTAGTTAAAAAACTTACAAAACAAATAAATTAAATTTGAAAATGATTGTGCAGAGCCTATCAATTGCAAGGGTTCAAATTATCAAATACAATACTATGTTTATTATCTATTATCATAATATCATAAAATGGTCATGTTACTTTGCTCCAGGTTCCAATTTATAGATTAAAATAATTCATAAGGCTAAACTCCTAATGAGCAACAAAATGAGGTTGTAGCTCCATATAAACTTTCTCAGCAAACTCCCTAAGATGAAGGAAGTTTCAACATCAAATTGGTAAGTCATGGAGTGGCAGTGGCAAAGAGAAACTAGTTTCAAAGAGTATTTTTGTTTGCCTGGCTTAGGGAAAATAGGTAAAGGTTTATGGTTGAGGTGGCAATAATATAACACACTAGAGGATCTAGATACATGTAGACTCCTCCTTATCTTTTCAGTGTTCAGTAAATATGATTTGATCCGTCCAAAGATCCTCAAAGCAAGTATATCCTCTTTTTTCCTGTTTCACTGCATGCATAATCTTTGACTCCGTTTATCTAGACTCTGCAATTTCTTGATTCGTTGCAATGTCTATGACAAATAAAATAATTTGGCAACTCTATTTATTTATTTGCCTAATCAGGAAACTTTGTTTATCATGCTTTTTAATAAAGAATGCTGCATTACTATCTGCACTTCCATATAGAAGTTCAATAATTTTATGCACATCTGGTGGATCAAGTTCTTCTACAATGTGTACACAACAAAACCGTGACAAAAGACAAATAGCATATTGAGGAATAGCAGAGAATTTCTAAGCAGAGAGTAGAACAAGCACATACTCCACAGAATGGAACAGAAGCGGTGCCAGCATGTGGACCTCCAACTGATATAAAATTCTTAACCTGTATCATGTGCAAAAAAATACATATAAATAATACAAATCAACCACTGAAATGAAATATCAGGATTTATTTTTCCCTTTGGTAATACAAATAATACAATATTTTAGATCATTAAGTTAGTTCTTACAGGAGGTCCTCCATCACAGAATTCAATAATCCCTCTACCAATCACGTTGCCCTGAGAACCAAAGGAATTAATATGTAATCAATATAGGAAACACATAGTCAGTCAGAAACTCAGTTCGATAAGACTACATAAATAAAAAAGAAGAAAAACATACATGAGGAGAAATCAAGATCAGAAATATTTAAATCGCAACTCCAATGATTACAACATTAGAACATTAAAGTTGAATGAGTTGCAAAGAGCTGTGCCATATTTTGGCAGTTTGAATGCAACTCTGACCTGATGGGCTGAAGTGAACTGGCTTGGTCAAAGGTGGCAGTCCCCAAGAAGGGCAGTTCCGGTTTAATAATGTTAGAATATGTGAATATCTGTAATTAGTAATATCATATATGTAATTAGGGAATATATATATTTGTAATTATTGTGTATTTATTGCTCAGTATTTATATATACTCTCTCCTGTAGTTGAACACACGGATTCCTCATGCCTTTCTCTCTTTCTATGTTTCTTAACATGGTATCCAGAGTCAAAGAAAGAAAGAAAACCCTACTTCGCGCCGTAGGAGGGCCCACTGCCCTCTGGTGAAATTTTTTCAGCCAAACTATGTTTCCCTTCTGGTTTGCCCGCTTTCCTCTTGTTCTGCCTCCATTCCAGCAAAACAGCCTCAGCGCCATTCATTCTCACCGGCGAAGCTCCCACCTCCAACCCCACCCCCAACATCACCCCTCCCTGCGCGGCCTAACGCCGTGGTCCGGTCCCGATCCAACCGTCCACAGGCCGTCATGCGCCACCGCTGTCCCGTGCGATACTATTCATTCGCAGCCCTCTCCATCGCGCATGTAGGCGCGTCCGACGAGCTTTCGGCTGCTTCCACCACCGCGAACTCGGACGCCCTTCCCTTCCTGATCTGCCCGCCTTCTTGCCATCCGTGCACTTTGCAAACATGTTTTTTTGGAAATACCGCTTCTGCCCCTACTTTCGTGACCCATGGCTCCACGACTCTTCCTCTAAAAATAAGTGTTCCCAAGACGAGCCTCCCACATTCACTAGTTATGTCAGTGTGCCTCTTTCCATTGACAAACTTGATGGCAACAACTATGATACTTGGGCGTTGGACATCCAACTTTGGTCGACAGGACGGACTATGCTGACCATCTCACCAAGAAGGCTGAGATATCCCGTGGCCAGTGCCCGCTGGGTTAAGGTTGATGCCAGCTGCAGCATTCTCAAGTCCACCATTGCTCTTCCATCAAATAGATCTTTTGGGCTCATTTCACTTGTGAATCTCTTGGGCGCAAGCGAAAACCTTTTTTACCAATGACACTTAACGTCTCTACCGTGTTTGTCAGGATCTCATGGGTGTCATTGCTCCTCGAGCTGATGGTTCTATGTCCTCTTATTTGGGTAAGATTCATGGCGCTTTCATGATTTCAACGAACTCTTGCCCCTCCTCTATACCCGACGAAGGAATTGGAGCAACGAGTTCTTCTTTATGCTCATGGCCTTTTATGGTTTACCTCCAGGACTCTGCTACCGTGATCAGCTTCTGGATTACCACTGCCCACTCTCTCCACAAGTGTCTGTCTCTCTACTTCGGTTCCTACCAAACCATCCACGAGTTGCTCTTTCCTCGGCTTCGATTGATACCTCTACCCTTGTCACGCATAGTACCAGGTGGCCGTTCTCATAAGTCCCGCCTCAAGTGATCACTGTCATAAGTTAGACCACTCCATTGATCGTTGTTATACTTTACATCCTCACTTGCTCCAACTGTTAATGTTGCCCAGGCCAGTGTTCCTGCGACCTCCAACTCACCTGCTCCACATCAGCCATCTCAGATTACGCTAATTTTCTGAAGTTGTTTGAGCAACGTCAAACTCTGGTTCCACTACCTTTATTGCACACTGGTAATTCTTTTGCTTGTCTCTCTTAGTTAGCTCCATTGGGTCCTTCGGTTCTTGATTCCGCCGCCACTCATATCTCAGAATAAAGCTTTATTTTCCACACTTTCTACTTCTAGATATTTACCCACTATCACTTTAGCCAATGGTTCTCACACACAGTCACACGGGGTGGGCATGCCCATCCCTTACCCTCTATGTCATTGATTATGTCCTTTATGCTCCTGGTTCTCCTTTCAACCTACTCTCTTTATCGGTTAACTAAAGCCCTTAAATGTATCATTTCATTCACTGAAGATTCTGTTTATTTGTAGACGGAACATGGGATAGATGATTGGCATCAGATGTAAGTCTCGTGGCCTCTATTGGCTCGCCCCCATCAAGTGTTTGCTCCCACCACGATCCTCTCACCCTCCACGCCCAGTTAGGTCATCCTAGCCTTGCCAACTTGTAGCGCATGATGCCCGGCCTCCAACCTGTCCAGTTTGCCTTGTGAGTCATGTCAACTTGGGAAGCACATGAAGTCATTTTCCTAATAGTGTTAGTAGTTAGCTGTGTCTCCTTTACTTTAGTTCATTTAGATATTGGGTCCAATCGCACGGTGTCTAGTTTAGGATTTCATTATTTTGTTACATTTATTGATGACTATTCTCGTTGTACTTGGTTATTTTTATTTAAAAACGGGTTTGAGTTGTTTTTTGTATTTTCCAATTTTTATCAAGAAATAAAAACCCATTTTGGCATTCCTATTCACATTTTACGTAGTGATAATGCAAAAGAACATTTGTCTCATGATTTTTAGCAACTTTTAGCTTCTCATGGCATTTTTTACTAGACGTCCTGTGCTATACGCCTCAATGAATGGGGTTCCTGAGCGCAAGACCGTCATCTCATTGAAACAACTCGTACTCTCCTTCTTCATAATCATGTTCCTTTCGTTTTTAGGAGGATGCGTTTTAACTGCATGTTATTTAATTCATCGCATGCCCTTCTCCGTTTTGGATCACCAAGTTCCCACTCCATCTTATTTCCCCATGACCCCTTGCATTCCCTTCCCCACACATTTTTGGGTCAACTTGTTTTGTTCACAATTTCATTCCTAGTCTTGACAAACTTTCTCACGTTCCCTTAAATGTGTTTTTCTTGGTTACTCAAAAAGATTTTCATGTTTTCTCCTACTCTCGTTGTTATCTTGTCTCCACGGATGTTACCTTTTTTGACACTATTCCTTTCTTTGAGCCATCTAACCATCCCACCTTCCTGCTTGTGAGGAACTCCTTCCCACCGTCCCTATGCCTTTTCCACCCCTCTCCTGGGTTTGTTGCTCAGGGAGTCTTCAGGTCTTGTTTGTCACCTTCGAAATCACTTATGGTCTTAGAGTTTCCTCGGGCTTGGTTTGGAAGGTTCTCCATGGTGGTTAGCAATTTGGTATGACTCGAGTGAAGCTCGACCACTCTGTGTTTTATTGTCATACTCAGAGAGGTTGTACCTACCTAGTTATGTATGTTGATAACATTCTCATTACAGGAGTGACACTCATGGCATAACATAAATCAAACAGCACTTGTGCAATCACTTCCAGACCAAAGATCTTGGCAAACTTAGATACTTCCTAGGCATTGAAGTAGCACAGTCCAAAGATGGCATAGTCCTATCTCAAAGAAAATATGCTGTTGACATTCTAGAGAAACAGGGTTTACTCCTCAAAACCTGTTGATACTCCTATGGATCCTAATGTCAAGCTCTTGCCAAATAGGGGGAGCCCTTATCTAATGCTGGAGACATAGAAGATTGGTTAGGAAATTTAACTATCTCATAGTTACTCGTCCAGACATTTCTTTCGCGGTAAGTGTGGTTATTTAATTCCTAAACTCACCATGTGAAGCTCACTGGATGCTGTGATACGCATTTTGAAGTATGTCAAAGGAGCACCAGGGAAAGACCTTATTTACAAAAATAAGGGGCATATTGAGGTAGTTGGGTATTTTGATGCGGTCGGCAGGATCCCTCTGATATGCGTTCCACTTCGGGTACTATATACTCATTGGAGGCAATCTCATATCTTGGAAGAGTAAGAAGCAAATTGTAGTTGCGAGGTCTAGTGCCAAGGCAGAGTACCGTGCCATGGTCTCAACCACATGTGAGCTTATCTAGCTTAAGCAACTCCTCCAAGAACTTCAATTTGGGGAAACCAAGGACATGACACTTGTTTCTGACAATCAAGCGCCTTACACATTGCTTCAAATCCAATTTTCATGAGAGAACCAAACACATTGAAGTTGATTGTCACTTTATCAGAGAAGATTCTTCTGGAGACATTACCACAAGTTTCGTCAATTCAAATGACCAATTGGCAGATGTTCTCACCAAATCATTGAGAGGTCCTAGAATAACTTACCTATGTAAAAAGCTAGGTGCATATAATCTATATGCCTCAACTTGAGGGGAGTGTTAGAATCTTAAATATCATATTTGTAATTAGGGAATATATATATTTATAATTATTGTGTATTTATTGCTCATCTATATATACTCTCTCGCTGTGTAGTTGAGACACAGAGATTCCTCGTGCCTTTCTCTCTTCTATGTCTCTCAACAAATAACTATGCCTATTTGATTACAACATGATTTGATGGCTTATCTTCCCTTATAAATCTACCATTTACTTCAACTTGTAATGTTTATAGATGCAAATAGCACAAGAAACTGCAAGATCTACGTATGAAAACACCCAACAGTAGTTGGTCACGGTGGAAGTTGAACGTTATTCCAAGTGCATGTTACATACAATGTCAGAAATCTAAATCTCAGAGTAGCCTCTTAGAGGAGGGTATACCTAACCACCACCCCAGCCCAAACTGCATTAGCAATTGGTCAAAGGAAAAAAATAAAAATGATCTACATATAGAAAGATACACATATATATAATCTATAAATAACTACATTTTTGCAAGCTTTCAATGTTACCCAAATATATGCAACCAAAAGAGAAATGGCATCTTCCAAGACATGGTTCTTTACAAAGCTTTCAAAACAAGGCAACATAGTCACTATTATTTGCAAAGAAAATATCTAAACAAAAACATATTGCATAGTTAATAATAAAATGTTTTTACAGGACTACTTATTCACCTGAGAAAGTCCAACAATGTTGTAACCATGTATAAGATGACTCATCTTCTTCACCTATAGACAGAACAAAAGCTTATGTGAAAAATATCATGGTCAAAATACTAGGACAGATAATTACCAGACAACTTCACCACCTTCTCACAGGCAATAGCTGTCTGCAAGGATAGAGAGTAAATATATGGTCATTAAATTGTCCAATGCCAAACATTTGTAAAATGGAAGCACTTCATTCAACAGTCACCTGTTCTAATAGGGGCATGGTCCAAGAATCCCATGATCCATTTCCAATTTCTCTACAGATAGATGAAGTACATATAGCTAATTACGGATTGTTAAATCCCTAATGCAATGTGTGTGCATGAGTAAAATACCAATTTCTCAGGTTATTAAAAGAGGGAGGAAAAAGTGACAACATTTTCCAAATCCCTCTATCTCAATTAATTTTAGGCATACTGCAAAAGATTTTGCACAACTACCTCAACTTATGGCATATTGGAACCATGATTACGTGGCCCTTGGATAAGGACTTATGGCCAAACAAAAAATATGCTCAAATGAGTATAATAAATATCATGAAATTTAGCAATATCATACAAGCAGTATCCTTGAGCACCAGACCAATCACTCAAAAGCTCAATGAAGTGTCGGATTCCTCGATTCTTGCATTTATCTCCAATACCTGACACAAAGTTCAAATATAAAAGACAATATCTTAAGGCTGAGTATGCAACAATTTTATGTTTATTTTATTGCTTAAAATTTGAGTGGATCATATTTGTTTAAAGGGTGAGCCTGGCATGACGGTAAGGTTGCTGCCTTGTGACTTGGAAGTCACGGGTTCCAATTTTGGAAACAATCTTTCCACTTTCGAGAGTAAAGCTGCATATATCTATGCTCCTTAGATCCAATAGGAGCCTCGTGCATAGGCCGCCTCTTGTTAGACTTGTTCTTGCTAAAACACACATATAAAATTTCAAATGAACCAAAAAGGAAAACCTTTGACACTAATCCTGGATCTTTAGCCTATTTTACATTAACAAAAGATAATTTACATTTTTTTTCAACCTCTTGTGACAAAAAATGGTTCTCTTTTTTAACTCATATAAAGAACACCATTTCTTAATTATTATTTCATAGGTGCATTTCCTGTCCATTACTTCATTTAAAGATATACTCAGCCCTACCCATGCCACCCCTCCACGAATCAAAGTTGAACAAAGAATCCTTCCACATGAGAAAACTTCATAGCTATTTTCTCTCCCACTCTGGATTCATTGACACAAATCCTTATTTATATGCTGCTTCTTTGTTTAAATAAAGAAAATTAATTCACTAACAACAAATGTTATTCATAAACTTGTCAACCAAATTCGTACATTCTACCATCAACTTCACCAAGCAGACATATGCAACCCGAGAAATAAATTCTGTTTCTTTACTCCGTAAACATTTCATAAACAAACAATGATAAATGTTGCAGAAATGACATGCATGAATAAAAAAAAGAGCTGCACAAAACTCCAAGTTGATTCACAAAATAGGCTTACATGATATGTAGAATCAAACAAACCAGACCAAATTAAGTGACTATGAATATCACACAGCATTCCTTTTTATGGAGAAACAAAACTCTCATAATCCATGTTAGGATCCATAAGTTTTAAGAATTATTATATTTCCTAATATATTGATATTTTCTTTTAAATTTAATTATGTTGTTTGATTGTTTCCCATTAAATTGGATTTCCTTTAATTACTAATTTTCAATTAACTGTGTTGTTTTCTATTTAACTAGGGTTTGGGATTATATATTATACACACCACATCACTATTTTCTAAAGTAAAATTATTATCTTAAGGTTAAATCTTAGAGGATGCAACCCCTTGCAAGTGATCTCCTCTTTCTTTTTAAATTCCTAATATTCTATCAATATTCCTATAGGGTTATCATTCAGTATCAAGAACTGCTAACTTGAATGTCTCCTAGGAAAAAAGTTCAATTGATGGCTCTTACCAAAGCTTCCAACAATCAACTTGACACTATAATAGAAGCAAATCTTGACAAGAAGATAAAGAGGGATGAAGTTACTAATACCTCAAACTGTTTGTGATCCTATCAGCAACAAATGGCAAGAGAATGACTTTAAGCTCTAACTGGAGAAGGCAACTTGTGGGACACGAAGGAGATTACAACTATGCTCTCTCATTTATGAAGGTTGAATTTCCTCATTGGAAAGGCAGAGACCCTAATGCGATGATAATTAGAACTGAACAGCTCTTTCACCTGCATGGCTCCATCACACACCAGAAGCTTTTAAGTAGGGAAGCTGTCATTAATCTTGATGGGATGCAATACAGTTGTATGAAATGATTGGTTTGAATCTATTCAGAGAGTTCCTACTTGGGATGAATTTATTGCAAATCTCCTTGTTTGTTTTGGACCTTCAGAATATGAAAACATTGACAAACAAATGGCAAAGATCTGTGAAACACTATTGTTTTACAGTACCAAAGCTGATTTGAATGGCAATCCAATTGGGCCAAGGACTGGACTGAACAACAGCACTGTGGGAACTGGGAAGAAGTACCCACATCAGGAGAGTTAGTCCATGACAAGAAGTATCCAATGGAACCATACAGTTAGAGATATGAGAACTTTTGACTTGCCAAGGAAACTGTTCTACAGCTAAATCAACTATGCAACATGAGACTTCTTGGTTATTTATTCCTGCTACTCTTGAAGAGTAATAGTAATGACTAAGAGATTGTGCTAGATATCGAGTGGCTCCAAACACCGGGATTAGTTCTTGGGACTTGGGAGTCTTCTAAATTGCATATGAAATATATCAATTATGGAAAATGGGCCACTTTTAAGCGAAAACATCACGAAGGTATCCTTAAAATCACTAGTCATAGCATGGAATGCATTGGTCCTGTGGCTTGCAGCTTGGATTTGCCAGCATGTTCAAAATTACAAGCATTTTTTGGATTGATAGCCATTTTCTTTTAATTATGTTCTTTCCTATCTTAACAAGGATTTTTCCTTTTAATTATGCAACCCTCTATTCAACTATGCTGTTTCTTAGTTTAGCTAGTGTTTTTTTTTTTTCAACCCGTGGCCTTTTCATTGTAGCATACTACCCTCATAATGGCAACTCTTTTTTCCTTTTTCTTCCCAAATTCCTAGTCTTCTAATAAGAACCCTAGCTTTCTTATCAACCCATTATGGATTCCAACATAAACAACCAACAGGCAACAATGAAACTTGAAAAACAAAAAACAAAAAACTGATTTTTTTTAAATTAAAAAAGCTCTGAGTTGACCACATCCATTGAAAACCAGGACAAATATATACAGAAAAAAAAAAGAGCAGCAAAAACTTAAAAATTAAAAATAAGAAGGATTTGAACATAAACAACCAACAATGACCTACGCCACAAAAAAAAAAAAAAAAAAGGAGGAAGCTGTAATTCTAAAGTTGACCAAAAAATCCGACGATAATAATTGATAGAAGCAAGGAAAAGAGAAAAGGAGCATTAAGAAAATTACAAGAAAAGAGTAGGAGAATGGGATTAGTGGATTACCATGCAATACTATGAAAGGAAGGGATTGTGCGGCAATGATATAATTGAATGCCGTAAGGAAGAGCAGAAACACAAGGAGGGTCGGAAGCACTCTGGAGTTTGCCATTATAATAAAATCAATCAAAGTGAAAGTCTCAACAACAACAATAAGAAGAAGAAGAATAAGAAAAAGAGCACTGTCTCTAGAGTTGGGTTGGGGTGGCGATGATGTTTGTTTTTATAGAAGGAAGAAGAAGCAGAACGAGACTGGCAGAGCCATGACAACTAGTCTCTCCTTCTTCTCGTTCTGCCTGCGCGTGTTGTGTCATGTTTATGTTAATGTTGTAGTGTTCCCCCGAATTTAGGATGGGTGCTCCTCGTTCTTTTTCGAGCTCATTTTAGCTTTTTGTTCTTCAGGTTGAGGAAATGTTGATTTTGGTCAATGAAATCCCTAGAAAATATCAATCTAAAATCTAAAATTGTAAAAGATAATTAAAATCAACCATTTTGATGATTTCAAGTTACTTCACAAATATTAGCTTAAATCATTTCTTCGCAATTTTATGGATTAAATTAATATAAGTTAATCGCACAAACAATGTTAAAAGATTAACCTTTACTATTTTCACATGTCTATGCTACAGTGCGTCATAAGTCCAGCCATATATAATTACATATGTTTATAGGAAAGGAAAAAACCAACATGCCCTTTGCAATCAAACAAAAAATTATTCAAAAGAAACTATTGTTAAATTTTAGTAAGTCATGAGCTGTAAATGTAAGATTTAATCACTTTTATTAATGTGATAATATATAATTATATGATAATATAAAATAATTTTATATTCAGTATATATATATAAACTCTAAAAAAAATTGACTCAACTATCCACTATATTGAAAGTTATATAAATAGAAACGTATGATTATATGACTATATAAAATAAATTTATAGAAGCAACAAAAAATAAATTTACACTAACAATATATTAAAATTAATCTCTTAAAAAAATTTATTAAAAATAAATAGTTATATAAAATACTAATCGTACCCATAGGTAAATAGCTTAAGGCTTAAGGAATTCAACAAGTACACACTCTTAGTATCTATTTGATTCAGATTTTTCTCATTAAAAACCCTAAAAATTGGCTACTTAAGGTGTGTTTTGTGAGAAGAACTCCAACTGTTTTGCCCCAAAATTAGATGATACTATACATAACACCCTTACAATTTATTATTCAACTATATCTTATTATTTTTAGGAGAGAAAAAGTTAACAAATATACTACACCAAAATGAGAGATAAAAAAAACCAAATGAGAGGGAAAAAAATATAACACAATATAATAAATGCTTTGGAAATAAAATAACCGCAACTTTTTCATCCTAAAATATAGCTTTTACAAGAATAACACTTTGAAAAATTAGTTGTAACTTCAATGATAATATTTTTATTTTGGTTTGGTCATCATTCAATGATATATATTTTTGTAAGTTTACTATCCTAATATCTAATATTCTCAAATAATCAAACACCTTACTTATAAAATATATGAGTTTATTACTTTTTTTTTAATTTATTTTTTATTACTTTTCTTATACCCACATGAATCCATATTAATATCTACTAAAATATAATTACTGTATATTTTTGTGGTCTATGTTACTCAATGTGATAGTAGTAAGTAATTGAAGTAAGGCTTGGAGCGTTTGGGCCAGAGGGTGCAAGTATGGTTGGTTAGGGTGACGTGTGTAGAGTTTGGTAGTTGAATAGTGAAACTTGGCCCACAATTAACAGCTCAAAAAATTTCTATGATTTAAAAAAAAAGTGCTAATTCACATGGTAGTAGTGTAAAACCAAATACCTCAAGTTCAATTAAAAAAAAAATATTGGGGCTATTATAACACATGGCACACAAGAGTACATGACACTACTCTACACCAACACAGAAAAGCAGCACGATACGAGAACGCCTTAGAAGAAGAAGAATCACAAGAAGAAAGAAGAGAAGAAGATGAGCATGTGATGACGTGGCACAATGATTCGTAAGCCCCAAAGGTGGGAGAAAAAGAGCAACAACACACGCTTTTCATCCTCATAAACACACACAATTCTTATTTCTCTCTCTCTCTCTCTCTCTTTTTTTTTGGTTTTTCCGGTTGTTTTTCCGTTACCACCGAATTTTCACACTTTCTTTAAAACGTGTTATAAGAAGAAAAAGCTGCAGAGGTTGCGTTTCTTAAACCCCCCAAAAAAATTCAAATGAAAACATCAATTGCTTGCGATCCTAATTTTTGTTCTTTTGTCTCCTTCACTCCCAAACAATTCTTTCCCTCCGGCGCGGAAAAAAAAATATGAAATTAATAAAATAACAATTTCAGTAATTTTTTAATATAGTATTATGTTGCTGTTGTTTTAATTCGTTGCTGCGTTTTTTTGACAATAAACAAACGAGTGAATGAATAAAACGTTGATAATATAACGTTTTTATTTTTTTTCCTTATTATTATGTGAATAGTGAATAAATAAATATATGTGAGAATTTTTATTGGTTTTCAATTGTGTTGGGTCAGAAACGAAAGCTTAAACGGATGAGAGAGTGGATGGATGGTAGCGTCGTGTTGTGTTGTGAGAAGTGTGACACAGCAAGCAAGCAGGCAAAGAGGCATTGAACAAGAATCCAACGAAAGGAAGGAAAAATAGCGTGACACTCTCAATCACAGATCCCTAGTGAGTGCATTTTTTTTTTTTGCCACTTTGATTCTTGCGTTTGTATTGAATTTTGTGGGAATTTCAATTTTTATTTTATTTTATATTGTTTTATTTATTTATTTGTTTTTTTTTTTTTTTGTCAGTTCACAACATGAATACATAACCACAGCTTTAGATAACATTTTCTTTCCTCTTACCTATGAGTATTTTACTAGTTTTAGTTTTACATATTTTATTTGAATTTATTAAGAAGATATATTTAGAGGGTGAGCCTTGTCAACAGAAAAGAATCGGCTTTTTGTTCGTTGGGTAAGCCGATATACATCTACCTTCTGGGACCCACCAATTGGGAGGCTCGTGGGTTGGGTCGCCCTTTCTTATCAAGAACATATGTTTAAGAACATATATTTGAATATGTATGCATTCATGAATTGGGTTTGTGGGACATGATTTTTTCAGAAAACTAGGGAGGAAATTCATAAGCTTCCCATTTCAAATTCCACTTTTGGCATTGTTGTAGTCATTGCTCGATATTTGAACAGGTAAGATTGCATGATTTGGAAAAATGGACATAGACTCGGTGCAGAATGTGAATGTCAAGTCAGAAGAAGCTGCTCCGCAAGAAGCACAAGTAGTGGTTAGTAAGGAGAATGTAGCTATACCTGTGAAGAATGTTAATGGCCAGCCAGATGAAGCTGCTCCGCAAGAAACACAAGTAGCGGTTAGCAAGGAGAATGTGGCTATACCTATGCAAAATGCCAATGGCAAGCCAGAAGAAGCTGCTCCGCAAGAAGCACAAGTAGCAGCTGGTAAAGAGAATGTAGCTATACCTATGCAGAATGCCAATGGCAAGCCACAGGAAGCTGCTCTGCAAGAAGCACAAGTAGTGGTTAGTAAGGAGAATGTGGCTATATTTGTGCAAAATGTGAATGGCAAGTCAGAAGAAGCTGCTCCGCAAGAAGTACAAGTTGTGGTTAGTAAGGAGAATGTAGCTATACTTATGCAGAATGTGAATGGCAAGTCAGAACAAGCTGCTCCACAAGAAGTACAAGTCGCGGTTGGTAAAGAAAATGCAGCTATACCTATGACTTCATCTTCAGAATCTGAACAAAAGGGGGTTCTGCAGCCTTGCAAGGGGATTAAACAAACCCCTTTGTCTGATGGAAATGCGGAGGATGTGCAAGTTAATATTATTGGGATTGGGGGCATTAATTCTGGCAAGGGGATGGAAGATGCTTCTGAGGATCGCACCGACACTGAGTGTTCCAGTTCCAGTTCTTTCGGCGATACAGGATCTTGTATGGAGACTGACTCCAGCTCAGGACTCAGCGATGCTGAAGTTGAATCACAGATTTGTGATGATTGGAGTGAACCGCTTCTAATAAGGTATGTTTTTACATTTCCTCAGTTGCTATGTGTTTGATTAGAATGTTGATCACTTATGTGTTTTACAATTACAATTTACACTAATAAATATGAACCATTCAGAAAGAAGAAGGTTACAAGTCATTGGAGGAGGTTCATTCGCCCTCTTATGTGGCGGTGTAAGTGGCTAGAATTGCAACTGAGGAAGCTTCATTCTCAAAAACTTAAATATGATAAAGAGATTGCAGCATACGATTATAAGAAGCAGCTTGAGTTTTCAAAGTATGCAGTAGATGGTTTTGACGTCAAGTCAATACCTATATCTGCTGGCATTCACAGGAATGAAGTTATGAAGAGGAAGAAAAGGAAGAGAGCTGAAGAGTGTGATTTATCATCGTATGTGGCTAACCATACTATATTCTCCTACTATGGTATGCTGTTTCTCTGTTGGTTGCGGTTTATTTTGCCCAATGTATTTCTCCCAATAATTATATAATTTTCCGCCTTATTTTGTCATTGTCCAGAAAACAAAGATGGTACTGATGGTGCCTGTGTCGAAGATTTTCGTGGTGTTGCCATAAGTGAGTAGCAGTAATATACACTGATGCTTTTGTTGTTTATGCAAATAGCAAAATTTATCTCACCACTAAAGTGAATTGAACAAAGTGAAAGAATTACATTAACAGGTTTACGTCTTGATTTTCATGTATTAACTTATTTTCATATGGCCATTTTATGAAAAGGTTTTAAAATTATTTCCATTTTCAACGAGATTCTAAATTTTTAATTCTATGTTCCTTGTCATTGACATCAGGAGGTAATCCTTGTAATATTGAGGAATCCACATTGGACGATATGTGGTATTCTGTAGATCATGAAGATGCTGATAAATCATTGGATGCCATCTTTCAAAAGATTGAAGCATTAGAGTTACAAGTTCAGAAATTGAAAACTCGAATTGACAATGTGGTTAGTGAAAATCCAGGAAAGTTCTGTTCTGTAACTCAGTTGAGCAGGAGTGGGCCATCTAATGGATTTAATAAGTCTGGTCGCAATCCTGCTTCTTTTGCTGGTAATGAAAACACATTCCCAGTTAGTTTTGCCCATGCTTCTTCTCAGCTTAAATCTGAGTTCTATGAGGAAGATGTACTTTTGCCTGGAAATACATCAAATTGTGAAGGGATAACTCCTTTTATTGAAACCACCAATAGGCCTCGGGTTGAAGTTCTGCAGGAGAATGTAAGCTTTTTTTGGTACAGAAGCAACTTCAACTTGTATATTATTATATTTATTTATTTTTGCTTGTGTAAATTTACGATGGTTATGAACAAATACACGTGATTTTGCTTGATATTGTCTATCATTGTAACAATGGAGTTTTCCTATGCTTGCACCCCTCCCTATGGCTTTGAAATTGTTATTTGAGTTTCTTTTACACCCGCATCATTAACAAGAAACTTTTACAATCAAGCTTATGGCTGTTATCATTTCTTGTTATCCAATTCATAGCAGAAAAACAAGATGTACCCCATTCTTTTATTTTTCCCCAAATGAATTTCCTTGGTTGTGGTTTTTAATTTTCTTTTTTCTTTTTATGCATATGTATAGTATAATTTAAGATAGGACATTAATATGATTTGAGCTTATGGTTGTGTTTTTAGGACCTGTTTAGTTTGAGTTTCCAGTTGTCAGTTTTTCATTTTCAGTTTTCTAGATTTTGTGAAGAAAATATTGAAAATTTTGAAAACTACAAATTTCAGTTTTCAGTTTTCATTTCTAATTTTCAATATTTCCTTCACAAAATCCTAAAAACTGAAAATGAAAACTGAAAATTAAAACCAAACAGGCTCTTAATGTTTGACCATTGATATGATCTATGATAGGACACTATTGCGATGTTTGATTTAGCTGACCCCACATAGTGGGAACAGACTTGGTTGTTGTTGCTGTGTTGATGTGTGTAGTATATAATGTTTATATCTGAATACTCTTGACCTGCCGTGTCCCTGCTGTGCTGTGTATTCTAGGTTTTTAAAAAGTGCCACATCTTTCTACTTGGCCATGGCATGTGCCTATGCCTTATTCAGAATTGGAACTCGGAAGTACTTGTTGGTGCAAAATTGCTGTCCTCATTTCCCATGGCAGGATAATACTTGTTAATGCTATGCTCTTTGATGTTTATTGTTAGTTGAAATTTAGTTGGTAACAATGATTTTCATGGTCACGGACTTAATCGTCCATCTACTAAGGTTGTAAATTGGAATGGCAAGCTTGGATCAATCTCTTTATGAATGTCTTAGGATCATTACAAACACTGTAAATTTGAAATGTTGTCCTTTTTGGCATGTAGATCAAGGATGATGCTCTTATACAAAGTCAGGCAGCTAAGGAAGAGTTGCATGATTTTGAGAGCACTATAAATCAGCCTGTGGAGATAACCAAGGAACCAGATGAACAGAAATCCATTTCCCTGGCAGGGTTATCAGAGCCTTACTTAGTACATAACGGGCATTCTGCTTTGAAAGTATATTCTTCTACATCAATGTCAAATTCTTCTAGGAACAAAAGGAGGCGGAAATCTGGTTCAAAGAGGAGTGGGAAGCGGAGATAATCTGGTTTACCTGAATGTGTGCATAGAATGACTTTCATGATACAGCTGGAGGAACTGGGAATTTCTCAAAAATTTTGCATATGATTTCAATCGTATTGTGTAAATTTGCTTATGTCCTATTTTGCTTATTGGAGAATTCTTTTTCAAGTAAATTGAATGAAGCTTTTTTTTTTTTTGCTCTATGCACACACTGCACATCATTTGCGCACTTTGAAAAGGATGATCTTGTTCTTTCTAAGGTTATAATAATTATAGTGTTTCTTTCTATTTTTCCGCATTTCTTTGTCTGTTGAAAATGTTGGTTTTGCTCATACACGTCAGTTATGCAAGCATATGTAAAATGACTCTGCTCATGCTTTGGCGGTTTCAGGGCCAACTCATTTTCTCTGTTGGTAGTCCTTTGCGTTGTCAACATAAATTGCATTAGTAGATTAGGCCAGTGTTATTTGTAAGCTATTTATACCTTGTGAGCAACCAATATTAAACTGAACCCCTCAATTTGGAGAACCCATAAGGGGAAAATATTATTACTTGTTTTCTACAAAGATTTTCAGATTGAATTCCTGATCTCTACCCAGTCTTCTTCCTCCCGTCAGAAGAAAATTGCAGTCATAGAACATAATTTTGAACAGGAAGTGAGCCAAATGATTCCTTGCAGAAGAATGCTTTAAACCATTCATTTGTCACAACTCTCAACCAGGAGAATGGTCATATCAAGTCACTAGTCAATAAGACCTTGAAGGAGATGGCGCAGTTGATAATTCAGAAAACTTTCTTCACAGTGCAAAACAGCTGAGTGGAATAATCATGGGAACCAGAACAAGAGAAGTCACCCACGCCATGATCAGCAGAAGGCACCGAGAATTGTACATAAGCCAAGGCAGCAGCTGCAATGCATACAGTAGCTATGATTCTAGCATAAAAGTCTTGAAGCTAACATAAAAATTTGGGTGCCCGGCCTAGTTAACAGCTCAAGCTTTAGAATTGTATTCCAATTAAATTCTAAATGTGCTTGTGTTCTGTTCCAATCCTGCCACCGGTTTTCCTTTCATTCTCTAACTAAAACACTCTGGCTGAGTTAGGAGCCATGGTCCTCAATGGATTGTGTCCTGTGACATTTCCAATTTTCCTCTACTCTTTTCAGTTCGCTCAGCATTTCACACTTCAATAGATCATTTCAGCTTTCATGTGCCTCCATAATTGTACCGAGGTTAACTGAATATCCTCTGGATTTGAATGCAAGTAATTACCAGCTACAAACTCTCTAAAGCTACCATCAACCTCAATGACACTGCAAGCAACCTCTTTATATGATCCTCTCTTCTTCATCATTTGTTTAACATCCTCCACATCCGTCCACCTTTGCTCTGTGGCATACAGATTTCTCATCATCACATAATCTCCAACACACCACTTCTCCATTTTCACTGCCTCTTGTAGCACTCTCTCAGCCCTTGCAACATCTTTGAAGTAACCACAAGCAAAAAGAAAAGAACTCAATATTATCTCATTAGCATCGTAGGGCATGGTACTGATCAATTTCTCAGCCTCATCCAAACATCCAGCCCTTCCTAGAAGGTCAATCATGCAGCCATAATGCTCAATCTGAGGTGTAAGTCCAAACTTCTCCATTGCTTTGAACCATCTTCTTCCTTCTTCCACCAGGCCACAATGGCAGCAAGCAGACAGCACACTGATCATAGTTATCTTGTTTGGTTCAAACCCTTCCTGCATCATCATCACAAACGTCTCTAATGCTTCCTTAGCACATCCATTAACTGCAAAACCATTAATCAAAGCATTCCAGGAAGATGTTTCCTTCTCAGGCATCTCCTCAAAAAGCGATTTTGCCTTTGCGATCTCACCACATTTTGCATACATATCAATCAGGGCAGTGCGGACATTCGCATATCTATCAAGCTTCTTCCTTTGAGCAAACCTATGAATCCAACCACCTAAATCCAGAGCACCCAAATCAGCAATGGCGGGAAGAACACTCACGAGAGTCACTTCGTTCGGTTCCACGATTGCGCTCGACTGCATCTTGCAAAACAACCTCAACGCCTCCTGGGGCAGCTTGTTCCAGCAATACCCACCTATCATCGTGTTCCAAGTAAACAAGTTCTTCTCCGGCATGAGATCAAACATCAACCTAGCCGAGTCAACATCACCACATTGGCAATACCCCGAAATCATACTAGTCCAAGAAATCACATTCTTATCACCCATCTGATCAAACAAATCCTTAGCCAAACCCATTCGCCCCAACTTCACATACCCATCAATCATCACATTAACAGCAGCAGAATCCCTCTCAGGCATCTCATCAAAAAGCTTCCTAGCCTCACTCACATCCCCACACCTCACATATCCAGCAATAACAGCAGTCCAAGAAACAACACTCCTCTCAGGCATTTCATCAAACACCTTCCTAGCACTCCCCAAAGCCTCAAATTTCACATACATATCAACCAACGCGGTGGCCACATACAAATCCGAGCAAAACCCATTTTTCACAACAACCCCATGAACCTCTAGCCCCTCCCTCTTCGCCACACACGCAACGCAACCCTTCACCAGTGCGGTGAAAGTGTATCCACAGGGCTCAAACCCGAGACCACTCATTGTTTTTCTCTCTATTGAGGTCCCTATAGAGAGTGAAAGGCTCATGAAACTGGCGAATGGAGAAGTGGGCGTTGATCATGGCGTTGCAAAGGAACCCGTCGCGGTTGTGGGGGGTGTGGTCGAAAAAACGGCGCGCGTGTCGGAGAATGGCGTGGCGGCGCGTGAGGGTGGCGAGGGAGGCACACGTGGAGATGAATTTGGTCAGGAGGTTGAGGTTGTGGTGGAGGGAGCGTCGGAGAATGAAGGCGTGGATTTGTAGGAGTGTGGAGAAGGTGTTGTTTTTGGATTGGAGAAGGTAAAGGCATCTTCTTTCGGTGGCGCTCCACAGAAACCGTTGCGGATGCTGTTGTTGTGTCTGATCGGACATTGTTTCACGTTTGTGTCGGTTACATTGGATCTCTCCTTCAGTTCAAATGCTGTGCTGTTTTCTTTTGTAGTTTATTTTGGCGGGATGTTTACTAATATACACTACTGAAAATTTCTTTTACGCATTCATCAAATTATCTAATGATATATAGTAAATATAATTACTTTTAAATTTTATTATTTAAAAAATTATATAAAATTAAGATTTGATTGTATAACAGTATAAAATTCTTTTACACTGTCAATGTATTAAAATTAAACTCTTTTCTTTTTTATAAGATAGGAGAAGGCTGTTAAAGTGAAAAAAAATGAATTGTTAAACATCCTTATGTAAATAATTTTCAATATATGTAAGTTTCACTAAATGATTTAATGTCTATTAATTTCTCACTTTTTAGTTTTACTAGTTTTCTCAGTTTAGAGAAGTGAAACCTTTCTTTGTTTTATCCAAAAGACAATAAAGATAATTAACACATGATAAACTATCTTGATCCCTTTCATTAATTAACCCAATTTTAATAGCTTATAGATGCATCGTTTCTGATACATTAGATAAGTTTTTTTTTTGGTTGCATTTTTTTTTCACACACATTTTTGGCAGTGAAATGTTATTTTCATTGATTCATCGTTAAGAAATGCTATTTTCTTTGTCTAATATATGCATCATTGTGTGCTTTTATCCATTCAATAATTATACCTATGTTTGGGTAGTTCAATGTAGGATTTTCTAAATTTCACGGACTTGGTGTGTAGATTTTGAAAATATATGAGATTCGGTTTGCATTAGGGAAGTGAGTGTAGAATTTTCTAAAACTCGAAATCTAATGTGTAAATTTTGAAAATAGAGAATGCGATTACATTTCGTCAAATCTCAGATGATATGAGTGTAATTTATCGTTATTTTTTCTTTTTGGTTACAGACAATAGAGAAGGTTGGTAAAATGAGAAAATGAGTGATTAACTATCCTTACATAAATAACTTTCAATATGTATAAATTCCATTAATAAAATTGGCTTTTTATCACTTTAACAATTTCCCCACCTTAAGATGAGCCAAATCCCTCTTCTCTTATCCGAAAGACAATGATAAAAATTAACATATGATCTCATGATAAATTATCTTGACCCTCCCATTAACCCAATTTTAGTAGCTTATACATGGATAATTGCTAATACATCAGCTAGTTTTTATCTTTTCCATAGATTTTTAAACTTGCATACTTTTGCTAGAGAAATGTTATTTTCCTGAATTCCCAGTAAATAAAATGTTGTTTTCTTTTGTCTAATATCAGTATCCTTTATTCATAAAATTTTAACCAATATGATTCGAGCTGTGCTGATCTATATGATCAAATTATGTTAGTTTTATCTGGTCAACATACTTTTAAGATTTGATAAGTTTAAATTATAACACATGACACTTATAATGAATGTAATCTTTTAAAATGCGACTCTAAAAAACTTCAAACAAATAAACTTGTACCCTTAATTACCACTGACCTAATGGTAAGCGCAAATGAAAATAAATGTGAATTTTGATAATCTCAATCCATGCGTGCAAATTTGATTGGAGTTATTAATTTATATTCTTTAGTAATTTCACTATTTTTTATTATTGGAATTATACATATTTGATTGGTAATATTTTTGATACCGCAACGAAAAGTGTGTATATATATTTTGTGAGATAAAATATACTGTATAAATATAAATATATAAATATAATATAGTATAGGGTATAAAAAAAAGTTTAAAAAAATATGAAAGAAAAAAAGCACCAATCCAGGCTGGTCGCGGCCAAGAATTTGAATAGAAAAAGGGGTTACGTAGACTTGTTGAGAGACTCATTGGCTTATGCGAGTGGACGTGGACCAGGCTAAAATCAAGTCTATTTATGAACGGACTGACCAATTCAGCTCGTTAATTGTGGTTGAACACAAACCGTGAATACTGCGCATACCCACGGTTATCCAGATTGCAATATGGGTGTTGCATTAATTTCAAATAACAAATGTGCTTTTGATAGTATTAAATATATGAGATTTTAGGTTCAAATATCGTTACAATCAATGTAATTTTAAAAGTGTAAAAAAGAAATAGTATTAGATACATGTGTGTTCAAAATTGATTCAATCTAATCAAAACTAAGAATACTGAGCTAAAATTTTTTAGAACAAAATTAAAATTGAAAAATAGTAGTAGCATATGCTTAATATCATGGTATTTCAAAGGTTTGATCAATTAAACTCTTCACCTAATAAACGTTTGAAGGAGCATTACATTAGTACATAGAGGAGGCTAGGATTCAAGTGAGAAATGATTTATTACAAGAGTGAAAAGAATAAATATGAGCCATATAATCATACATAAATATTTATGATTGAAAGTTAATTAATAATATTCACTTAATCACTTAAAAATAATATATTTTTATATTTTAATTTTGATCATTCATATAAGATCCAACGGTTAAGATTTGATCATCTTACTTTCATAATAAATCACCTATCTCACTTGAGTTTTCCTATATATATATATATATATATACATAAAAAATATGATCAAAATTTACTATCATCTTCCATTTGAATAGCACCAAATTAAGACGACACATATGTCTATCTAGATACGGAAGATTTTGAATGAGGTGCAAGCATTTATTCGAATGCTAATTTGATTCAATAATAACAGTGATGAATCCAAAAAATTTTAATCATAGGGCAAAAGTAATATATAAAGATAAGATGAAGTTTTATATAATTTTTGTCTTGTGTGGGATCAAACTAAATAAAATAATGGAGGCAAATAAATACACATATACATTATTAGACATAATAATGTAATCATTATTAATGTAACTACTTTTAGTTACGGTAGTTATTAAACTCCTCTCCTCACTCATGTATATATAAGAACTTCAGTCAATGAAACAAACACCTTTATGATTTCCATCATTCAGACTCTAATATGGTATCTGTTGAATCATCATGAGAATTTCTCTGCTTGTGAGAGTAGATCCTCTCACTTGATAAGTAGCCCCACTTCAGCCCACTAGCCATCAGCCCAATTAGCTTCAATATGTAAACCAATTCTGTTATTAGTTGTATAACAGAATGTATATAGTCTGTAACTACTGCACTTGGTGTAACCCTCTTCAGTACTTTTCTGTATTGGCATATTCAGTTCTTCTCTCTAATTCAAGAACTCTCGTTCTTCACTTTGTTGTGCCCTTTTTCTTTTTCTGCGTGCTTTGCTGCAACTTTAATAGATCCTCCGCTGTGTGGAAACGATCACACGATTTACAGTAGAAATTTGGAGGTGCATGTTTAGATTGTTCTTGTTCATCACCAGCTTGTTCAGATTGTTCTTGTTCATCACCACCAGCTTGTTTAGATTCTTCTTGTTCATCACCAGCTTGTTTAGATTGTTCTTGTTTATCACCAGCTTGTTTAGATTCTTCTTGTTTATCACCAGCTTGTTCATCACCAACATGAGGTATGGCATCATCCTTAGGTATTGTCTTTCCCATGAACATATACCTTAGGATCTTGACAGCAACGAGGGCCACAACTGTAGCTGTGGGCACAAACACAACATCAGGGACAGATTTCATGAGTTTAAGCTGAGGCAATGTTTGTCCTGTTCTCTTAGCCACCATGGCTGTTGGAGGTGCAACTATTGCAGTGATTATCATGGCCGCATCTACTTTGTTCATATTCACATTCTTTTTCATGAACTCTGTGAATACCTTCTTCCTCTTTTCATCATCACTGGCTTCTTTTTTCCATTCATTGAACAAGTCCTGTAAGCTGAAAGTTGTGTGAGTTTTGTGCCAAAAGAACATGTGAGAAAGTGTTCTTCAATTCCCAAGGGAAAGGTTCTCTTGTTCTCTTAAAGAAGTTTCCAAAAAAAAAAGGGAATGTTATATTCAACACAATTGTCCCTTTCTTTGAAAACAAATAAAGTGCTTCTCTAGCTTTCCTAAAGCAGAGGATTGGAGCGGGAGCACACGGTTTCTCTTGATTGTTATATACACAGAGACACACACACATCAGGGCTAAAACCCCATGATAAAACAATCAAGTAGTAACCAATTGCTACTGCTCTAATCCTGCCTATATATATATATATATATTTCATGCAAATGAAGTAAAAGTTATGTAAAAGAATATTAACTAACCGTCACATCCTTAAGTGGCGGTGGATCATAATGTTTACCAGGCAAGGCAGTGTTGATGGCACTGCAAGAAATTTATTAGGGTGAGAGAAACTGTTGTCATGATGAACGATAATGTGAAGTGAAATTGTGAGAATCAAATTAAACAACTCAATAATTGTGCGATTCAATGTGCACAATTATTATAGGTGTCTTATCACCATCCTATAGAGTTTTTGTTTTCATTCATCACCTCTTCCTTAATCTTCAAAGCCACAAGTAGTAATTAACATAGCTGAGTAATTTTCATTGGAATCACACGATGCTTATACCTGAAGGTATCAAGGATGGCATGGTGAAACCCATCAAAGTCTTCGACATCTTTCTCAACAAATTTATCGTACAGTTTATCCGCTACCAAACTCAATATCTGGGACACTGACGCCCCTGAGATGCAAAATCACAATTGAAAAGCTAATTAGTGTGTATATATATAATATAATTTTAAGACAAATTAAGCGAATTTTATGAAAGGAAAGAAGATGAATGACCTTTATTTAATCCTATTCCCATGGAACTCATGTTCATCCCCATGATCTTTTTGTGTGTCGTGAGTTATTTGGATTAAAAAGGCAATCAATTATGATGAGCTCAACAAAATCACGGTGCGGTGGGGATAATAAAGAATAGAGTTGATGGAATCTTCACTTTTGGCAGTTAAAGGAAGGGATGACTTTATTGGGCTGAAAATATTAAGGTATCATGGAATAGCTTGTGAAGCAATTAGCTAGTTAATTATTTACTGCAGTGTATGTCAATCTATTTGCTTGCTTTTGGAGAACTAGACTAATTAACCTAGAATTTAAGCTATTGTATTACAATTTAAGAGCAAGCTAGTAATTAAAGCTTCTTTTTTTTTCACATGGATATTCCTTTATTAAATACAATCTTACTTGAGCATTACTTTTTAGGAGGTTTTTAGTGCCCGGCCATCACTGTAAAAAGAATAAAAATTAAAATAGATAGCCAAACTTTTTTGTTCTTGAAACATGTACAATGGGATCTTGAATTAGAAGATATACCTATACAGGAAAATTTGTATTTCATTCATCTCCAGTCTAATGCACATTTGGTAGCTTCTTAGGTGCTACTTATATAAAATTCTAGCAGTTTTAGAGTGTGTTTGGATAGGATTTTGGAGGTTTAAAATTATTTTTTTATCTGAAAAAATTATTTTTCATATATTTAAATAATTTTTTTAAAAATAATTGAAATAATAAAAGAAACTATTTTCAGCTTTTTAAGAACCTAAAAAGAGTATGAAAAAAGTAATAATTACTTTTTTTTAAATCTCAAACAAATGCATCCTTAGTAAGTTTCATTTTAGTAATCCATTTTTAGTGCCCTACTATCATTGTAAAAAACAAAAAGAGAGAGAGAGAGATAGCCAAATTTTTCTTGTTCTTGAAGGATGTACTATGGGGTATCTTAAATAAGAAGATATACATCTTTGTTTTGCTTGCTACTTAATTTGTATTTTTAATTGATTATTTTAGTTAGTTTTAATGCGTAGTTTAGTAAATATAGAAATCACTTTAACTCTTGATTTTATGTTCCTTTTGTCTTGTGATAATAACTTATTTTCTCTCATATTTTTGTGCTTTTGTTGATTAAGATTTGTTTCCAAAAGTTATTTAATTAAATTTATTTTAATGAGTTGATATATTGAATGTTATTATTAGGAAATGTTTAATTTTTATCTGATTAGTGGATATTTATTCTCTCATAATTTGTTTTGATGCAGGATAAATAAAGTGTAAATCAACAAATTGGGCAACAAATATAAAATAAAGGAAAGATTTGAAAACAAGTTAAAACGGATATAATTTATAAAAGATTTTATCAAAATATGAAGAGAAGACTCTATTTATTTTAAATTAAATTTGTTATAATTGTTTTGGAGTAGTGGAAGACACATAGAGGTAGCCCTAGATGGCTGGGGTGAGAGATTCATGGATTCCAGTGCTCGAGAAGACGAAGACAACCTTTTTTGTCAAGTTTTCTTCCATCCAAAAGTTTCTCGTAAGTTCTTCTATGGCTATTTTCTTTGGTGTTCTTTCTTTCTCAATTTTTTTTTTTGTATTCCTGCATCCATCATGAACTAAATCCTTTTGCTAGGGCGTTGATGGAGCCGTTTGTACAATGATATTATCTATGGATTGATGTTACCTTTGTTTTAATTCAAATGATTAAATGTTAATAATTGTTTCTAATGCTTTATATATTACCATTTGAATGGTTTGTTGATTTGCAATAACTAGAGAAACAAAGCTTATCATAAATATTGTGAATTGAGTGAAATCAAGAGATAGACGAATGCAATTTATATGGTCTTTGTTAGATATTCATAGAACTTTATCATTTTCCTAAATTACTTTACACTAAGAGATTAGACAATTAATATAGGTAAAAGAGAATTGCATGAACTTGAGAAATGCTTGGAATTAATTTATGAAGAATCATTAATCAATTACAATAAAAGTAAGGTAATAGAAATCCATGGTAATTGAATCCTCAAATAGGTGAAATCAATAGTCCTAATGCTCACATTTACTTTTCTTTAACAGTCTTCTTATTTAAATTCCACACCTATTTATTAGATTCTTTTAATCCCAATAGCCGCCTCTATTAGTTTCACTGGTGTTTTGACTTTATCCTCGTGAAAACGATATTTCGTTCGTCACTTTATTACTTACTCGATCTAGTATACTTGCTACAATGACACCACAGGTGTAAGATCTTGTTTATCACGTCGCGGTGCTTGTTATTGATCGCGTGCACGAGAGGTTTCGGGAATGTTAACTAGAATCTGAGTGTTGCACTTCATCATGTTGTGGTCCCTTTTCATCCTTAGATTTAGTCTTTCCCATGAACATGTACCCTACGATCTTGACACCAACGAGGGCCAAAACTGTAGCTGAGGGAACAAACACAACATCAGGGACAGATTTCATGAGTTTTAGCTGAGGCAGTGTTTGTCCTGTTCTCTTAGCCGCCATTGCTGCAGGAGGTGCCACTATTGCAGTGATTATCATGGCCCCATCTACTTTGTTCATATTCACATTGTTTTCCATGAACTCTCTGAGAATCTTCTTCCTCTTTTCACTATCGGCTTCTTTTTCCATTCATCGAACAACTCCTGTAAGCTGAAAATTATGTAAGTATAGCTGAAAAATTTTACCGGTTTGTGCCAAAAAGTGAATGAAAAGAATATGTGTAAGAAAGTGTTTTCCCCTGGCAAGGATTCTATTGTTCTCATAGAAAGTTCTCAAATACAGGGAATGCATGTTCCTTTTATTTTAAACAAAGAATTATCCCTTTCTTTGAACACAACATTAATGTTGGCTCTAGCCGGTGTTACGCTAATGATTTGATGGTTTAACATCTAGTTTATAACGCCCGTAATGGGTGTAACCCTTAAGCTTGATGCGTCTGAGCAACTTTAAGGAAATAAAATCGCACCTCTACTAATAGTTATACCTTTTAACCTAGTTGTAAGTATTTGATCTAATAAATGCTATCAGAGCATGGTTTTGGGTTCAAATCCCCAGTTGACACAAGAGAAGAGGTGCAACACCTCAGGCTTAATGCAGTTCTTGAAACTTTAAGAAAATAAAGTTACACTTATTAATAGCTATAACAATTGATCTAGTGGTAAGCACTTGGTTCAACAATTAAGATTAGTTTCTAATTGTGTCTTGCTTTAATTAAGGGGCTGACCTCACCATTACATTATTTCAAGATAATACGTTGAAATGTCTTTTCAAAATTATATTGCATGCTTTTTTAACTTAACAAATCAATATTCTTAGTGCCATGAATTTTTTTTGTCTTAGACTGTAAATTTTTAAAAAATAAAAAGTTACAAGAAAGGTAATAGCAATTGAGAAATGTTTGTGCTCATGATGGATCAAAACAAAACTGATCATTTGTGCAAATGAAGTACAAGTTATGTAAGAGATAACTAACCGTTACATCCTCAAGTGATGGTGGATCATAATGTTTACCGGGCAAGGCCATGTTGGTAGCGCTGCATAAAGTTTAATTTATTATTAGGGTAGTGAAACTGTTGTCATGATGATAACGTGAAATGAAATTGTGAGAATGAAACAACTCAATAATTGTGAGATTACCAGTTATCATAGGTGTCTTAATTATCACCATCCTTTAAATTTAAACTTTTTGCTTTCATTCACCTCTTCCTATTCTTCAAAGGCACAAGTAGTAAGTAAAAGCGAAGGTTTTTTTATGATTTCTAGAGTATCACCTCACCCAATAACTATTAATCTTTCATTTTTTTCTCAACCATATTTTTATACATGAATTATGAGATCAAACTAGAATCTGGCCTTATGTTTAAGGAACCCAATCCTCTTCTACTCAAACCAACACTTCATTGGCAACTAAGTAAATTTTTATTGGAATCACATGATGCTTATACCTGAAGATTTCAAGAATGGCATGGTGGAACCCAGGAAAGTCTTTGATGTCTTTCTCAACAATTTGATCATACAGTTTATCCGTTACCAAACGTAATGCCTGGGACATTGACGCCCCTAAGATGCAAAATCACGATTGAAATGCTAATTAGTATATATATAAATATAATATGATATATTAAGAGTTAAGACTAATGAATATTATGAAATGAAAGAAGATAAATGACCTTTTAATCCCATTCCCATGGAACTCATGTTCATCCCCATGATCTTTTGTGTGTTGTGAATTCTTTGATAAAAAAAAAGCAATCAACTATGATGAGCTCAACAAATCAAGGTGCTGGGGATAATAAACAGAGGGGTTGATGGAATCTCCACTTTTGCAGTTGAAGGAAGGAATGACTTTATTGGGCTGAAAAAGAAAAAAAGTATGATTTCTTTTGTTGTTTATAGGCTTGATCATGGAATAGCTTGAGAAGCAAAATACTTGTTGTTCACTGCAGTGTATATCAATCTACGTGCTTACTTGTTGAGCACAAGACTAATTCACAGGATACAAACCTAGAATTTAACCTAGTACTATTTGGCTGCGTGTGTTTTGTGTTCAGGACATAAATAGGGACGATATGTCCCTATCATGTTTGGTGGTAGAGATGGGGTATGGAAATGGAAAAATGTTCCGTCCCAGGAAAAATTTTTGTATTTCTGCCCTTCCAAAAGTGAGGACAGAACAGCAGAGACAGAAATTTAACCCTTAGGTAGCAACTTCCGGTGGTCCGCGAATCAATGCAGAGGTCATCGCCACGCTCAGTCACGCCCCGCACCGGTCGCGCCAACGACGTCAACGCCCTCAATGGTGGTCACCACCAACGTCCCAACGGCCACCACCGTAAACTGGTTAATTGTCTCATTGTCCGTCAACCAAACACGATATAGAGACAATATTTTATGTCTCCATTTCTACTATCCCTATATTTTTGTCTCTGCCCGTATTTATTCTCAGGAACCAAACGCTACCTTTAAGAGCAAAATAGTAACTAAAGATTCTTTCTGTTTTCACCGGCATCCCTATATCAAAGACAATCCTTTCGAGTAATTAGTAATTAAAAATATAGTTACTTTGTAGAAGATTTTTAGTGGCCTGCTGTGATTGTTTTAAAAAAAAAAATAGCGAGAATTTTTTGTTGTTGAAGCACGTATATCTTAAACTAGAAGATATACCGATAGTGGAAAAAGTTGTATCCCATTCTTCTCAAGTCTCGTAAACATTTTGTAGCTTCTTAGGTGCTACTTGGCTTACATAAAACTCTAGCGGTTTTAGTAAATTTCATTTACTGATTCACTTTTTTATGTATAGTTTGTTAGAATATAGTATACATATTATAACAATTATTATAGGAGTCACAAGTGATTGACAAAGGAAGTATGGGCATACTTCATAATCTACTAAGAAACTTATTGCAAGCTTGGAGCCTAACCTAACAGATTTTGATTCCAAAGTGAAACTCATTACAGGTTTTTGTGCTGTCCCTCATGTTTAGAGCCATATAAAGTTCAGGATCAAATAAATGTCTTTCTTTTGCTATTTTAAAAGTTATACAAATATGAAAATTTGATTGGAAGACATTATAAAAATGTTTTATATTATTAGTGCATACAAATTAAATCTTATTAACTATTGCATTAAAAATAGTAAAAAATGAAAATGAAATAGTAATTAACAAAATTACTATATTAAATAATGATGATTAACATAGAATAAAACTTTCTACAAAAATCTTATATAACTATATAAGAATGAATTTAATTTTGATGAATTGATAATATTCATCCAATCATATATTATCATAATAGCAAATTTGATTAATTTCCACTTTTACTTTTTGAAAAATTATAAAAATACAAAGATTTTATTGAAAGACAGTATAAAACTCTTTAGCACTATTAATGCATCAAAACTAAACCCTAATTAAGAATTTGCCCCCAAGAGAAAAACATTGTTCAACGAGTGACAGCTAGTTCGGTTTGCACCCTGTGGTGTGTTTCAAGCAAGAAGTAACTTTCTAAAACAAAGTAAGTTGAAGTAGGTTTCTGACCTCATTGCACTAATTTGAAAATAATTAATATAGTTATGGGAAAAATTAAGCAGCCCAATAACCGCAGCTGCTTGTGAAACAACTTAGACAGCACTAGTGCTAAACTATTTTTGGTGTTTCAAACGTCAGACTCAATGCTCCTAATCTATAGGGAAATTGTGTTCATGAGGGAAAAAAAACTGTATGTTAGATGTTATTACAATTAAAGAGAAAATTAAAGTTACTTTAGGTATCATTAACTATTCCACGTACTGTATTAAAAATAATGGGAGAGTGAGATATAATGATAACTCATAGAATTAATATATTAAATAATAATAAATTTTGTTTGATATTACAAGAGAATCTAACAACTTCTCTCGTTCATTGTTTGTCTCCCAATCATATCCTTCTTGTCCCACCGATACTTATTATGACATGGAAGATAAATGTTTAAGAATTTTTAAAAATTAAAAACAATTACTAAATATATACATATATATTTTTTCCTCCTATATGTCAATAAATGATTGGTATTGCAGGAAATGAGATATGATTCAGGAACAAATAATTTCGCTCCCATCACATCACAACATCTCCTGTATAGCTCCCCATAGAGTTTGGTGTGCTTTTTTTTTTTAACTTTAAAAATTACATTAGTCATAATAAAATTTAAACTTACTACTTCATATATACTATTTAAACTCTTCATCACTAAAACAATTATTAATAATTATAATTTGATATTAATTTAATAGATTTTAATAAAACTAATGATTTATTTTTAGTCAGAAATAATTCAAAAATATTATTAATTTTTATAGGATAACAAAGAAACCGCTTGAAAATAAAGGTGCAGACCGGATGCATAGACACGAATCTAAGGAAGCATGGAGGAAGCCCATCCTCCGTCCATACCGTCAAGCCCATTCCTAATTCTTTGCCAAAAATGGGCCCACTTGATTTGGGCTTGGACATGGAGGGAACATGCTTTTTTGCGAGTTGAAGGCCCATTCTCATTGCCAAGGATTCTGCAGTTGGTTATGGGGTCTCCTTTGAAACTCCTGCACTGGGTGATGTGAGCTACACGAGTATTCACTGTAGACTGATTCATTTTGTTTATTCATTTTAGCTGCTTTCTGAAATTTTCGGGAGCTAGATTCTTAATGGGTAATGGGGTTTTGAAATTTTGGTAATTTTATGTATGATTAAGTAGCAGCATCCACTTTTTTTTTCTTTTTCCCATCAAATTCAATCACTTTTTAATTTAATACCATCTGGGTGTTCCTCAGATAGTCCAAAGTTGCAATATTTGGGTGTGCCGTTTATGTGTTTATGAAAATGCCCAACAGACAGAAACCTCGTAACATGGATCACAGTGCATGGAATTATAAAGGGTTTTGCAGAGAAGTATGATGATATGTTTGTTTTCAGGGATTCATGAAATGGGTTTCATTTATTCACTGAATAGTTCACCTTGGTTAGGCAGTGTTTTTTTTTTTTTTTTTATGGTGGCAATTGAGAAAAGTTCATCCTTGTGGTTGTTGGATGAAAAAAAAAAAGGGTTTGTGTTTCATTTTGGCTTTTGCAACTTTCTTTAGCTCATGGCTATTTTTCTTATATGTTTTGTGGACTGTTCTTGTTGCTTGCTTGGCTGTCTTGCTGCAATTTCTGTGGGGGATTTGAGTCTTCTTTTCATCGCATAATCTCTTTCAGCAGCGTTTTTTTTTTTTTTCAGTTTTCTTTCACACGTGATATTGAAGTAAAGTGAATGAAATGAAATGGACTAAATTGATAGCTAACTTGATTTTTCTTCCTTTTTTGAGAATAGTTTCTTTTATAATGCATTGACTTGGTTCCTGATGTATGGTTTAATGAAATTGATTTGGCAACTAATCCCTTCTTTGTTATACTTTCTCAGTTCAAAGTTGGTGACTTTGGCTTGAGTTGGGGCGGCAAACAAGAGTGAAGAGTCAAATTCTAAAAGAATGGCTGTGGATCTATTGCATCAGTTGGAGCATATCCTTGAATCTGACCCCTTAATGTAAGGTTTAATGATTTCATTAACAAAAACTCGTGTAATGGTCGCTATGGCAGTTGCTAGAGAAACTTGTGAAGAGTTGTTGTATTTGGTAGAGAACTAGCACTAAGTTTTCTGGATGCCAATTTAAAAGTAGCCTTATGTACTATTCAAAATTTATGGCTTAATAAAAATAGCATCAATGAAAATGTGGAATGAATTTGTTATTTTGTTTTGCAAGTTTGTTGTCACTTGTAAGTTTTAACTTTTCATTGTCGGTAGTTATCTTGTGTTTATAGATCAAACTTTTAATGATAATATTTAATATATTCTGTTAATTACTCTGAGATCAGATTTAATATCTTTGTCTACGTATTGTGGTTGTGACTTGGATATAGTTATTTGGGTTATTTCTAAAGGTTTCATTTTACTTATTTTGCTACTTCATACTTGATATTTTTGTGGTAAAACATACTATTCATCAAGTCTTGGAGCAGCCTTTAAACCTGTGGAAGTTGTAGGTTGCTACCCACGCGATATTCTGTTAACCTCTTATGTTTTGAAGGACATAGGTTTGTAATTTTGAGTCTATCTCAAAATGGTCAAAAGCAAAAGTTATGGACTATGGCTCAACATTTGGAAGGGACCTTTTCCACATGCCTTTCTCTATTTTTTGCCCTTTTTCCCCTATTTTTATTTCATTTTTTTCTTAGTCTTGTTGGTCATAACCTTTTGCATGGATATGTTGTTGCCTCTGTGTGTTGTAAACCTTTGTTTCTGTTATTCAATCTGCTGTCTTCTGTTGTGGCTTTACATTTTTCTTGTAGATGCTTAATGAGCATTTGTTTTTAGTATTATGAGAACTTTACTCATATGAAGTCTGTGAATATACATGGATGGATATAGTGAAATACAACATTTATTGTTAGAATAACAGACAGTTAGTACTGTTTAACGTTGTTTCTGGTTCTTAGTTGCTTGACTTAACTATATTGTGTTGCCTTTCTTTAACTTGTTCTGTCTTGTGCTTTTGAATTCAGTGATGAACTGGGATTTATTCATCCATCCCAGATTGATTTGCTAAATGAAGAATCAGGCATTTCCTGTAATTTATCTGATGAAGCTATCTGTCAGTCAACGGATAAGATAGCAAACTCCGAAGAATGTCCCAAACAAGAGAACACATATTTTTGGAACAGAGATAATAAACTGGGAATTTCAACTAGCATTCTTCTACCACTATATAGAGCTGCTAAACATGCATTTATGACTGCATTTAAACAATACAAGACATGTAGCAATCAATCTGATGAAGTTGGGAATCAAATACCTTCGTCTTCATCTTGTGATCTTGAAAGTATACTTATGAGACACAGCAGGTCTCTTCTGCTGCTAAGTTGTGATTTTATGACTGCTTGGAATTGCAGGTTCCCCTCTTATCTATTGTTCATTTTATTGTCCACTGTTCTTATTCACATCTGTAAGCCAATGTCATAACTTAGAACATTGAATCTCCTCATGTGGACTGATTTGTTTGTAAACATTTTCTCAAGTCGAAGTGTTCATTGACCATTTATTTGTTAATAAAACTGTCCACCTTGAGCCATATCATCTTTCAGTTTTCATGTAATTACTAATCTAGAAGTGAAAAAAAAATTACATTCTAGAAGTGATGAGTGAAAAAAATGTTGGGTGTTTGATATTTAACTGAAAAATATTAAGTTTTCCTGTGCCTATTGCAGAAAATTAGTAGTATCCAAGAAGGGGCAGTACTCAATGTTTGTGGATGAACTTCTTCTCTCTGCACTTGTGCTCTCATATTCACCCAAGAGTGAACAAGCTTGGAATCATAGGTATTGTATGTATGATTGCCTCTTATGGATTTGCCCCATCCATAAAGGGATAATGTTTTCTAGGTGAAAAATATATTTTGTTTGAATCTTGATTTTAGATTAATCCTGAGGTGTTGGAACATCAATAACATTCTAATGCATACAAGTATTATTTCTAGGCGGTGGGTGATCAAGTCAATCTCTGCAAACTGTTCAAATTTCAAAGATCTTTTGAGAAAAGAATCTGAGCTGGTGGAAAAAATAGCTGAGGTCTAAATTCAATACAGGAACTCCGTACTATTAAATTGCAAAGGCTTTATTATATGTTTCCATAATTGAGGGGCTTGCTTATTCAAGAGATGGATAATGTGCTTTTGTTGTTTTTAACTTTATGTTTTTGGTGCATACATATGACATTCTGTTGTAATCTTGGTATATATAACATTTTCTATCTGTCTTTCATTTTAATTTTCACATTTGATCCCCTTTGCTTTTGAATATGAATTTAAGCTGCAAACCATCCCTCTTAGAAAAGGAAAAATGAGAGAGATCTATGGATGGTTTTACTAGGTTCCTGAATTGCATTCACCTTTTGCCATAGAGAAAAGAATCTGTGGATGAACCAACATTATTTTGATTTGAATATCTATTCATTTAATTTTTACCCCTTCATTTTCAGAGATCAAAGATGAATTATCGTGCATGGAATCATCGTTGCTGGTTAATTTCGTACATGACTAGGGAACAGGTTGGATTCTATAAGATTATTTTGTATTGGCTGTAACCTGTGAGTGATACAACATGAATTCTGGATCAAATTGCATAACTCAATATGGAAAATTAATGTAAAATAGCTAAGCATCTGTGTTTTTTCCCTAATCCTAATCTTAACACCTTCCAGTGCACATTGTTTCTAGGTGAAAAAAAACCCCTGGTGCCTTTGAAGTTTTTGACTACCTTGTGTACATGCAGTGTTGAACTTCCAAAAGATCCTTTGTAATTATATTTTGTCAGATTAGTCTTGTGTGATTTTTTCTTAGTAACTGGAGATAGGGACATATTTTTCCTGTTGCCTGTCTATGAAGTAATGAATATTTTCCATTTAGTACATGAATTAAATCAGTTGTTATTTAGGTGCTACATGAGTTGAAGAAATCAAGAAGTTGGGCTGCACTACATGTTGCTGATAATTGTTGTTTTCATTATCGCAGTGTAAGTTTTGACTAACTGGTTTGAACATATTTTATAGTTTCCATGAATAAGACCTTTGAGTAAGGAGACTTTTTTTTTTAGTTGTTCTGTAATGAGCTTGGGATTTGCACTTGTGGCAATTATAGTTTTCATCATATTGCAGCGGCTATTGCTTAAGATTATGGAGGAATCAAGGTTTTTGGAAAATACTGTATCTTCTGGTAATAAGACAGATAATGACCAGGCTTGGAAGGTAGATTTTGCATAATCTCTATTCTCATGCTCAATATATTCCTGTTGTCTCCAAGCTTGTCATTTTGATGCTTTTGTTGAGTCCCTTCAAAGTGCTCAGGTTTGAAGCCTGAGTGGCCTTTGTTTTGTTTTGATTGTCAAAAGGTAGCAGAAACAGTGAAGCAAGAAGGTAGAAGTGACCTTTCAGGTTTATGAGATTTGTCCAACAGGGAAAACCACAACCAAGCTGTAATCAACCTAAAAAATTAAGATAAAGCATTGGACTTCGTTAAAATAACATTTAATTGACAAAATGCTTGGGCTATGAATTTTTTACCTAACCATTTATTCTATGCACTTGTTCATATTGTGCCACTAATGCTCATAAAAATAATTAATTCAAACTGGATGGCAAAATAAAATTGGGGCCAAGAAGACTAGCGAAAGTTGCAAATTTGAGCTGCCCCATCAAGGGATGGTTGGATCTATCTCGGGCTTGATTTTGACAACACTTTGTCAATAGCATAAACAGTGCACTGTTTACTGCATAAAAAGGATTTTGAAGTATGTGTAAAGGGAAAATGATAACTGCAGATTAACTAATGGAATTGACGATGTGTCCTCTTGTTTTTTGTCACATTGTATAATTACTCGTACAAATAATGTTAGTTCTTTAACTACGTGATAGTTGTGGCTTGACAGGATGAACTTGATTGGAATGAAACATTGATAAAGCGTTATGTGGGAAGAGAGGTTGGTGGACTTCTCCTGTTGTTAATTTATGAGTAGTTGACTAAAATGATTCATGGAACAGCTGGAGCCTTTATAAATAGATGTCATATGGTAACTGATTAGTTTAGTGCACAGTTGGAGATGATTTTGATCTGATTTAGTAATGTTTCAGAACTACTTGTGCTTATCCTTCTCATTTTTTTTGCTAAGAGTCAGTTATCCACATTTTCTTTACAAACTTAAACCCACAGTCTAGGTCCTTCTTTTTCAAAACCTACAAAATTCCTAGTTTCCTACCCTTTACTAAAGGAAGCATAAACAGTATCAAATTTTGTGGAAGGACTAAGCAAATACCCTTTATATGGATGAACTGTTTTCCACTTTGTGATTAAGATTTTCTTAAATGGCTGTTACTGTACAAATATGGTTATTATAAAGTTATTACCTGGTTCCCCTGAAAAATAGGTTTGCTCATACAGGTGCTTCAAATGCATTTAAGGGGTTCATCCAAGTCTGTATAGGCAAACCAGAATTGCTGTATTGGTTCCTTGAATGCTAGTAGTTATTCTATAATTCTCTTACAACTTGTGATGTTCTCTGTTGCTCATGATAAACAGGCTCTATGGCTTCATCGTCGCTTCCTTTCCATGTACTGGATAAATCATTTTCTTACTGATTCTGGTGATGCTTCCTACGGCTCCAAGGAGACAATCAGAAATTCTCATTATGACACCTTTCTGGAGAATGAACTATGTCTCATTGGCTCGTGCTTAACTGTTGAGGACAATGAATTTGCAGATTTCCAAGCACAAGCAATATATGCTGCTAGTTACATGCTGTGGTTGAAAGTGGTATGTGGATTCTGTTTCCTTTTTTTATTAGTTACTGCTTAGCTGGATTGCTTTCTCAAGGTATCTGAAATGTGTTATCAGCAAGTTCCCAAGCCTCTGGGAATTGAGCTCCTAGAGAAGATAAGAGCAGTAGATCTGAAGACCTTGCTGGATAGCTCATACCCAGAGAGATCTTCACTTTTCAATTACTTTATGAGCTAGATGGAAGCATGTGTGCTTTTTGAGAGGGAGAGGCAGCTCTTATTATTGATTCTAACAATTTGTTTATCTTCCTATTTTGGTATGATGATACAATGTAATCTAAAGATATATATCAACTTGATTTACCATGAGGAATGACTATAGCAAGAGAGTGCTGTAAAGGATCATCACATTGTTCTTACCAGTGATAAGTTATTAACCCCCATTATTTCCTACAATAGCAAGAGTAACAGATGGTCGAATATTGTTTGTTTTTGCTGTATGATGCAGTGCACCTTCCACATTTAGATGAAAATTTTGAGCAATAAAGATTTGTTTGGATTAGCTTATTTTAGCTTCAAAACAGTTTATTATCTAAAGTTTTTTTGAGACAAGTTTTGGGGAAAAGGCGATTATTTTCCTGAAATAATCAGCCACTAAGCATCACATTTGCAGGGTTAAGTAGGCAGAAGTGAAGTCCAGCCACTAAAGGAGAAATAATTCAGATCTTATATAAATTTTTAGTACATAAATTGACTTTTTTCTCATTTCATGACCTTATTTCATTTGCTTTGCTTCAATTCATTTGCTTGGCTACCTTTCATACAATCATTGGACATATAACGTTCCCCTCAACAAGGGAGAGGAGTTGAGACCTGAAGAAAAAGGATTATAATGAATCTGTAACAAATGCTTTATTGAAGGCCATAATCCAATGGATCTTATACTGTGTAGTGACTGTTGATGGCATCAATATCTAAACCCCTTAGCTTGGCAAATGATTCCACACGACCTTTAAGAGTGTGAAGCTCTCTCATCCTATATCAAAATTTAAAAAATAACAATAAAGATGAAAAATACATATATGGAATTAGAGAAAGAGAGAAGAAAAGAGAGGGGAAAGGGGGGGGGAGGAATGAGCAAAATAAGATATTACTAAATTTGTGAGAATGATAAAGATGCTGACCTTGCTAATTCTGCTCGCCTCTTGGCCTCTTCTGCTAGTGTATTTATTTCCCTGAAGGTGTGCCTCTCAATTTTTGAGTCTGCAGACTGGAGGCCATGTAAAGTTCTCTGCTCAGCAGCCCATTTAGCCTCTCGAGCTTCTCTGCCGAAGTCATTCTTGTTGGTAAAGGCAGTCTGTTAAGCAGCATAAAAAATCATTAGCAAACTAATCATTCCATAAGTCTGAAGAGTTGTTGTGTGTGAACCACATGTATGTGAAGTTTGAACTTCAATTAATTTGACTTGAGTTGAGTTAATTCATTACAATGATAAAATTCTCTTGCTTTAGCTTTTTGTATCTACAAGGCTCAAACTTGAGACCTTGTTTTAAGGAGATCAAGTGCTGGACCACTTGAACCAATTGAGTGATATTATGCATATAAAGGAATAGGACTAGTTCCTTTCTTTCTTTCTTTTTTATTTTTTAACAAGAGTTTTTTTAATCTAGTACACAAAAATTTAGCTTGAGGGAAAAATTCACCCCAATTCTAAGTAAGGGTATATCTCTGGGCTCAATGAGCGTTTATAGACATATTTATAGATCATCTACAGATCCAAAAATCAAACCCAATTCATGGCGAACTAACTAACCTATTAGCTCATTGTTAAGTGTGGAAAGTGGGATTTCTACTACAAGTTTTAGTCTACTCACTCGTTGGTCTACCACCAGATTCCAAGCTCTTCCACTTAATGCATAACGAACAGCAAATTTTACAGGATCCAAAAGTGTATAAGTTATAGTGTTGTACAACCAGATGACTCCTGTCCAGCCCCATCCTATGGCTTTGATTCCTGCTAGTTTCCAAGTGAGAGTGGCAGATACCACAGTTGCAACCTGCACAGGATATAAAAGTGACAGATTTTGACATGAAAACAAAGTTTTATGTAACTAACATTTTAAAGCTAAAAAAGAAGATACTAGAGTGAAATGAAATACTAAAGGAAAAATACAGCACCAGCTGAGCTATAATAAAGCAATAACAAGCAAAAGACCAGGTCTTTCTGTGTAGGACCACCCCTCGAGCGAGTCACAAAAATTAAGGCCTGACTTATTGTGCTGACTTGAAGATAGACAGCAGATCCCAGCATTCTTTTCTCATCATCAGTCATAGGTGCACTCATGTTGTAGCGGAGATGTCTCACATGAAAATATTTCTGTAGCACATTGATAGAACTGGGTCAAGGAGCACCAAGAAAAGTATCATTTATTCACTAATGGAGGATGTGCACTCTTAATTACTTGTTTATAACCAAGTACTGTCTTACAACTACATGAAACTAACTAATAGTTTCTTATTATAGTGTGTTTCAATTATCATCTAATTTGATGCATGACAAACAAAATTGACTAAGTGAAAGGAAGATCCTTACAGGAAAGAAGTTTGTTGTATATGCTGCCCAGAAGAATATCACTGTCATTAGAGCCAGATAGCCGCCTAGGACAATCCCTGTTGCAAAAATCTCACTAAGCTTCCAACTATCAGGAATTGGAGAAGGCTTAACCCTGTCTTTAGATATTGTCATGATGGTACCTATAAGGATGCTTACAAGTTAGGGGTCAAGCAAGAATATAAAAGTCTAAAATAGACCATCAAATAATCATGGTACTTGAGAATATGGCACTTGAAAGTAACCAATATACATTATCATTAAAAGACACCATAAAATAATGTTGATATTTAAGAACATGGTACTTGCAAGTAGCTAATATTACCATCATTGAGAATGGCGATGACAAGAACCATAAAGGGAGGGAAGTCAAATTTCCAAATGCAGGTGAGTAACATGAAGCCAAGCTGCAACTCAAAATAAACTGAAAATGAGAAAAAAGTTGATGGCTTGATCACTGCTGAATATTCCATATGCACATATAGCTTACCACAATACGAATGGTGATGGATACAGCATAAATCTGCAAAAGAAAAAGAAAACAAGACTTTCAATTTGTAGTCACATGGAGGAAAATTATAATCTTTTCTTGATATTTTAATAGTTGTGTGATTACTGTGTAGTTCTTCATTCTCTGGAAAATTGCACGGCTAGTTAAAACTGCACTTATGATCACACTCAACCCAGGTTCAGTTAGAACTATGTCAGAAGCACTTCTGGCAGCATCTGTGGAATCTGCCACGGCAATACCTATGTCGGCTATCTTCAAGGCAGGTGCATCATTCACTCCATCACCAGTCATTCCACAAATGTGCTTTTTAGCTTGTAACCTCTTCACAATCTCATACTTGTGTTCTGAGGGAAAAATTTGTATACTCAGAAATTGGACAAGAAATTAAACTAGAGCTTCCCTCTGATCACTGCTTGACTTACCAGGAAAGACGCCAGCAAAACCATCAGCATTCTCAATAAGATCATCAACGGGGAGAGTGGCAAAGTCATCTTTACTTTCACCAAGCAGTGATGAAGAGGGATACATGTTAGTTCCCATCCCAAGACGCCTTCCTGTTTCCTTAGCTATTGCAAGCTGATCACCTGTATGGGTATCATGAGGCATGTGATCAGATTTTCCTTTCTTGGATACTTATAATTAAATAATATGGACAAACCTATAGAGTGAAAAAATCTGCCACTAGTAGACACAAACTATCACAAACTTCTTAGTTTTATGTGAACAATAATACATAATGAGATTATCTATGTAGCATTAACAATTTCATGGTGTTGTCTGTTGAAAAATAATGCAATAATTCATTTAATGCCATCTAAATTTAAAGAAAATGTCTTATAGATACTGGATATATTGCTTGTGGAAGTTGATTTCTACTGCTCAAGGATCTTAATGTGCCATATCTCATGATTTAGAGTAATAGGGATTGTCTTAACAAAGGCAAGTGACTAAAAAGATTAATGAAATCAAGGTTCTCAGTGATCATGAATGGAATTTCTTTAATTGAAAATCAGCACCATGAACAACATTGAAACAAGAATAAGTTTCTAGTTGTAAAAACACAGGTATTGCAACTAGATGGGGACATGTATACTTTTTCCATACAAGTAAAATGTGAAATCACTTAAATCATGCATAGCTATTAGCCAAGGACTTTGTTCATCACACATAAACATTCTTAAAACACTTCATATTGTAACAGCAGCCAAGATTTTGTGACATACTACAAATAGTATCAAATTGTGACACATACCAGTGATCATTTTGACACTCACGCCAAGATCAAGAGCTCTTCTGATTGTTTCAGCACTATCATGGCGAGGAGGATCGAAAAGAGGGAGTAGGCCAACAAATTCCCAGGGGCCTCCTGAACTATCTTTAGTTCCCTCAGGTACTTCCTAAATGGAAATAAGCTTTTTTGCTCAAATGTTGTCACAGAATTACACTTATGAGATGATGAAAAATGCATAAAAAGATATCTACCTGGTGGGCAACTCCAAGGGAGCGAAGTCCACGTTCTGCAAACTTGTCAATAATTGCATGTACCTTCTGTCTAATTTCTGTGCTGTTATGTGCAAGGTTTAGAATCTACACAATATATGAGAAGATTTAAATAATGGTCAAATATGTTGCTCTTGTGGGTAGCATAGTTTGTAAAAGTCACAATGTATTTTATTCTACCTGTTCTGGTGCACCTTTGCTAACCCTGTGCATCTTATCAGCAGCATCAATGTATGTAAGTGCAGTTCTTTTATCCGTCGGATTAAATGGAAGGAAGTGAACTTCTTCTATTCCAGCTCGTGCCTTGCAAAATCCAAAACACATTAGTAGATTCTCTGATGAAATTTTATATGCCAATACATGATACTATAAACATGTCATCTACAGTATTGATAGACATTATGGAATTCACTTCTAAAAGCAATGGGAAAAAAGATGCATCATGGTCAGTAAGGCATCTGTTTTATGTGTTTAAATGATTCAAAGGATGATCCAAAGGAGCAGTCTTCAGCTGGATGGCTATCTTAATTCTTAACCAGTTTGGTATTTGAAATAGTACCTCCTTTGGGTCTGCTAACATTGAAACAATTGCACAATCAATTGCATCCTGGTTCTCTAGCCTTGATGCCCTTGCAGCCATGAGTACAACCATATCCTTATCAACTCCTTTGGCAAAGACCTGCCAGATATTGATCATTGTTGGGGAAAGGAGAAAAGGATCAGTATTTAGAGCTTACATGAATGCCTTATACAGACAAATACACTATGAAAAATTTATATGGCAGAAATAAGGTTCCTTGTGCAAAGTATCAATTCGAAGACTTTAATTTATTTAATTATTTTAAAATAAATTGCAAGTTGCTTGCTAGTTACTGGAATTGCTCTTCTTTTTCCCATCATTTTTCATTATTTATTAGAGGGAAATGTTTCTTTTAGAAATTATCTTTCAGACGCAGTATGTTCAACTTGACCAGGTGCATGAAGGAATCCCCATGTCATGTTGTAATGTCAACGTGTGACTGAATTTTCTGATTTACCTGTGTTCTATAATTAATTAAAATCTTTCATATTTGTATCTAGCTAATTGTGTGTTTCATTCATTTTAGGACGAATTAGGTTCAAAACCTCAATCGTATTCTTGTCCACTGTAAGCTTGTTGAGAGTTAATGTGCCTGTTTTGTCACTGCATAGCACATCCATTCCAGCCATTTCTTCAATGGCAGTCATTCTCTTTGTTATAGCACCCTGCAAAAGATAGATGCATCTTACCCTTCAGCTAAACTGCAAAAATGTATATCATCCAAACCTAACACAATTATAATCATTAGCTAAACAATAAAAACTTATATCATTAAACCACAACAGTAATATTCCATTGAATCAAATCAATATATTTAGTGTAGTTTCATCAACCTGCTGAGACAACCGGTGTGAACCAATGGCCATTGTAACAGAAAGGACAGTTGGCATTGCAATAGGGATTCCACCAATTAGCAGCACAAGGAGGTTATCAATACCAATTCGGTATCCCCTTCCTGGATCCCATATATCGCAATGATTTCAATAATCATCCCAACAGCAATGGAGCAGATGCAGAAATTCCCAATAGATGTCAGAACCTGTAACAATTATGAGATATCACTGAGCAAGATTCTAACAATATTTAGTAGCATGGAGAATATTTTTACATGAGGCTTAGAAAACATTCATTCACATAACATTACAAAGATGACAAACTCTATATATGGACCTTCTGGAAATGTCCAATATGTGTCGTATTTTCCACAAGATGAGCTGCCTTTCCAAAAAAAGTGTGAACTCCAGTTGCAATAACTACTGCCTCAATTTCTCCTTGCTTGCATGTTGAACCAGAATACACTCCTTGTCCAGGATGTTTTGTAACCGGAAGTGACTCCCCAGTAAGAGCAGACTGAAATAAAAAGAATCTTATTTCAGAATGCATGAGGCCAGTCCATTGTTGAATGATATGCTGATGAATCATTGTATTACTAAGGATGTCAGACTGAAGTGTCTCTCATCTATGTAGACAATCTACCACTTAATTTCTTCTCCATCTGAAAACAATATTTCCTTCTTCACTTTTGAATAAAGAAAATTGATTATTCAAATTGGCTTTCAATTACAGAAAAAAAAAATTGCTGGATATATTTTGTCCATACTTATGTGATGCTGGTCATTTCCAGCTTAAGACCTTCATAATATTGTGGTAGTAATAAGGTCATGAAGAAACAAAGATGACTAAAAATTTTGTGCTAAAGAATGCTTATAGTGACACTGCAGTTATTTATAAGTATCAACAGTATAATTTTGTGAACTTTACCTGATCAATCTTCAAAGGATCTCCTTCAAGGAGGCGTGCATCGGCAGGAATGATGTCACCTAGCTTGATGCTAATTATGTCTCCAGGAACCAACGCTGAAGCATCTTCTTCACTCCATTTTCCATCTCGGAGTATCTACAAAATTTAACTTGAAGTCAAAGGAAAGCAGAAACATGCAATAGTGATGTATATAGCAGGTCCATTTTTTTAATTAGAGAAGATAATAACCTTTGCCTTTGGGGCCAATCTTGCCATAAGGGCGGCTGCTGCATTACCAGCATTGTTTTCCTCTATGAAACTGATGGTAGAGTTCACTAGTAGCAAAATAATAATGCCAGCAAAATCTTGATAATCCCCAGGTTCACCCTGCAGAATTATGAAGCTGTTATACTAAGCTTATTGGATGATGCATAAAAAACCAACACTTGCAAGAAAAGTCAAATTGGACAGAAACAGATTGAATTTAAACACAACCTTTCAATTGAACCCGTGGCAACAACTAAAACTATTACCACCAGAGGCATAATGTTTCTGTCTCAAGTCCTTTAAAAAGGAGAGATGTTATTTTAACATATATTTTAGACAGCTCTTTAGACGTATAGAGATAAATGTACAAATAATTGGATATTTATGTTACGCCTCTAATAAATGTGGTAGATGTTGTAAAGTGAATAATTATAGATGAGAAATATTTTTCACTGGATTTACGGATGAAATAATTTTCCTCAGTTAGTAACACATGATTTCTCATATTTTCCCACAAGTATTTTATCAGTATCATATCTGAATATTCCTAAAAATGTCAAAATATGTGTCCACAAAAATTATGTTCAAACAAATACTACTATTGTAAAAGTAACAAATTTTGTAACTAAAGAGTTAAAAATTGAAAAAAAATAATACAAGAGTGATAGAATAAAATAGTTTCTTATTTTCATTAATTCACCCTAGGGAAAACCACCAAAGTTAATGGAAAAGAATTAAGAAGGATAGAAAATTCACCCCTCCATGTGCCATAGCAATGGCCATGATAGCAGCAGCTTCCATGACCCATGATAGAGGATTCCACATAAAGCCCAAAAACTTGAGTATTTTACTTTCCTGCGGAGGAATTATAGAAGCTACCAATGAGAAACCTCAGCAATAATATTTAAAGTGATTAGCATTGAAAGTTTCTGCTTCAAGTCTTTAACCTTCTTTTCTTCAAGCTTATTGTATCCAAACAAATCTAGCCTCTCTTTCACTTGCTCAGAGCTTAATCCTTCTCTTGTACATTTGAGATTATCAAAAACCTCCTCTAGGGGAAGGTTCTCCTACATAACACACATTTCCAGTTTAGTAAATAATGCATTAATGCTCTTCTTCCCCTACCCCAACACCAAATGATCACGATGGAAGCATGTTTCAAAAACTTCTTTTTATAGTTGTATTGGACAAACAAAGTGATTGATTTTTTCTTTTGTTTTTCAAGTGAGCAAAAATAAAGCTTATATGTACTTTTTTGTAAGCAAAAGCAAAAGAGCTTCTGCATAAATTCCAAGTAAATTAATGAACAACAAAGTAATCATGTGGCAGATTACATATGAGAAACAAAAATAAGTGCTCAGTTCCATATACAAGAGGAATTAATAAAACGGACCAGATTATTTCAAACCTTAAGGACATGTGATTTTTATATATATATATAAGTATAAACATACCAGAGCAACTTGTTCCTTTATAATGGCTTCAAGTGTCATGGATTTCTCTTCCGCCATTTTCTTGCTTTTCCCCTTTGTCAAGTTGCTATAAATTGTATTCGCTTCCTAGGAAGAGAACATGCCCTTCTGAGACCTGAATTGAACTTTTTAAATCTTTGATCGAATGAATTGATGAACTACTAAACTAGCAAAGGAAATATGAGCTGTGCCACCAAAGGTGGTATATTTTAGACTTTAGATAACAAAATCCAACGCTAAGATAAACACACACAGATTCTCAGATTTCTGAATTCATAGTTAGTTTTAAATCCAGGTCTTGAACCCACAAAAGTTTATGCAGTGACGAAAATTTTGTTGCGATATTATGACTCCACGAAGAGTAATTCTTAGTTAAACACTGCCTGTCAGAGGCACTCCATTCAATATTAAACATAAATGAGATTATGTTGTCAAGAAAATTCCACCAATCTTTAAGGATACATTTATAGATGATCTGCTAACCATTGTCTACCTAAGAATTTTCCGGCAAAAATTTGAACCCCTTAAAAATTTTACCTCTTGGGTTTGTCACTCTCAAGTACCCAAAATTCTCTCTCAAACCAACAACGGGTTCCTCTAAGTTAAGGTCATGATATGAAGATGATGTAACAAGATTGTTGTGACAAATATATAATAGACCTCCAAAGTCAATGAATGTCAAGCAAGGCACCAGCTATGCTAAGAACAACGCTAGAATGACAAAAACAATAAAGATACAACGATACAAAAGAGACATGCACATCAAAGTGTCCAAGCCGGCTAAGCTTATGGTACACACATTTACACATAGTCTTGTTCAAATACAAGTTATCTTTGCCAACCCAGCTCTATTTACCTTTGGATGCAACGCACTATGTTCCTTAGAATCAACGTGGTAAGGACAAATCACAAAGTAATATAAAATAATTATGAAGTTCCATTTTTAGAATAAGCACTTTGGTCACCAGCATCTATATCACTGTACAAATCACTTTGATCAAGTACACTTCAATTATTTCCACCTCAACTTGTTTACCTGTAATGATGTTGGCAATTTTAGCCTAGGAAGCACCAAAAGACCACGTAGGATCTTGTATTTACTGAGTTTGGCGACATATGTATACATTCTTTAGAGCTTTATAACCCCCAACAAAATAGTTTAACACTTTAACTTGATTAACTGGAGGTGAAAAAAATAACTCTACATCATGTCAATGTGTAATTAAATGATATATAGGATAAAAAAAATAATATTAACAATTGATCAAAATTAAGACTCAAACTAAACAGGTAGTTTATTATTCCTTCTATGTATTTTGGATTTACAGTATACATTGTCCATGTGAAAAAAAAAAAAGTTATACTTGCTTCTAATGATGTTTGATTAATTTATCAACATTTATAAAGTATTTAATACAAAATGAAGTTATTAAATAAAGTATTGATATAAGAAAATTTATGTAAAACTCTCTTAGGTAGCGTTGGTAACTGGATAGTAAAGACAGAGGTAGAGAGAGAATAAAAAATATTGTTTTGTATTATGTTTGGTTGTGGAGGTTGTTACTTAAGAGGTATTATTAGAAAAAAAAATATTAAAGTTCTGTCTTTATATCCTCCCACTTTTTAAGGACAATAGAAAATTTTTATTTTTTTATCTATTTTTTTATTCTCGTCTCTACCATCAAACATCTTTCTATCCGTATTGTCCCTATATTTTTTATTCCAAGATATTAAACAAACGCTACCTTAATAACTCCTCCCTTTTATTTTGGTCCAGAGAAACTTATTGCATCAATTGTAGAGAATCCCATTTGAGATTTCATGTTCTAATATGTCGGATTTGATTTTTCAGATTTTTGAATATTCGAATAAAAGGCCCTTCGTTGGGGATTGGTGCATGAGCCGGATTTCCAGCTATTGTACCTGGTTTTCTAGCTGTTTTGCTATCCTGACAAAAAAGAGATGAGTTAATAAAATTAAAGAATGTTATTAGTTTATAAGTTTAAATTCTATACCATATAGTATAAAATTTTTTTATATCATTATCTAATTAAATTATTTTATTTACGTGATTTTTTAATTAGTAAATAGGAGACTTAATCATTTCATATGACAATTTATAATTAGATGATAATATATGAAAAAAATTTCACTATCAACGTATTGAAATTAAATTTTTAGTTTATTGTTACGAGTATAGAGCCATAATGCATGAAGAAATACTGTCCTGTTTTGAGGGGTTGAACATAATGAATGGATCCTGCAGGTTTGCTTTTCAACCTTATCGAAAATAGCATAAAAGTACTTGTTGATTTTACGTAACTGTTCGTATAATACCAAAAGTTTTGTCATAGGTCTAGGCTAGCTCGAGCGCAATGCTTTTTTTTTCAGAATATTCTAATAACATATAAAAGCAGAAAGAATAAATTATGCCTAATGATTCGTATGTTTAGCAGGATTTTAGTATCGATTTATACGATATTTGATACTTTACGAAAACTAATTAACTTGAAACACCACTCATATCAATTTGATATTAAATAGTGTCTTCTTTCTTAGACTTTAATTTTTGTTTTTAACCAATGAAGACCAAACAATTTGTCTCATGGTATATAAATTTTGTGATAATTAATTTCAGAAGCATTTCATCACAGATCACAATTTACATGGAGTGTTTTGTTAGTTTTGGGCTTCTGTTCATTTGTATGTGGTTGTTTCTTTGAGTTTCGCGTTTCTTTTTATTGTTAGCTTGTGAGTGCCTTTGGTTTTATTTGCTGCAATCTTGATCTCAATTATTGGAAAAGAAATCACAATATACAAATATAAATAAGAGTAAATAACCCACATAGTCCCTCAATAAAATTTCATAAGACTATTTAGTCCCTTAAAAATTGAAATTAAATATGCAGTCCTTAAGTTTTAATAATATGACATATTAGTCACTTTGTGAATTTGATTATTTAAACACTAATAGAATTGTATATTAACTTGTTAACATAATGTTAAGTGATACATATATCATTTTAAGTGGAATAGAGTTTAAAATAGCTCATTTTTGTGGTTGAAATTTACAAAATGAGTCATTTAAATATATATTATAAGTTATAAAGTAACCCATTTTATCCAATTTAAGACATAAAAATAAGCATAATATGTTCTAAAATAATTTTATTTAGCTTACTTCTAACGTTTTAATGGTACATCATCATTGTACTATCATGTGTATAAGTCGAATAGTCCACTATTGAAAAACTAAAGGGGGAGTAATGTGTGATCATTTTTAATCTTAAGGACCACGTGATTAATTTCTTTTTCTGAAAAATGAAATAGTCCAATGCAAAAATCTTGAAAAACCAAATAAGGTATTTTTTTTTTTTGTGTTCTATATTTTCTTTTCAACTCATATAGTAATACTTTTCCTTCATTTTAACAAAATTTAAAATGAAAAGATGACGTTTCAGTCCATGGCAGAAAAGCCTCCAAATTCAAAGATCACTTACAAAGTAACTTATATTTACCTTACTCTAAAGAGACAAATAGGGGTTCGAACCCAAAGATACAAAACCTGATCATGCTCTACTATGTTAATCCCTTTGAGATAATACTACTATGCCTTTTATATTTCATGATATTTTTTAATAGTTTAATTTTAATATATTAATAATATAAAAATATTTTAAACAATTATCCAATCATGTTTTTTTTTTCATTTATATGACCTTTTAAATGCTTGTTTGGATACACTTCAAAAATACTTTTATTCAAATAAAAATGAAAAGTGCAAAATTAAAATTGCACATAGGTCCCCTGCCTCCAAAATATTTGCACTTTTATTGTATAATTATCAAGGAAGAAAAACTAAATCTGGACATAAAATCGGTCAAGAATATAGTTCAAAAGTTTAGAAGTCTAACTGGTTCAATTGGGATTTAAATATATAATAAAAAATATATATAATATATATATATGATTAATTAGAATATAAATAAATAAAATTATTAACATTAACATAATCAACAAAAAATATTTATACATCTATAAAATAAACATAATCCATATAAAATTTATCTAGTCTAGCTCATAACACCTCACAAAACATTTGACAACAATATTTGTTAGTGATCAGTGAGGTTTATGGTGGCAAGCGTGCAAATAACAATATTTGTTACTCTATGGTTGCCATAACATATTAGTATTTAAGTTTTGAAAAAGAATTTTTTTAAAAAATCAAACTGGTTTGGTTCGCATTTTCCATTTCCCTGATTTTGACCGATTTTGACTTCCCTTGATTTTTGGAATTTAACCGAACTGGTCAGGTGTTCTGAAAATCATTTGACTGGCCAATTCGATCAATTTCTCTTCCATGATAATTATATGTATATGTTGCATTATAGCCCCCTTGAAAAAGTAGCCACCTCTACACATAATATACATAACAAATAATAAAAATTTCTTTGTATAGTAGCATATATAGTATAAAAATCTGGAACATATAAATATCTCTAGAATATCTTTTTTTAGGATTTTTCTTTTTTTTTCATTGAGTCTAAAAGATATTTAAAAAGAAAACTATTGACTCATTTGTTAACAAAAAATAGAGAATAAATTATGAAACAAACTCTAATTTACCAATAATTTAAATTAAAAAATATACGATGACTCATTTTATATTTTCTATAACAATTTATTTTATTTTATATTATATTATTTGTATTAACTGATTTGAACCCTTCCTCTAAAATTCTAGCTCCACTCATGCTTTTAGTGAAAGTAAATAAGTAAAACTTTCCATTCTAGAAAATATGCTTTTAAAATAAAAACTTACTATTACTCCCATATTAATAACTAAAAATCATTTTACTTTATTCTATTCAAATAAAAATCATTCTCTTAAACTTAATTTTAATATACTCAAACAAAACACAAATAAATTCTTTTAAAATAACTTCTCTAAAAATAATTCTTTTCAACTAAATTATTTGAAAAATAATTCTCCAAAAAAAAAACAAACAAACAAACAAACGGCCCCTAAATAGTGAGTGTGAAAGCCGATCCTTCACCATACCTACGGCATATTGCAGTGCAAAGTAACCAGATCGATTAATATTCACCATTATTACAAACTTCATATATTCCTCATGGTATATCCGGGGCTTTTGTATGCATCAATTTCCTGGGATAATATTTATATGTCCAAGGAAATTGCTATTGTCACACCTCCCCTTTTTATCGACAGGAAAATGTGACTATACGTTGAAAAAAAAAATGAACAATAAGTACATCATGTCATATTTGATACAACTCAAGAAGAGACTCGAGTCACTTTCCAATTTCCATTCCCAGACCCCCCCCCCAAATGATAGCTAATGACTCAACTACTTTTTTCAATAATTTGCCGCACTTTAGGCAGTAATAACGAAATTGTCCGCAAATTACTAGCAAGATAAACACCAGTCAGTAGTCACTAACTGCCATACAGTGGTGTAGAAGTAATGTGATAGTATCATCATCCTAATTCCATCCATATCTATGTCATTATATTTCAAGATTCAGTTAAAATAGAATCACATTCACAATGCATACATGCAATGCAATGTTTGTCAGGACTGGACACCACCAATGGTCTGTTTGTGAATTTCACATGGAAGGGAATTACTTTCCAAACCCCATCCTTTCCTTCCTTTCTCCTCCAACTTGAAACTCACAAATACACCCAAGAGTCCAGTGAATCTTGGGTATTGGTGGTTTAAACAAAATGAAGAATGATATAACTTCCAAAAGAATACCACCAAGATGAACAAGAAGGAAATTGACAACTGCTAAAAAAGGTCGCCACGAAAGTCCAAATATCATATTAGGTACGGTTTAGTGAATTTTCAGTTTCTTTTTTAATAAACTGCAATAAGAATTAACAAAATAAATAGTCATAAAAAACTAGAGCAAAATTATCTGCAAGGAAACTCTTCCCTTAAAAGTCACGGTGATCTTCTAGTTCCCGGTTCCTAATCCAGAGAAACTTTTCCTTTACAAAAGGAGAAAGATGGACTAAAATCCTCTATGTACATAAAATACTGTGCCATTACATGGCAGAGGCTGTTTTCTCACTTCCACAGTCTTTTCGGTTGCATACATTTCGAAAGGGATAGTTGAGGTTACCACACTTTTTACACGTCCAACTACCTTCGGGAATACTTGTATTTGGTCGGCTTGGTCCCTACAAAAAATGGAAGAGCAAAAATTAGCATATAGTGCTCGACATATTACATGGAAAGCAAACATACCCTCCATACCCTTTTTCTCAAAAGGCCATAGAAAAAGGGAGAAAAAAAGCAACACAATGTAGGTACATGTTAACATGAAACAATCAAAAGATGGTAGACTATAAGCATTTCATTTACAAAATACCTTCATTCTTAACTTACACTTGGTTAATATATTAATGTAGAGCAAAATATTTCTTTCCAATTGTTACAGATAAAATCCATTTTGAAGCTCTGATTTAATAGATTAAGCATTTAGAAACAGTGCTTTAATCATATCAGAGCCTCAACCAACTGGTAACGAATTTCAATACAAAACACCTCATGACCCCAAAAAAAAAAAACCAAAACACACACCTCCTTCCTCATACTAAATTGAACTTTAGAGAGAGTTCAGAACAAGATATTGGTGAGGTTCTACTTTGTCTGAAGTTCTGCACTTTAGGCCCAACTACTTCAGCAGGTTGGTTGTGCTAGAGTTAAAAATCAGCTACGGGCTTAGGCTTGTCAGCAGGATTATTATTTGACACAAAGCATTGGTATCAGAAATCATTTTTCAATATCATTTTGCATTCATTAAGAATGAGGGCCATCTCTTACAAGTGCATTATTCATTCATGATTCATGTAATTAAAGTGATCATTAGTGCATTGCAGCACAGATTAAAGTACTTACAGGTCTGGGAGCTCCACAGTGTTTCATGTTGCAAGTGGTTCTAAAGGCAAAGTTAACATTCTCACATTTTGGACAGATCCAGTCCCCTTCAGACAAACCATCTGGCCCTGCATAAGCAACACAAAACAGATTGGTGTTTGTTTCTTTCATGTTTGTCTTTTTATTCTCATCAATGCAGGAAGAGAGTTGAAAACTAACTTAAAAACTTGAATCACCATTGTTGCAAAAAACCTATTAAAGAGCACTGAAGGGATTTTCATAATAAATATTTGAGCCTAAGTTATACAAGTCCGATATGAGCCATAGGGCTAACTCTAAACAGAGAATCATGTATAGCAATTAGCAAATAAACGCTAACTGGTTAGAAGTGGGAAACAGGCAAATTAGTAAGCTTCAAACTGAACAGATTTCCTGACCATTATTCTGTTCATATTTGAGATTCAATTACATTTTCAATTTTGTTTAGTAATACGGTGAACAGGTGAGCACTTGCATCCAAATTTTCTCTTCTCTTTTACTGAACAAAATTCGCTTTTTGACCTGATATTCAACAAGCAAGCACTTGTTTATAGGTATCTTCCGTACAAGCTAGTTTACAATTACTAAGCCAAGTCAAATTATAACTGTTGAGCTAACCTTTTGCAAAGGTAGATTGATCTAAGAGCAAGCAAATTCTTGAGACGAAATGATGTAGGAGACAGGACATTAACATATAATAAACTAACTTAAAAACTAGAATCACACTTGTTGCAAAAACCACTTCAACAAACTTGAAATACACTAGTTATTATTCAAAACCAAAATAATAAAAGATTACGTGTAAGTTAGGTTTAGATTAATTATTGAGAGCATGTTTGTTTGAGCCTTTCTTTAACAAAAAGTGAATTTTTCTTTTAATAAAAAAATACTTCTCATAAAAGTTACTGACATCAACTTATACTCAAAACGCTAAATCCAGTTTTCAAAAAGCTGTATGTTTTAAGCTTTTGAGTAAAAGCTGATAGATATGAGTAGTTTCTATTGAAAAAAAAACATCAGTTAAAAAATATCAATCTTTTTGTCAAAAAAATGCTGAACCAAATGTAACCTAATTTTAAGAAAAAAAATTGTTTTTCAAACCGAAGTTTCTCAGCAAGATTTTAATTCTGAACCACTTTTAACACAAAATAAGCTAATGCAAAACACATTAAAGAATATCTACATTTGACAAATAATTCAAAGTGGGGAAATGAAGATAAATATCACAATGTACAGGATTGAATTTTGAAGATAAGCAAATAGTAAAAGATTCTGACATTACCTCCTCTGCGTTTCCGAGATGCAAAATTATCAGTTATTAATCCTTCAGCCCATGGAGGACTTTGAAAGGCGTATCCATAGCCGTTGATTCTAGGCCTTGGACCATAAGGAATACCTGATTCAATATAAACTTGATTAGTTGATTATAGGGACACAAAAGAGACACTGTGATGTAGAAGTTAGAACAGACCTGAACACCAAAAAACATGAACACAAAACCAGCTTCCTATTCCTTTCTAGAATACAAAAGGAGGAACTACAGGAACACTGAATCTTATGGTAGGTTTTAACAACAATACCATCATATATCTTCATAGAAACCTTCTCTACATTAGGATCGTACACTCAATAGGTTTCTTGTTATGGGGATTTATATGGAAAGAGAGAACCATTGGATGGGAAGAAAAGCAGCTTAAAAAGAATAAAAATACCCACACACACACAGTTACTGAGTGAGTACCTGCAAAGCTTCCAGGTGGCAATGAGGGTACGGGACTGTATGGTACACGAGGCCTAGGATACAGACCATAATCATACTGCACACCAGAATGTGGCATTGGCGATCCAAATCTGCCTGGCACTCCATATGGTGGAGGAGTCCCAACACCTCCATAGTAGAAGGGAGGAGTGTTTCTATACGGGCTTGTGACTGGGGCAGGCTGCAGAAAACACAGGAGTTTGCCCATCAGATGCCTTTTCAAATAAAATTGGCCATTATCCAAAAGGAAGAACTAAATCTAAAACAAACAGGCACTTACTGGAATTACAGATGGTCTTGGAGCACCACAGTGTCCCCGGTTGCAAACAGTTCTAAATGAAAAGTTTAAGTTCCCACAATTATGGCAGGTCCAGTCTCCTTCTTTACGTGAAGCTGAATACATGAGAAACAAACAACCTCTAAGAAAAATATAAACCTGTGAAAAACTCAAATGCCCAGAGCATTAAGATAAATAAATAGGCCTTGCAGTAGGCACATGCAAAAGGCCATCTACCATATAAAGTAGGAGTTATTAGAGCAGCTAAGAAAGACATTAGTACTGGTTTGGAAGATCTTTTTAGAAAAAGATTTTTTGTTAATTGATCTTTTTAATTAAGATCTTTTGAAAAAGTAAAAGTTGTTTTACATTTGGATGTAACATCAATTTATGTTTGAATGTAATATTAAAAGATCTTTATTTATTGTCAAACATCTTTTGTATGCCATAAAAAAGATCTTTTTCCTCAAGATGAAAATTCTAGCTTTTCAGAAAAGATATTTTTTTTACTTTTTCTAGTGATTTTGCCTGCCCAAACATACTAAAAAGCACCAAAAGATTTCTTTTTGTCTATATAAAAAAGACAATAAAGAATTCCAATACAGAAACTCTCTATCAATGAATGAGGGAATTTTTCCTTTTTTTATGTGTGTATGTGTGTGTATTTTTCTAGTTTTCACTCCAAAACAAAAGATTATCTCAGTGTAATGTGAAAGAACAGATTTGAATGGTTAAAAATCAAAGATCAATCAAGCAAAATAGAGAATTGTAATCATTGTAGAAACAAATTGCGTATCAAACAATACAATATAAAACCCTTTTAGTGCAAATGTCTTCCCCATCTTTGACCTCTCCTACCAAGAAAACTACCCTTTGCAAAAAAAACCTTTTCATTTTCAAACATAAAGAAAGGTTTCACAAAAAATAAAACTGGTCTCAGCTTCCATGTTTCTTCTAAATCACATGGAAAACCATGAGCAGCACACTTTCTTAGACACCATATTCCTATCTCCCACTATTTATCCACAAATTAAAGAAAAGTGAACACAACCCCAGGCCACAAAAAACAGCTCTAAAGTCTACACACAAGTATACATGCTTTTGCAGACGATAAAAAAAAAATGCTCTCTTTTATTTAACCCTCCACTCCACATTGTGCATGCTAAAAACCAAAACACACCCACCAAGTAAATTCGAAACAATCATCACACATCCCAGAAATCAAAAGGGTATTGCAATTTGCAGATACCTCCTTAAATAATCAAAAGGGGTTTTCAAGAGAGTGGGAGAAGCTACTTAACAGCAGAGAAACACTCAAAAACAAGTAAAAATTTGATATTTACCATCATTTCTAGACCTCTTTGATCCGAATGAAGCTCGATTATCATCCTGAGAGAGTAAAGTTAAACAAGACCCAGATATTAAAAACAGAAAAAGATCAAAACTTTAAATCATTTGAGCATGAAGAAACAGAAGAATATTTAGTGTGAGTAAGGTGGGTATTGGGAAATTGCACAGAAATTGAAGCAAACCCACCTTAGCAGAAGCCATTAGAAGGGCTGAAAATATTGGAGAGAGAGAGAGAGTCACTGAGCAGCAGCTAGTAGAATAAGAGAAGGAACGCGGTGTTGTGACGTTGTGTTGCGTTCCTCCAAGTTACTTCCTAGTATTCGATTTTTCAGAGAAGGACCTGTCTCTGTTGCTGTCTGCCTTTTGTTTTTGTTGCTTTGAACCGGATGGGCCGAACCGGATGGCCCTTAACCCATTAGTATTTATTTACTGTCTCCCAAATAAAAATACAAAACACTTAACACACAAATTTATTTGATGAATAAAAATAATTTAAAATAGAAAAATATAAAATTTCTTTACCTACTAAATATTAGTAATATAGAAAAAGAAATTTAATTATTTTATTTTTTAATAATATTCCTATACATATTTATTATTTATGTCTTATTCTTCATCATTTTTATTATCCTTATATTTTCTATCATGTCTCCGCTACCAAACCCGACCTTAGAGTTATTTTCTACTTTTTGTTTTTTATTTTAATATTGCTCCCATAATTTAATTTCACTTCTATTTCGAATGATCACTTTTTAGTAGAGATGCTACTTTTAAATTTAAATTTCAACGTAAAGGAAGCGTATCGAGAAATTGTGGATGTTTTTTTCACTGCTACGAGAAATAATAGATTATGGCAATTAAAAATAAATAAATTGACCATTAAATTTTACATAAATTATAAAATCTCGTATTTCTTTATCTAGAGCTTTCCTCCTTTTTGGACTCTCGCTCACCATTTGACCCTTTTCTGGACTCTTCCTCACCGTTTGACCCCAAGATGTATTTAGTCTTATTTTGAGTTTATGGCCCATTCTTTCAACAAATCATGCTTCCTGAATAGGAATGGTAACTTGAGCAGATACTTCTTTCTTGACCGAAAAAAATACACTTCTAAAAAAATTAATTTGGATGCACCGATCTTGTCAAATATTTTTATACTATTATCATATCAAATTTTTCAATTTGCATGAGCTTTCATTGTAATATTGTAAAAATCAACTATATTTATTTACATAGACAATATATAATTAGAAAGCAATATAAAAAAATTTTAGATCATTAGTGCATCATTTTTATTCTCAAATAGCACTTTCACAAACTTCTGAGTTTATAACATACCTTTGAAAAATTGAGTATCCATACCTATGTTATTTACTTTATAATGTTTTAGTCCTTTAAAAAAACAAACAACACTTCAAAAAAATTTGTTCTCACATTTTGAAATAAACCCTTTTACACGTTTCCAAAAAAGTTATTTTCAAAGCTTATGTTCTTTAAACCCAAATTCCCTCGCTTACTCCAATTCGATGAGAATTATCATACCTCTGCAACTAAATAGAGCAAACTCCTAAATTGAGGGAAAGCCAATTTAATCCAACCACCTAGCATGTTTTCCTTCTTAATGAGTCCATACATTTTCTTGGATCGACTACTTTGTAACCAAAGAAGAAATTCGCTTTCATACAGTAATCTTAAAGAAGGAAAGCAGTTTATAGCATGACTAAAATCAGCTGAGCTATATAGTGATTCGTCAGACCCCAAGTATTATTGGGTGTTTAAAATCACAACATAACTTGTACGAATTAGGATGACTATTTCGTTCGTGTATGTACTATCACAATACATCAAATTGTTCTTACCTCCAAATTTATATATTTGCTTTATGTCACTTGTGACACCATCTGGAGATTTGAGACTTGAATCAGCATCTAGCTTAGACAAGAGAATAATAAGTTACATTCACTTTTCAGCAGAACACTATATACTTACAATCATCCTGATTATTAAGACATTTTTCTGTGGACATATCTATCAACTATGAAGTATCAACTGACATCTAAGCTTTCAATTATTTCAAAGTGCATCTGCATATCTGGAGGCTTATCAGCAAAATAATACCTTTCTTGCACTTCCAATTTCCCTCCACTCTTATGGGCTTCAGATTCAAGCAAATGAAGCATTTCATCCTTTTCATTCCTTATCCAGTCTCGCCATTTGTCACTCCATTGTCTTGGAGTTCCATGAAGGATAATTCGGAGTTGAGGAGCTCTTCCTTCTATGAGCCTTTTGCATATTCTCTCAAACACATCATGGTTAGTCAAGTATGCCCCAGATGAGTTCAAACCAACATCAATGTAATGAATCTCAGTGATACTGTTTAGTAAGGCCTCCTTTGTTTTAGGTACTATAGAGATCTCCTCAGACCCGCAGAACTTTTGGTCTATAGGTTGTTCCCCGCAGGGTGAATTCGCATCAGAAGCGATATCTGAGAAGCCAAGCTCTGTAACTATCTGGTTAAGTACAGTTCCACCTTTGCTGAATCCAAGGATGAATGTCTTGGGTTGATAGAAATAGGAGCTAGGAGTGCAGCCAGATTGTTTATCTCCTTGCCTAGCTGAAATGGCTTTTTTCACCTGCATTATGAAGAAATTTGAAGTACGGAAACCATTCAACGCAAGCATCAATTACCAGTTGCAAATGCATGCAAACTGGAACCACTTATACTATTAGAGAATCAAAAACGTGATATCTCATCTCTTAAAGGACCATTAATCTACAGAAGCTAAGCAGTTACAACCTGGTTTGGATATATAATACACTTGCTAGAGATGTGTATCAATCAAAATGTAAAATGTAGTTGACTAAGTTGAGCAATAAAAAGAGATGAAAGCAAGAAAGACTCCATGGTTCAATGGAAGAAGATGCAAGAAAGTTGCCTTAGGCCTTATAACAAAGCATAGATTATCCAAAACCAGCAAGAAAAGCCTTATTACACAGACAAGACATCAATCATGACTTATACTTTACGCCATCAATACAATCATATCTTTCTGCTTTGATTCTCGATATATGCATTTAAGAGCCCAAATAGCACTTGGAACTTGGAAACGATAACAGTCATCATCAGTACAGTAGCTAATTAGCTATTGCCATAGAAAAGGAAAGGAATTTTGAGGTGTTTGGTACAGAGAAAAATTTGTCATTACAACACTTCAACCCTCAAAAGATTAAGTGCATACACTTGAGTCCTCCAAATATTTGGCATTATAACACTTCTGTCCAGAGAAAAAAATGGTAACAAAGGATTAAAATGTTGTAATTCAAATCTTTGGAGACTCAAGTATATGCAATTGATGGTTAAAGACTAAAGTGTTAAACCATAAATCTTTCAGTGACAAAAGTGTAGTTTTTAACTCACTAAACAGAGTAACATGAATTGTCAATTAGATGACTTGTGCATACCAGACCCTACCTACATTACCAACAATTTAACAAGTGACAATTTTTTTCTGAATCATAATCTAGGTGTGCTTTTGGCTTCAGTTTCAATTTTCTTTTCATTTTCAGGATTTTATCAAGAAATATTGAAAACTGCAAAAAACTACAAAATACAGTTTTTAATTTTCTATTTTCTTCATAAAATCCTAAAAACTGTTAAACTGAAAATGAAAACTGAACCAAACACACCTTAAGGGTCTGTTTGATTTGAGTTTCCAATTTTCAGTTTTCCAATTTTTCAGAATTTGTGAAGAAAAACTGAAAATTTGAAAGTTAAATTTGTAGTTTTAGAATTTTCAATTTTTTCTTCACAAATTCTAAAAATTAAAAATAAAAACCAAATACTCAACCCAAATACACTCTAAATTTCAACAATATTAGTAGGCAATGTGACCAAAGCAACCTTATGATTATAGCATATAAAAAGAGGAAGAAAAAAACATGCATATAGCCATACTCGTTGAAGGCAACTGGATAAGAGTGAGACTGTTGATGCAGACGCTGGGAATCCTACTGGACTGTATGATCTCGGCTCTCCATATTGATTCACACACGGCAAGAAGTCCTTGTACACAGCAAAAGGTCCATTGAAAACAGAAGCCTCAACAACCCAAGCATTGACCAAAGTGCCAAATTTGGACGCGACAATTTCAGATAGGTTCTGCAAATCGGAGAGCCTCTCGATGACAGGGTTGCCGGTGCCTTGAACTCGATCACCGCAGAAAAAGATGGCGTTGGCTGAAGGTGCAGTGAGAGTTCTGGTATGTGGAGAAAAGCAGAGAGAGGCACCAACTCTATGGTGTGATGTGATATTGCTATTGGAATGCTGCTGCGGCAAGGGGACTCTCAAAATTCCACTCCAACGATTCATTTTGTATGATAATCTGTGATTAATTAAAATCGCAGATTCTTGTTGTAATGATGTATATGCTAATTGAGGTCTTGGATTGGATGCCGATGTCTGATTCTGTACTGATGGAGGCACAATTTTTTTGGTGGGCGGAAACCTAGGAGGCCCAGAGCTCTCTTCGGCGGTGGTTAGGTTGTTTCAGATGAAGGTGTGGGGGGATGGTGGTGTCGTGCCTAGGTGTTTGGCTTAAAAAAAAATCGTTATTGGCAGTGCGAAACACCATGTCCACTCTCACACTGGCGATTGGCAATACAGGTAGTGTTTGGTTGGAACATAAATACGAAATCACTAAAGACTTACATCTATTTGATGATAAAGGAATTTGACAATACAGGTAGATGTTTATATGGAACATGATAAATGATGTGCATGATATTACAATTTATAGGGTCATAGTTCATTCATATGCTAATTATAAGGAGTTGTTGACTAAACTTAAGATTTGCCATTAAAATTGATTCTGTTTACATAGAATAAATTATATTTTAGTTTGTTATTGATATATATATATGAATATGAAATTGACAAAATTTTAGGAGATTTAAACTCAAAATTTATGATTTTTATTTTAATTAAAATAAATGTAAAATAATAATAATATGGTCATTTTAATCATCTCAATTCAGTTTGGGTTTGGTCATAGAAATCTATGGAGTCGGACTGAAACCATTAAAATTGATCTGTTTCAGATTGATTTTTATTTTTTTTTGTGGATTCTCACATTGAAGGTCAAATATAGTTGATGCAGTTGACTTTGGCATCCAATGAAAACGACACATGTACAAGTAGGGTCGAGAAGACTACTTTCTACACGCGACCATGACGCTCCACGCCACCTTCCTCTGCAACTCAATGTCTACAACCCTCTCCGTCCTCCAATGCTCCACCTGCCCTTCGTCACCGCCAGCCACGCCATCAACACTCCTCCTCTGCACGAGGTCATGCAGACGCGCCTTCGCCTCGTACGTCAGGGACTTCACTACGTCCTCACGTTGCCCCACGTTGAGGAGGAGCTTTGCCACGTTGCTCGCCCCAAACACATTGTGCACGTACGCTAACCTTTGTGGGTTGTTCGGCAGAAATACGGCGCGAAGAGGCACTCCTGTGTGCACTTCCTCCACTGAATCTTGCACGCCGCACATAGAGAATTCGACGATTGTGACGAGGACGAGGACGACATTATTATTTGATTCCCCTTCTCTCACTCCAACTGCTTAATTAATTAATTGAACCCTAAAAAATCAAATAGAATAAATCATCATTAAATGAAAATGAAGTACTGTGATGTAATGTAGTAGTAATCTAGTTAAGGATGTTGGTGACTGAGTAACGATGTTGATGGATGCTATTTTAACGAGGATTTGAAATTGAAGGATATATGAGTGAGAGATCCATCCACGAGGAGATGTGATGGTGGTGGTTGATGCCGGCGTGGAGGAGGCTGCTGCTGCAGAAGTGGAGCTTGAGGAGGGAGTGGTGATGGTGATGACGGAGGAGAAGGAGGGAGAAGATGGTGTGTAGCAAAATGTTTAATTTGAGTTAGCCACATTTATGAATGTGGTTAGGGTGGTGGGTAGGGTTCTTTTTTTCCCTCCTTAAACCCGAACTAACCGACCGGATCACACCTTTAGTTCATCTCAATAAATCCGGAAGCATTCCTCAGTTTACTGTGGCGAACTTTCTCTCGATCTGAATCCTTTTTATTAACTCTCGTTCTAAATCTTTTTCGTAGAAAAGAATTTTTCTTTTTTTTTTAACATAAGATAGAAAAGAAAATTATTCATATGCTAATGTTCGTGTTGCTAGTCTGCTCCTGGGCAACGGTGATTTGTGCACTACTTTCTCATACAAATTGTAGAGCCCTTGAATACTGATTTAGTGCACTCAATTTGCCACACTTTGCTTCCACAATCACCAAATTTTCCCCTTTCATGTTCTCCCTTGTGATTCTCAGAACTCATGGCCATTGCTTTCCACATAGACTTTCCTCATTGTTCTGCATGCTTAGCACATGCAGAACACTATGCTATTCTACCCCTTCTTCTTCTTCTTCTTCTTCTTCTATGGTCAAAAGGGTGTGTTCATTGGTGTGTGATTCTTACTATAATCAAGCCCATGTGAGGGTTTCACCTCCAAGGCTCAACCTTGCCATTGACCCTGATTCATTGACCAACGAACAAGTTCTCACCACTGTTGCATCACTTGCTTCTGATGCTGGTTCAATGGTGGCCTTGAGTTTCTTCAATTGGGCAACTGGGTACCCCAAATTTCGGCACTTTATGCGGTTTTACATAGTGTGTGCAACATCACTGATTGGGAATGGGAATTTTGAGAAGGCCCATGAAGTGTTGCAGTGTATGGTTAAGAGTTTTGCTGAGATTGGGAGGGTGAAGGAGGCTGTGGAAATGGTTATTGAGATGCATAATCAGGGTTTGGTTCCAAATACCAGGACTTTGAATTGGGTCATCAAGGTTACAAGTGAAATGGGTTTGGTTGAATATGCTGAGTACCTGTTTGAGGAAATGTGTGTGAGAGGGGTTCAACCTGATTCTGCTAGTTATAAGTTGATGGTTGTTGGGTACTGTAAGATGGGTAATGTTTTGGAGGCAGATAGGTGGTTGAGTGCAATGATTGAGAGGGGATTTGTGGTTGATAATGCAACATTGACATTGATAATCAGTAGGTTTTGCGAAAAAGGTTTTGCAACCAGGGCGTTGTGGTATTTCCGGAAGTTGAGCGATGCCGGTTTGAAGCCTAATGTGATTAATTTCACGTCGATGATTGAAGGTTTGTGCAAAAGAGGCAGCATCAAGCAAGCATTTGAAATGTTGGAGGAGATGGTCGGCAAAGGTTGGAAGCCTAATGTGTATACACATACAGCATTGATTGATGGCCTTTGCAAGAAAGGATGGACTGAGAAAGCTTTTAGACTGTTTCTTAACCTTGTTCGCAGCGAAAATCACAAGCCTAATGTCCTTACGTATACTGCCATGATAAGTGGATATTGCAGAGAAGACAAATTGAACCGGGCAGAAATGCTACTGAACCGAATGAAAGAGCAGGGATTAGTCCCTAACACCAACACATACACAGCTCTCATTGATGGGCAGTGCAAAGCAGGAAACTTTGAGAGAGCATATGATTTGTTGAATCTAATGAACAACGAAGGTTTCAGTCCAAATATCTGTACATATAATGCCATTGTTGATGGCCTTTGTAAAAAGGGAAGGGTACAAGAGGCTTACAAAGTTCTTAAGAGTGGCTTTCATAATGGTTTGAAAGCTGACAATGTCACCTATACTATTCTCATATCTGAACATTGCAAACAAGCAGATATCAAGCAAGCTTTGGTGTTATTCAATAAGATGGTCAAGAGTGGTATTCAACCTGACATTCATTCATACACCACATTGATTGCAGTCTTCTGTAGGGAAAAGAATGAGAGAAGGTGAAATGTTTTTTGAAGAAGCTGTAAAAGTTGGACTTATCCCTACCAAGAAGACTTATACGTCTATGATATGTGGTTACTGCCGTGAAGGAAACTTGAGCTTGGCAATTAAGTTTTTCCACAGGATGAGTGACCATGGTTGTGCTCCTGATTCTATAACTTATGGTGCTCTTATAAGTGGACTTTGCAAACAGTCGAAGTTGGATGAGGCTCGTGGGTTATATGATGCGATGATAGAAAAGGGACTTACCCCATGTGAAGTTACCCGGGTAACATTAGCTTATGAATATTGCAAGATAGATGACTGTTTCTCAGCTATGGCTGTTCTTGAAAGGTTGGAAAAGAAACTATGGATCCGGACAGCCAATACCCTGGTCCGGAAGCTATGTAGTGAGAGGAAAGTTGGTATTGCAGCACTGTTCTTTCATAAGTTACTAGACATGGACCTTCATGTCAATCGTGTAACATTAGCTGCATTTATGACTGCATGCTATGAAAGCAATAAGTATGCTCTTGTTTCTGACTTGTCAGCAAGGATATACAGGGAAAATCGTTTAGCAATCGAAGTCACCAAATAATGAAATTTGCAATATGCTTTCTAAGGCTGCTTGCATCTGAATCTGTAGATAGTTAAGATTTTGGTGTTGAAGAAGGGCACTTGCTGGAGATTCTGTGAGATTTATGGCATCTTCATCTTGAATTCTGTGTTAGCTTAATGTGTGATGCGATCAACATCTGAAGTCATGAAGCCTGAAGGCACCATTTTTGTTGCCTGCCAGCCAGGTAGTAACCGTACGGTTACCTCTCCTAAATCTCTAACTTGTGAAGTTTATCTAAAAATATTTAAGATTTATTTGATTTATCATTCCTTTGTATTTTTTCACACAAGAGGGTAAGCTTCAACACAACAATAAGGTTGCTGTTTTGTAATCTGAAGATCACAAATTCAAATTTTAGAAGCAACTTTTCCATAAAACGGGATAAAATCGTGTATATCTATCTCTTTAGACATCAAGTGGAAGCCTCTAAACTGGCCGCCCACCATGTAATTTGTCATAAAGTTTTTTCTTCCCTTCACTAAGTAAATGTCAAACCAGAGGGCACGAGAGCCCTTATATTGTGAGGAGGGCTGCATGACATATCCATAATATTTCCATAGGTTTCTGGGGATAAATGAAATCTAGTTGAGAAGTTTCTTTAATTGTGAGGGTGGTAAAAGTGGAACTATGGTGTTCTAAATTGGGCGAACCTTTTGAGTTTGGGTCTTGGGGTATAATTCTCATGGAAGTTCTTGGGAGATTGGGTCCCCCTTCTAAAATCCAGTGCGGGTGTGCTAGACTATAGGCCCAATTTGAGCCGGACTATAGACCCAAAAAATCCAGAATATATGTAAACTGAAGTAGCTCAGACCAAAAAAATAAAACTAAAGTAGCAAACTTCAGAAAATAAAAATAAAAATAAAAATAGAAGTAGCAAACTATAATGGAAATTCATCATTATGCTTTGCCAATCATATATCATATCTGGTTCCAGCAAACCAAATACTTAATGGGGGTCTAAGTTAACAAGTAAAAAGGCATTTATGAAAAGTAACAATCACAATGGATTACTCTACATAACTACAATAGCCTTTTGATCTAGGTCTACAGCGTTTTTGAAATAAGATATTTATTTAACTTATTTGAGGCTCTTCTATTGATATATATTTAAATAATAATATAAACAATTTTACACTTCAATTACATAAACACACTAATATATCTTTATTAATATAAAATAATTTTATACTTTATAATTAATATTAAAAAAAATCCTAAAATCACACTAAATTTTATATCAGAAATATTTCCTTTTCAAATCATACAATAGATGAAAATAAAATAATATTTTTATAATTAATATTAAAAAAATCCTAAAATCACACTAAATTTTCTATCAGAAATGTTCCGGTGCAGGAGAACATTGTTTTTCCCCTCATCATCTTTATTCTTTACACTCTGGCGAAAGCAATATTATCAAGTATTAAATCAAACAGGCCTGATACGACAATTCGATAATTGTCTCATTGTACTAAGTTTTTCATTAACAAAAGGAATCGAATCCTGTTAAGCCGATTCTGATGTCCAACGGCTCTCTTTACTTGTTGGAATAGAGCATTGAGGCTGTCAACTGAACTTCAATCTTCAATATAAAAAATGAAAGCCAACACAGCACTTTTCACATGTTTTTGTTTTCAATAATATATTTTATTAATTGATCACATCATTATCATAAGTATTTTGACAGGGGTTGGCATTATAATTTATACTTACCAACATCACATGTGCATGTGCTCACTTCTTTATACTTTTTTCTGAAAGGGAATCAATTCAGATCTTACAGTGTTTAATTATTTATGTAAATTAAATTATTAGCTGACTATTGTTCCCCATTTCTCAGATATATAACACGGTTAAGAGTTGGATATCCCAGGTTTTGGAAATAGAACGCTCTTCTGGCAGCAGAATTGTAACGCGTGCACATATATAATACAATAGAAATTTAAAAATTCGAGGTTAATTATTAAATTAAAATGAATTTCAAATTAACAAAGTTGAAATTCATTATACTATCGCTGTCTATGCGTTTTGTTCATTAGATCACGGAGTTAAACTAGGAATAAAATAGTTTTAGCATTAGATTACGAAGTTAGATTATATTATCTAGTGAACGAGATCATCTTTAAAAAAATTTCTTGACGGAGGCCATGAATTCGACAAAGTCAATATTCAAAATTTGTTGAATTTAACCACATACCACATTCTTGTTTCCACCATGAGCAAACCTTTGAAATTTCTGTAAATTTGCCCTTTGTTCGATTCTAATGGACAAACATTATTACTCATAGATGGATGCTATGGAAAAACTAGCACTCTATTTCTATGTTGGTGTAAACGAAATACAAATAGCATCCTGAGTAGAAAAAATAAATTAATAGTCTACTGATAGAACAAATACTTAGCACATCATGCCTTGAATATACATATTAAAGCCGGCATATTGTGCTTATTTTAGCTGGATATAAACTTTATTGTAGTTAAAAAAATAATGAGAAGTGGGTTAATTAATTCAATTGAAAGCTCTTCGGCATTGGCATTAATCATTGAATGCAAGCAATATGTATATTAATGGTCAGAAGGCTCCCAGTGAATAAAATTGGTGCATATAAAACAATGAAAGCAGGCTTCCACCTAACGTGAGATTTTCTTTTGTAAACATAGTGTAGTTATAGAAATAGTTCATACACTAATGCATATGATATTTTAATTTTATATGAGCTAATAAATGTCTCAGTATTTAACTGATTTAGGATACCCAAATTAAGTATACTAAGTTCATATAAAATTTCTCATAAACGAACATAATTTGTGCATATTATCTTCTACCAAAAGAATTTTATTCTAAGTTTCTAACCCTCAATGGCAGACCCTTTTTACTAGAATTTCAACTTATTAAGCTTTATATATCTAGTTCACAATTTTAGTAAAAAAAAACAAGGAAGAGAAAACTAACTGGACATTGAACAGGTCAAGATACTGGTTCAAAGGTTTAAATACCAACTGTTCGAAGAGTTCAACCAGAATATAATAAAAACTATATATAAATATATACATATGATTAATTAGAATATAAATAAATATATTAAATTATTAATATTAACATAATCAACAAAAAAATATTCATAGGTCTATAAAAATAAACATAATCCATATAAAATTTCTCTAGTTTCAATCTCACAACATGGTCACAAAACATTTGAAAATAATATTTGTTTGTGACAACGAGATTTATGGTTAATTAAAAAGAGAAAAGAATAAAAACCCAATAATTTTTGTTAGTGCTCTTCTTTGTTTTTTTTTTTTACTCAGTGCTGCCATAAGATATCAGTATTTAAACTTTGAAAAAAAACTTTTAAAAAAAATAGACCGGTCAAATTGGTCAAGTTCGCGGTTTTCCCAATTTTGACTTCCCCCAATTTTTGAAGTTTAAAACTGGCTAGGTGACCAATTTCCAGCCAACCCATCGGCCTTGGCTCAGTTTCTCTTCCATGAAAAAAAAAATATAATCTATACTAAATTGCAATAAGAGTAAAGTTGAATAGTATATTGTTTTTTATAATTTGCACTAACACTTCTTTTTTTTTTTTGGAGACAAATACACGTGGACAAATTAAATCATGGGTTCTGTGGCAAGTTCAGAGGAAATTTTTTTGTAAAATTTGGTCAAAAATTCTCGAGTTTATGAAATTAAATAAAAGGAATCATGGTGAATTTTGTCAAAACTTGGGACGGTAAATGAATTTGCCGGAAAAGAATAATTCAGCTGTTAAATGTGGCATTTCTTTATATATGTGGATATGTATTTAAAACTCCATATAGTAACTTCCAAACTGAATGGCTGACATATGAGAATCAATTTGACTTGAAAAATTAGGCATGATTTCGTTTATCTCTTGTTATTTTCAGTATATTTTGGAAACGCAGAGGGACTGTCAACTTTTTGGATTTAATTGAACTAACCTTGCAGCAAACATATTAAATTTTACATTGCTTAATACTATTTTTTGACCATATAACAACTGATCCAAAAAAATGTTGCATTGAAAACATTGCAGCATTGCGCGGCCGTTGTTTTTTTTTTTAATTATTATTGATGTTTATGCTATTCATCTAAATTATTGACAAACATAACCACTAGAGTTTCATCAGTGGTATGCAAAAATCATGTCGTCAAACATAATTTGGAACTGCACAAACAGCAAAAAAAAAAAAAAAATTAAATAAAGAAAACACAATCAAGCTTTGAGAACTAAATTAGACTGCAATGACATTGAAGTCATCATTCAACCATTGATCAACAACACCTCCATCTGGGTTGATTTTGAACACCGTAGCTTGGCCTCTATTCTTGGCTAACTTATTCAGTAGATCGGCTAAGTTCCTCCTCCTCTTTGACCCTTGTGAGTTTGAACCATCCTCCAATGAAGGCGAATAAGGTTCTGGTGAGCTTCGCTTCATAGCCACTACCTTCATTGGCTCAGATTGCTCATCTGAGCCAATGAGGTGAGGAAAATTTAGCTTGGCTTTTCGGCCACGCATCTTGAAAGCGGCTTTGTCATAAGCTAGAGCCGCTTGCTCTTCAGTCTCATAAGTTCCAAGCCAAACCCTAGCACCATTCTTCTTTGGATCCCTGATTTCTGCTGCAAACTTCCCCCATGGCCTACGCCTCACGCCCCTATAGCGCTTCCATGTTGGAGGAGTGTGGACTTCACGCGCTGCCGTGGCAATAAGACTCTCACCTTGAGAAGTTGTATCTGAATTACTGTCACAACTAGGGTTTGGAACAGCTTGATGTGACTCAGAGTAATCCATTTTGAGGTCTGAGTCATTCAACAGAATGCTTGGATCATTGCCAAGCAGATATTCTTGAAGATATTCCAAGTAGGCATGATCCGAATCCATGGTGGTGGAAGCCAATGTTTTGGTTTTGGAAGGTGAAAATATTGTCTCTCTTTGGAGCTAACTTTGCTCTTTTAGTGGACTGTGCGTTGTGCCGTTGATACATTAATGTATTTATAGCGTGGAATTCTGTTTGGAATAGTATTTTCTTTTACCCCTAAAAAATTGATCATGGAACAACGTGATGTAATAATATCCTTAAATATTCTTCTAATGGTTATTTCTTTGAAGGTTCATTTGAACTTGGAGTGACGTACGTTGAAGTTTGAAGCCACATAAATTGTGGTCATCACGTGTGATTTGTTCAATAAACTAATTGAACCCTGTTTCTGATTTTTTTTTTTCAGTCTCTTCTTTGTTGGCTAAAGGAATATTATTTTGATTTCTTGGCTTTGTATGAAATATATTATTAACTTATTTATTAAATATATTCTATCATATGCGCCATTTAATATTGACTTATGTGAACTCACCTTAATCATCCACGTGAAGCTTGTGAAGCTTGTTAATTAACTTAATATTTATCAGGTGTATCTTTTAATTTTTAAAAAAGTGAAATAAAATAATGTATTAGTGTCTGTTTATTTTTTTTATAATAATAATAACCTTAGGTTGAACGGTTGAGCATTACATTTTCTTAGTTTGAGCGCTATCCTTGTCCCTTAAGCCGAGCATGCTAATTTTTTTCACTGTTTTTAATGTAATGTTTATTTTATTTTCTCACTCAAATATAAATCTATATTGGATTAAAGGTCAAAACAGGCTATTCTTTCCGGCAAGCGACATTCCTATTAACACAACTTAGTTTTTTTTTTTAATATAAATTTGCATAAATCCCTCTTAAAAGAATAGATTTGTCAAAGGTGAATATTGATTTAAAATATATTCAAGGTTGTCTGCTTTGTTTTATCAAATTAAATAAACATACATATAAAAGATTTTGTGGTTCTCGTTTTGTTATCCCATTTTCATTTTGCTAATTTGGTTTTGGTCCTTGACGGTTGAGGGCTGTGTTGTGCCATGTATGGTTGAGACTTCCGCTTTCTCCATACTCTGTTCATGGGGACAATGTTTTATTTGCGATAGAGAAGCGGTCGTGACTGGCATTTGTTTTAGGAAGTCGGCCAGCCGATGAGCAGATCTAGATTCATGTAGGATTGGTGACTATGACACTTTGATTTGTGTGTTGTCATCAAGAAGGAGCGGCTAGCGCCTGGCTTCTCGTACCCTTGCTGTGGAGCACGTAGCAGATGGGGTGCAATGGATGCTGTCCTATATGGTCCAAGGATAAATGCATTAGATGTATCTTAATAAAGCCAAATTAGATACCAAAATTATATTATGATTGAGACTTGATGAAAATTGGAACAAGTTTTTTTGTCTTTTGATTGTGATATGGTTGATTATTTAGTCGTGTTTATCATTTTTTGATTGCCCCTTTATCAGGTTTGTGTACTATTGATATACCTTTTACTACTTTCTTTGAGAGTCTAGCAATTACTAATTATCAAGAAAAAAATTATATTATCAGTGCATCAAAATTAAATTATTAAATTATATGATAATTATTTTAATATGTTTGGCAAAATCATGTTAACTGACATTTTAATATAATTTTTAATCTCAAATATTGATTTCAACCTAAGTGAAAAAAAAAATACTTTTTCACTGTACCGAGCATATGGTTTACAAACTATATACCAAATACACCCCAAGTGCCTATACGTTTCCTGCAAAACGTCAGATGGAAAGATTTACATGACATATTGTTGAATCTAATGGTTTTGGTAGATTTTCTTTCTTTTTTATCATAATGATTAATTTCAGGTTTTTCTGGCCCGGTTATATAGTGTTGCTTTTGTTGAGTAGGCCCTCAATTTTGAAATGTGACATTGCTAACATATCCATTGTCGAATATTGTATTTGAAAAATTTTATCTTCTCTTATTTGTTTTTGGTTAATATTCTTTCAGTTGTTGGGGGAATCCGATGGAGTTTATTTAGTTAATGTTAGTGCTTAAATTAACTAATCACTATAACTTATCATACTTATCCAGAGTTTTCTATCAGCTGGTGCAGACATGATTTGCTAGATACTAAGAATTCATGAATTCAGGCAATGAAAATGGCAATGTTAGGAGAACTAACGACAATCATTAATTAGCGCAAGAGTATATATAATTAGGCTTGTTTTAGACAAAGAAATTCCTTATTTGGTTTAATGAAAGTTTAATTTGCATAATGTTATCCTGTTCTATTAACAATTATTTGGCTATTATTATAGCATTATTGGAAATCAACAGTTGGATGAAATGTAGCGTTTTAAGCTTCTTTTACAGTCAATATCGTATGTGTTGATGATCGAAATATTCATCACATTAGCTTGCGATATTTGTCCAAGTTTTTTTAATTTTTTTTCACCATCTCCTCAATTTTATGGCCAAATTTTTAATAGAAAATATTTTCTAAAAATTAACGAGGGAATAAAAAATGCATTGCCATTACAATGAGTTAATAATTTTCCTTTCAAGGTAAAAGGAAAAAGTGAAAAGGGAGGGGAGCGACGAACTTCATATCGCATCACATGAAGGCTTTATTTTATTGGTTTTCTGTTATTCTTATAACCCAAAGCATGTGGAATAAAAGATAAGGAAATATAGTTTATCATTTAAAAGAGATATGTGTACGTGTTTTGACCATATTCAAAAATCATTTCTTATAAATAATTTTCACAAAGCCATATTAACTACTCTTAAATTTGTCTTTAATGAACGTGTCAAGCTGGTGTACATTTACATTCCAATTAGCTTGAACCGCGCTCGTATTTGGACAGCTAAGTTGAAAATTCATTCGTTTTGTTATAATTTGCTAGAAATTTTCAGAATTAAAATCTATCGAGAAGATTCCATTATGGACGGATGAAGTTATTAAAACCCTTATATATTAAAAAAAATTATTTCTGATCAATTATGTGAAAGATGTTAAAATATTAAACAGGCATGGGATTGAATTGTGAAACATTAGCCTTATCAGGCGCAATGCGTCACTCGAAAAATGAATAATCAAATCAGTCATGCTACAAAGTTGGAAAGCTGTACGAGTAGTGCGTAAAAAATCATAAGAAAATAGTAAGGATAGCCATTTTTTGGACAATAATTAAGGATGGCTTAACTACCCATAATTAACTAAACTATGTGGCTTAACTACCCATAATTAACTAAACTATGTGGCAATAACACCTGCATGAGACGGAAAAAAAGAGCTTGGCCCACTCACATGGAAACTACCTAAAGTTTGTCAAATAAATTAAATTCTACAGAATCTGGTAGGATTTAAAAAGCAAATGAATCAAATCTCATGATTTTTTTTTTTTTTATGAAAACACTCATGAATTTGATGACAAATGACATCATTTCCTATTTTTTAAATATCCAAACACAGCTTAATTTATAAATCAAATCAATTATATATATTCCTAAGGAAATTAAAAGTGCAAAAACCTTCACTCATCAAGGCAAATATACCCTTCTTCCTCTATTACCCCTTGTCAGTTTGAAGATTTCGTTTTGCTTCCTTCATTCTTCATATGATGAAGACGAGGGCGAGGTCTTCGTTTTGCCTTATTGTAAGGTTCTGCAAACTAAACTCTTCCAGGGGTTTTGTTCCATTTTTCTTGCCATTTTGTTTGTGTTGTGGCCGGCTCAGTTTCCGATAGCAATTTGAGTCCGCTTTGAAATAATAAATAATATTTAGTATAAATTAAAATGTTAAATAATATATAAATGTTTAAAATTATATCTAAAGCATAAATACAAATGTTATTTTACTTTTATTTAATATTTATGTATGGTTAGAATTATCTGTAAATATGATATTATATAATGCTAAATATAATATTTTATATAATATTATATTAAACGTGGTATATAATATGAAAAATTTAATAGGCGCTGTGCTATTAGGCCTTATAGTGCGAAACAGGCCTCGGAAATGGGTTCTTCCATAGTTGTAAGTCACATCATGTTACGAACCTCAGTAAATTAAGAGTAATGATATTTTTAATTTAAAAAGTGGATATTATTCAAACACCCACTTTATAACTATTAAATGTGATGGATGTTAAGAATAAATGATCATTATCACATTTAATGATTACAAAATAATATTCAACACCTAATTTTAGATGTCAAAATTTCATTACTCAAATTTAACTTACACTTAAAGCCTAACTTGCATTTGTCCAAAGTTCTATTAAATATTTAGATGATTTCAACAATGTTTTGCAGCTTAAGGGATGAGAGGATACTTCACTTGGAAGTAAAAAGATGGTATGGACCACAATAATAACAGACAATTATATCTAGTAATTGGTCCAAAATTTTGTTAAAAATATTTAACATTGTCTTGAACTAATGATCGTTGTTCAGATATTTTTTCATCAAATTTTTGTATAGACATCATCACTTGAATCTCATCAGCGGTACAACAATCATGTCAAACTTAGAACTGCCATAAAAAAGAACCCAAAGTTACGCTATGAGCACCAGATTACACTAAACTCATTCAAGTCATTGAACCATTGCCCAACAACATTAGTCTTTGAGGCCATCTCAACCGCCATAGCTTGGCTTTTATTCTTAGCTAACTTATTCAATAGATCAGCGAGGCTCTTCCTTCTCTTTGACCCTTGTGACTTGGAGCTATCCTGATGAGACAATGGTAATGAAGGAAGAGAAGGCTCTGGCAATCTATGCTTGGAAGCCACTACTCTCATTGGCTTAGATGATTCATCTGAGCCAATGAGATGAGGGAAATTCAGTTTGGCTTTCTGGCCACGCATCTTGAAAGCGGCTTTATCATAAGCCAAAGCGGCTTCTTCCCCGGTGCTATAGGTGCCAAGCCAAACCCTAGCTCCATTCTTCTTTGGATCCCTTATCTCTGCAGCAAATTTCCCCCATGGCCTCCGCCTCACCCCCTTGTAACGCTTCCATGTCGGTGGCACGTGCACTTCACTCGCCACCCCAGTTGTATCTCCTGTTTTGTTGGAGGCTGGTGTGCCTCCATTTTCATCTTGCCCGTTATAAAGCACAGTGGAGTCGGAATTAGTGTCACTATTAGAGCTTGGAAATGGATTATAGGATGCAGAATAATCCATTTGAGTGTCGTAATCTTGTTCAAGCAGGTATTGCTGAACAGATTCTAAGTATGCAAGATCTGAATCTTTTGTGAAAGTGATCATGTTTTGATGCAAATTAAAGGGTGACAATGGTGTTTATCTTTTTCGGAGCTAGCTATAACTTTGCCTTTCAGAGGAGTTGAAGCAGTGAGCTTTGAACCACTATACTGCATTGTGTTATTTATAGCACCGAATATGTTCATATAATAATCATATTTTTTGAGAACTTTTATGTAGTGGAAACAACGTGATGAAAAGCTTTTAAAATATTGTAGGAATTGTTATTTCCTTGAAGGTTCAAATGGGTGATGGAGTTGCTTTGAAGTTAAAGTCATAAGTTGCAGTCGTCACGTGTGATTTGTTCATTAAAGTAAGGTTTTGTTTGGCTTGACTTACTTGGCAGTTGTTTACTAAATTTATAAAGAATAATGTAAATTATCGAACACCAAGCGATCCTTGATGTTAAGTTAATTTGGAATTTTTGAATATTTATTAACATGTCATGTCATTATTAAACTTAATGTCAAGAACCACTTGATATCGATAATTTATATTGTTAGGGAATAAGTATGTAATTTTTAATTGTTATAATTTGTTTGATGCTGAAATTATCATAAACTAATTTAGGGGTTTACTTGTTCCTATATTGATGTGACAACATTATTAATGTTTTAAAAATTACGCCGGAAATTGAATTAAAATGTCTGATTTATTTATAATTTAATTGCTTTAATTAGTTAAATTTAGAGTAAAACTATTTAATTTTAATACTTAAAAAAGATATACGTGCCACCCGTATTAATTTAGTACTTTAAGAATCATTCACATAAGTAGGGAACATTTAAATCGTCACCACATTTATCCTTTGAAAAACTGAGGTATCCATTAACATACTAAGGTTTATCCGGCTAGTATTTTAAGGATAATGATTAAAATTTTCAATAAAAATAAATTTATAAACTTTGTTGTGAATTCTACATCTTAAGACTTAAAAAATAATATATTCTCAATAAAAATTTGTCATTTTAAAATCTTTATCCAGTATCCCAACAAACCCAAAAACTAAGATAACAAGATAGATAGAAAGCAAAGTTCTTGAACTGTTTTAAATCATTGAAGAATTATGTGATGGTAATAATTTTCAGAGAATATCAATATGATCGATACCCACTAAATATTTAATTTCAAGACTAAAATAAAGTTTTTTATTAAATTTAAAATCAAATTACATTTAGAGGAAAAAATTTTAAAAATATAAATGCTTCACTATAGCTAATTAATTCGATCAAATGATTTAGTTTAATTCTTTTAAAATTGCTACTAATAATTAATCTATCTAATTGTTGGTTAAGATCCTGCAATAGCGTTACAGACTGAAATGATACCGACAAAGAAACCTGGCACGCAAATTTAGTAAAATGGTGCCAGTTCAGCTGCTACATAAAGACTTGAAAACGACACCAAAAGACAACCCAATACTGGTGAGACTTAATTATATATATATTTCTGTCATCATTTTTTGTTTTTCGGCCTTCATCGCTTTCAAATTTTTTAATAAAAAACCATAATGCATATAAATAATGTATTCCTTAAATTAAGATTCATTATACCCAAAAGTGCATATATTGGAAGGAAAATATTATTTTAATATTCATATGGGTTTAGATACCTATAATGACATGAGAGAAGTGATGAAGAGAATAAGTGAGAGAAAAGGAGTGGTGGAACCCATATATTTTGTGAATAAGATATTTAGATGCTTGAGAAGTTGATGCTGAATAGTAGAGTTAATATTGGAATTTAATTGAGTTTCAACTATTTATTTTCTTAAAAATTAAAAGGGTTTAACTTAATCCCGAGAACTACCTTATGAAAATATTTGTCCAAACTCTTATAAAGAATATTTTGGTCATATCATTAAGTAATATGATATTGTAATAGACCCCTTGAGAGACAGATCCAAAAAAAGGTGTATGAACAAGCCAAAAATAATAAATTATATTATCAAATTAAATATTAGAAATTTTTTGAATGAGTGCTACCAGTAATAATTATTTGAGAGTTTTTTTTTGTTACAATTCTTATTATTTTGTTTCTTTCCATCAATATTTTGTGTTCCATTGCTAATGGACAAATAATATATCAAATATTTGTTTCAAAATAGTTATATCAAAGGATTTTTTATCACAATCTTTCAATATTGTCTTAAAAGTTATTTGATAAATTTAGAAGGAGTTAATAAAATTGATTAGATGAGTGTATCAAAAAATAAAAATAAAAGTTTACAAACCCCTTTATTATATATATATATATATATATACACACTAAAATATATTTCTATAATTTTCATTATATTTTTTAAATTATATATATATAAAAAAGAGAAATTGAGGGTGGGTTGGACCATTGCCCTTGTCCCGGCCCCCTCCCTTTTTATATCCGTCTATGCCCCCTGACACACAGGACTGTACATATGGAGCATAAAGTTTGCAGGACTAGACATTTGTGAGCAACCCAATAACAATCACAAGATAAACCCCAATATCATCTTAATTGAGTGGGTTTAATTTAATCTCAAAAGTTAACTCATGGCCTAATTGAGTTGTAATATCATAATGAAGTAAATATAAGACATAAAATATAAAATACAAATTAAGATGCATAACCCATATGATAGATCAAGACTTTAGTATATGAAAAATTAAAATAACTTTACCCAACATCATAACTTCATGTTTGGAAGGTCAAATTATGAGTGTTTATTAATTATATGTTTTGTTACTTGAAAGACCACATTTTAACTAAAAGATCAAGTAACTCCCAAGTTTATTCCAAGTTTACCTAAATTTATGTGAGTTTTACCTAAGATTATCCAAGTTTACTCAATTCAAGTTTTCAAGTGAGTTAATTCAATTTGGAGACCTAAATTTGTGACAAATTAAACATCACCAATTAAAAATACAATAACTGCTCTGATGAAAATTAGGCATTGTCTCCGATGTGAATTGAAATAACCAATAAACGAATGAGGAATACTTTGATGCTAGTAAAAAAATTGGAAAAGAATAAAACTTTTTCACGGTTTGATCATGTTTAGAATTTCCATCATCTAAATTCGTGACAAACATCACCACTTGAATTTCATCCGTGCTATGAAAATAATCAAAATATATATCATTTCTAACTCGACCGGAAATATACAAACAGAAAACACAATTACATTACGAGCACCACATTGGACTACTACTACAAATCGTTCAAGTCAATCAGCCATTCATCAACAACGTTTTTCTCTTAGGCCAATTCAACTAGTTTGGCTTGGCATCTATTCTTGGCTAATTTATTCAACAGGTCAGCCAAGTTCCCCTTTTCTTTCTCCCCAGTGACTCTGAGCTATCCTCAGAAGAAGGCGATGAAGGCTCCGGCGAACTCTGTTTAGAAGCCGCCACCACCTCACCGGCTCCAATGGCTCATCCTCCGAGCCAATGAGATGAGGGAAATTTAGCTTGGCTTTTCGACCACGCATTTTGAATGCAGCTTTGTCATAAGCTAAAGCCGCTTGCTCCTCAGTCTCATAAGTCCCTAGCCAAACTCTGGCTCCATTCTTCTTGGGGTCCCTTATCTCCGCAGCGAACTTTCCCCACGGCCTACGCCTCACTCCCCTATAACGCTTCCATGTGGGAGCCGCGTGCACTTCACGTGCCACCGTAGACTTTGCATGCTCCCCCGGAGACACTGTGTTATCCGAAATGTTTTCACGTTTAGGGTTTGGTAAAGGGCTGTGAGATGCAGATTGGTGGGCGTTGGGGTCCAGATCAAGATCGACCATAACGTTGGAATCATGTCCAAGAAGGTATTGTTGAACAGATTCCAGATATGGAAATTCTGAATCCATGGTGGTGGTGGTGGTGGAGGCAGTCAAGTTTTGGAGCTAATTAACTTTGCTGTTTTAGTGGAAGCTTGCACTGAGCCCCAAACTTTATGCTTCATTCAAGTATTTATAGCACCGAATTATGTTTATAATAAACTTGTGTATCCATTCTTTTTGAAAAAACAGTAATCATGGGACAACGCTATATAATTGTATTTTTTTAAAATAAAGTAATAATGGAACAACGTGATGATATTCCTTAAAATATTCTTCTCTGGTTGTTTCCATGAAAGTTCAAGTGGCGCATTGAGGTTTGAAGAGGCACTATTTGTCGTCACGTACAGTTAAATAATAACACAAAACCGATCGGTGATGAGATTCTTATTCTCTTCTTGCAGGAAGAAATTATTATATTTTGATTTCTTGATTTATTATAGATATGTCATATGTGATAGTATATAACTATATTATAATTATTTAACTTTCAAATTTTTATGCCATTTACTATTGAATGATGGATGCAATACTCCATTATTACATGAGACACACCTCACCTTATTAATCCAGAAGCAACCGAATTTGTATTTAATTAGAAGTTAGCATTTAATTTCCCAGGGCCACATATATTTAAAAGCACTACATTAGCTCTGTTTTAAAAAAAAAAACTAAACTGTATAAAATGTTGGGGAGTTAGAAACATTTATCTAATATGTTCTTGATCATTTTTAGATCCATTAGAATGTGATATTGAAAATCACTGCATTTGCCGCGATTGCTTTTTCTATTTCCGATCAGACCTGGCTGCAATGTCTCACCGAAGCAAAAGGGCCGGGTGGGATACTTTATATTTGATTTTAAAATATGATAATAATGAAAACACATATCCATAAATTAGTATTTTAAAATATCACTCTTTATCTTCTTTTCTTTTATTACTTGAATTATTTAAGTTTGATCAGAGAGAATCTGTTAGTTTATTAATGCTAAAGTTATATCATCATTAGTGACCTTACATTATCCATCAAATGCAGGGGACACTCAAGATTGGTTGTAGGCTTGAGAATTATTATTAATTGTGAGTCACCATCCAACTTTGATAAGCCTCAAATTCGCTCATATATAGTGATCAGATCAAACCATTATGTATTCTGAGAGAAATCATATTGAATCTTCTGACCATTTTTCTATCATACTTCTATGCTCCATATCATTCCAATAAAATTTAATTTTGACATGTGAATAGTAATGACATCACTCATAATTTTTTATTCAATTAATTTTTTTAATTATTCATAATTTGAATATATGGTAAAAACTTGATGGTAGGGACATATGGAGTAGGAGAAAGAGAGGATATGAGAATTGAATCCCTCAATGGATAAGCAAGTTAGGAGTATGTTAAGTTTGTTATCATTCACTCATAGTCAAATTCTCTTCCTCTGGATCGTTTGTCTAATATCTTTTATAGTATATAAGAGCTCAAAAGTTCCATAAAGGTTCTTAAGCTTCACTCTTTGACGGCCTTTAAATGGAATAAGTTTTTATCTGTTTTTTAATTTAAGACTCTAATTTGTGTTTCATACTACTTTATCTTGGCGTTAATTACAAATTATTTACTCATACTTGATTTGTATGAAAATTTTATATATTATGTTTAGATACTATAATATTTTAATATTATTCAAAAAAATAATTTTGTACGTGTTTATAAATTAAGTTTATGATTATTTTTAATCTAGACCACCAATATTCGAAATTCACTGGATTCCAATAGATCTGTCTCAAGTCATATTGGTCCACTATGGAAGTAAAACTCTCTTAACTCTATTTTTTTTAATTATATTCATAAAACTTAAACTATAAATTTCATTTTCAAAAAACTAAGTAACAAAACAAGTGATCAATTAAACTATAGATTTCATTTTCAAAAAAATAAGTAACAAAACAAGTGTTACAAGTGATCAATCACTTGTACCAACTAAATGTAAATGACAAACTCATCAATCCGACATCTTTGTTCAAACCCCAAAGAACACTGCTCAATAATAAGACCAAAAAAAATAAAAAAACACGAAAGGAACTACGAAAATGTGCTATTACTAAGGTATGCATATCTACAGTTGGTCGTTAATTGAAATGGAGTTGTTGGTCGTGTCATGAGATAAATGTGCTATTACTAAGGTATGCATTTCTACATAGTCTCATAGCGGACATATTTGATCAAATGGAAGACTTCAACTGGCAGGATTACAAATGAACAGATTCAAACTGTGATAGTTTCAAATTTCAATCATGGGGGATAAATATAGTTATTATATTTCTCCTTTAGATCATGTTATTTTTATTATTATTTCATATCCGAATATCAAAATAATAATCGACTAGCATTTAATGTGTTCTCATTTGAATATAATAATCTTTTATCGTATTGGGTTTAGATCTTGTATGCAACATGGAGGTGTCCCGAAGCTACGTATACAATGAGGGTAAAGAAAAAAAAATGCTGTGCATCTTGTTATCAAACTATCATAGGCTTGAATGCAAATTCTTACTTTGACTGTTTGACTGCTGTCTACTCCCAACAACCAAATGAATAATTTTGATTGTGAAAAATCTGCTAATTTGACCATTTCTAGTAATTTGATTCTAAAAATTGCTATGTTCGAAATAACTTTCTCTCAAATTATTATGTTCATAAAGCTAGAAATGGACAAAAAAACTAGTGAGTCATCTTTTTTACTATTTAGGTTGGGATATTGACTTCCAACTTTCTCATAAAACAATAATGTAAGAGCGGTATGTAGCTTATTTTATTCTTTACACTTGTACATGTAATTAATTCGAGTAGGAAATAATGGTCAAATAATAATATTATTGTGATACACCGACACGGTAAGAATTTTACGTTGTTATTAAACAATCATATGTTTCTTTCTGTAATAAGATTTTAAAAATAGTGAATGATTAAATCAAGTACTTTTCAGTAAAAAAAAAAATTACATCAAAAGTGCATACAAATTAAACTTAATAAAATCATCTCCATATAATATAATTCTAATATTCGAATCTTTAATATTATAAAAAAAATTGTTTGGAATCACTTTTCAGTTTTATCACAGTTAATCACTTTTTGAGAGGCAGCGACATAACTTAAACTTCACAATTTAATTATTATTGGCTATTATCATTGCATAGTACATTAGTTCTTAGACGTTTTCAAATTATATATAAAATGTTTGCATTTTGGTTTGTACATCACAAATCATGTTTTGTAGGGTATAGTATGAGTTTCAACTCGTGTCAACATGTTTAGCAAAAATACTTTAACTAACTATTAAGCAAAAGTGAAAAATGTGATTTATAAATTATGAACCAAAACACCCTTAATTGTCCCTTATTTTTCAGCAGCCTGAGTTAAGTTCATGTGATTATAACAAATGTAAATATCAAGGAGATATACTCATTGACAATCGCACTAACCTGGTGATGTCCTGTAGAATGATTGGAGTGTTTGAAATATATCAAGGATAGTTGTATATCTCTCATAGGACATTTCTTGATTTTAGAAATTTCATGACAATTATTTGGGTTAGAAATCCTGATGAAATGATTGTTAAAAACCTTGTAGCTTTAATTTTTTTTTTAAACTATGAAACAGTATTTTTAAACCAATTAATGATCTTGGGGCATGTCAAATTTCATAAAATAATGTTTATTCTTAGGTAGTCACATTATATAAAGGATTTTATAACTTCAGTTCAAAATTGTATGGTCAATTCTTTAGGAAAAAAATATTATTTATAGGTATATTAACTTAAATAAATAAATAGATAGACCAATAATAAAAAAGGCACAATTATTAAACCTTAGCTTAAAAGTAAATTAGTAAGTAGTAACATGTAATGTTTATATATTGTGTAGACCTTCTCTTCTAACAAATTATGTTAGGTGGCTTGCAGTCAAAAGGTGTGGCCACTGAAAAAGAAAAATTGAAGTTACTATGTGCATGCATAATAACTTCACATGTGATGCAAGTTGTACCACCGAAATCACAAAAGTTACTTGCATGTGCACAATAACTCTCCTAAACCCTTATAAATAGAGGGATGGAAACGGTGAAGATCATTCAAGCTGAAGCAGTTTCAGCTTTAAGAAGAAGCGTGTAGCTTCTTATAGTGAGAGAAAAATAGAGAGTGTATGTAAGAAAATTTAAGAGTGTAGTGTGAGTATACACTGAGAGTTTTGGATATATTCTCTATCTCTGTAATACTACAAATTGTAGTAGAAGAGTGTTCACTGAGATATACTATATTGTAATTACTCTTTGAATATAGTGGAATATTTTTTGAGTTTGGCTTGGATTTTTCCCTCAAAATTACAAGTGGATTTTCCACGTTAAAATATTGGTGTGCAATTCTTTGATTTATTTTGTTGGAGTGAATAGGAATAAGTACTATTCATAAATAGTGATGCGGGTCATATTGGAGCAATATTAACGCGAGTTCATTGTGCAATACTATTTACGTAAATAGTGACACGTGGATCCCACTAAATTACTATTCATCATGCTTCATTTATTCTCACATCCATAAAGTATTTATTACACTTGAGTGTACCTACCTGGATATCTTCCACTAACAAATTAGATGTGGCTGTATCATAAAATACACGTGTTTCTTTGTATTTCGTTATAGTAATTAGGGAAAAAAATTTACCCCCTATTTTAGGTCATATGGGATGATCCCAACTTTTAAAGTGTACACTTCGGCACCTAGACTTTCTTAGCTATGCAAAAAGGACCTTCCGTTAAACTCCTTTCCATTGCCTATGTTAAGTAGTCATATGACACGCACGTGACTCAATTTTTCACAAAATTACCCTTCCCTTAAAGGAAATTTCCCACCCCAATCCTTCCCTAACCTATCCAATTTGAAGAAAACACTTCTCCTAGCTACCGTGAAATGGAAAAACACAACTCCATTGCCTTCTCCACCCTTCTAGAAATGAAGTAGAGAAAGGAAGAGCACAGTAGAAGAATACTCATCAGAATACCTGTGGATATCATTTGTTCCGATTCACTCCCAAAATCATCCAATTAGCACAAGCTGGTTCCTTTTTTTTTTTTTTTTCCTTCTCACTGTACAAGCATTCCACCATTTGCATCATTCCACCAAGAAACAAAGAGAAAAGGGGAAGGAGAGAGTAAGAGACAGAGGCCATTAGAACTGCCACCTCCACCGTGAAATCGTCGCCACCGTGCAACCCAGATCGAGCATCACGAGCCCAACCACCGCAACGGAGCTCTGGCACGGGATGTGGCACCGTTGCTGCCCATAACCCAGCACCGGCGCACCTTCGCATAGCCTAGTGGCGAAATCCCTGTCCCCACACGTAGCAACGACCACCATCACGCCTCCACCTTTCACTGGCGTGTCTTCGCACCGCTGTCAGCTCCACCAAGAACCGTGTCACGCCGCCGTAAAGCTCTGCTATTCCCTCTGGTCCAACCGCCACTGCTCCCCTCTTCCCTTGCTCTTATGCGCCGCCATAGCCTGCATTGGCCACTGCCTCTATTCCTTTTTGTGTATCACAATGGTTTGGGAAATTAGGGATTTGATTTGTGTTTTAATTTGAGGTCATACATTTTTTTTTTCATCAGGTTGTTCTGTTTTTTTAGTTGGTTCTGTTTTTTTTTTTTTGTGGTGTCTAGTTTTGTTGGGGTTGGGGTTACGAGTGTTCTTCAGGGAACGGATTCAAGTAAGGACATTTTCAATGGGTTAGGGTTGGGGTTACTAGCATTTTCAGGTTTTTGGGGAAAGGTTGGATAAGATTGGGGTGGAAAATTAGAGGAAAATTTTGTGAAAAAATTGAGTCATGTGCATGTCACGTGACCATTAACAATGGTAGTGAAAATGAGTTTAACGGAAGAGTCTTTTTACATAGTTAAAAAATCTAAGATATCAAATTATATATTTTAAAAAGTTGAGATTTAATTTACATGTGATCTAAATTACAGGGATAAATTGTTTTTTTCCCTGATAATTATTTGAAGCATGTCTTTCTTGCGCACTTGCTATTCTTAAATAATTTTGGCCAACCTCAGTTGACAGTTGATAGTTGACAGAAAACCTACACGACGAAAGAATATTGAATGTACAGTACTTCATGACGAACCTTTTTTCAAAGGAAAAGAAACCAGTATTATATTATATTATATATATATATATATATATATATATATATATATATATATATGTATATGTATATAATATTTCTGCTAAATGCAAATGTGACTGTTGATGACATAAATTGAAAGTGATCACTCATCAACCCAAAATTTAACTCTTTTAATGAATTTACGAACATGCTAAATTCAAATATGGTTGTTGATGAGAAAAAATATATCAATTAAAAAGCTTCCAAGTAAAATATATTTATACATTAAAAAAATATTATTACCATAAACATAAAAGTTTCACTTAAATTTTTTTTGTCATCCTGTTTCACTTAAAAGTGTTCTGTACATCATAAGTTTAACCATAAGGTTGACTGAATATAATAGTATTTAGTATATATTTAATTTATCTTTAAATCTATAAAAAATTTAGTGCACGTGCAGACTAGTCAAAAAAAATTTCCTTCCAAACTAAATATATTAAAATTGGAATTGAATTCGTACAATAATTCAAAAGAAATTGTATTGTATAAATATCATTATTGTTGGTTTTGAATAAGGGTGGAGAATGAAAAAGGGAAAATAGACATGTGATCAAAACAAACCGAAGAAAAACAGCAAAATTTTTCAAAAGAAGAAGAATATAGCACGTGGTCAAAACCCCACGATCGTAAGAACTTTCAAGGAACCTACACAAACGTCACATTCACAATGGTAGCAGGAGTGCCCGCTCACGTTTAGGAAACAAAACAAAAAACACGTAGGAAAAGGTGCACTCAATGTTCCATACCTCAATGTTGTCCATGACTTTGAAGTTTGAACCATTAAATATAGGCAATAATTGAGGACTTTCATAACACTTAAGTTGATTCCTCTTTTCATATGGAATGAGAAACATTCTACACTCAGTTCTACATTTTCACATAAGTTTACATTACATGTTAACTGTTGTAGGGATCTATTGAGTGAGGTCAGAAACAAGATTTTTTAGTGGTACTTTTAGAACCCAAATTACAGGTTGGAATGATCTATAGTATTTTTAGTTTCCAAACGATAATCCAAACATATACCTAGAAATCTTCACTTATTCACCAAAGTGTTCAAAAAATTGACTTTAATCATTCAAGTAGAAAGGAACCATATAATATTAATCCATCCAAAATGTTCATAGAATGTTAGGTTTGCCTTATATATGTCCAATCAAATTCTTTCTTACAAGTTAGGATTTTTTTTTTGATTCTAAGGAGCTCCCAATTGAATTATGGGGAAAGGATAGGCAAACGAAAATAGAACTCCTAACTCAATACTAACAAAGTCCTAATCACTTTGACCAAGAGTGGTGCCATGTAAACCCATTGGCTACAAGTTAGGTGCTTTGGTAGCAAGATATTTGTCTTGCACTAACTATAGTTCATTCAGAGTTTGTCAAATAAACTTTATGGGTAATTAAGGAAGAAGATAGTGGGTGATTAGAAAGATAAAAGTAGCACATAAAAATAAATCGGTAAATTCTAAACAGTTTAGAGCAAGAAAAGCTCCTGCTTCCAAATTTCATAAGATCGTTTTGAGACTCGTATCTTTGATTATGTTTATTGTCAATTGGATGTATTTTAGTTTGGTGATTTTGACTTTCATCAGCACTAAAGAAGTGCTAGAGAGACTTGTAACAGAGCAATTAGTGGTCCGGGTTCAATGGGACCAAACAAGTTCAATTGGAATTCTTGGAAAAGGCCAAGAAAAGGGGGTTCAATGAATTGCTTCATAAATGTTCACTTAGATTCATAAAATTATGTGTGATTCACTTTAATTCTAAAATTAAAAAAGTATCACCTTAATTTAAATTTTAAAAATTATTCAAATTAGTCCTTATACTACTATTCGTAATAACTTAAATCACTTTTTAAAATTTTAGGATTATAGTGATATTTTCTTAATTTTAGAATTAAAGTGAATCATATATACAATTTCATAGACTAAAATAAACCTTTACTCTAATTATTTCTGATTAGATGTGCTATGTGTAGTGGTACGGTAGTATTTGTTCTTCGTTGTGGAGACAATTATCATCAAGATGACCTCAGCTAGAATGATTGCAATGAAAGCGAAATGGTGACTCTGAAAGTTGATTTCAACTTCGTCAACGTGGCAACGTTGCAACTTAGATATTCTTGCAACGACAGTTAGAAGGCTCACTAGAAGAATTATGCCACGGCCCACGCGCTTCTGAAGTAAACATGGCCTTTCTACTTCAAGTTAAAAATGGCACTCTGAACTCGCCTCAAAAAAATGGTCTGCCAATAATTATGTTAACCAGATTCCCAAAATGATCTGTCAATAATATATCAGAAAATAAATTAATCCCTTAAAATTTAAAAGTCTTATATTGATCTCTCAAAATAAAAAAAAAATAAATTAATCCCTTCATAAAATATTTTTTCAATTAAACCCTAAACCCTATACAAATGGTCAATTTATCCAAATTTTAGGATTACAATAAACTAATATGAAACTTTCAAATCTTGAACAACTAATTTATCTTTTAATATATTTTGAAGAGACTAAAATAGATATTTTGTCCAGTGTTAGTAACCGAACTGTCTAACTCAATTTTAATTTAGTAGTTGTTATTCTTGGTCTTGAGGTCAATTGAACATCCATCAATTAAACAGGAATACCAAGTGTACTCTTACCCCCAAGTGTACTCACGCCAGCTGTAGTGGATTTTTTAGCACCATGGAGGCCATCAGACTGCGATGTCAGAATATATATCTAACTTCTGGGGTGTATATTCACCACAAGGCATATAGCAATGCAATAAAGGCAGCATATATCTAATACAACGAAAAAACAGTAAAGCATTTAGCTGGGAAGAAAAAAAAATAAAAAAAGCCGCACTACCATCTCAGCCTGTTCTTGCCAACTCAACAGGATCAAGTGATTAACAATGGTTCAAGAAATACTATCAATTCCCAAAATACAATCCTGAAGAAGTAACTGAGTCCCCCCAATTTTTCCTTTGTCCCTATCTCGCTTTGTGGTGTGACAGAAAAGTTGAATATCGAAGAGATATGCTTAGTCCCCCAAAGCTGACATTTTCAGTTGATGCCAAGTTACTAAAAACACCTGCCCAATGAGCTCCTTTTCCTTTGTCTACTACATTCTTCAAGATATAGGGTGCCGCCTCCTGCAGATTTTCCAAGCCATGAGTCTTATGATAGAGTACGAGGAAAATGGATTATCTAAGTTAAATACATAGCACAATCATATTATAGCTTGAAGTCGAGGCTACGCAACACGTTCATACCCAGCTGCCTTTACAATCAATATCTAATGTCATTTCCCATTGATAGACTAAGAAAATGCCATTCAAGTTAAGAAAAAAAAGGAGAAGTCACTTCTAATAATACAGTATTTGGATATCCAATTCACCAAAAATTTATACAAAAAACGACAGCAACATTCAAGTAAGCTTCATTCAGCCATTGATAGATATAGACAAGTCAGGAATCAAAACTAATTTTTAGTATATCAATCAGTGCTTTTCACGCCAGTTTCAACGCAGAAAACCAATTTTTATCAAGACAATTATATCAAATAGTCATACACAAAGTTGTCCCAAATTACCTCTTTGGTCGGCTTCGATCTTCTTCATAGTCCATCACTCCACCAGATTCAGAGCAGATCTCCTCATGGCCTCTGAAGTCGATGTCGGCCTGCTTACAGGGTGTAACTTCTGCCACGAAGTAAGTAAGACTTGTCGACCAATATATCCCAACAATAAAGAAACAACATGCAGTTACATGTGTGCATAAATAAGGTTGATACTTCAATCTTATCTTATCCTATAAAACTCCAAACCCTCACAAGGGATACCTTGAAGTTGAAGGCCGCATACAGCAACTATATTATACGGCCAAAACTTAAAAAATGTTATTTTGATTACTATAGAACAATGGGAGCTGTTTGTGCATCATAATTGCGCTCAAAATTTTAAGTTATTAGTAATACAGAGAAATGGGGTTGGCTCATGCATTCAGTTAGTATCTTTACATACTTTACTAACATATGTTTGCTTCCCTCTTTGATAATACTACAATGGTGTTTTCTCATACATGTCTTTCAAAGCCGAAGTCCCTCATCCCATATAACTAACTACATAGAGGGGTCCAGAACTGATCGAACCCAATCAAACTAGATTAAGGGTGCGTTTGCTTTAGATTTTGAATATATGACTGAAAAAGCTGAAAACTGATTTTTTTCATAAGCTGCTAATTTTAGCTTCTCCAAAAAAACTGAAAACTGATTTTTTTTTAAATTTCAATTATTTTTTTAAAATTGTCTAACTGCACAAAAAGTGATTTTTTTTTCGAAAAAAGTGATTATTTGCCAGAATAATCACAAACAAATGCACCCTAAATCCTAAGATTGAAATGGTCTTTCCAGAAATTGAGGACATTCTACATCAGCTCCAAACATATTCCAAAAATAGAGTCCTGCCCCATTTTGAAATGGTCCAGATTGATTTTTAACCAGTCCAGATTGGTAAAAGATATTTTGTTTCAGGGAAGAGCATGTAACGAAAGAAATATTTCCTCATTAAGCTAAACCAAGCCCACCCAAATATGCAGTGACAGTCAGTAACAATAAAAACACGAACGCAGCATAATTACAAAGACATAGCTTCTAAGCCATCATCAGAATAAATATGGGACATAAAATAAGGAGAATATGTGTCTGTCATAATTATGGTTTGACAATCATCTTGGTGTTAGATTTAAGATTGCAGCATGGATACTATTAAGAAGCTGTCAATACTAGTTGGGCTAGATGGTAGTTATGACAACTTCAGGCTATAGTATTAAACTTGTGGATCGGCAGGATTCCAATGTTCCCATGATTAAGATTAAAATATAAAAATGGTACGAGGCAATAGGCACAACTTGCTAAGAAATAAAGGAAAGACGATGTGGATTTGGCTTCCACTACTACAAAATGTGATCAAATTAACTGGCTCCAAAACAACTCAAAACCAAATAAACTATATAGGAAATTGAAGCATGTGTGATGGTAAGTGGACGTGAATACCACACATGAGGATATTCAAAGGCCTCAGTTAGAATTTAATCATTTTTAAGTTGTCAATTCGCTTCATACTTATTTTAAGTTGGAATGCAGAAAATAGTACTGGCATGAGAAATCCATCTTGCACCACACATCCACCAGATAATCGAACAGCAAATCCAGAACATAAAGTAAAAGAAAACTTTGACATACTCGGTACAAATTCTTTATACAAAACCATTCGTATTCAGTCAAAGGGCACAGAAGCTAAGGTAGAAACATTAATTCTGGCATAGAGAGCCATGTATGGGAGAAATTGTACATGTGATCAAAATTACATGCAAACATTTAATGAAATGTTTTCTCATCCGTATATAGGGGGGGGGGAGGTGAAAAAAGAAGGAATAAAAATAAATTCAACCGACCTTGAAAAGGGACTTCTTCACTTCTTCCACCTTCTCTTCCACATCCTTCTTGTGCTTCTTGTCAATTTCACTCATAGCATCAGCCCATTTTATCTTCTCTTGAATTGAAACGAGCAGATTCTCTGATGTAGACAACCTATGTTTCACAGTCATGAACAAAATTTTAACAGTATTTTGAAAGGAAACACTTTACTTAGCATAGGATATTTAAAAAAATAAAAAAAACATGTTGACAACTTAAGAACCAAAGAAGCAAGATTAACAGAATTACAAAAGGAGAAAAAAAAATTCCGAAAATCAAAGCTACATATAGAATACAAAATTGTGACCACTAGATAATTCGAAGTTACCAACTTTAACTTGCTAAATAGACTAAAATATAAGAAGTTCACAAAAGTGTCCATATCCAATAATTCAAAGCTCTAAAATAATGAAGCAAGGAAATTACAAGCTTATACAGATATTGCAACTGTCCAGTATCACTAGCCCATCAGAGAAAGAATAAGGAAATTTAAATATTTTTTCCAGACATAGATAATTGATTTACTGACAAGAAAAATCACTGCAGGTTATTCAAGCCCCTACTAGACAAAAGTCATATTACCAGCTAGAGAGTGTCTGAATCATCTACCCAGTTGACCAGGCCTCAAGTCCCTCCCTGCTGCAAATTGAACCTGAAATCACTGTCAAAGATTAACTAACTTCCTAATAAAAGAATAAAAAACAATATTTTAAAATCAAAAGATTATGATGATGTGGGACAACCTCAAAGCATCGTTGCAACTGATCCAGCTTTCCTCTTACTATTCCCTGATGAGAGCAAAAAAGTTAGAAACATATATACTATTCACAAATTATTGTTACCAAGTTACCAATTTATTAGTTTGACTTTCCTATATCTTCTGGAGAAGGACATTAAGACAAAATGAATATTTATAACATAGATAGATAATCACAAAAAGCAAGTAGTTAAAAAATTAAGAAATGCAAAAATAAAAACTAAGTATCATACCGTAATGGTAAATATATCTATCAAGAAATTTATTTCTTAATTATTATCTATAATGCATTTTATCCTTATTACAAACAATGAGTAATGAATTAAAGTGGACTGAAAGCAAATATGTAAGAATAAGATACATTTCAAGCAACAGCCATATACATTAACAGTAGTAAACAGAGATCAATCATGGGACAATTTTTGTGCTGTTTCCAGATCCCTTTCATAGTAACACTATGGTTTGGATTGTGATACCAAATAGGATTAACACAAATTATTTAATTCATATGCATAGACCTTATATAAGACACAATTCCCAAACATATCCTAAGTGAAGATCTCAGCAGATTTGGTGAGATTAATAGCCTCCCTATGGGTTTTGCTTATGTTTTCTTGCATAATGATTGGAAAGCACCAGAAAATTATGCATTATTCTCTGTCTTTGGTTTCCATTAGACAGATTTTATATTATCTCCCTGCACTCCTCTTTCTTCTATTGGATCCTTTAATTACAGCAGCAATATAAATGATGGTGATTCCATTAATTTTGCCACATTTGAGCAGCAATATACTCTCTGGAAGGAAAGGATGCCTACGCATACATGCATTCATTAATTAGAAAATCTTCAAGTTCACGGACATTTGTCACATCTAACTCCTGCATCAGTTGGTCATAGGGCAGCACCTAAAAATAAAAAACTTATGAAGTTATAAAAAGTAATTGCTTATGCAAAATTCCAAGGACAAGCACTCAAACAGAAAAACCAAACTAAGCAACTTTTGAATATCAATCAACCAGATTATGTTTTAGAAATGAGCATAGAAAAAGAAAGCACAATTTATTTAAAGCATAATTTTTTGGGCCAAAAATTGATCAAACCATCCAATCCAAGCTGATATAAATTATATTGTTTGGATCAATTGGATTTTTAATAAAAATAGTCCAAACCAAACCACGAAAATACTGACTCTGTGCACGTGCTAACAATATAGCAAATTCAATATATCAAAGTTAACAAATAGAATACATAAATACCTTGAATGTCTCTGCCAGTGTAAGAACCGTAAGTTGCTTAAGCTTGAGGATCTGATCAGGTGTCAACTGTGGAAGACGGTCAGCATTACCTGTAAACCACTTAATCTTTTTAATAAGCACAACTAATCTATTTCTATGTATATATATAAATAGTTTCACAAAAGAAAGAAAAGAAAAGGAGGAGGAGGAAGAGGAAAACACAAACACACAAAACAAAAACAAAGGAAAAATGAATTGCAGCTAGATTTACAAATTTTTCTAATGATATTGTTAAAAAATGGGAAACTCTCAGCTAAAAAAAAAATTAGGAAACAATATAAAACATATACTTCAAAGGCTTCTTATATACCACTAGATAATATGCAACACCTAGTGCAGTTCAAAACTAGCAGGATAAGATTAGGAATTTATGAGCCATCCCAAAAAGAAAAATATGATTCTATTCTGGCTTGTATATGTTATAATAAGCCCACGTGTAAAGATAACTCCTCAACAATAGCTATGGGATCCATTAGACTACTGATGTCAATGGCAAATGTCAGCTCAAAACAGCAAGCCAAAAATCAGCCATAGCTATATGGTGGATGATGTTGCGGTCAAAGGAAAAAGCACGGAGGACATGTTAAAAGGCTATCAACTAATAATAATAACAATAGGGGGTTTCTCCAGTACCTCTATAAAATTCAAGGATATTAGCACCTTAGTTATTTATAGCTAAGAATGAGTCACGTGTCCTATTAACCCAAATTTTTTTAAATCTATAAAATCACAACCGTTGATTACACAAAGGATACTGGTATCCCATGGGCATTGAAACAAAAAACATAATAGTAATAAACATAATAGAAACATTTTCTAGCAAGTAGCAAATAAGACTCACTGAAAGTATCACAAATAGAACATAAATGCAAAATAATGAGAAAAAAGCACAAACAAATTATAAGTCATTTTTCATTTTATCATCTCAGTCATCCTCTTCCATGCAGAATATCCTTTCATTCTATCTCATGATGATAACAGCTAGTGGCTGCATTAAATAAAATTCAAAACCCATTTGTCACCATGCAAATGTCAACATATAGTAGTAGATGGTTGCTATTTTACTGATAAAAGGTATTAAAAGCAAACTATTGGAAAGAAATAAACTCAATTATGGTGGCAAAATACCTACAAAATAGCAGACACAATTAAAAGAGTAAATATCCAAAGACATAAACAAAGGAAGAAAAAGAAAAAGAGGTGAATCCTTAGGCTTACTCTTGTAATCACTCCACGTTCCATGTGCAAACAAGCGAAGCATATCAAGGTAGACTGAATTCTCAGTTGCCTCAAGCTGCCAAAAAACACAAGTCAAAAAGTGACAGCAAGACAAGTTTACTTATTACAAGTGCCAGGAAAGATTGAAAAATGATAAGTTGATACAGATGAAAGGAGAAAAAAAGAGAGAATGAGTGTCCTCATATGAAATTATGCATTTCCAAGTGATATAACTCCTTAACATGGCAAATAACCAAAAGGTTAAAAAAAAAAAAAAAACATAGAACAAAGAACAAAACTGCTGCTCTGTTTGGTTTCTTCTCACAAACACTACTTGAAGCATGACAACGGAACAAGAGAAAAATTCTTATGTGCCCTGAGAGTGAAGCATTGCTCTTGCCCGAAGCCATTTATGGTTTGCCATGTCCGACCATAATTCTCCGTCGTCAATTTCCTTAACCATCCAGGCACCCACTGCACACCCACTTAATATCTTCTTAATCACCACAAAGCTGATGGGGCAAACCATGAAGAGATAAGAGCAAGAACAATTCCTTGCTCTCAGAGCACATAAGAATTTCTCAAGGAACAAACAAAGGCCACCAAATCATAAGCTACTCAGTACTTATTCAATTTTCAAAATCCATGGCAACATAAAACCAATACATCAGGCAACATAAAACCAATACATCAAACAAACCTAACCTCCATTTTCCTCAAAACTTTATTCGCTAGCAGAAATGCCTTTTAAGATTTTACTTGCCAGAAGATAGTACCTCAACAAATAATGTCTCCATAATAAAGTATTATTATTAAAAATTACAAAAAAAAAGAACAATTTTAAAAATTATTAGAAAAAAATAAATAAATGATCAATTTTCACAGCACCCTAAACACGAAGAAACAACAAAACCATAAAACAGATATTACAAAAAATAAAACCAAAAAAAAGGCACTATTGCAATCAAGAAGCAGCACTAGAAAGAGGAAGGAAGGAACCAACCTGAAGGAGATTGGGGAGAGCGAGAATCTCGGAGAAGGCGAAGAGGGAAGGGTGAGAGGTGGCTTCGACGATGAGGGAAGCGAGTGCGGCGGCGGAAGCGGCGGAGGAGGAGCCTTGCTTCACGAACGCATCGATCAGCTCCGATTGCTTCTGCTCGATATCCATTTCGATTTTCGGACTTTGGAATTTGGAATGGAAACCACCCCTAGCCCTAGGGTTTGGGTTTGTGTTTGTGAATGAAGGGAATCGCGAAGGGAAAAAAAGAAGAACAAACAAAAGGTTTTGAGTTAGGTTAGGGTTTTCAGATGAAATGAAAATGAGGAATTTAATAAATTTGCAGAGTTTATTGTGGTATTGGGTGCGTGTGTATGAATGAGAACTCGGAGCAGAGCTTCTATTCAATATGTAAGGGTGAGGTGAAGTGAAGTGAAGAGAAGAAGGCTCGCCCTCACGATATATACTTACATATACGTACATAATTACATACAACACTGGGTGTTTATTCGTGGGCAAATATTATTTCAGTACTTAAAAATTAATATCAATTAGATATTTATTTTATTATTATTAGATGTAATAATAATTTCTATTTTTTATCAATCTATCACATTTAATTAGATACCATTTTTTGATATTAAAATAATAATATTTTTATTTGTGTAACCGCTCTCTCTCACTGCCGTAGTATAATAATATAATACATGATTCTTTTTTATACATAGGCAAGGAATATAATATATGATTGAGTGTTCGTTCATATTTGTTTTACTTGAAAATTTACATGTTTTATTTTAGTTCTTGTAACTAAGAAATTAAATTATTTAGTATCTTTTGGCACGTAATTATTTAGTATTTATATTTATAATTATTTTAGTCTAACATTTTAAAATAAGTCAAATTAATTCCTAATATTATAAAATTTGTTAGTTCCTCATTATAAAATTTGAGTCATATTAGTCCCTCAATATATTTTTATTTAATATTTTATCAATTAAATGATGATAAGTAATATTAAGTGATATTTAACATATTATATGTCATCTGAAGTATAATAAAGTTTAAAATAATTTATTTTGATATATAAAATTATACAAAATGAGTCATTTAAGTATTTATTCTAAGTTATAAAATGACTCATTGTTTGTAATTTTAAATATTAAAATAAGTTATTTTAAATTTCATTATACTTCAAATAACACATATATAATAAGTATTACTTAACGTTATACATCATCATTTAATTAATAAAATATTAAATAAAAGTGAAATAAGCTAATTTGACATATTTTATAATATTAAAGACTAATTTAATTCATTTTAACAGTTAGAAATTAAAATGATCATAAATAAAAGTAAAAGAACTAAAATAAATATTAACTCATAAAATTATCACTTGCAAAATTATAAATAAAGATTAACTCATCTGATCAATCTTTCATTTCCACTTATACATTGTGATGGGTTGGGTTTGATTTTCTTGATTCCAAACCACGTTAAGCTTTTCCTTGATCCAAACTTTAACTTTACAAGTAAAATAAAATAAGTATAATCATATCTCTTATAAAATCTTTACAAAAATCTCTCTCTCAATCACACTCGCATTTGGAAGGGGACATAGAGCAACGACACGGGCATCAGGTAATAGCATCAACAAATACAATGAAGGCCATGTCGACTGACTGAGGTATGAGAACTGTCAAATCAACTGTCAATAAAGATGTATGGCAGCTTCAGATTGATTCCGCAAAGATGTTCAATTATGTTTGTGTTTGTGGGGAGGAGGGGTAGAAGAAGATGAGACAATGGTCCATGTTACTCGTGATTGCGTGGCTGCGAGGGAGTCGTATGGGAAGAGAGCATTGTATCTTATCGTATAGACAGTCCTGAAAAACCTTTTTTCAACCTCAGCTTTACAGTTGGTTGAAGGGGTGAAGGTGCCTCTTTCTCTGTTTCTATTGTCTGTCACTCCCTTTCACGGGAAGGAATGAGCTGGTGTTTAATAATAAGACTAAGACTTCATTATTTGACATTGTTTTTGCTGCTCACAATATTGGCTTTGAGGGAGTGGCGAGCTAAACATTATAGACATATTTTAGTTTGAGTTTTAGTTTTTAATTTTTATTTTCAATTTTTTAGAATTTATAATTTTCAATTTTTCATAAATTTCTTCATAAATACTAAAAATCTAAAATGAAACTAAAACTCAAATGAACATCTTTTACTAGCTCCCAATTTGGGTATTCGGAATTTGAGATGGAAATGGACAGACTCTATGTATGTGTGTTTTACAATTGATATATCTTTAAACAATATTATTTATATTTTATATATCAAACACTAAAATACTGAAAATAAAAATTAAAAAGAAAAAATTCAAATAAAAGAAGGCTAGTGTGTCAGGCCCATCATGATCCTCTGGGTATTTATTTCTTTTCGTCCATTCCGTCTTTGCATTTATGTGTAATTTTCTTTCTTGGGCTTAGGCCCTGTTCTTTATTAAAAAGAATTAAACAAAAAAAAAGAAACAGAGCATCGACACATGCCGCTCTTGCCGTGCCTCTCTATTCATAGATGCTTAAATTAAATACCTTTCAATTTTTAAATTTTTTATTTGAATAGATAATTATATTTTTTTATTTATAAAATATTTTATTTAGATGAAGTAATTATATTATCTTGATTTTAACATATTTTATTTAAAAAATATAATATATTTTTTTAAATTTTTTTATTAATAATCAAAATTCAACCTATTTAAAATTAATTATAATGAATTCATATTTATAAATTATTTTAAATTTTATTCATAAAATATTTTTAATTTGAATTATAATATTTAATTATTATATAAATAAAATGAAATGATACATAAATATAACATTATATAATATAAATTGAATAATAAAAAATTTAAAATGTAATAAAATGAATTAAAAATAACATTAAACAAAAATTTCATAAATATAAAGAAATTATAATGGAAGTAATAAAAGTGAGACTTATCAAAATGAGAAAAACTTATACTTGTATATGTAGGAATTTTCAAAATTCTCTATATAGGTAGAAATTAAAATCTTCCGTTTTAGGTAGATAAATTCCTTATTTAAAATTCCTTAAATTCTATAATTTTTTTAATAAATATCCAAACAAGATATTTTATCATGATAAATTTTAAATCATTCAAAAATTATATTTTCTCCTATAATTACTTCATCGAAATGCACACTAAGGCATCATTTTTATTTTTGTTTAAGTACGCTTATGCTTATTTTTATTTTTATGTCCTAATAAATTATTGATTAAATTAACATAAAAGAGATAAGTTTTTTGAAAAAAAAGAAGAAGAAATGAGCTAGCTGTAAGAATAATAATTGATCGATTATGACTTAATGTAAAGTCTTTTCATACACCAATTTGATTAGTAAATTCATTAACATATTTATTCTTATATATAACTTGACTATAATTTTTTTATTTTTCTTCAAACAAACTTTTAAATATAAATATATAAATATTTTTACTAATTGAAAACACTTGTGAAATTATATATTCATTCAAATTTGAAAACAATTTTTTTTATAGGTGTTTAAAAACTTTTAATGAAATAAATTAAATTGAATTCCATTAGGAATTGAATTATCATAATTGAATTCTTATGTTTGAAATAAATTAATAAATTAATTCAATTTCTTAATTTGAAATGAGTCTAAAAATAAATTAATTTAATTATTTTTATTATTTTATCCTTTATTAATAGGTTAGGAATAAAACATTATATTCAAGTAAGATTATTTTGTATTTTTATTTGTTAGAATTCAATTCATATCAAATCACACTCATTTAGATCTAATTTTAATTTCTTAATTTTTTTAGATTTTAATTCTCATAAAAATTTAATTTTTTCACTTAAATTATTTTGAGATATGAAATTTAATTCGATATAATTGAATTTCAGGGTCCAAACGCCTCGCTACGGTGTGTTTGGTTCTGGTAGCTGAAGCGCTTCTATGATATTTGTAGCTGCGTGGCGAAACCTAAGAACGAACAGTAGAGGTATCGGTCGCAGGAGGATCAGCTTTTAATTGTGAAATCAAAGAAGAACGATGGCGAACCAACCAGCCCCCGATTCTCACAGCAACACCGTAGCTGTTCAAGCAACCAACGATGACGCTTCCGCTAGCAAATTGTACCTACCCAACACACATCCCTTTCCAGTTTCATTTATTTATTTTGCATCCAAGCTATGCAAAAAAAAAATTTAAGCATTTGGAATCATGCTATTTGCTTTATGTAATGCTTGTTTTTCTTTGTATGATGGCTTCTGAGCATGAATGTTCATCTGGGTTGTTCTTATTTTGAAGGATTTCTAAGCTTGTTGCATTGTTTTTTGAATTAAGGCATTGAGGTTGGTGTGAAAAATGAGTTTTTGATTGGCCATGATTTATTTAACTTCTTTTGAGTATTCTTATTTAGGATTTTGCACATTCTGTGCCATTGTTGGGTTAACACAGCACGTCTTCGGATAGAGGCATTTGGTAGTTAGTGTTCATACCCCTTTTTATGAAGAGAAGCTGTAATTTTGGATCTCAAGATCCTCTCAAGTTTTTTGTATAGAAAATGAAACTAAAAAAGGAAGTAAATACTCAAATGGGTCCTTGAAAGATTTGTGGAATATCAAGTAAGTCCTTCGAAGACTGTTTACATCAATTTGGTCCTTCATAATATAAAATAACCATTGTTTTAAGGACCAAATTGATGTCTAAAAATATATTGGAAGACTGAATTGATGTCCATTTTAAACATTGAGGGGTCAAATCGATTTGTCACATAAGTCTTTGGATTTTTTTTTTTGAATAAATCTTTGGAGGAGAAACTTTGAGTGTTTACTCTAATAAAGTGAGAGGTTTTGTTTAGTTGTTGTGAATTGTTCCACCCTTTCTACCCATTATTTCTTCTGCCCTTGTTTAGATTTTAAAAGTAATAGAATTTTCGTCATTCACTCTTTCTTAAGTATTTAAAGCTTCATGTATTTGGTGTTCTTCTTCTTCTTCTTTTTCGGTTTCACCAGCCTTCGTGCTTTCTATAAAACATGGCTTGTTAAGGGGTGTGGCAATTGAAAAGTTGCATTGACACATGTAAACAAGAGTATGATGGAATGTGTGTGTTAAGAACCACATGCTTTCGAAAGGACAATTGACATTTCATTTTTCAATTTGAGTATCGCTTCAAAGTTCGGATGATGTTGATAGTATTCTCATCCATTTCCAGTCCTCAAATTTCAACTTGCATTTAGCTTCTCTCAAAGTTTAAATGAATGGTTGATGTTATTCTTATATGGTGAATACTTACTCTCCATTAGGTCATGTGTGAAGAAGGGATACATGAAAGATGATTACATTCACTTATTTGTTAGAAGGCCTGTGAGGAGATCTCCAATTATTAACCGTGGTAAGCTTTAGATTCTTTAAAGAATTGACTTGTTGAAATCTTGGTGCTTCAAGTATCTACCCTCCAACTTCTTAGTAGTCTTTTGATGTTTTGTTTTTTCTTTCACTTTCTTTCTGAGTATGAAGGTTACTTTGCTCGTTGGGCTGCTCTTCAGAAGCTTCTCAATCAGTTTCTTGATGTTGAGAAGAAGGCAGATGAAAATGACCCAATAAAGAAGCAAATATTATCACTTGGAGCAGGCTTTGACACAACATATTTTCAGTTGCAGGTGCTTGGGTTTCCTTGTGACTTGTGAGTTGTCACTTGTCAGCATACTGTGCTAGTTGTACTTAAATGTTAATCTGCTCCAACCTTCCTGTAAAATTATAAGTTTGCTGTCATTTTGGATCCAAGTAGATTGAGTGAAGGTTTGGGGTGAAGTAATATTGATCCGAAGCTTTTTTGCATTTCAATACCATTGAAATTTTGTTATTGGGTTTTAACTGGACATTGGAGCACTTTTGATTTCATTTCTTGTTGGTCATTCTATGCTAACTGCCTGCTGCTTTTGCAATATTAATCTTCACTCTGATACAAAAGACATTGAGAGCAATATTAATCTTTTCCTTTTCCAAACAATATTAATTTTTGACAGAATGTCATACTGTGATACCCAAAACCATGAATTATTGTGTTTCTTGAGTTCTTGTGCTATGTATGTGTAGTCTTTGCTGATAACTGCTTATTCTTCTCCTTTTGTTTTTATCCTAAGGGTGAATGTAACTTCCCTTCAAAAATCAATACTCTGTGGGTACATATAGAAGCTTGTAATAGATGAGGATTTTTATTTGTCTGACAGAAAGATGAAGAGATATATTAACATGGGTGAATAAATAATGTTAAATTACTAATTTCCTGTTAAATTTCACGGGTTTTGGACTTGATATTTTCTTATATTTTGAAATTGTAATTTGAATTAGTGAATAGTGAGTGGTGGAATGTTTCAATACAGATAGAGATAAGTATGTAAGACTATCTAGGACTTGTGAAATCTTGGTGAATAGCACCTTTGCTTTTGCTTCTGCTTCTAGTCTTCTTCTCCTTTGTGTTTCATATGTTTTTTTTCTGGGGGTTCCAAAGATAATAAGGTTGCTTTTATACTATAGCCTCCATGTTCTTATTGAGATGCGACTCTAAATGTGGAAAGAAAGTGTAAAGCTTTGTACTTCATTACCATGAGTTCCTGTTTTCTTTGTATCCTTTTGCATAATTTAACTCATCTATGTGCTATGATGTATGCCAATTAACAGTTGTAACTGCAATGCTAAGGTCTTTTCTTGACAGGATGCGGGGAAAGCACCATATTTATATGTGGAAGTGGATTTTAAGGAGGTAGAAACTTGAATACCTTTCCAAGGGTTTAGTTGCCAATGCTGCCTTTATTTGTTTATGGGTTCTGAGTTGGATTGACCTTAAGTTTTTCAAGAAATCATGAAATTACTCTCTGGTTTGACTAAATATGTATATACAATTGCAAAATCAAGTAAAAAAATAATTGTGTTTTTTTTTCAAATCTTAAGTTTTTAGTTGCCATTATCAATACAGAAAGTTTAACTAATACTGTTTTTGTGATCTAGGTAACTAGTAAAAAGGCAGCCATTATTGAGACTTGCGATCAATTGAGGAACAAAGTTGGAGAAGCAGCAGCCATATCAAGAGGTAAGTGGTGCTGATGATGCTTTATATCAAAGTACATTCTGTGATGGTTTATATCTTTTTGTTATTGAAATGTCCTTTATTTTTTGGGTGGCTCATGGTGCCAGTACGTTAAAATTAAATACAAGTAAAAACATTCACACTCTTTAACAGGGCGTTTGGAAACCTTTAATAAGATGGAATTGAATTGAATTCTTATGTTTGGAATGAGTCAATAAATTAAAGAATTGAATTCAATTTATTGATTTGGAATGAGTCTAAAAATGAATTAATTTAATTGTTTTTACTATTTTATCATTCATTAATAAGTTAGGAACAAAACATTATATTCAAATAAGGTTATTTTGATATTTTTATTTGTTGGAATTCAATTTTCACACCAAATTACACCCATTTAGGTCTTATTTCAATTCCTTTGTTTTGTTGGATTTTAATTCCCATGGGATTTCAATTCCTTTACTTAAGTTGCTTCCAAAGTATGGAATTCAATTCAATTCTTTGATAGAATTGAATTCCAAGGGTTTACAAATGCCTTGTATATTTTTCAAATATTACATGTTTTGTTGCTTTAGTTTTACAAACAGTTGCCCTCACCAATTGATTGCACAGAGGGATAGGGAAATGCACAATGACTAAAATACAGGTTCCTCTGAAAGTATAGGTTCTTGTAGCAGCAATCTATGTACCCCATATCACAGCCATGGATATCTCTAGTAGTTCCTCTTAAGTAGGTTTCAACAGCATAGTCAGCAATCCACTTGGTTCTGCATGAAAGCATGAGGATCTGATACTAAGAAATGAATAGAAACAAAGGGAGAGAGGACCAGTAAAATTGCATGGGAATGTACCCCACTCTCCTCATAATGCTGCTGTCACATTGATTTTGTACTTGCATTGTTCCTGGACTTGATGAAAAAAACTGTTGAATAGACCGATAAGTCAGATGTCAGAAGATTAGAGATAATTTGATTCTGCCACTAAGCCTCATCTCAGAACTACGAACCTTTAATAACTCATTTGATTTGTACCACTTAAGAATTAAATCAACATGATCTTTTCACTGTTATTGGTGGAAGCATCAATACTGAAAATTAGCTTGCATGATTATGGCTGCTATGAACTGATGCTTGCAATGTCTCATCCTTTGCTAGAGAAAGGGGAGGTGCTCAGTGATCACTACAAATTAATTCCTGCTGATTTGCGTGATGCACAACAATTAATTGATATTATAGCTCGAGCTGATATGGATCCGAGGTATGTATTGGGAGTCATCTCTCTCTTTCTCTCTTGTACTGTTTTGAAATTATGTTTTCATTCAGATATAATTGACAGTTTGTTTGAAGGCATCAGCCCTTTCTTGGAAAAAGATGAAAATAATAAGTAAAATAAAACTTTTGGAATCTTGAGGTACTACAATGAAAAGGATTTTAATGGCTGATATCTTATCCTGTGTTTTCTTTTCAGTACTTCTTTCTTTCTCTACTCTAATGAATTTCGTTTCTTGTTTGTTAGAAGCAATACTTTTGAATATAGTTATGCGATGTTGTGTTTCTTATACAACTTACAGTTATACAAGTTCAAAACACTTTGAAATGCCTTTGCCCATTGGATCATATTGTTAATAATATTGTTAGAACTTGCCAGCATCTGCTGGTAAAAGAGATGAAGATAAATAAAAAGGAGCTCATAGAATCTGAAGTTTCTAAAACTGAAAGTGAATTTAAAGACATTACCTTCAAATTTTGTAAGTGGAAAACAAATTGCGTTCCTTTATACAGCTTATAATTATATGTTTTGGAAAGTGAAAAAAACAAAATGGAAAGAAAGCAAGTTTGAGCATAGCAAAAGGGTCTGTTTGGTTACTGTTTTCATTTTCTGTGTTTTCTATTTTTAGGATTTTGTAAAGAAAATATTAAAACAATAATGCTAATTGATAAAATCATGCAATTTTTTTGGTTTAATTATAGTTAATTTTCATGTGTTTCATGATCATGGAACGATACATTGATTCCTTCTAATATTGTTATCAGCCTGCCGACTTTTATAATTGCAGAATGTGTTCTGATCTACTTGGATCCTGATTCAACTCAGACAATTGTCAGCTGGGCATCCCAAACATTTTCAACAGCTGTATTTTTTCTTTATGAGCAGGTTACCACCTGGATAGTTTCCGATTCCAATTCTTTTTTATGAGAATAAAGTAGGATCTTTGTATTATATGGTATTTTTTAACAGATCCACCCAGATGATGCTTTTGGGCAGCAAATGATAAGAAATTTGGAGGTATGGATGTCATAACTTTGATTGATACCATGGTGTTTTAGATCCATTTCAAATTACCATTGGAAATGTCTGATCTGAAAATTTCTTCTCACTTAAACACATACATATTTGCATTGCAATTTATTTTATTTTTCTCATTGTTGTATCTTTGTACCTTTGTTTTTGTTCATTGTTCTACTTTTACAAACAAAAAACTGCTGTTATTTTATTTGGCGTTGTTTGATCCATGTAGCTGATTATACTAGTGGGGAAAATGCTTTGTTGTTGTTGTTGTTGTTGTTGTTGTTGTTGACTTTGTATATATTTTAATTCACCCCTCAATTACTCAATTATTTCTCAACACATTTGCTTAATTGAGTAATTGAGTATGTCTGTTTGATTAGGCTCCATGAGTCTATATATGCTAAGCGCAAGGTTTACTAGTGTGTACAGGACTAGGCAGTAGGCACAGCCCACATAATTAAAGGGAGATCCAATTTTGTACCATAAATGCCCAATTTGGAAGCTCACAAAGTCATTGTTGCTTTGAGTCATTGACTATATTTTGTTATTGTAATAGATATAATATGAGTTTGCATAAAATGAAAAAGAACTATAAAAGGAAAAAAAAAATGTAACAAGAGATGAAGGTGGATAAGAGAATTAGAAAAAAACCATGTTCAAGGAATTGGTAATACATGCTCTGTTATGTTCAATTTAGCCAAGTTAGCCTCTTGAACATTTACTTTGAGTGAAGGATTTGTTCAAGCTTTTGGTCTATAACTATACTACAATCTACATTGAGTTCAAGATTGATGAGTTAATGCTATATGATTTATGTATTTAGGTGTAATTTTGTCAATATTCCTCATTTATTTCATGGATAATAGCATATGTTCAAATGAAAATGGGATTCACTTTTTGTCCCAAAACATGATTTGTGCCTGTGTCAATTTTATGTTTATTTTATTGCTTTTGAGTTTGACTGAATCATTTTTGTTCAGAACTATCCTCTAATGGACTGTCATGCATCCAATGTTTGTGTGTAAAAGTTGCTTGGAGGTTTCTCTGAGTGGAAAAATGAACTTATACAACTTTATTTGAAACATAAAAGGTCAATGTCTATATGATGAGCATTAAAGTTATGTGTCCAAAATCCTTGGCTTGATAGATTCATAGATAATATAGTCATTGATGTGTATGAAACCAGAATATGATTTGTCTCTCCTATGGTGTGACAGAGTCGAGGTTGTGCTCTCTTGAGTATTTATGCTACACCGACTTTACATGCAAAGGAAAAATTATTTCTGGACCAGGGATGGCAGGTATATCATGCCATTTTAACTTGAAAAGAAGCCTTTCTTTTGGTGTTTATGGTGTATCTGATATATGATGCAATTTCCATTACGGGAAAGAGTTTAGATTATACAAAAAATGGTTGGCAATCTGCAACTCATTAATGGCTCTTCCAATTTGGATGAAAAATTCTCGTTTAGAGATTATTGATAATTGATATCATTTTTGTCATTCAAGCTCATAGTTTCTTAATTAATTCACATCAATAGATTTTTGTTGGTGAAAATTGTCTTCAATATCTTAATTGAGCACGGTTATGGATGAGATCGACTGCTTTGTGAGATTGGCTAACCTTCAGCAAATTATAGAGTATTAATCCTTTTGTATAGGAGAAGCCATGGATTTATCTAATACATCTTTTTGGCCCCTGTTAAAAAAATGTGTTCTCTCATTTCATTTTTCGCAAAGGAGGCTTGTGACCCGATGCGGAAGGGGCATAATAGGCTTAAAGTAAAAGCAGCATGGCTTGGCTGAGATTTTATATGGGAATCAAGTAATATGAAGGGGAGTTGGTGCTGCTAGAGCTACGGCTCTTGGGCTTCATTTGTATTCTCATAAAGTGATGGATTAGATAATTTGAGACAGCAACAAGTTCCACTTGAAACACAATTTTCGGGATTATTACTTTTTTATTAAATTTCACTTTTTCCTCATTTTGATGTTGATTATAAAATCATCTTGTATTCTTTACCGATGTCTAGTTATTCTATCACTAACATATCAGCACTCTTATGATATTTGTATTTTGTCTGTATCAGAGGTCCGTTGCCTGGGACATGTTGAAAGTTTATAGTGATTTTATTGATGCTCAAGAAAGACGCAGGTATTCTTCTGCCAAATCAGACCTGGAAGATTGCGTGATAAATTTACAAATTCTTTGGTGATTGCTGATGTTTTGATGCTAAAGCTGTTATGTCTAGCTGTCATGGTGATGACAAGGTGCTAATTATGTCATTGATACTAACTGGAGATACTTTATTGTTTAGGATTGAACGGTTGGAGTTGTTTGATGAATTTGAGGAGTGGTACATGATGCAAGTGAGTTCATTTCTTTATTTCTGATTTTATTTGCTATTAAGTGTCTGAATTCTGTTAGGTACGTTTTACAAGGGTGGGTCTAGTCCAGATTTAATCCTCTCTCTCACACACACATTTTAAGCAAGGGTGCTAGTTGTAGTTGCCCTTGTTTCTTCTATTTAGGAACCCCTGGTCAGAGATTTAATGTTAACAGGAATTTTTGAATGTAACCATTGCTCCAGTTTGGTGCAAGCAATTGGTGGTTATCTGACTGACAATGAGCAACATTCTTTGTCCCCAATGGGAAAGAGTTCCTCTTTTGTTATTCCACTGCTGCTATCTGAATTGTCTTTCCTTGCTACTGATTTTCAGGAGCACTACTGCGTGGCTTATGCAATCAATGACGCCATGGTATGATCTTGGTCTGTTTGGTCATACTTGTTCTGTCATATCTAGCAAATTTGTTAAAGAATCTTCCATTTACTGTATGAGAAGGGAAATAATTGACCATGTTGTTATAACATCTTGCCGGGTTGAAATTGGATACCAAATTACTTTAAGATAAATGTTATTTGTAGTTACATACATAAGACTTCAACTATATCTCATCCACCGTTAGATGGGTGGAAGTATATTAATTGCATTTCCCCTATTTCCTACATTCCTTAATGTATTATGGGAGTTTCGAGGGACAAAAGTGGATAAGTATTTACTCTCTTGGTTGCCTTTTTTTCCATGATGCAGGGTCTTTTTGGTGATTTTGGTTTTGTTAATGACAAGATTGTGCCCCATTCCTCATGAAGCACGAGGATACACTCCCATAGCACATATTTACATTATATATTTTTCGTGCCATATGTGGTTGTAACTGTTAATACAGGAAATCTTTGATGGTGACACGTGCCAGCTCTTTCCGCTGGAGGTTGTTGTCTAGTAAAATTGTTCTCATGGCAACTTGTTAGTTTTTCTATTCCTTTTTTTCTTTCAATCAGAATTCAGCCAAATGGATGATTAGTTTTGTGAATGGACTTCTCTTCATGTATTTTTTATTTGACACAATGCACAGATACTTTCCCTTTTCTGCTAGCTGTTTGACATAGAAAACGTGGTGGTGGCCCCCCTCTCATCATCTCATGTTGGGGGATATGTCCATAAGGAAGAAATATGAAAACAGTATCCATTTCTTGTTTTTGTGTTTTTTCAAAAACAGTGTGTCTCGGAATCATTCTGCATGCCCTTTTTGTTTCTTTCTCTTTTGGAATGAATAGAGTCATTGGGATGATAGATATGGGGTTTCATTCAATGAGGGGCTGAGGCTGATCACCGGCGATGTACTTTGTCTGAGGAAAGTTTACTTAATTTGTTTGATGTGTTTTTTAAACTGCGACTTGAGAGAGAGTTCTGAAAGTCTTTGACAGTTGTTCAGAGGTTCATTCTACCTAGATGATTCAGATGGCAAATAATAAAGGAATATGGTTCTTTTTTTCTCCTTTCTTGGAGAATGGATTTTTATTTCCAATTCATAACAATAAAAAAGAAACATATAGAAAGATGCAAGGTAGGCAAACAAATGGAAACCGTTATTGTGAACAGCAGTGCATTGTTTATTGCCCCAGGTCACTGCAAACTACAGTATGTTACACTCTTTCACACTTTCAGTGTAGACATATATGTGGTCATTTAATTTAATGTGTTTGGATTAGTTCATTTTAAGTTTAAAATAGTTAATAATCAATAGCATTCTGAAACAATTTAAACAAATAAGGATGTGTTTGGTTGATGGATAAATATGGACGTAAAAATTATATAGTTGAGTTTTATATGTAAAATAATATATGATATTCACCTATGAAATTTTAATTTTATTTTTGTCCTCTAACCAAACATGCCTAGAGTTAGTGAGCTTGGAAAACACCTCACGTCATAAGGAGAACTTTCAAGAGATTGTGACCGCTATTGTAGCATGCAACATTGTTATTTCATGAAAGTTGTAACTAGACATATAGAAAAGTTCCCTCCGTAATAATCAATCAATAATGATCTACAACATTACAGTTATTTTTATGACGTTACTCTAATACTTAGACTGAATAATCCTATGGTACTTTTACTATATGCTTATCATTCCCAAAGCAGCATGTTAATTCTTTCAAATGTTTTATTTACAACATTGCAAAATACAAACAAAATATATTAAAAGAAATTAGCAGCGAAAAAAAAAAATATATATATATATATATAAAGAAATAAATAATGGGGGTATGGTGTACGTGAACAAGTGGATGGATTAGGCCCACTTGAGTTGCTTTGGAATTTTAGTAGTCCTATACTCCTATTTATTCAGAAACATGGACCTTGTATATATAGGAGGTGGGGTTAAAAGATAGGGTCGCGTCTACCTTTTTTGAAGTGAACAGCTGCATCATGTTCTCTGGATTGATGTGCTGCTGCTGCCCCACCACCACATACATAGCTCTTTGATATCAGCTTTTTATGCCCTGCCCGCTGGATCAATAACACCTAAGATTATGGATAATAGCAGCAGCTTGTTAGTGCAGCTTTTAAAAGAAAAGATTAGATGAATAATTGTGTGAATAAATTATGTAATGAATGTTGATATACAAGCTATATACGGATTTCAGTGTAATGTTATTAATGTAATTTGCATATTAAATTAACGTGCTGGTGACCCAAACAATTGAATCGTGCTGTTGGTGAACCGATATGACCCGAGTTAGATCAATCGAAGTACAATATATAAACTCGATTCCATAAAATGGTGGTCCAAGAAAATGAAGTGTCTTACAAATAACATGGTGATTATTGATTAACAAAATTTGTTCTGGTCTCATCATGACCTTATTTGCTTGTATTCATGTATTTTGGCCATGGTAGTCGGAGTTCTTTTTTTTCTTTTTTTTGATCAGTTCTTCTCTCCAATTCTAGGCTATCTGTTTTGAGAGGAGTTTACAATGCTAAAAAAATATTTTTGAGGACCCATGCTTAAAAATTTGTCATTGCTGCCCATATTATTGGAAGATCATATGCCAAAAAAGTAGAAGAGAAATGTTAAATGGTGCGAATTTTTATTTTTGTAAAACAAACACTATTACTATTTTGCATTTAGTGTAAGTAAACCTCTTCTCTTTTTGGCCCATAAATGTCGGACCCATCCATGTATTCTCATAGTCATAGCTTGTTCGTAACCTTTGGACGAAGTTACTTTCACACCGAATAGCACCACTGTATTCCCATTTTTTTCACATAAGGTTGCCACATAATTGAGGAAACAAAGAGGGTATTCCCGATTCCCTCTCATCTTTTATTATTATTATTATTATTATTATTTTCTTTCTTTTATTTTTCTCTATTGTTTTGGCAGCATTTAATTGTCAAATTTTGTTTGTGCTTAGGTTATAATGATTTCAAAGCTCTTTCTTACATAGTTTGTATTAATCGGATGTTGTAATTTTCCATTTTGCATTAATTATACACATCTAGAGCAAGAATTTTGTTGTTGATGGAAGAAGAATTGCCTTGTGAACATTGATAACTATATGAATCCCGGTAGAAGCTGACCTTGTGTAATGTGTACCTTGCTGGCTGGTAAAACAAGATTCAATTTCTTGATCGTTTAACATGTGATAATATATATATATATATATACAAGAGTCTACCTACTAGAATTGGCTGGCTATCACGCTAGTGGTTGAACAAACAGTCCTGAAAATTGTACGAAGAATACGATACATATATTTAAAGCTAATTTTGGATTCTCACAAAATGGAAACGATATATAGGTGCATGGTCATATTGTGCACAGATTCTTAATTCACACTATGGGAAATCTAAAACCCAAAATTTTTTAAGTATGTGTGACATTAATCATAGAATATAGATGAAAATGTTTTGTTTATCAATTTAAAGCCTTTGAAACTCATGTAGTAGAACTGTCTTTCATGCAATTATCGACATTATTTGTGTAGATTAATTAATAATGATAATAAGGATTTACATAACATAAATTGCATCTTCTAGCAATGGATGAGAGTTTATGTGTAGAATGGTGAGATTTATATAAACTGTTATAAATTAGCCCTTTAGTTCGATCATGTGATCATATATAATTAGTGTGTTCGTGTACGTATTGTTAGCATTTCAATTAAGTTCAGGTTAGATACAACATGGCATTTAACGAACGAAAATTAGCGAAAGATCAACTAACTTATTACAATGTTCTTAACTTTAGGGATAAAAATCTTCACAAATTTCCTTTTTAGGACTAATCTATTAAATCTCAATTCTTTCGAGAACCATAATATAATCTATATTAAATATATTCCAAAATTATATTATTTTTTTTATGCTTCAATATAAATTTGGCAAAAAATGTTATTTATACTATATAACTTTCCTAAACTTCTTTAAAGTGAAATCGCAAAGATATTTTCATTTTTTAAAAATGTCTTAAAAGGTGATATATGCTCGGGATTTATATCAAATGAACAATCTAACTTTATTTTGGAGTAATTAATTGGTATTCCAAGATAAGTTCCATTGAAGCGTTTGGCAGCATGTGCTTGGAGAAAGTGGGTGAGTCTCGTGTGGTCATGGTGGGGTGTGTAAGCATCACGCTTTGCTTACACACCTTTAATTTTTGGCCTTGTCTCAAGAAAGTCCACCATATCTTCACCTCATTGATGGATGAGATTTTTTCTTCTTTTCCTCTCTTGTTTTTATGCTTTTGTACTGTGAATCCATCTCGTCCCATTGGAAATTTTGCACATACTACAGTCTTTCTAAAAATTCATGATGAATTTGTTCTCCAAGAACAATCATTCATGAGGAAATTAAATATTTATTATGTTTCATTTATCAATTAATATATTAATTTTATAGATTATTATTATTATTTTTTTTTAACTTTTGAGGTAATAATTTATATGTCAAATAATAAATGAATTGGAGTAGATATTTTCTATTGTTCTTTGACACAATTTTTTTGAAAGTAAAATGAATGAATATATATATTGATTATTTTGGTCTGTAGATAGCTAACTAATCAAATTAAGTTACTTCACAAGGCATGCATTTAATAAAGCTTGTCAAATAATCACGCATGTCATATTTTGTGTGTATAGCTTGGTTAAAATTTGGGAGATTATTCTCTATGGAATAATCTAAATGATGCTTCTACATGTAGTGAAAACACAACTTTATCCCCTCAGAATTGAAAAAAGGCTTTTCGCCCTCAAAATTGTCTTGCTACCAAAATTATTATTATTATTATTATTATTATGTTATTATCTTTCTTGGTTGTTTAGATCATTATTAACATATAATAGTGCTACATATATGTAATTATAGAATTTTTTTTCAAACTATGGTATAAAAAAAATAAAAGTCTCTATTTCTCGTGGAAAGATCCTCTGCTGAGATTATATAGCACCAACATCAGTTAACTTATTGGCATCAACCTAGCATGATCCCATCGAGAAAAAGGCCGGGGCGAGGAAAAATTTTCCAAAGGTGAGATGGAAAATTGACCATTATAATTGATAAAAAATAAAATAAAAAGGTGAAGATAAAGAATACTTTGATCGAAACCTCAATATGCTTTTGTGGAGAATTGGATACTCTCCTCCTAAGTGAAGTGATCAAAGCACTGTGGGGTTCCATGCATGTTCTAATTGGAAAGTCCAAAACAAAGGTGAAAAAGATTAAGTCCTTTAGTTCACACCGTTAAAATTAACGGTAGGAAGCCATAGACAAAGTTAACTTTTTTTATTTTAATTATTTTTAGGCCAATTGAATGCAAAGAAAAAGGTGTGTGCATGTGATGTGTATTGAAGTGGAAGGTTGGAATGCAATAGACTTTGTGAGTAGGAGAGATCATGAGGATAGATATGAAACAGTAGTATTTTGGTCACACATTATGAGATATAGAGACAGTTCGTATGTATCATTGGATGAGATGTGAATCTCAAACAAATGAAGTTTAAACCAATCCAATAGTAGATAAGAGTGTCCTAAATTGATCCCACAATGGTAAGGACAAATAACTCTCTCTGGTTTTGAATTTCTGCCTTCATCTCTCACTCTTTGCTTTATCATTTGCTTTACTACAAAAAAAAGTTCCACTCATTGGTGGAATATTCATGGACGCTGGTTATAACATTTCAGCTTCCCTCTTTCTATATGCTTTGTCTAGCATGTATTTCATCTTTTGATGAATGAAAAGAAAAGGTATGAAAGGTATCAAAAACAATGTGGGAAAGTATGATTGAAAAATCATATTCAAGAATCAAGAAGTTGATCTATTCAATATCCATCCATCTAGGCCATATTAGATTAAACTTGCTTTTTTTTTAATGGTATTTTAAGCAAAGTTTTTTTTTCTTTTGATATACCAATGGATACATCCTTGTGCAGTTATGTGCAATATTAATAGTTGTGATTTGATTTTTTCTTTGATAGATTTTAAAAACTAAGGTAATGGGACGTGTAACTCATTTTTTAACTACAAATAAATAAAATATATTGATACTTTTACATTTTATAAAAGTATTGGATAAACACCATAAACATAAACTTGGAATTTGATTTCTGCTTCATTCACCTAAGGCAAAGAATGAGGAAATCTCTCATGTGTAGATGTTGATCTTGGTTTCACACTTTCCAACAGCTTCAAACTATCTTTATCAACCCCATTTTACTGTTTCTATTCTTCTTTTCCTGCAGAATACTCTTTAAAGGATGCTTGTACAAATGCTTTCTTTTGACGGGGATGCTTGTACAAATGCTCACAAAGTAGCCATGCTCGTAAAATTTCGTTTGGATACACTTGTTTACTAGAGACTTATTGTGTGTTTAAATTTGAAAATTATAGTTAGAATTCGTGAAAAATAGAAAATGTGGATTATAACATTCCATTATGGAGATTAATTAAGAGGATAATGTCAATCAATAAATAGAGTATGACAAATATTTTTTCTCATTCTAAGAGCATCTAAAATTTTTTCAATATATAATGATTAATTTAGAGCGTCCATTTGGGATTTTTTCAGTTGTTTAATGTATCGTGTGCAAAATAGTATGGCATTTAGCTAGTAACTACCGAGGAAAAAAGGAATGACATACGAAAATTTTCTTCAATAAATAAATATAAGAACGAAAATTTTCTGAGCACGTAAAAAGTTTCTTTCTATAAAAAAGCATAAAATCTAATAGCAACCCAAGTGACCCCCTTTGTCAAGAAAGTAGTCAATTGAAGCAAAGTTTTTCCGAATACCAAACTAATTTAGTGGCCTCACAATCCCTTTGTGATGTGTGTGCTTCCTCCTCATTCTCATGAAAGACCACAAGATAGATATTCTCACCTAAATAATAATGTCCAAAAGGAAAAAGACGAAAATAAAAAAAGAAGACGGTAAATTTTACTAAGAAATGGAACTTAGAATGTCATTTTTCCATTGAAATAATTAACTCTTTGGTCCCCAAATTGAAGAATTATCAAATGTGAGATCAGAAAGTTCCACAGAATCGAATTATAGTTATCATGTGGTAGTCTACAGCTTCGAACAGCAAGGCATATTTTGTTGTATTGTTAGTGTGAACCAATCAGCAAAGGAAAAAGGTGTTTTGTTAGATGTGGTTGCCAAGCAATCATGATGGTGAAGGGCTACACAATAACGAATGAATTGAGTGATCAGAGTAGGCCTCTTGTTTTATAGTTTAAGTAATTTACTAACCTTTCACGACAAATATTATATATATATATATATAGTCGAATCCATCAACAAATTAAACTTGAGGATATTTCATTTAAGAGGCGGTCTATGCCATTTTCTTTTCATATTGAATTTCTTGGCTTTATCTCGTACATTTGTGCATAGGAGAGTAGATGACAAATTAAATAGTTGCACTGTTGATTTCTCAATTTTGTTCTTTCTTTCTTTTGTTTTTATGTTTTTTTTAGAGAGAGAGAGAGAGAGAGAGCAGGATTTTTTTGGTTTGGGAGAGAGGGGGGTGGTTAATAGTTAAACTTCGATTTTGTGGACAACATTCATTGTATACCTAGTCAAAGATAAGGTATATTATCCTTCACCAAAGGCCTTGCAGAGATAAAATAGGGTAACAATGTGCAATGCAGGAAATAACAATGATGCAGTGTGATTGAGACTAGCTTTTCTAATTTTTTTATTGAGTATGTGAAAGTATTCCCTTGAGTGGAGAAACCTTAAAGTAAATTGAGAGTAATAGTTTTAATGATTAAGATCTGATTTGAAATTTGTTAAATAATATTCGAGTTTCGATCTGAGCAACTATATGATTATATATTCCATACGTGTTATATCTTTATTGGGTTAAATACAATGTTATATATGAATTATTTCTTTGAGGGTGACGCTAATTTCTACAATTCTACTTAAAGATTATTGATTTTTTGTTATACATAAAAATGATTGATTTGACTTTAATAGGTTTTTTTTTAAGTGAAATTTGAATTCTTAGGATGTGTTTAGATGGGATAAAAATAAGGGTTTGGATTTCGGCCCTCTTGCATACTAAAAAAAATTAGAGTAAAAAAATTGTATCTGAACTTTATGCATGCATAAATTAATTTTTTTAAAAAATTATTATTATATTTTGAAATAAAATATTTTATTAATTATAGATTATAAATTTGTTACTTCATTTCATTTCAAGATTGATTTTTTTGGAGGGCTTTCACCAACGAGCTAAGTAACACGTGTCACGAACACTTTATGACAATATGAAGGATGATGGATGGATAACAATACAATTTTTTTTGCGTTTTCAAAGGTAATTATTTCGGGATGTTACATTATTAAAGATTGTTACTTCATCACAAAAATAGCTTTTTAGGTGGTTTTGCGAAAAAGTAACATCAGAAATGCTTATTAAGAATATGATGCATAATTAATTAAAGTAGTTTTTTTTTTCGTTTTAGTAATTATTTGCGCCATTTCATATCGAAACTTACAATTTCGTAAACTTCTTGTTTTTTTTTTCCAAACCACTGTTATCTAGAGTTTACTAAATTTTAAATAATTTAGTTTAGGTCGGGTCAGTTTATTACATATACAACCATTATTTAGTGGCTTTTTTACAAAAAAAAATAAAAATTAATAGATCTACATTCATTCTGATATTATTTATCAATATACACCATTTTTTAAAATAAAGCAAAACGGCTGATAGCGAAACAAAATATAAAAATTATACGTTTGACTGCTAAACGAATGATAGGATGTGTCAGTTCATGAAACGGCTAACTATACAACGTAATAAGTGCTTTGGACAAGATCATTGCAGTGTCAAAATCCTCTAATACGACGAGGTACTAGCCGTTTAAGTAATACATTCAACACGACTGCTATAAAAAGCAAGGTCCTTTTCATGGTGGTTCTCGCCGTTGTTGTTGATTTATTTGTTTTTCCTGTCTTAACCTATCAATATTGGTAGTCGATATACTATTTGAATTATTTTTTTATTTCTTGCATGTAACTTGTGAAAAATTTAAACATTGAAGCTTAGAAGCGTCATAGATAAACAAACAGTAATAAGTGGAGGATTTTGACTGCAAAACTAAACTTCATTTTGCAAGTTTTAAATTATCTCATAATTTTAATGAACAACCATAAAAAAATCCCCTGCCATTTTTTTTTCCGACACTCACTCAACACACAACAAACAATTTTTCCTCACACCTGCTTCTCACTTGGTATTCGTTTGTGAGTGGTTTTATAGGCAGCTTGTCCCAACTAATACGCTAGGCAGTGGGCCGTTTGTGGGCATAAAACGTTAAGATACCAAATGTTTTTTCATTTGCAAAATGGCTAGTAGTTGGTCGAATAATGCCCACCTCGCGGGCCACGCAGTATGTGAATACGTTGCACTTTTTAACGTGTCATCAAGCAAATTGTTTGACAGCTAAACTTCAATTAAACGTTTTATGGGATGGATTTCGTTAAACTGAGTCATTCAAAAAATGATGTATATTAATAAATAATATCAAAATGGATGAAAATTCGTAAATAACCTTTTTATGGTAAAAAAGCCTTTTTTAGTGCCAATTTTCTTTTTCATTTATTTATAAAACTTGAGCTTAAGATCTTGCGAAAAATAAGCATCGAACCGTTTAAACTAATTAAACACTAATAAGAAAAATTGTTTTAAAAGTGACAATTTTAAGATTCAAGTAAAATTTATTTGAAGTAAAAAATTAACTATTTCGATTTTGATTAGTCATCACTTTCACTTCACTTTTAAGTATAAAAATAAATCTTTCTTTAATTATATATATATATATATATTTGTGGTAATATTTTAAAAATGAAGTCCGAGGATAACAATGTAACTCATTAACTTGAGAAAATTTATTTTTAGTATTAAAATTATATTACTATCCTAAAAAAAATTAAAATCAATGCATAGAAATATCAATAACGCAAGCATGAAATGAAATAAAACAAAATGTGAAAAAATAATGAAGAAGTTGAAGTGACTGATATTTCTTTCCTTAATTAATGGTCTCAAATTTGAGATTTAGATAAAGTATACGAGTAGAAATTATTCTTTTCACTTTTATAATCTCTGCCCACTTAAAATAAAAGTGCAAAACACATATGAGTTTCTATGATCTAATATAAACGTATGGCAAAATTTGACGAAAATATTCAATGTAGTTGACTTTATTATCTAATAAGCCAACAAGCCTCTGACACAGGGAATCCGAGGGCATTAATAATCTTATAATTTTCATTTAATTCTTTAAAAATATTGTGTTAAGTTGCAAACATGCAGCTTGATTATATATTTATTTATTTTATTTTAATTTAATTTTGATGGAAACCACATCTTAGTTGAATTATAAAATAGGTAATGTTAGATCATCTTAAAACGCTAATCTTTTATTAAAAAAAACTTAAAATACTATTATAAAGATGATCAATACTTAATTGGAGATTGTCTACTTTGTAATAATAAGAACTCGGCTCTTTTTAATTTTTTGTTTGCCCGTATATTCATTATCAGCAACAGTAATTAATTATTTTGAGGTGTAAAACTTTGCTAAAAAGATAAATATCTGGCTATGAGATTTTGTGTCACCTAATAAATAAAACACTAAATTAAACTATATTTAATATTTTAAATATGAATAAACATTAGAAAATATATAATAATTCTTTGAAAAGTCATGAGGATGCTTAACAATTATTAAGAGCATTCAACTTTCCTTTTTTTTTGGGCAGAAATTATCCTTATTTTCATAAATTTCTCATAAGATCTTATTTTAGTTTCATTTGTATTTTTCTTATGGATGATCCTGCAAGAACCATTCTCGTATCTTTCTTAATGTCACTTTGTACCCCTCCCTTAGCATATAAGTGATACAATATGAGTATAAATAAGAATAGCCTCCTTTATATTTGTTTTCATTGCGCCTAATATGCCAAAAAAAACCTCCTATTTTCTCATTTGATTCTCGCATAGAGAATAAAGTAGTTTTAAAATTTTTGACTATTATCTACTTCTTAAATGAGTTTAGAGTATACGAAGAAATTAATTACTGTGTTTGACAATGAATACTTTGAAAAAAATATATTATAATCTTTTTATATTAAAAGGGAGTTGTCATTTATATATATATATATATGTATGTATATATCAAGGATATTTTCGAAAAAATTGAAAAGTAAAATCAACTGTCCTGCACAAAGTTAATTAACATTATTTTAAAACAAGGATTTGATTATTTTTCACCAAGATATTGCATAAAGAAACAGAGATACTAGAAAGCCCGTAAGATTCAAACTAAAGGCGGGAATGAAAACGAGAAACTTACAAACTGTACACTTCCGCCTATAACCCTATATTTAATACTGCCTCCACCGATTGACCCCATACAATTTTTGAATAAAATTTCAAAACTCCGATCCTTCCCACGTAAGTAGTTTCAATTTTTCAATCAAAACAAAACCATATTATTGCAGCATTGAAGACATTGTTAAATCTGCATTTCATGGACCCTGATAACCTTTTTTATCACCACATAAAACGCTGTCTCCTTAAAGTATTCACAGCATATACAGACAAAACACGTAAGGGAAAGACTTAAATATTGATGATTTTTTCTTAATTTTACGAAATAATCGAATCTTTTTATTTATATGATTTTTAAATGATAAATAAATATAAAAGTTTCAATATGTATATTAAAAAAATAAAAAATTAATTTATATGCATATATTCAACCATTTATCAATCCATAACTAAGGTGTTTGATCCAATTATTTACTATCATAAAAAATTTACAAATAAAAACATTTGATCAGTGAAAATATAGAACTCTTTACACCTTACCATATCAAAATTATTCTGAATAATACATCTTAAATTCTATACATATATTATCTCGTAACAAAAACATTTAACCCAACTATTTACTATTGTGAAAATTTTATAAATAAAATTATATAATCGGTAAAAGTATAAAACTCTTTTTACATCAATTTATGTCAAAAGCAATTTAAATAACACGTCAAAAGCAATACTCTTTTTCACCCATCAGAATTAAATCAGAAAAGAAAAAAAGGAAATAATGATAATAATAAAAAAAAGCTTTTGTTAGGGTGCCTTAAAGGCACTATCATTCTTTTAAATTCAAAAACTGTAATTTAATCATAAATATTTAAAATATTAATTAATTTAATTAATAAATTTTTAATTATAAATTATTTTAAAAAAATTACCAATATTCATAAATTTTATAAAATATCCAAAAAATTCTATTATAAAAAAAAGGCAACTAAGAAATTAGCACTTGAGTGAGCAAACTCAAGTACTCAACTACACTACACTTGCACACCACAACTACAACTACAACCGACTGGTACGACCTTAGCCCTCTCGCTTCAAAGAAGAACTTCTTAGTCGAGCTGGTTTCAGGGGCCTCTCTCACGCGCCTCCTCGTGGGTCTCATCACGCGCCGCCGCCGTTGATGAGAAAATGGGCTGCACGGTATCGAAGCTGGAGAACGAGGACACGGTGCGGCGGTGCAAGGACCGCCGGCGGCTTATGAAGGACGCAGTGTACGCTCGCCACCAGCTCGCGGCTGCGCACTCACACTACTGCCGCTCCCTCCGCCTCACCGGCTCAGCACTCTGCACTTTCGCCGCCGGCGAACCCCTCTCCGTCTCCGACACCACCCCCGCCGTCTTCCTCCACCCGCCGCAAAAGCCACAACCACCAACCCCAAAACCAAAACCAAGACCGCCACAACAACCACAACCACCGAAACCGTTGTTTGAACCTTCACCTTCCCCTAGCATGCCACCACCTGTCACAACAACCACAACAACAACAGTCAACAACCGCCATAACTACCGTAACCGTCATAACCGTCGAAAACCGCCGAAGCTGCCCCACATTCTCTCAGATTCGAGTCCTTCTTCCACTCCAAGAAGCAACGACTCAAACTTCTTCCCAACCGCGTATTCTTCTTATTCAACAACACCTTCTCAAACTTCTTCTCTTTGGAACTGGGAAAACTTGTACCCTCCTCCTCCGCCACCTGGTTCTGATTACTTCGATGATGAAAGAAACAACAACAACAAGAAGGAACACTCGCAAATCGACCCTGAAGAAGAGCTAGAACATGATGTGGAAGAAGAAGAAGAAGAGGAAGAATATCCACACCCACGTTCGGAACGCAGCTTCAATACTAATTACCATCAACAAGAGCATCGTCATCATCATCATCCAAATCATCATCACTTGGATGATGATGTTGAGGTGGGGAGGAGAGATCAGAATATGATTTCTTCAACCCTGGGAAACAGGGGTCGTTTCGAAAACAAGGGTCGTTTAAGAAACAGGGGTCGTTTCGAAAACAGGGGATGCCGTTTCAGAAGAATCGTCATCATCTTATTGAGGATTACGGTGAGACGGAGAGGGAAGAGGTTCAGTGCAGTGAGTGGGGTGACCATTACAGCACCTTGACGAGCTCCTCCGAGGACGGTGGCGGTGATGGGGTGGTGGAGGAGGAGGAGGATCCGAGGTCTGAGATTGGGACGAGGTCGAATTTCGGGTCGTCGGTGAGGGGGGAGTCGGTGGCCGGAGATCCTGCGGGGGATGATGGCGGGGTGGTGGGGGCGTCGCCGGGGACAGGGACGGGGAGGTATGGGGAGATGATGGAGATGAGGATGGTGGTGAGGCACAAGGACTTGAAGGAGATCGTGGAAGCCATCAGAGAGAGCTTCGAGAAAGCAGCTGTGGCTGGAGATCAGGTCTCCGAGATGCTTGAGATCAGTAAGGCTCAGCTCGATCGCAGCTTCAAGCAATTGAGGAGTAAGTTGTTTTCTTTCCTTTCTTCTTCTTCTTCTTCTTTCTTTCCTTCCTTCTTCTTCTTCTTCTTCTTCTTCTTCTTCCTTTGTTCTTTTGATGAGAACGTGCTGTGAAGTTTTTAATTTGGTAATTTGTTAAGAGTCTCGAGATTCTCTCTTTTTTTTGTTGTTGATATAACCAAAGCTGTGTTTGGTTACTGAATTTCAGCCAATTGAGGGGGTAAGTTCATTTGTTCATCTGGGTTGGGGGAGAAGGAAATGCGTCTTTGCTGAGAAAGTGGACGAAAAGTTTTGGGATGTGTATTATTGCTAAATGGAGACTCAAGTTTTCACTTTTTTTTTTTCTGGGTTTGAGGTGTTTGGTTACTTATATAGCTCGTGGGAAAGTTTTTGGACTCAATTCGGATTCGGATTTTCCGGCATTTGCATTTTGATTATTAAAAAAAAATTAGAATTTGATGATTTTGGTTCATTGAGTAAAGGGAAATTTTGACATCTTTAAGGTGTGAGCAGTTAATTGGAATCCCATTTTTTCGTTTTCCAAGCATCCAAACAGTGGATTATAAATTCTGGGGCTGTTTGAATTGGTACTGATTTGAAGATTTTGGTTTCAGAAACTGTGTATCACTCAAGCAGCATATTGAGCAACCTGAGCTCGACATGGACCTCCAAACCGCCATTGGCGGTTAAGTACCGGCTCGACACCGGTTCGCTGGACGAACCGGGTGGTCCGAAGAGCCTCTGCTCCACTTTGGAACGGCTTTTGGCTTGGGAGAAGAAGCTCTACGAGGAAGTTAAGGTAAATGATAGATACTCTTGTTGCTTAATTTCCGGGGGTGTTTTTGGGCATTTCGGAAGAACACGGATCCCCTTTTAGAAAATTAATCATATTTTTGGAGACAATAAAAAGGAGATGTTGGACTTTGGTAGCGTAAGGTCACTGCAGTGTTTGACTGTTTAGTGTGAGAAAAGACCCCCTTTCGTTTCTATCATTGTGAATTGACCATAATAGCCTCAATTGGTGGAACCATCCATTATTCTGCCCATATGGTTCTGGATCAAGGATAACATCCTGATTTGGACGGCTGTGCTTGTCCTAATCAGAGTTTTTGTTGTAGTTTCCAATTTGGCATCTATGAAGCTAAAATGAGATTCAGAGAAAATAGATTATGTTGTTTTTTAGCTTGTGTAACTGTAAATATTATTTATTTATGTGATACTGATCATTTATTGTATGTGAAATGACTGAAATACATAACCCTTTTTACTCTCTCCCTTTTACCCCGTTTTATTTAAAGTTACTTCAGCACTTGCCCCTTTCTTCAAATTTGTCTTTCATGTGATAGGTTTGTTCACATTCAATTGGGTCTGATCATGAAAACTATTCGTTGTTTATGAATGAAGGCAACTATTTTCTTTTATATATTGTATAATATATGGTTTTACTTGCCAAAAGGAGGCAGGTTTCTTTGAACATAGCATACACCAGTAAGCAAAAAAGGTAGGTCTATAACATTGACTGTGAATGCTTGAAATTCCCATGAATGCTTTGTCCAACTTAGCCACTCTTTTGACCAAACTGAACTCAGGTTGGTCTGTTGCATCTACTTTTAGCCATATGGTTTGGAAAGGGTGTGTGCTAACTCATTCTGCCAATTCTTGTTGAATATAATTTAGGCTAGAGAAGGCGTGAAGATTGAACACGAAAAGAAATTGTCAGGTCTGCAGAGTCAGGAATACAAAGGAGAGGATGAAGCAAAGATATTCAAAACCAAGACTTCCATAAATAGGCTGCAGTCTCTAATTATTGTCACATCTCAGGCTGTGTCTACCACCTCAACTGCCATTATTGGCCTTAGGGACTCTGATCTTGTTCCTCAGCTTGTTGAGCTGTGTCATGGGTATGTCTCTTACTTCTGCAATTGTTTTACTGTCTGGGGCAGCTAAAAATAGTAATTTTCTAGTATATTGGATCATTAAATCATTAGTCAACAAGGAACTATGGTGTTAAACATTCAATCCAACATGGCAACAATTCAGCCATGTGGGAGCTCATTGAACTGCCATTGGTGCTATTAATAAATGAATGAACTTTGATAGATTCATTTTAGGCCCTGAAAATTTTCAAGTATATTGAACTAAAAGAAATTGCCAATCTTTGATCTTTTATTGTATTAGTGGCCAAGCGCATGAGGCTCCCCACCTGGTGAAAGCCTTCATAATCAAAGGCACTTTTAATTGTGTGAAGCTTGTTATGTTGCCATAATTTAGGATCATAATGTGGCTTGCTTTTTGGGTTGTTAGGCCTGATTTTGTGTGAATGTAAAGAAATATAGATGGCGGAATGTGAAGACTGATTTGTAACAAACCCTCTTAAGAGAATATGCTAGTGTGGATCACTGAAAATTATTGGTGTGGTAGGTGAAACTTGAAAGCATTATGGCTTTACTATTCTGATGCGAACTTGATTAATTCAGCTCTGTCCAATTGCATGTGCCTCTTTTGTACCAAACTGTCCAACTACTGCTACCTCTTATAATCAAAACTTTGGCCCACCGCTGCACCTGTCAAAATGGTATTTTGTCCCCTAACTTAGTCCCCACTTGAGCAAAAATAAATTATTGATGGATGGAGATTGATATGATAAAGTAATAATGGTATAATGGTATAGCTGTTTCCAGACTATTTTGACTGGTTGCTGGGTGCCAATAAATTGAATAAAACAAATAAATTCTTGGTTTTACTGTTATTCACCCGTTTTGCTTGATTAATCCAACCCATTGATTAGCAATGATTTTGCCAGAATGTTTGAAATCTGAGGATTGTGTGTAAACATGATAGCGTGATTATTCTGATTAAGCATCTCAGATTCTCAGTTACAACTGATCCGGCAGTTGCAGAGAAACTATATATAGGATCGGGGTAAATTGATACTAGTGTAAGATTTATCAAAATTTCACGGCTCAATAAGTTCGTATAAAATATGATATTGGCAATGCAACTGTTGAAATACAAATAATAGATCTTGCATGTAAAATTCCACAAAATCTAAACATGTGTTTGATCTAATGGTTTATAGTTTCATTTTTGTGAAAAGTAAACTATAGTTTAATTTTTAAACATTTAGATGGTGTTCTAAAAGCAACCTTGTATTGATGTGAAAATTTTTGAGCTTGCTTGATGTGGATCATTATAGACTTTGCTGCCATTGGTGAAACTACCTACCATAGCAGGCATTGCACCATCTGTGTTTGAACTTTCGAGTGTTAGACACTGAAGACAATTATTGAGCAGAGTCTACGCGTATACGAAAATAGGTGCATGGCATGAGATTATATCACAATTTGCACAATCTTGGAGTGAAGCGGAGCATACTTTTGTACGCTTTGTGAAACAGCTAGCTAAGTTTTGCCTTAAGAATTCTTCTCAGCGCAACAATTATTGTCTCGCATTTGTGACACTGTGATATGTTAAATGCAGAATCATGTACATGTGGAGATCAATGCACCAGCACCACGAAATTCAAAGCAACATAGTGCAGCAAGTCCGTGGCCTAGTGAACAGCTCATCCAGAGGTGACTCAACTTCTGAGCTGCATAGACAAGCGACTCGTGATCTTGAATCGGCTGTGTCGGCATGGCACTCAAGTTTCTGTCGCCTCATAAAATTTCAGAGAGAATTCATTGTGTCCTTACATGGCTGGTTTAAGCTTAGCCTCGTTCCAATCAACAATGATAACATTAGCAGCATCAGCAGGGAACCCTCTGATGCATACATGTTTCTCGATGAATGGAAGCTCGCGCTTGACCGTGTGCCAGACACAGTTGCATCCGAAGCCATCAAGAGCTTCATCTATGTTGTCAATGCAATATACTCCAAGCAATCCGAAGAGCTCAAGATCAAGAAGCAAACTGAGAGCGCATCCAAGGAATTTGAGAAGAAGTCGTCGGCTCTGAGAACTTTGGAGAGGAAATTTTACAATTCATATTCTATGGTAGGCATTAGCCTTCCTGATTCCGGGCCTGACAATGGACAAGGACTGGATGCGCGTGACCCCCTCGCCGAGAAGAAGTTGGAGCTGGCGACATGCCAAAGGCGAGTTGAGGATGAAATGAGGAGGCATTCAAATGCTGTGGAAGTGACAAGAGTATCGACACTGAACCATCTACAGACAGGCTTGCCTGGAGTTTTTCAGGCACTGACTAGTTTCTCTTCATTGTTCACTGAGGCTCTTGAGACAGTGTGTACTCGTTCCTATGCCATCAAGTAGTAGGTAATTTATTTTGTTATGCTTGGATTGGGATCTAAGTTCTTCATAAGGGCTGGGGATTTTTTTTTTTTGGTGGCGGCAATCTCTTATTGCTATTAATATATTGATTTATAAATTGGAAATGTAAATATGAAGAATTTTGTGGTTCCACTCATTTTGATGGGAAAGGGAATTCTCTTATTGTACAGGGAAATTTCTTGGTTTATTGTACCAGAAGATTGCAATTTCCAACATATCAATAAATTATACGCATTTTGCTTTAAGGTTCCATTGTCTAATTTGTTTTCTCTGATATCTTTTTTTTCTTCTTTTTTGGATAAGGCACCATTTAAGGTGAACTTATCTAGTTATCTCTAAAGTGACGGATTGATGGTATGTCCACCCTTAAATCAATCAATTAAGCTCAGACAATATACTTCTCACTTTATCAGTTTTAAAGACAGAACTCGAGAAGAGTTTTTCCGATCTTTTAATATCTATTGTATAGCAATGTGTTGACTTGAAGAACAAGGGTGAAGTATTTTATTTGTTTCAATTAACCTTCATGCTTCCTTCCTCAATCGAGGTTCTGTATCTTCTTAATATGAAATGTGTGGGAGTCTATGAAGTTGGGGCACAATAGGAGGGATATATTAAAGTTGAAAAATTATAGGACATGAACATAGTATATATATAAGTAAAAATTTAATGAAAATGATAAATTATTCAAAATATTATCTAATAAGTTTCAATAATGTTTATTTTTCTTATAAACTCAAAAGTTATGTATTATTTTCTTTTTATAATCATGTTTATATTGTATTTTTTTATGTTAGAGTGAGAAAAAAGTATAATTTAAATTAAATATATAAAAATTTATATAATTGATATGTCATGTAAAATCTGACTTTCATAAGTGGGAGTTAAGCAGGTGTTTCAACTTCCAATGCTCCTTAGTATTATATTTCCAGAAAATTCATACGAAGAAATTTAATACTTAGTTCAATGAGATTAACCATATCTCACTGTCCTATATAATAGGTTATTAACTCATTACAATAATTCTTTAACATAAGTTCGTATCTGGATTATTATAAATGCTTTTCGGAATCCTCATTTAAAAATCGATTATTTTCTTAATTAAAATATGCAGCTACCAAATAATTCCTTAAAAATATGCTCTAAGTAGTTCAGGAGATTGCTCGATCAGTGCCTGTATATAAGATGCTTTTACAACGTCAATTTTCACCTTCATTTCCTCAAAATTAGAAGATGGTGTGCTGATTGAGGCTGCCAGCTATTGTCGACATGAAAGAATGTGAGATCCATTCAACGTGGAAAGATCCACGCAGCACATGGCATGTGCAAGAATAGTATATGCAAGTTGCAAAGTCCTCATCTTCGTTTCGTTGCTATTAATCAACTTGTTTCTTTGTAAATATGTGCTCCTTTATCACGCAAGTCAATTGTCATCTGGACACTGCCATCACTTCTCTTTCACATTCAGATTATGTCTAATCATTGCTTTGTTATTACTTATTAGGTTTTTTTTTTTTCCTTCTTAATGTTCAGTTTTCTTTATGGCATTGATAGATAGTCGATTTATTTATTTATTTTAAAGATTCCTTTATGGTATAAGTAAAGCAGGAATTGTTCCCATTATATTCAAAGTGTTTTTGGATTAATTTTGATTAATTCTAGTGTTCACCAAAAAAAGGTGGAACAACCTTGATCAACTTAAGCGGGTAGCTTTGCCTCCAATTCCACTATGCCATGCCATGCAATGCAATCCCATGAAACTGGCTCGTGTTGGATTTCATTCATGACCAATTTCGTTCAAGATTTATAGCGTGTTTAGATGTTGTTTCTTTTCCTTTGGGCTTCCAAAAGATAATCACTCTGAATTTAATTCTGATCTATTTGAACACTTGAGGTCTCAAACCGGGTAAAGTTATAGTATAGGTCCTATGGTAGTGATTATTTCACATTTGGGGCTCGAACTCGAAACCATAAATTAAAAAAAAGAATATCTATCACTCCAATCGGCCTATATTGATTAGATATTTTTTGTTTAATATATAGGACATGAAATGAAACTAATAAATATGAGTGATGTCACGCCCCTTGTTCTTCATGAATGACCAACCCCAATTCCTGCCTTCAGTGCAACCAAATCTTGAGGATTATTTGTTTAACCGTTTTTTTTTTTGGGGGGGGGGGGTAAAATGTAACAGTTTAATTGATTTCATGATAGAAGAAATAATTCTTAGAATTTTTATATATTCAGCCCTTTGAAAAATGAGGTTAAATGAAGTGGGTTGGGCTGTAATTTTGATGGTTCATTCAGCAATTGGTTATTAGGCCTCTGTCCACAACAGACGTAAAAAGGAAGAACTTTCCCTGACAACGCACCGAAAGAGGACCCAAACATAAAAAAAATACTCTACTACGTATATGTGAGAAAGGGGGGGCTCATTTGCATTGCGTGCTGAAAAAAATCTTTAAGTGCTCTCTGTTTCATTTATTAATTAATATATTAATTTTATAAATAATTATCATCTCTTATTTTTTTATATTTTTAATATACTAACTAATACATTAGTTAATAAATAAAATAAAATAAATATATTTCCTAATTCTAAGAATAAATAAGTATTTCAGATGCATTCTGAGGCTCAAATAAGAAAAACCCATTTTACATGGTTGTGTGTGCGCGCGCGCAGAAGGGAATCTACTTATTTAAGAGGAGGTTGTTGTACGTTTTTATTATTGAATCTTTTAATTTCATCTATTAAATGAGACTAATTCCCAATTTGTGATTGCTTTCTGAGATGTAGTGACAAGAAGAAGTACTAGTTATATAAATTGGTTCCGTTTGACGAAAGATATATCATTGTCGTGAGGCGGCTACAGCACGGGGACAGTGTGCTGACAGTGTGCTCAGAGGAACACCGAAGATTCATCCTATTGGCTTCTTCGTTTTCTTCTTTCACAATTAGCCGGTTTTGCATTTATAAAATTAATTTTAAAATAAAATAATTTATACTTATTAATTTTTCTATAAGTAATTTTAATAAAAAATAAATTTTTTTTTCCTAAAATCAATTATAGCAATGAGAATTGATTTTTAAATCTTTAAATTAAGGTGCGTTCATTTTAGATTTTGAAAAAAATAATTATAAAGTCTAAATTTTATACATAACTGAAAAAAATTGAAAATTGATTTTTTTTAGAAGCTACTAATTTAGTTTCTATAAAAAAAAATTAAAAACTGATTTTTTTAATTTTAATTATTTTTTAAAAATTATCTAAATATATGAAAAGTGATTTTTTGGACAAAAAAGTGATTATTAACTAAAATAATCATAAACAAATACACCCTAAACATATTTTAAATTGGCCAAAATCAATTCTACTTCTCTAGAATCAATTCTACTCTCTTCTAAGTAAAACCAAACATGCTATGTATATATAGATGGGACGTATCACATAAGATGAGTCATAAATTATGATAGTGGAAAGAGTAAATATAGATCATATAATTATGGTTTAATTAATCCATAACCCTATAGTTTCACTGAATTTTCAATTGAGTCTACATTTTAAAAGTTTTCAATTGGGTCCTATATTGAAAATAAATATTTAATTGGATTCCTATTGTTAGCCACCCACCATTACAAAAACATTTTCAGCAATGCTATAGTGGATCTAATGAAGTGAAGTGTATCATAAAGCTCATTAATCTAAATCATTCAATATATATAGAACTGAGATCTATGGCTAAAAATAGCATATCTATCAATGCACTCTTTTAATATAATCTATACAAAAATTACTCATTAAAATATTATAAAATTACAATAAGACCCCCCATCTCCACCCCATTTTGCCCAGCTTCCCCCCTCCCCCTTCTTCTTCTTCTTCTTCTTCTTTCACTTTCTCCCCATCTTCCACCGCGCCACCCACCTCCGCCCCTTGCCATCGCGTCATCCAGAAGATTGAAAAGCTTGGCACCAAGATCTTCAGCCTCACCCCTCTCTCGTTCACGCTCTGTAATGTCCCTACCGCTTTATGGATTGACAAGTTCTATAAACCAACACTGTCTTTTCAATGCTTGTCCTCACTCACACGCTTCCTAGAAAACTTCAGGAGGTCATCCATCTCAAATTGCTCCAAGTCAAGCACACTTAACTATGAAGTTCTTTTGTGATGGACCAAAAGGAGATACATCTTTGTTGACATAGGTAGTCCTAATCAATTCATATAGTCATCTCAACTATATAGTCTCATACCTATACAGTCTTAGGATCCCTTTCATTCTGGTGTGTAATCGGTTCATTCATGTACCCTCGCTAAAAACTACAAGGAGTCGTTCATTGTCCGTGCCTTATTGCTAGAGATGTCAAACGGCTCAGCCGTGGTCTCCCAACCCGCCATTTTAGTTGGCTGGGTTAAAGTTTTAGCAAAAAATTTCAATCCGCCTAACCCACCCACTTAACCCTTGGGCTTAGGCAGTGGACGGACTTAGCTCGGCGAGCCAAGTCTTTTGTATTTTTTTAAAAAAATTCATAATTTATTGATAAAAAAGTAAGAAACGTATAACCCAAAAAAGAAAAAAGTAAGAAATATATACACGCACCAATACAATACCACTTCATAATTGATATGTTACACTCAAAGTTAAAGTTTAAAAATAAAATAGTATTATAACTCACAAATAACACTAATAATAATAATATTTTTTAGTCAAAACTATGTATAATTGTTATGACCTTGAAAAATTGGGTATACATAAATAAAAAATATTTTTTAATTTTTCTTAAAAATCATCAAAACATTAAAAAAATATTTTTTGATTTTTTTTATAAATTTTTTAGCGGGTTGGCTGGCCAGCCCCGCCCGCCCTCCCCTAAAATGGACTGGCCCACTGCTGCATGTTGGCTGGCTTCTTCCCATCTTCCTCTACCTGAGCCTCCACACTTGCCTCGCGATCTGCCTCCACCACGAAGCACCACGCGCCTCATCCCTTTGGTTTCCACCTCCTTTTTTGTGTGTCATTGTGGTGGTGGGGAACGAGAAGGGAAGGGAAAAGAGAATGGTGAGGTGGATTTTTTAGGCTGGCTTCGCGGTAGAGGGCTTCATGGCTCGGGGCTGTGCAGCAAAGGACGACTAAGCTTGATGATGATGGTAGTTTTGATTTTTTGCTTCTCTGGTTTTTAATGATTTTTGACTTGTGGCTTTAATTTTTAGTTGATGGAGTTGTGATAGGTTGTGATGGTGAGTAGTAATGTTGCTGGAGGATAATGGTGGAGGAAGATGGTGTTGCTAGGTTGAATTGATGGTTTTGAAGATTGAGGATGATGAAATTGAGTTGAAAAGTATAGTGATAGGCTTGGTATGTTGAATTTGGATGTGGACAGGAAGACTACTGTGGGTGATGGAGCCGGTATGGGTTTGCCATAGGAGGTTTTGTTTGAGACTTTGATGTGTGGCTCAATGAGGAGGATAATGGTGATGATATTGGGGTTGATGGTGATGGTGGTGGTGGGAAACCTGAATGGGAGGGAAAAGGGAAGGGGAGAGGGTTTTTTTTTTGTCTTTTTAATGTAAAATTATAGAAAAAATATTTTGAGAATATTCTATTAGTTCTAACTTTTTTGGTAATAGGTGATGAGCGATTCAATTAAATATTTATTTTCAGTATAAGGATCAATTGAAAACTTTTAAAGTGTAGAAACTAATTGAAAATTAAGTAAACTATAAGGACTAATGAATTAATTAAACCTATAATTATATATAGATGATTAGGATTGAAAAATAATTAATATAATTAATACTCATATATTCATTTTAAAATATTATATAAATTTATATTTTAATCTTAATCATTTATAAAAAAATCTAACTATTAATATTTACGCATTTCACTCCGACAATAGACCGCTCATCGCTGATCCCTCGTTTGTTTCTATGTCTTTTCTTATGACTATTATTTACTGCAAAATCTGCATTGCCCTCTTGACCCAGTTGTCATGCGCACGCATACGTCAATTTCCGTCCAACGCCTCCCACGTGGAGAAATTCTTCGTTTGCATAAATTATGGAGAATCAAGAAATTAGAAGCTGATGTAATTTATTCGGCATAAAATCTTTCATATATATGGATATTTAATTTATTTAATAAATAGTAACATTATTAATTTTATTAACTTCATAAATTTCCTCATTATATGAACGGATAATTTAGACTATGCGATAAAAATTTAGGGGATAGGACTTCTTTCCTAGCTTAATTAAAAATTGTCTAGTCTTGCTTTTCACTTATTCCGGGTTGTTTCTTCTACCACTAATTGCTTTCTTTCATTAACAAAATCAGATTAATCTTAACACATTATTAATATAAAAAACCTTTACACTATTATTCCATTAGATGCAATTATACATATGCCTTTTGAGGCAATAATTATGAGAATCAAACAGTTTTATATATTCATATATTATGTAAAAAAAAATTATATTGATGGTACAGTAAAATTAAATTATAATAAAAAATGGCCCTATGATTTAATTTTCATGTCATTGCCATGTCTTTATAGAAATAATAAGGTTAGCTAATATTTTGAATTGGGACGAGTCTTTTTCTCAATTTATTTTTTGTTCTTAATGGGATCAAGTATATGTAATTTGTACACCTTTCTTATTATATACTATCTGTTTATTTAAGATTTTTTTTCATTTTTTAAATTATCAGTTCATTTTATATATTGAGAAGTTATTTATAGCTTATTTTCATATTTATTTTTACATTAACTATGTTTATTAATGCCATATTAGTGTAAATATAAACAAGGTTGTAATTAATTCTAGTATAAGGATTCTACTATTATGGAGATAATTTATTGACTTTATTAATATATATGTCCACCCTAAAATGACGGGTTTTTTTATTTTGCATATGAGATTTGAGTGGTACATTTACATCAATATAGTATTTTGAAAAAAATCATATAATATGATGTTTTATAGAATCCCAAAAAGGTATATAAAACAATTAACATTAAATCTGGTAAATCAGAACAGAATCCACCAAAGGAGATCTATGTAAAACAAAATAACGTAATACCAAATTCTATACACCATATACAAGTAATTTTATCCATTTTCTCATATTAGTGTAAATCATTTATAAAAATACCATATAGAAATTATTTTCTCCTAAAATGACACATATTGTGAGATTATATACATGTGTGTGCGCGTGCATGCACTGTGAAAGAGAAACTTTTTATTAATTAGTATGCATTATTCTAGTTAAATTTTTTTAATAATATGATTATATATAATTGAATGAATGTTTAAAAAAGTGTTATATCAATAGTATATTATAATATAAAGCAAATTTATAATATAAATCAAATTTATATTATCAACTAAGAAATTCAAGAAACTGATAAGTCAATTTTTCTTAACCAAGTCTATGTAATCTACGTAATTAGCTACAAAGATTTAGCAATATTTTGAAATTTTCATTGACTAACAGCGCAAGACACATCCTGGACAATAATAAATGATTTAAAAATGGGCAAGGGGTCACTTTTGTTTCTTTCATTCATTCATTATGAGCCCCACCTTTGAAAGGCAGTGTATCCTAAAGAACCAACATATGTGGCCCCATTTTCTCTCTCTCCCAACTCAAAAGAGACACATCATTCTCTCTCTCTCTCTCTCTCTCTCTCTAAACAAGGTGTACTGCAGTACAAGTACTATAGCAAGCTATCAATGGCTTCTTCTCATTCAAACCCCAAAACAATAAAAATAAAAATAAAAATGATAAAAAAACCAAAGTTGAAAGCAAAGGCTAACCATAAGTATCTCCAACAACACTTTAGTTTCAGAGTCATCATCAGTCACAGACGGCAAAGCCACCCTCTCTCTCTCTCTCTCTCTCTCTCCCTAGACACAGAAACAAACTTCTACTGAGAGAAAAATAAAAAAATAAAGAAAAAAAGTCACTGCTCAACCTTTTGTTTTTTTGGCTTCATCTTCTCTTCTCTAAACCCATTGTTGTATCACACCTTCATGTTCATAGTTTATTAGTGACTGAGAGAGAGTGTGTGTGTGTGTGGTTTGGAGTGGAAAGGAAAGCTGAAGAAGCTCTTAGCTGTGCTCTCTTTGTGCTTTGGAAGGAGAGAGTATATACAAGGAAGAAGAAGAAGGGTAAACGAAGGGATATTCATTGTTTTTCTTCTTTATATCAATGGTGGGTAGGTGTCCCTTTTGCATATTGTGCTTCATTTTGTTGTTCCTTCTTTTGGGTGCCTAGATCTCCCTTGTTTCACTTTTTTTTTTTTAATTCTTTGGCAAATTTGAGATTCGAATTCTGTGTTTCTTCCTCTTTGTTTTTGGTTTTGGTTTATTGGGATGCTTAAAAGGTGATAGTTTTGCAATGGGAGTGTAAGAGAATGTAGGGACTATTTTGCATTTTTGGCGTTTCTCCACCTTGCAGGTTGTTGTTGCCATTTCTTTTTTCATTTGTTTCATATGTTCTGAATATTATTATCTCATAAGTTGAGGTTTCTAGCTCAAAGATTTGTACTTTGAGGTTGTCTGATTTATGGGTCAGTAATGCTTTGACTGATTATATATGCTATCAGGCAACTAAAAGCGCAATTACATTACACCATTTAATGATTTTTGATCTGAGTATCTGATTTTTCCAATACAATAAATCACTTTCCATTGTTCAAACTTGAATGATTTAAGCTCCTTTTCATCCAGATTCCAGAGCTATCTCTGTATTGGGCAATAGATTTTATACAAGGCTTTGTGCTGGGTGGTGGCTATGATTGCTGATGCTTGAGGCCTACATCTGCTAATTGGGATTTCTATTTTTGTCATTTCTATGTTGATTTAATTTATAATGGCTTTTATGCTTTCAGCGGCTTACACTACAAAAGCAAAGTAGGATTACTTGATTCTTTCATTCCATATCCTTCTGATGGCTAGTTCATGATTTATTTTACTAATGCTTAATTGGAACACATCCTTTTTTTTTTATTGTTGATAATTGATTATTTGTTAAATGCTAACTTGATTCAAACTAAGCAAAGCTCCTATTGAATTAGCTCTTTGGTCTCCTTGTAGGATTTTCTTAACTAGAAGTCTTTCTGTGATTTTATGTGATTGTATGTGATATTGGGATATGGAGAGGGTTGCGGAGCCAAAGGCACTTCCTAGGACCTTGCCTGTGTTGGTTGAGGTGTCTAATGCGCACACAGGTACAATAAGAGATGCTGGTCAAAGACTAACAGGGCAGGAGGTTTCAAGTCTGCGTGGGATTTCAGCAGGAGAACTGAATCAGTTTTCGAAAGCAAGAGATGGACCTACGACACGTCTGGCCTCCATCAGAGAAGTGGCTCAGTTATCAAATGCAAGAATAGTTTTGGTAAGAGAAGATATGGGGTTCGATACTCGATCCTCTCAAGAACCTGTTTCCCCTGCACTGACAAGAACATGGAAAGGAATGGCCTCGTTGCCAGAAAGGCAAGAACTTATGCCTTATATTGAGACAATGAAAGGTAGCAATGTGTCATTTGGGGAAAGTGATCCAAGTTCATTTGCTGGTGCTAGTCACCCCAGAACCTGTTGATATTGATCTTATGAGAACGGTTTATGTACCGTTAGGTCAAAGTAAATCTGAGGCTGGATGCTTAATGAAGAGTATGACCTTGAAGGGCCCCTTCCTAGAAGAGCTTTCAATTCGTGTTCCCACTAAGAAACCGAGCCTGGTCATGCTTTCCCCTGCAGAAAGCCTGGTTGAAGAATCGAATGACATGGGGAACTTGTCCTCACCAATTTCGGGTGCTTGTGCTTCACAGAATACTGAGAACTCTCTCCTTCCCCAGATTCTGAGGAGAAAGAATGTGTTTGGGATTCTTCCTTGCCTCCAAGTGGCAATGTCAGTCCACATAGTAGTATTGATAGTACTAGTGTTGTCAGAGCAATGAGCATTGCTAATAGTTGTGCAAGTACTTATCGGAGTGATGCACTCACTAGTGATGGCATGCTTAGTTTAGACAGGAATTTTGATAGTACTAAAGGAAGTATGAGGGGATTCGCTTGAGAGTGCAAAAACTAGTGCTAGTCGAGCAAGTGATAGCAGTGGCCTCAGTGATGACAGTAACTGGAGTAACATCACTGATAGTGCCAATAAGCCTCACAAGGGAAATGATCCTAGGTGGAAGGCCATTCTTGCCATCCGAGCACGTGATAGGATTTTGGGCATGAGTCATTTTAGGTTACTCAAAAGGCTTGGTTGTGGTGATATTGGAAGTGTGTACCTCTCTGAGCTGAGTGCAACTCGGTGTTATTTTGCAATGAAAGTGATGGACAAGGCATCCCTAGCAAGCAGAAAGAAGCTGAACAGGGCACAGACAGAAAGAGAGATATTGCAGTTGCTGGACCATCCATTTCTGCCAACTTTGTATACACATTTTGAGACTGACAGATTCTCCTGTTTGGTAATGGAATACTGTCCAGGGGGTGACCTACACACTTTAAGGCAACGGCAACCTGGGAAACATTTCTTGGAGTATGCTGCACGGTATGATTTGTGCTTTTCAAATATACATTCATTTACTAAAACTATTTGTTAATTGATTTCTATCACAGATATCTGTGTTTTTAGTCAGTGATCTTTACATGTGGTAATGCATGGTAATGGGAATCTCTTCAAGTGTCATTTATGCAATTACCTTTTCCTTTTTCATGCATTCCCTGGATGAATGGTAATATTAACAATCTGTTTCACAATTATTTTTCAATTTCCTAATAGCTTTAAAAGATGGTGAAAGTAAAAGGGAAGTTAACTTCTTTTTCTTGCATTATAAATCTTGTAATGTTGCTTTTCATCACTTTTGGACTCTACCCTTTCAACAGTGTTTAAATTATTTAAGTCACTCACGTTAAACAAATCAAATATATACAAATTTATAGAAATAGACTTTGACTGATCTCTTCTCTCATGTGGGCTTACTGTATGCTTGAGTTATTGAAATAGTCAATACAACCTATTCCTTTAAAATGCAGTGGTAGTCCCTACTATTCTGCCCAACATTTAAACAGGAGTTGTGCAATAGCAAATATGTTGCTTCATATGTTGCTTCATTTCATTCTGCCATTTTAAGTGATTAGTGCCTCTTATTCTTAATAACTAACATAACAAAAGTTTTGAATGTCTGTATGATTAAGTAAACCTAGTTAGCATAGGTTAAGTTGCTGTTCTTTGATGAAATATGCTCATATGTTTCCACTGAAGACTGTTGGAACTACTGCAGAATGTTATCCTTTTCCCTTTTACTTTTTCCTTAGTATTTCTTATTAGTATTTACAGCTATACTTCTATTTAACTGATGTCACTTGTTGGTCTCTTGACAATAAACTTGTATTGTAGTTTGATGTACTACCTTTAGTTGTTGGAATCCTGTTAGTAACATTTTGACTTTTGCGGTTCAAGCAATACAAATTCAGTGTCACATTCTGAGAAGTTGAATGAATAATCAAATTATACGAAGAGTTTTGTGATTCTGGTTATCCCAAAAATGACATTCTATGGCAATTTTTCGCAAATTAAGGCTTATTTGATGTTAACTTGAGTCTTCCTTTATGACTAATGGTTATGGTGCTAAACATGATATTGATATTGTCAAGCTTTTGTCAGTTTGCTGTTTCAGTTGCCAGACCTGAGTGGGGTAGCAGCAGTTTTTCAGAGTTGGTTCTATATGCAACAGCAGATTATTCAATAATATGGAATTGCTTCTCCTTGAATTTGAAACAATAGGAAGATGCCAAAATCTAACTTATTATTTAAATAAATGAATTGACTATGAATGTTTCTCTCATATAAATAGTGTATTTTCTGGAAGTACAAATTTTCTTTTGTGGATGGACTAAAATCTGTCATTCTTTGTTTGTAGTTTTTACGCTGCAGAGGTCCTGTTGGCACTTGAATATCTTCACATGCTTGGAGTTGTGTATCGAGACCTTAAACCCGAAAATGTACTGGTCCGAGATGACGGTCACATTATGCTCTCAGATTTTGATCTCTCTCTTAGATGCACTGTTTCGCCTACCCTCATCAAAACTTCTCATGACAGCGACCCTTCAAAACGGGCTGGTGGTGCATTCTGTGTCCAGCCTGCTTGTATTGAACCTTCAACAGTATGCATCCAACCTTCCTGTTTTATGCCTCGCCTCTTTCCTCAGAAAAACAAGAAGTCGCGGAAGCCTAGAGCTGAACCAGGGTTGCCTGCCAACACACTTCCTGAGCTTGTTGCTGAACCTACAACAGCTAGGTCTATGTCCTTTGTCGGCACACATGAATACCTTGCCCCTGAAATTATCAAAGGAGAAGGTCATGGAAGTGCAGTTGATTGGTGGACATTTGGAATTTTCTTGCATGAGCTATTGTATGGTAAAACACCTTTCAAAGGTTCAGGAAACCGAGCTACATTGTTCAATGTGGTAGGCCAGCAGCTCAAGTTTCCTGAATCACCAGCCACCAGTTATGCCAGCCGCGATCTGATCCGCGGCTTGCTGGTGAAGGAGCCACAGCACCGCCTTGGGGTGAAGAGGTGCAACCGAGATCAAGCAGCACCCCTTCTTCGAAGGCGTGAACTGGGCGTTGATCAGGTGCAGCACACCACCAGAAGTGCCAAGGCCAGTTGAATATGAGCTGCCAGCAAAGTTTGAAGCAGTTGATACTGTTGGGGTTGGCAACAATAGTAAGAGGATGGTTGGTAATAAAGACATGAGGTCTGGTGGTAAATTTCTTGACTTTGAGTTCTTTTAGTATGGAATGGATTCCTCAATCTGCTTTGTATTGTATTTCTGTCATGAGTTAATCTTACATGTGATGCTAAGCATTATCATGTTGTTTCAGTTTAGTCACATCACATGGCATGATTCCATTTCAGTTGGCAATGATACCTCTAGTTTAGGGTTGGATGGTTCCCCTTGTCTAATAGAAGAAGTTCTATGGATAATCCATGATCTAGTGTTTCAGTACAGAATCTACATACTTCCTTTAATTAATTAATTAATTAGTCTTTTCTTTATGGGCATGCTTCTTATTTTGTCTTGTACAGCTGATGTCATTTATTGTGTTATTCCTTCAGGTGTCTAATATTGGCATCAAACATAGTATGCTCTTGAAAGAGTCCATTGAAATTCAATTTTGATTCATTATTAGTGCAACAATTTATTGTACTATTTAATCATACACGATCACATAATTAAATGAGGTGGACTTGATAACAACTCCGTGATAAGTTACCTATTCTAAATAATGTAACTTCACATAATTTAATGATGGGGTTAAAAAATAGGGTAAATTACACTCATCTCCCTTGAGATTTGTGAAAATGCCACTCACATCCCTCTATTTGTTAATCTATACTCATACTCTCTTTGCTTGTCAAATTTTAAGTATTTATATTAAGTTTCATTCTTATTCACAGAATATTATTACTAAATTTAATAAAATAATATTTTTGTGATATTAATTATTTTTAATTAATAAATTATAAAAAATACATGTATCTACTTTGTTAAGTTTAGGATATTTTTATAATTTTATTAATTAAAAATAGTTAATATCATAAAAATGTCATTATGTTAAATTTATTATCAGTATTCTGTGAATTATGAGTGAAATTATAATATAAATACTTAAAATTTGACAAGCAGGGGTGTGAGTGTCAGATGGACAAATAAAGGAGTGTGGTCCAATTTACAAATCTAGAAGGAGGTGAGTGTAATTTACCTAAAAATATTATTTGAAGAGGAAAAATATTCTTCTATGAAAAAAAAACACATTTTTAAAGTTTGTGTAGTATGTTTAGATAAGCTTCTCACAAAAGGCAGAAGGGGAAAATATTCCCTCGGAAGTAAATGAACAATTTGCTTCCACATCTACTTTTTATACTACAAGCGTAGTTTTAAGAAGTTCGCCAATTATATGAAAGCTCGAAGTATGAAACTAGATGCACATTTTTCGGTCATGGTCGAAGCACTTCGTTGAGTTAAAATAATAATCCAATTACAAATGGGCTTATACAATGAAGGCCCAATTTTAAAACTTGGGTGAGAGTGTAATGATAATGCCAAAAGTTTCATTATCTATAATTTTTTTTAACTTTTTTTTTCTTCTAGTACTTGAACCTTATATATAACCAACATCTTGTGTATTTTGATATATTTGATCCTAAAAAAATTAAGGCTTCCTTAAGGATAAGGAAATTTTATGACTACGATGTCAGGACTGAGGAGGCGTTGTAAAGAAATTTCACTCAAAAAATAGTACTTGGCTGTAGTGAAAGGGGAATGTTATTCTAGACAAGTCTTATTTTGAATGTGAATGTGCTTAAAAAAACTTTATTTCCTGTTCAATATTAATTATAAAACATCACTTTATTTTTATTTTGTTTCTTATTTTTTAAATCTTGTGAAAGAAATCATATAAATAAAAATGAAAAGCAATAATTTTATCAGTAATATAAAATATTGAATATAAGAAAAACTTAAATTAAGCAGATCAATATTTTTTTCATATTCTTCTCATCTCATCTTAATATATAAGCGAGCCGTGAGATTTAACAAAATACTATCACTCTAGTGACACCTTCTCTTTTTTTAACAATAGTGACATCTTCTCTAGTGACGCCTTCTCTGATCCCTATGTTAGCACTGCTTAGTGCTGTTCTATCCCCTAACTCGAGGGAAATTTAATTTCTTTTAAAAAAAATAGAGTAAACACCTAAATTGGTTCTTAATAATTTTCTTAATGGATAAATTGATTCCTAATAAAAAATTATTAATATTAAGATCCCTTATAATTGCAAAAATAAGACACTATAGATCCCTAACAAAAAATATTAGTATTGAGGTCCTTTATAATTGTAAAAATAAGGTATTATAGATCATTGACATTTTCATTGTGGTGGACAAATTGGTCCCAGACAAAAAAAATTCCTGTTGAGGTCTTTCAAATTGTAAAAATAAAACCTCATTGTGTTATTTTTAATATGTCATTGTTGTGCTCTTTTATGGAAGTGATTATGAATTTATGATATTAGTATCATAGTGCCTTAGAATAAGATAGTAATAAAGGATAAGGAATTCAATTCCAAATCATATTCCTTTCTTAGAACGATAAGTGAGCCAAGAGTTTCTTCTTGATAATAGATAAGGTGAAATAATGGAACGTTTGGGAAGGAATTTGTAAAAAAATAAAAAATAAGAATAAAAGAGTGTTTTTTAGTTAGTGTTGATTAGGATTAATAGGTATTATATAAATCAATAATTAAAATTTATGTCTGTATTTAACATTTTTTAGATAAGTTAGGGACCTATATGTCCTATTTTTACAATTATAAGGGATCTCAACACTAAATTTTTATTGTTAAGGGATCAATTTGTCCATCAATAAATTGTTAAAAGGTATAATTTTCTATTTTTATAATTATAAGAAATTTTAATATTAATATTTTTTTGATTAGAAGGTATTTATCTATTAATAAAATTATCAGAACCAATTTGAATATTTATTTAAAAAAAAAACTTCAATAGTAATCAAAATAGAAAAGAACGTGAGCATTCTCAAAAAGAAAGTTGAGGTCCACTTCTTTTTTTTCAAATTACTTCCCCCTTATAATGATTACGTTAGTACTTCACATCGCTTTTTATTCAATTAGTAAAGCACTTTTTCATGTGGTCCCCTCTGCGGCCCTTGATCTACTCGTATATGGGATATTTTGCATGTAGAAGAAGCGAAGCTTCTATATATAGAATTATACTTGTACTGTTGTACATACATTTTTGTTTTTGGTCCATAGAATTATATAGAATTATACTTGTACTGTTGTACGTACATTTTTGTTTTTGGTCCGAGTGTTGTACATACTTTAGAGTAATACTATAACATCATAAAAGTTTTAAAATTTTTCTCTAGTAACTTAAAGCAGAAAATAGTAAATAAATGGAGTAAAAGCACTTGAAATACTTAAAACAGAAAATAGAAATGCTATTTTTTTTAGTATAGGTTATTAGAAATAGGTTTAACCTAATTTGATATTTTGCTTAGTGAAAGCTTTTGGTCTATTCATCATACCGCAGGATATGACTTGATTAATGACTAAGTTGACACTGGACTAACCTTAATTTAAACACAATAAGCATATAAGCCATACTCAAACAAGAAAAAGCATAAGTCATACAATTTTAAAAAGAAGAAACTAAAACTAAAGGCAGTTTTATAGCATGTATTTAGGTAAATAATACTCACATCTTTTGATATTTGGTGAAATTTACTTAAAATTTCTTCTGTTTATAAAATTTACTTAAGAGGCAATCCTTGAGTTTATAAAATTATTATACTATTCTTTTCTAAACTTTTGAAATCATAACACTGTCTGTCATTTTCTTCATTACACATTACACTGGTTTAGGGGGCAGTGACACCTGCAAAAGTAAAAAAAAGTCAAGGTAAATTTTATTAAACTTTAAGAGATGACAGAGTATTTTCTTCTATATATTTTCAAATAAGTTATATATATAAACAAATTATCGTATTATGCAAAAGGTATTATTTTAATCAAGAAACCTTACAATTTATACTTTATGTCTAAAAAGTAAAAGCTAATCCTAGGCTTTAGGTTCGGGTTGGGGCAAGTAGGGCATTGAACACGCTTTGGGTCGGTGCAATTCAATCCTTTTAATTAAGCCGAACTTCATAGACAAAATATGATTATAAATTCGATCAATATCGCATAAATGTCCATTAAAAATATCGTTGTTGCTGATTGTGAATTTCGACGTGTGCCACAAAGGGGGTCTTTCTATTTTGTGAAAGAGATATAACCTACGTTACATGAATGCTGATACAAGTATCTGGTATGATACAAAAATATGTTATAAATTAAATTAAAAATATATAAAATATAATTAAAAGTATCATATTGATATTGGACACAATACATATTCGATATGGTACGTCAATTATTAAAGTATCCTCATACCATACGAAATAACAACTTTTTTTCCCTTAAGCATACACATATACCAATTTCTGGGCTTGGGTGCGCCCTGCTTTGACCACCAGGCCTCGTTTTGCTTTTCCTATTGCCAATTATTACTTGTACAATTTTCATACGTATTATTGTACATATAATTAAGCATGGTAATGTCTTAATAATCAAATTCCCTTAAAATCTGTTATTAACTAATTATCTCTAAGAACCACATGCGCATACCAAAGTTTTTGTATGATTGAGATGGCCGGTAATTGCTGCCATGATCTCGGAGACAATGATTGCGGGGAAGAATGCACAATGGAATAAGAAGATATTAATATTGATTGGAGTTTATAATGAACCCTATATGTGATAGATATCAATCAGGGATTTTCTAATATCTAAATATTTATAATTTTAAATTATATTTTAAATAGTTGATATATTATAATATGTAAGTTTATACTTCCATGCTATCATTTTTCAATGGAATGTCGTACGATCAATGCCGCTAAAGCCTTTTTGTGGGCATAAAAACTGAACCACTTCTTTTTAAAAGCCATCTATATATATATATATATATATCAGTCTATATCAATCGTGGCATGTTCCACATTGTTGTATTTTCTTGAACTTGAGAATGTTCATCACTCAGATGAATCTTGTCCTTAGATGGTGCAACATCAAAAACTTGTGCTAAAATTTCATCTCATAGTGACCTTAGATACACACGCACTCAAGCCGTTTCTTTCAACCGTCCGCGTCTTGGAATGGTTTCTACTATTGTTGCAACTTTTGGAAGTAAACTTACCTATTTAAGTGTTGAACAATTTTGTTGGACCACCCGTGTTTCTCTTTCCAACAAAAAACCATCGTGAATCTAATGGTTTCATTGTTATAACTCTTCCAAAAAGAAAACAAGCAATGTTCAATGCGCAAAGCTTCTCCAAGATTCTTTTAATTACCACCAAAAAAAAAACACAGCTATCTATATGCGTTTGAATAATTTCTTTTACAATAAAAGACATTAAAATAATTTGATACTTGTACTTTCAAATAGTATTTTGGGTTTGAGTATTATGAATAAAAAAATAATTAGTACTAAGTCTAATAGCTCTATTTTAATAGTAGACCGACTTAGTTTTTCGAGAATTAGATTTGTTGAAGATCATTATAGTCTAGATTGACTTGTTGAAAGTCAGTAGTCTAGATTTTGGCAGTTTAGATTAAAAAAAAAAAAGGCTACAACCAGTTTTTTCTCAAGTATATATACACATGTTAAAAAATTATCAACGTATTTTTTTTACTAACATTTAAGTTGAAAAATAAGTTTACTCCATTTAAGAATCAAATACAATAGATTCATCAAACACTCGTAGAGAAGTACATTATAAATAACCCATCAACACCGAAACCCAATAATCTGACCCAGACATGATTATATATACATGAGAGAAAGATTGTCAAGTGAATCAAGTCCTTGTGTAATTGCGAATAAGCATATCGAAACACCGAAAAAAAAACTAGTTTATCATGTATTTTGATTTGTGAGAAACAACAAAATATATATGTTATTTTTTTAGGAATCAATTTATCCGATTAGCTTTTTAGGGATCGAATAATTAAGAGCATAAAGACGAACCACGGGAGGGGATGTATTCAAGTATCCCGTGACCCATTGTCACTCTTTAAGCACTACTCTGCTTGCATTGTTTTCATATGACTCTTCCAAAAAGACAAGCAATGTTCACTGCACCAACCTTTTCCTTTCGGCAAATCATATTTCAACACAAAAAAGGTGTTCAATTGGCATTACTCTATTATTGGATATGATGGATTGATGAAAAAGTAAGCCTCAATAATATCCAATGGTAATGCTCTATCTTTTATGATTGAAATAGCAATATTCTACCTTTTTTACCAAAAAAGTATATAATTCTCTGGTATCTATTGGTTTGGATAATTTCTTTTACGATTAAAGGCCCCAAAACGTTTTTTTATTATACACATGTAAAAAATGGAAAATATCTTTTCTTTTTAAAGAAAAACTCCTGGTTTTTGTTCGTTTGTTCATAACTTAAACTATAAAGAATTTAATGAAAAATGTTATCGAAAGAAAAAAAATATTATTTGTAAAACTTTTGAAAATAACTTTTAAAAGACACCTTTAAGTGTTAGATAAGTATTAGTTAAGAGTGATGATTTCAATTTTTATCTCAACTAATATTAATAAGAGATACCTTAAGGTATCTCTTAAAAATTGTCTCCAAAAATCATATAAATAATAATACTCTTAACGAGGAGAATTGATATAAACGAGCATGGTCTAAAAAGTAGACACTTGCACTTATTTGAAAAATTATTAGATGTTCATAAGAGCAACTCCAATGGTATAATTCCATTTTAGATCACACCATGTGTCATGTCAACACTTATGTACCAATGTGTTATAAAAAGTAAAAAGGGACCAAAAGTGGGACTCCTCTCTCTTATGAAAAAAGTCAACTTTGATTCTAATATTGGGCTCACATAATTTTAATTTTTTTAAAAAGTAAATTAATATATTTATAAGAGAATTTGCTGAAGGTGTTGAAAAAGAATTTGCTAGAAGCAAATTTCGTGTATAACTTTATGAATAAATTGTTAATAAAATAATATTAACATTGTATCAGAATTCGCCACAAGTAAATTCATAACTTCAATAAAATAATATTTTATTTCAAAAGAATAAAAGTTATGAATGAAATATAATAAAGAATAGTATAATAAAATAATTTATAAAAAATAAAAATATTATTTTATGATTTTTCTTTGATATTCTATTGATACTAGTATCCTTCTAGTTTTCAATGATTATAATTGAATATTTATTTTTTAATATTTTAATAAATTAAGTTAATAAAACAGATGATATGATTTTAGTTACAAATAACTAAAAGTATTGAATACTAAGAGTACCGGAGAAAATATATTTTTAACAATATTAAATTTTATAAATATTTTAATATTTTTAATAGTATTTTAATATTATTTTTGTGCTATTAATTTCTCCAACAAGGTTAATAATATTTTAACAATGTTTTTATTTATTTTATCTCACACAATCCGCCCATAGCAGATTCTTAACAAAAATATATTTTAATAATTTTTGGTAAAACCTTATTCTGTGCAAAATACAAAAAATCCGCTAGTAGCGGACTCTTTACATTTTAATTTGGTAAAATTAACTTTGTACATAATTTGCTGTTAGTAGATTCTTTTTCAAAAATAAAAATTATTATTGAAATACATTATTATATTCTGGAACCAAAAAACAGTTACTATATTCATTTTTTCCAAAATTAAAAAGGTGAACAGATTATGTGTCAGCCTTACATTGAAGTGAGATCAATCCCACTAAGCAGAGACTGGTACCATTTTTTGGTCCCAATTTTTTTGCTCTAATGGCTTTTGTAAGTGGGACCGTCCCACTAAAAGGAACTGGCACTCAAAAAGTGGGGCATTGGAGCTTTCCTAAAGCATATTTTAGCTCTAAAATATTATTTTATTATTAAATATGAGTCCAATTTAACCGGTACAAGTGTCTAATAATTTCTCCATTTATCTCCAACCACGAATCTGAAGTTGGAAGCGCCCTTTATTTATACCTTTAGTTTGTAGAAACACCTATCACAACTTGGGAATGGAGTTATGTCACGAATTTATAGATCTAACGTATACCAAAAAAAAAGCTATGGATTCTTTAACGTGCAAAATTTTATCCAAAATATTGCTACATGCACATTCTTTGATCTGATCTTTTGATGATAGGATACAATTGGTATGTCATAAAGTCAAATTGACGATTTTGTCAAGTACATATGTATCATTTCTAAGTTAAAGATGATAGCTTTATTTGCAAAAGAAACGACTGCTCGAATAATATATGACGCGTAAAAAAGTAGATTTGTGAAATTGATAAAGCTACTCAGAACTTTGAGCCATATATTTTTGGGTAGTCCTTTTTTTAATCGATTTAAAAAATCATTCCGCGAGTAATAATTAAGAACATAAAACTAAATCTAGTCAATAAATTCATTCTATGAAGTAAATTTATGGTTTTATGGTCAACAGAAAACCATAATATAAAATATTCACATGAGTGACCAATTCCAAGAAAACATTAAGAACACTAAAAGTTGAGCAATTAATTCAAAAAATTAAATCAATAAACATAAATACAAAATTTGTTCTTAGAGACTACTACATATTCCTACACCTAAGAAATTATTGAAAAAATGGAAAAAAAAAATTTACATACCATACTGACTAGCAAACTAGGTCTCCCCCCTTCCTTTCTCAAAAATTATGATTATTTATAAAAGAAGAAAAAAGGATGAACAATTAGAATCCCTTGATTTTTTCAAATTATATCTTTAGATCAAACAATTGTTTCTCCTTATTTTATCCTGACTTTGTTGTACACATATAACACACATAAATATTATAAGAATGTAATTTCAATATTACATTGGCAATGTAAACCATTTTACAAATAGAATTTTTTTCAAAGTGATAAATTATTAAAAAAAATATGACAATTTATATTAACTTCCCTAGTGTCACCACAAAAGAAGAGTTGAGACAAATTTTACCAAATTTCTGAAAGATTAGTGTAATTTGTCCAGAAATAGAAGTACTCACTACCATAATCATTCACTATGATTCATCATTCTAGTATATCTGATAGTTTAAAAGTATATAGAAACTAAACTCATGATAAATAGCTAATAATGAAAAAAAAAAGTCATATTTTTTCTTATACATATAAAAAGAATATCATCTTTACACAATAAAAATGAAGGGTAAATTTTTATAGCCACTTTTTGACTAGGACTATGTCTTCTGCATGCACAATTGATGAAGCAATAATCAGAATGATCATCAGATCGCAAGCTTCTGTCCAAGACCAAAAAAAGTAAAAAAAAAAAATTTCAAAGCCAAGCTTCCGCTGGATACTGCGTCGTTTTGTTAATGTAAGGGCACGAAGAGCTCACAAAGCCATTCACCAAGTGAAGATACGTCTTTAGATCATGACACGTGGCGACATCTCCTTTCTTGAGGTAGGGCGATTCCCTGCTGCTAAGTCTCAGCTCCTGTCCGACATCAGCGTACACCAACTGCATGTCCTCCACGCGCTTATGGAACCAGCTCTGCAGGCTCGCCACGTGGACATTCCCATTGCTCGCCACGTCATCATCTTTCACCACGAAACCTGGAACCTTGGTGATGACATCGTCGGAGTTAACGATTCTGAGTATCCTGGTCCCACTTTGTTCCAATTGGTTCCTGAACACGTCATTCCCCACGCGGGGCCCACCAAATGAAACGACGGTAACCATTGGTGCATTCTTGAACGTGGCGGTTATATCATACGCGCTGAGTATAGCGAGTGCTGCTCCAAGGCTGTGGCCAGTGATGGTTAAACTTAGTGGCTCATCGCCATATGATTGGATCACTCTGCAATCTCTTCCCTCACCATGTCTTGCAAGCTTGGGTTTGTGCTTGTTTTGGACACATAGAGACTCAAAAACCCATTCTCCACCATGGGACTAGCACAACTATTATCATCACCATCATCATTACTCATATGATTTGGTAATTTCGTTAGGGTTGCTCGAAGGTTTTCCAGCCACTCCGAGCAAGTGGCTGTTCCCCTAAAAGCAATCACCACATCACGCCGACCTAGGCGTGCAATTTCTTCCTTGTCTTGGCAAATTGCCACGTAACCAATCCAGCTGGATTGGTTGCGTGGAATTGGTACATCTTGTTGATCCATTTTGGTAACTGAACTCCAGATGTGGCACGTAAATTCTTGGTTATCTTGTATCCGGAGTTTTCCAATCCGGATTGGGCTAAGAGTGTGCTCTTGGGGTAGCGACACGTGGCATAAGTAGGAGAAGAGGTGTCAAAGTCGAAGGAGCGGTAGGCAGCTTCAACAAACTGACCATATCTTAGGATCTCCCATCGCAGGTTGTCATCAAGAGGATCCAACATGCCTTCCCAATGGTTGATTCCTTGGTATTGCATCCACTTGTGGCCAAGTTTGGGAGAGTTACATTGCCCCAAGCCACGCTTGAGACGACCCCAAGAGAGCTGCGACTTGTTGAATGGTAAGCTAGTGGTGTTGCCAGTGGTGGTAGCAGCATGTGAGACAGTTGGGTTGGGTTTGGACATGGAAGGGGTGGTAGTGTTTGGTTGAGTGGTTGCTCTGATAGCAAGCCTCATTATATAGAGACTCTTTGTTTGGCTATTTGTGATTGGGATGTATCTTCAGTAGTGGCTTATCTCACACCATTAATGCTACTTAAGTATTTGCATTGCATGGCTTTTATATGAGGAAAGTGATAGTGGACGGTGATGGGGAAGAGTGAGGAAAAGAAAGAGAGAGAAAGAGTGAGATTTAGGGATGTATTGGATTGGACGAGTGAGAAATGACTGCGGGACTATGTGGGTGAAGTGTGATGAAATAATGATGGGAATGAGTGAAATTAAGAAAAAGAGAGCGTTGAACTGGAAGAAAGGATTTTGCACAAAAAACAAAGGAAGTTGAAAAGATTTTGACGTAGGTGGTGGGACCAACACGAAAATCATGAATAATGGTGGCTAATGGGCAGCAAAATTGTTATTCCAATATTTAAAAATTGACACTCACTCTGTTATTAATGGACTTTGATTTTTGATGTTGGTTTTCTAATAACACCTAGAAGAAAAAAGAGGAGAGGCTAAGCGGTGGGCTAGAAATCAACAATAGCCAAAATTATAAAAAATACACGTACTACTCGGTTAAGTTTTAGATATTTTTATAATTTTATTAATTAAAATAATTAATATTTTAAAAATATTATAAAAATATTATTCATTGTAGTATTTAGATTTATGCAAGCTAAAACTTACTTAAATATTTAACTTTATTTGTAGAGAGAGGATAAATTGTGTAACCTGTTGAACTTGGAAATAGGTGAGTAGGGGCACTGCATCCATGTATTGAAACTTAAAAAGTGATCATCAACTTAAACTAAGTTAGATCACAGGAAAATTTATAAATGGAGGTGAGAGAAGTATCATTTTTAGGATCAGAGAGTCATCTCAGGGGGGGGTATAGAAACAGAATAAACATTAGTCAATGGATAGTAATGACAAAGGGAATTTCATTTCAGCCCACAGGAGGCACGTGTTTGTCTGTCACTGCTACAGTGCTACTCGTTCACGGCTTCGTCCGCGTAAGGTAGAAATGCTGGGAGAGGAAGAGCAAGAGACTGGTCAAGCGTCAAAGTGGACAATTCTGCATGTCACCCATCATCAACCATATGCTACCAAATTTAAAACTTTGGCAATTGCACAACATTTTTGTTTTAAAAGCATAAATCACATGCATGATTTTGAGGCTTAAGGATTGAGAAAACTGAAATAATTAATTATACTAAAAATATATCATTTCAAGAATTTAATACACAACAAATTAAATATTTGACTATATTATATATTTTTTAAGAATTAAATCTATATGTACTGATAGTGTAAAGAAATATTTTATTTAAATAAATTTTTACACTCATTCAATTAAAATATCTTATTTAAATGATCTTTTAAATAGTGATCATGAAACTCAACTATTTGTATTGATGTGACAATATATGATTGAATGACAATATAAAAATTATAAATAAATAGAAATTAAACTCTTTTTAAATCTTTAATCAGTGTTCTTAAAATATTTGATAGTAAAACTTATGATTTACATGTCTACAACACCTCTCTCTTTTTATAAATAAATTTGATTCTTGTAAAATGCATGATGCGTTTCAAATTATAAATACTACTTCCTTCATTCCTTATTAATAATTATGATAGCATACCTTATGATTTTGTTATAACTAATGGAAATTTGCCTGCTAATATATCTGGTCAGAATAGCATTGGAGCCCGTACAAGGAACGGAAATTTGTCTGCTAGTGTTTATTTCTTATAACAAAATTTTTATGCGTTTATTTATTTCTTATAATAAAATTTTAAGTGTGTGTTTATCTACCAACACCAACATTGAAACACGCTTGGGAAAATAATTTTAACAAAAAGAATGAAGTAAAGCCGTAATCTAATTCTTATCAAAGGTTGAAATTATTTATTCAACCATTTTAAGTGAATCCTGCACCTTAGACAGACGAATTCACTTTTTTATCCTAACTAAAGATTTATTATTTGTTTACGTTTATAACCGTTGTAAACCATGTTTTATCCTAACTATATTTTCCTGTAGACAAGAACATTTTATTACATGTATTTGGTTGTGGGGTAATTAAACTTGCGAAAAAAAATTGTAAATGAATTTAATGTGTAAAATTATACATAGAATTTACTCATATAAACAATTTATGTCCTATTCCTAATAACCAAACACATCATAAAAGTTAAATTTTATAATCATATATTATATCTTACGGTTTGTGTCTAGCAGATCCCATGTGTAATTAATAAACTTGCCCAAAGGCTCATGTACATACTACATACTCTTAAGGCCGACATTCGCGAGGCCATGTCATATACTTGGAAGTTTCCTTTCTTGGTACCGATAAGTTTTCGGGACTTCGGGGCTAACATAGATCAGCGCAAGGTTACAAGTTTTAGACAACACTTAGAAAAAACAAAAAACAAAAACAAAAACAAAAAATCTTATAAGATTCTAATCAAAGAAATCCTCACATCAATAGAGGAAATTGAGCTTATGTCCTTATGAAATAGGAGTCCACTCCTTGTCAACTGTGACAATCTTTCTTGACATATATTTCAAGTTGCTTTAAAAAAAAATCACAAGGTATATATCCATTTCATTTTACCAAAATTATTTGTTATACTTTTAAATTGGTTTAATTAATCTCAGTTTTATAGTTTCACCCAATTTTCAATTAAGTTCTTATATTGCATAAAATTTTTTAATTATGTTCCTAACTCTATAAGACGATACAAAAAAGTTAAATTAAATGGAATATTCCAGAATATTTTTTAACCACTATTTTATATTCAAAGGAAAATCCTACCCCACTCCTCCCCACCCATCCTGTCCCTTTCCCCTTCCCCTCTATCACTACCACCATTATTTATCATTCATCATATCACCATCATCCTTCAATATATCCATCATCACCAAAAAGAAACAAAACAGAATAAAACATGTAGATGGAAATGCTACTTCTAAAGCATAAAAGAACCAAAATTTCTCTCAATTAGCATCATGGAAAAAGCACTAAGGCGTCTCAATGGCATGGCTTTGATCCAAGAGCAAGACTTGCACAACCCCATCTCTGAACACCATCACCACCACAACAAGAAGTGCACCACCAAAAAGAGTCCAGCGGCAAGAGAAAATGGCGGCGATGGAGGATGATGAGGTACTGTGGGATATCCCTTATAATCCACACCCCTGTAGGCGAGCAAACAAGCCAACCATAGAGACCCAACCCTTCTCACAACCCAAATAAATACAATGCCCATAAAGCCATAAACAAACACAGACCAAACACCAAATACATAATCTTCATCAACATAAACTCAATCCATACAGTCCACAAGTTCAACAACAGTCTAGTATCAAGTCAATTTTTCCAACCACCACTACTACAAATCATAAAAAAACTAAACCATATCAACAGAACCTAGCCAAAGCCCTCAAAACCCAAAAACAAGAAAGATGAAGATAGAAACAAAAGAATGAAAAAGAATGAAAGGGAAGGCGGCGCAACTCGCCTCCACTGGCTCTACAACCGTAGCTCTATCCTTCGTGGCGTCAGCCACTGCCGCTATGCCGCCGCTCCCCTTCTCCGCCCTTCACGCTCCCTTCTCTCCGCTATCGTGTTGCCTTGCCAGGCATCATGGGCCTCGCATCGCCGTCGTGTGTTGACCATAGCGACCGACCTAACGCCACGTGTGGCTGGTCCTTCCTCCTTCCCCTACCTGCCGCCACCCTGTTCCAGCTATGCAGCCAACCATTTTGTTCCTCTTCTCTAATTTAGGGATTTATGCAGCCACCCCTATTCCTTCTTCTTTGTCACCCATTTCACTTGACCCCCTTTTTGTTCTTTTTTATTTTATTTGTTTTTTTTTCAAACTAAGATATGGTGGTGTTTTTAGAGTGGAGCATCTATCATTAGTTGTATTAGTGCTCCAATTGGAATAAATGGCTATGATTCATTTTTCTCAAATTTAAAACCGTAACTAACGAATATTTTGGGAATATTCCATTTAATTTAACTTTTTTTTTTGTAATGCCTTATAGAATTAAGGATCTAATTAAAAAAATTTATGTAACATAGGAACCTAATTGAAAACTTTTAAAATGTAAGACCTAATTAAAAATTAGGTAAAATTATAGGACGAAATTAATTAAATCCTTTTAAATTAGAAGAATATCTCTGAAATCTAGAGACATTAAAAAAAAGGAATATGTTGATACATTACACATTTACACTAATATAAGTTTAAGGATAATTTTTGTCTCTACAAATACACTAATTTTGAAAAATTAGCCCTATGAATTCCCTCATTTTTTGAAAATAAAGGAAAATAGCCTTTTTCTTTTTGCTTTGAGGAAAATAACTTCTGATGCAAGGATGAATTTTTTTAAAAATAATCTTTTAAAGATAACCTCGATGATCATTTTTAAAATATATAAAACTTAAATTAAACAAAATTGTCTTAAGAGGGATCAAAATAACAAAGTTATTATGTTTCTAAAGACAAATATATATACATAGCAGCCAAATATACAGGAAAAAGCCAACCGTTAGAAAGAGACCTGCGCAGTTGGGCAGGTAAGATGCTTCGAAATTCTTGCCACTGTTCATTCTTATCCTTCCTCTCTTTTTTACTTGCGAGTACACACGTAGAGTATTTAACTTTTGCTTAAACTATTTGTATTGAAAGTTCACCAAAGAAACGTTGTGGATTAAGCACGTTCCTCTTGCTTTTCTTAACGAACAGATCTTATACAATAATAATTAGCATCAGCAGTCAGGATAGTGAAGAGTCCAACTAAGTTTATCCTTTCTCATTGGCATTAATATTGTCTTTGTTTTAAGAGTTTAATTTTAATGTATTGAATATAAAAAAATTTTATACTGTCAGCCAATCACATCTTTTTTTTTTATGACTTTTCAAGTAGTGAGGATTGAAAGTAATTATATTTCTAATATGTCATTATATGATTGGATGAATGTGTAAAACTTCTTTATACTCAATGCATTCCAATTAAATTCTTCTTTTAAAGTATACTTCCTCTATTCTATATTAATAGTTACTCTTAGGAAATCATGCATTAATTCATATCTAGCTATAATTTATAACCAATACATTCATTTTTCAATATATAAAAATTGAAGGTTTCAAGAACAAATATTAATATGTAATGGAGGGACTAATTTGATTTTAAAACCAATAAGCTGTTACATTTGATGAGTAATAATTAGCTTATTCTCCAAAAAGTATGAGGATAAAAATTTAGATCCCAAGAAACACATTTATTAGGAGAGGAAATAATTGTGAATGCTCTCTTTCCAAAATTACAAGAGCAATATTTCCCATAATTTTAAGAGTTTTGCTAATCAATACCCTATTAGTTAAGGTTTCCAAAGTAGAATTTTTTATTGAAATTTTTTTTAAGTTGTCTATACATTGAATGTATTGAGAGTATCAAAAGTTTCCACTCTAATTTTAATAAGATTTTGTGTCGGATATTATTTTATGATAAATTATATTGACATTTCTTAAGGTTCAATGTAATTACACCTAACACTATGTTTACAAAATTGTCACTAGAGATTCCAATCCATTAATTTAAATGACAAAAAAAGACATGAGCTGATATGTATATGATCAATAAAGATAATGTTGGAATATTGGAACAATATTTGACAAATATATTGACTAAGATATCCATTCTATTATAGATTTTAATAATAAATTTCACATCCTTATGTATTAACAAGAGCACTTTAGTCAATTTACGTGTCATATATTATAAAAATATTATAATTTTAACATTAATAATGATTTGTATATCGCATGTTATGATTTGTCACTTAAAGGTTGTAACAAACTTCTAGACCTCCAAATCTCAGCGATCTTCAATGTACTACACCCTTATTATATCGATTTTTTTTTTATAACCCACTTTAATTTGTGCTTTTCCAACTCTTTAGTATAGGTTCGTCATCATACCAAAATCATTCTTAGCCATCTTATTCGGCGACTAACAACCCATAAAGATTTGAGCAAAGCAGTTTGGTCAACATGGTACGGTTTCAGATATCATTTCTATTTAGAATTAGACTCCTAATCACGAAGTAAGCCATCCAAACCAACTAGGATTTGGATTTGCTTAGGTGGGAATGGAAGATAGATCTGACAAGAGTCGGATTAGGATAACTTACATTCCTTGATACTTGATATATAACGCAAATCATGGACTTTAATTTATCACGTGATGTGTAAATGACTGAAGTAATAATGAGCCGTCGACCTACTATTCAATGGTAACTTCGCCGTGTTGTAAAAACTAAAAAGGCCAAAAAAAGCACACCTTTTGAAATCTTAGGGTTTTTTTTTTTGTCAACTGTTTTCGGTTAATTTGTTAAGCTAATTCAAAATGAGTAAAATTGAATTTAGTATATTATACAGAAGCCAGCTGACGCATATTTTGCAGCTAATATGCTAATTAAGACGCCACTTATCCAGAGATCATGCGTGAGGTGGGCCCTCGCTATCCACTAAAGCATATGGATTGCAATCTAATTAGATCGCACAGTTCGTTTACGTGCGAAATTGTTATTGTGATTTGCATATTAAATTGATACGGTTAAATTATGAATTATCCGGATCAATTTTAAGCTTTCAATAAAGCTGATTTTTCTGGCACGGCTTAATAGATGCGGGGGCGCGTTTTTTGGGTGGAAGATTTAGGGGGAGTTTGGATGAGATTTCGTGAGGTTAAATCATTTCTGCATGTCCAAAAAAATTAGTTTTCATTTATTTGAATCATTTAACAATAAATCAAAATTTTAAAAAATCAGTTTTCAATTCTTTTTATAGAAGTTAGAAAAAGTAGCTTCTAAAAAAATTAATTTCTACCTTTTTAATTATATATAAAATTTATGTTTTATATATAATCATCTTTTTAAATCCAAAACAAATGCACTATTAGCCCACTTAGCTCTTCCTTGGTAATAATCTTGTCCTAAGGGCCTCTCAGGAAAATTAAAGACTTTCAAATCCCTACACCAACGACAATGACAATAAGGGGAGTTGTATTGGAGAATCGAATGAACCTAGAGCCATTTTAGAAGTGCGAGAGAAAAGAGACGGACACCATTGTGCAGGCACAGGAGAGGCTCAACACGTGGATGAAGGAGGTGGCAGTTGATAATTACTCGTCATTTAAGTAGTAAAGTAGGCGAGTGTCGCATCATCCTGCAATAATTGAAATTTATCAAGCAACAATTTGCTAAATCAATTTATATTTATACTATATACAGACATTATATTCAATTAAGACAAGAATTCTAACAAGAGTATGATTTTCACTTGTCCCTTTTCTCCTCCTCCAAGCTGGAAAAAGTTCTCCCTTATTTTCTACTTGAATAATATTTGATGTATAATAAAATTACACAATAAATACACATCACATATCTTATTATCATTTGGATGTAATATATGGTCCCCACTCACTCATCATACCCAATAATAATAAAATGTGTGTTGTGTATTTGTTATGCAATTTTATTGTACACAAAACATTACTCTAGGTTGCTAACAAAAGTCCTTCCTTTCAGATGAAAAAAAAGAATAATAAAGTTGCCGTCATCGCCTGAGGGGCTGCCCAACATGCAATTTATTTTAAGAGGAATAATACATGATCATCAGAATACATACACTCTATACTTACACTATGCTATAAGACAAAAAAGGAATATAAAATACAAAGGATAAAATGGGAAGAGAAAAGATAAAGTAAAAACAACGTACAAACTTCTTCTCTCTCACACTCACCATCCCTCAAAAGCTTTCATTCTCTCACTTCTTTAACGTTTCTCTCTCTCGTTCTCCATGGTTTTTAGGAAGAAGGAGAAGGAGAATCAATATTTGTTAGCAACACACAAAATTAATCCTTACGCGTAAAGGCTTAACTCATTCAATTTGATTTTTCATGTGTTTGTGGTTTATATCCAAAGACATAGATGATTATTTTTTTTTTCAATAACAAAATGAACTGAAAATGACTTTGCTAGAAGTTGAGATTTGCTATTATTGTTGGAACTGGAGTTAGAAAATTGTAAATGCATATTATGAAATGTTGTAAACCAATACCTAAAAAGTTATAAACCAATATGTAAAAGTTGTAACCCAATTGAACACATACTAAACAGGGTTCATGATTAAATGCAAAACCATATGTAAAAAAGTTGTAAACTAGTATGCAAAAAGTTGTAGACCTAAACGTAAAAAGTTATAAATCGATTTACAATTAATACTAAACCTATGAATAAACTTTGCAATGACGATAATCTTGACATAAGGGGATCATTCTTTTCACAAATTCAATTTCACCATTTTTATCAATTTATGTTTTAATAGCGTTGATTAAATATGAAACCATATGCATAAAAGTTGTAAACTACTATGCAAAAAGTTGTAAACTTGTATGCAAAGAGTTGTAAACTTGTACGTAAAAAGTTGTAAACCAATTTACAATTAAACAAGATGCACGATAATAATATAAAATTAAATGTTTCAATTTTATATATATATTGTAAGAATAATGTTTTATGAATTAGATTTATTTATTGCTACTTTTAAAATTACTTCAATTTGAGTTCTTCAATCAACACCATTAAGACATAAGTTGACAAAAATGGTGAAATTGAATTTGTGAAAAGAATGATCCCTTATGTCAAGATTATTGTAATACCCAGTTTTTCAAAATAAATAAAATGGTTAGAAATTTTTGAACCAATAAAGGTGTTGGTTGTTGTTAACTGTCGTTTCCAATTTCGCTAAGTCAGACCCTACATACCTTTGGAGGGCTATATGATAGAGCCATATTCTTGGATCAAAAGTCCAGTAATTGTTCCCTAGAGAAAATGAGTTGAAGAATGATTTTTAATGAATTTTATGAAACTCTTAAGTACTTCATTTTTAGCTTACAAGTTTATAAAATCGTAAGATTTTTCGAATTTAAACTAAAACCCAAGAATTAGATTTTGATTTGTTGGGATTTTGATTTTTCTACTATTTTATTTGAATCCAAATGGGGGGTATTCCTTATTTATATTTATGTTTTAAAGTTAATGGGAAGAAAAATAAGTGGGTAATGAGATAGCACAGTCCAATACATACCAGGATTAGAGCTTCTAAGACATTCCGAGACCGCCCAGGTGCGTCAGAGAGACATGAAAACCCTTTTCGGGGTCCAAAACACTTCAAAAATGGTTCACTTCCCTCCCTTGCGAAACTCAGTTCCTAACCCATTTTCACCCTCCAAACTCCATTTTCTTTCATTTCTTCAAGTTTAATTGCAAATCTGTCATCCCTAAGGCTTAAAGGTACATTGTTCTCTTGGTTTTGCTTCATTTCTTTCAAGTTCTCTTGGGTTATGGGTGGTTTCCATGCTTCTCAAGGGGAGAAGCTTTCTAACTTGTTAAAGAGGGATTCTTGAGGTTTTAGAGGTTAATCTAGAATTTTGTTGCCTTTATGTTAGATAGTGGAGTCATTTCTCTCCCAGAGGTCTATTAGTGTGGATTCTGCATATTCTACCCCTCCAGGTGAGTGGGTTCACATATGTGACTTCTATGTTATGCATTAGAGTTATTTTCATGAAAACTATAATTTACTGCTTGATTTAGAGAATTCCTTACAAGGATTTGGGATTCCTGTTGGTTGGTATGTTTTGCACTCCTGGTTTTAAAGCATAAATTTGTATTTTGATAAAACTCATGGGACCATGGTTGTTGAACTGATTCTATGTAGAATTGATTATATTTGTAACTATTAGAGAATTTTATGATTGTTTTCCTGGATTTTGGAACTGGTTTATATTTATGCTATGGTTTTATACCCAAATACAAGGTTTAGAGAAAAGGATTGAAATGATGGTTTAGACTCTATGATTTCAGAATATGATATTGAGTTTTCTTAGTTTATGGTTGGAACTATGTTTAACAAGTTAATAGTTTGAATTTAAAGAATTTTAAAGATTGAATGATGTTTTTGATAATCAATAAAAGAGTTTTAGAGAATGAGTTTCCACGAGATTCAGAACGCTGGTGGTTACATACTTTGTGGAGATTTGGAATCTCAATGTCTACAAAAGGTGATTCCTTGAACATGGTTCCACGCGCAGTTATGCTAAGGTTAGACTTAGAATTGAATGGACTAAAGTTTTCAGAATATAACAAGTTTATTGCTAATAAGAAATGATATAGAGATTTAGACATAAAAGGACTTTAGAACATGAATCTTCGTGTGACTTAGAGAGTTGGCGGATACATACTTTGTGGACTTGAAATCACTAAGTATGGTTTCATGGTCAGTTATGCTAAGGTAAACTTTAGGGATATAGAGATTTAGAACTCTCAGAGAATAAAATGGTTTTAAGAAGTTTCAGATTAATTTACAGGAGCTGGAGAAAACAGCGTGTTAATGGTAAATCGTTAACCTTGGTACCAAGTATGCCCTGGACTAGAGTATTCAGAGAAGGGACCTAGTTAGGTACCCATTATTATCACACTGTGACCAGAGATTATATCAAGAGTTTTGTTACGTCACAAATATTGTGCATAACCAGTATAGATTTCTCTCTTAGGAGCCTTACCTTATGAGATTAGTTAATACAGGTATAATAGTAAATTATGTTATAATGAGTGTAATTAATATCAAATACGAAAGTTAACTAGTGGAATGACTTTTGAATTGATAAAGTAGTCATTAGAAAGTATGAAAGAGTTTATGGTTTTAAGCTTATATGATTTCAGAATGAAAGTGAATAAATGGAAATCACTTTTGAATTGGTGAAAGTATATAAATTTGTAAAAAGGGGAAGGTGATTGTAGACAAGAAAATGAATTAAAGAAATTGCTTTTGTTGATTTCATGAAAGGATGATTTGAAAATATATTTATATAGAGACATGTAATTGCATAAGATTTTCAAGTACTTTTAATATTATTATGATTTATTTTATCTATTGCTCTTTGATATCCCATGAAGGGGGTTTGCAGGTGAGGGCTTACTCATTGAGTTTTGGTATCAAAACTCACCCTTCTCATTTCAATGGCAGTTCAATCCTACAAATCCATAGTAAAGTGTTAGAATGGTAAGCTTCACCAGGAGTGAAGCATTCTGATCTTATCTAGAGTGCTCCAGGTGCAATGCAGGGTTCTAGACCTAGGGTTCAATTGTTGTATTCAGCAAATCATGATAAAACTTTAAAGTGTATTTCGATAGTATTTCAATGATATGAACAAATTTGAAATTTTGGATTGAACAGGCTTTATGAGGTTTTAGGTGTGATTCTTTTGATTTCAGAAAATAAACGATTGATCTAAAGAAAGTGAAATTATGTTTTAAATAGACTTTTATGAACGAGTATGAGTTTTAGACACGATTATTTTGATTCCAAGAAAAAGTGATTTGCATGTAGAAAAGTCAAGTTTTCTATGTTTCATGGATTTCGAGAACGAGCATGCATATAGAGGCGTGAAGGAGGCTAACGTGAGAATGAGATTTCTCACGTGCCCACATACCCGGATCGGGTCGTGACAATTATCGTCGTCAAAGTTTATTCATAGGTTTATTATTGATTGTAAATCGGTTTATAACTTTTTGCGTATAGGTTTACGCTTTTTGCATCCTGGTTTATAATTTTTTTGCATATGGTTTCACATTTAATCCTGAACCTGTTTAGTATATGTCCTCAATTGGTTTCCAACTTTTGCATCCTAATTTACAACTTTCTGTGTATTGGTTTACAACATTTCGTAACATGCATTTACAATTTTTTAACTCCATTTCCAACAATAACGGTAAATATCAACTTCTAGCAAAGTTACTTTTAGTTCGTTTTCTTATTGAAAAAAATTGAAAAAGAAAAATCATCCATGTCTTGGGACATAAACCACAAACACATGAAAAATCAAAATGTAATAAGTTAAGCCTTCATGCGTAAGGATTAATTTTTGTGCTTGCTAACAAATCTTGATTCTCCTTCTCCTTTCCCTCTTAAAACCATTGAGAACGAGAGAGAAAAATGTGAAAGACAGAAGATGAAAGTTTTTGAGGTATGAGTGAGTAATAGGTCTTCGTTTAATCAATCCTTTCTTCAACCAAAGTATGCAGTCCCAATTGAAGAATTATTGACTATTGCAAATGAAGTGCTATTAAATTTGGTTTGAGAATGTAATTTGTGTGTGTGTGTGTGTATATATATATATATATATATATATATATATATATAAATTGTTCTCCATGAATTTGTATATATGGTTATAATTAACATCCAATTTCACACTCCTTTCACTTTTATAATAAAGAGTTAATACTTACTTTAATCCCTCACATTTCACCTGTAAATCATTTTAGTCATTGACTTTTAAAATAACTCATTTTGGTCCCTAACATTTACAAACATGAATCACTTTAGTCCCTCGGTTAACATCCATTAACCCACGTCAGTTAAGTGATGACGTGTCACTGTTAAGTGACACCTTACATTTTTAAGTTGTTTATTTTAGTCCTTCACATTACACAAAATGAGTCATTTTAGTCCTTTTCCATTTGTGGATATCATTCTCTCCTTCTCCAAACACATTATTCTATTTTTCCCTCTCCTCATTTCTCTCTACGCATTCAAATCTTTCTTTCCTTTGCTCCTCATTCTCCTTCTTCTTCATCATTCTGTGCTTAAAATTTGAAAAAATATTTTATCCAAAATCGAATTGATAAAGTTAGTTGAATACATTAAACTTTTCTAAAGGTTTACTTATCATAAATAACAATCATCATCATTTAGTTTTCATTATGTGCAACATAGCAGGTGGTTACATTGGAAATAGTGGTTCCAAAGGAAAAAAATTATCTTGGGAAAGTTATGTTCAAGATTAGGGTTTTAAGACACACAAGGAAAGAAGTAACCGTCGCCATTCAGGATTAAAATAGAGAAAAGGATGACACACTCAAAAAAAAAAAAAATTACCGAACAAGATAGTCACTACAACATTTTTCGTCCAAGGCAATGCTTTTATAGGGGTGGCCTTTGGGTTGGGCTAAGGCTAAGAGGAATTTAAGGCAACTCTTTCTAAAGGTTGCGTTAACCTAAAAAGAAATCGTTTTTAAAGCGTTGACATATCATCTAATAATAAGCAATGCTTATTTGCGCATCCCCTTCATTTTCCAAGTGTTGCCTTTTAAAATCCAATCAACAACGCTTTTGAAACGTTGTCTATATTTTTAGCACCAACCTAAAATTTTTCCCACTGAAAATTGTGGCTTATGCATTATAAACTAAATAATTAAGTCATAAAAAAGGAACCAACTTAAATTTTCTTTTGAAATCCTCTAACATATTACTACTCTCCCTATTTCTCCTTTATTTTCACTAACAAAATCCCTAGCCGTACTCCAATCCCTAACTTTACCCAATCAAAATAAACTCTCAATCCAAACCTTCTTCTTCGTGTTTCAGCCTTTTTCATTTCAGCCTCTCGCTTTACCACCTGTGCTCCGCGAGTCCTCCCATTGGAAGAAGCTCCCACGCGTGCGTTCTTCACCTCTCACTTCTCCACCCCTTGGAAGAAGCACCACCACCACCTCTACGCATCGATGATGATGAAGACGATCGATGACGAGATCGAGAGGCGGCGCGTCGCATCTCCTCGGATTGGCTGTTCGACACCTGACTCCACTTCTTCTTTTTCATTGCTATCTTCATCTCATTCCACTCTTCTTTCATACTTAGTCCTCCATGTCCCTACCATTGCAAGTCAATATATGCCGAGATGGGGTTCGTGATTGGTCAGGACTATGCAAGATGTCTCCAGTGTCCTTGTGCCATTGCTGGTTGCCAATTACTATAGGAGCCAAGTCTTTTTTTTTAACACTTTTGTTTTATGGTTTTGAGTAGGTGTAGTTTAGGGGAGTATTCTGCATCATCCATATTTTTTACTTTTTCTTTTATTTTTATTTTTCACCCTTTTTGCATTGTAAATAATTGGAAGTTGGGTTGAGTTGTTGGGTTTCTTACATTTTCATTATGTTTTATTTAATGAGCACTTATCATTTCTTCCAATTTTTTCATGACTTTTCAGGGGGGAAATGTGTTGAATGCAAAGAGGGGTAATGCATGAGAGAAGGGTTCTTGCTTGGAAGAGCTTGTAAATTGCAATTTTTGCAATTATTAATCCAATAGGGGTAGATGAGAGATGATTGATAAGATGATCCCATTTGTGGAAGACATTGTCACCTTTAATTATCATCATTTCATTTTATTTTCTTGTTCAGATTCAAGTCAGTAAATGTATGAATTATTTCATCTTGAATGAATGCTAAATAAGCTTAGTTGAATTAACTCATTTGTTTATGACATTTATATATTTATGCATGATTTTATTTTTAGTTTAATTATTGCATGAGTTTTGCTTAATTGTATTTCTATGAATTAATTTACTTGTCATTAAAATAAAATCAATCCATGCAACAAATGAATGTATGAATCATCGTTCCATAAGAATGTAATTTATTGCTATGCACTCATAAAATCCTTTTCAAAAACTCAATCAACTTTCTCCTTTAATTAAAATCCATTGCCCAATGAATGCATGCAAGTCAAAATTACGTAATATTGGAGCCAAGTATTTTATTTAGTTAATTTAGATCCCACATTTAATAATGATAACACTTTAAATATGTTACATAAGAGATATTTTCATATATTTAGGTTACTTATTTGTGAAATATATTTTGAATAAATGTTAATTTAAAATAAAACAATGTTGCACAAATGGTAGAAATATAATATTTATGCATATCTTGGAGTTTTTCCATGTTTTCTCAGAAAAGGCCATGAGAAATAAATATTTATAATCTTGGAGTAATTTATAGCTTTCCAATAATTCACCTAATCCTAGAAGAAAGAGTGATTTTGAGGTAAGGAAGGTTATTGAGGTAGTTGGTTACTTGTACAAAAGACATTTGTCATTTGTATTGTAGTAACTTGTTCTTGTTGTTTCCATAAGCTAATGTCAATAATGTCATAGACAATTGACCTCAAACCTTAGATTGAATGTGATACAAATTTCTATGTCAATGAAGGATTGGATATGCCTCTGAAGGATTGGTCATGCCTTAAAAGCTAATGGCATATTAAAATGCAAAGGGACATTTTTCAGGGTATTATTATTGTTTTGAATTGATTGCATCTTGAATGCCATTGCCTATGTAATGAAATTTCTACTGAAGTCTTTTTAAGCAAATATGAAAGTTGGTGCAAGAATTTGTTTATCTCTTAAAGGATATTTCTTCAAGACTGAAAGCCATTCTCAATAATACTAGTTTGATTACATATGCTACTCTATGAAGTTTAGTTCTTATAAAAGTAAGTCTCAACATTCCACCTAAGTAAGTAAGCTTCCTGGACAATGTTTCATGAGTTTTTATTAGAATCCTATGGGGATGCTAGTGCATTGTTGAAAAAATTTTCTTATTCTTTCTAATTATAACATGGGCATTATGTTCTACATGTGCAGAGCAAATCCAGTACAAGCTCAATCACATGCTGAGTTTTCTCAGTGGTTATGTCATGACTCATGTACATAACTTTATTAATCGAAGGTAACTTTTGCCTAAGGTTAATGTTTCATTTAACAAAATCTCAAATATCTTTTAGTCAAGGGTTTTTTATTTCATATGTTTTCTAATTCTTCGTTTTAAATTCCCACTTTGCTATCCAGGATACATTTAGCTTGGACATTACAATGTTTGCCTTTCAACTAGCAAATGCAAAAATTTAGTTCTTCGTTCCAAAAGACAACACCTCGTGGTCATGCTTTTTAGCCTCATTAGGTTGTGGTAGTTGTTAGACCTTCTTATTGAATTTTATTCATAGCCATGTTTTTAGAGGCTATTTTTTTTTGGTATTTTAGATTTATTTATTCTTTTAAATCCATACTCAGTGCTTGCTTTTGCCCACGCCATATTATTACTTGGATAATAATATTGAATACATTGCTTTAGAGCTTGTAAAACCTAATTAATATCATCTTTCATAGATTTGAAGATAAACTTAGAATTGTTCTACCACTTGAGTGCGTAGTTTTAATTTGGTTTCAGTTGTTCTTATCTCGACCTTTTTTTATTGAGGATACCATTTTTCAAATCTAATTTACTAGTGTAAAATTAACTTTCTAGGTTGGCATCAGGAACAACTTTTGCTACTGATATACCTTTGGTTTGTATGACTTTTGGCTCCCCTCGTGCAAGCAATACTAGAGTTTAAGGTATTTTCCTATTAAAAAAAGTTAAATAAAAAGACAAGAATCACTTACGATATTATGATGAATATGAATAGTATAGCAACAATTTTTAATTTTTGTTAATAAAGTGGTTGTAGTTTACAATGAAAGGGTGGTGTAGGTGTCTTCGAAACTTTTCTACTTTATTATATTGCAATCTTTTGGCTATATTTTACTTGGTGACTTTGGTTTTCTTGTAATGGATATGATAATGGGCATTTATACTACTTATCTTGCTACCAAACCATAGCTTTTTACATGAGTTTTACTAAGTTATTGATGCAATTAATAAGGATTTTGATTTACTCCTCATTGTGTGATTTAAATAGAATTATTGACTTTTGCATTGATTTTGAAATAAATTGTAATTATACCCTGTTGCATTTGACTTGTCTCTTTGAGTATGGTTTTGTGCACAGAAGCTTTGGATCAAGTGCAAAATGTCAAGAACAAGGTTGTTGATGTTCTAATGCTGTCTAACTTGACCTTCAGTTAATATTTTCTCAATATCTGAGTTAGAATGTCTATTGAGGTGATTTTGATGGTATTGAAAAGCTTATTCAAAGGGCTACAATCGTTATTTCTAGTGTTGAGGACAGACTTGGATTTTTAATGGGCCAAAATGACCAAATACATAAAGACATCAATGTTGTCCAAGCGCTACATGTTGGTTGAGCACTGAACAGAACCCCCAAAAATGGTTTTTATTAGTATAACTCACATGAGCGCTCAGCGGTCATTTAGCACTAGCGCTCGTGTGATGACGCAGAACAGGTCATTAAATCAGTTTTGGGCCCACTTTGGCTCAATTTTAGAGAGCAATATTTAAGGGATTATTACACACTTTCACCCTAACTTTTACTCAATTTTAGGCTACCACTTTAGTTGCTATTATTCTCTCTCTACATCTCTCTTTCTCTCTCTCTAAGGGTTCCATTAGTGAAGGTGTTTTATCTTGGAGGTTGTGACAATGATTGTTGCTATTATTTTCAGGTCTTCTCTTATCTTCATTGTTGTGATCCTCTAGAGATGGAGGAGTAGATTTCTTTACTAGTGTAGGAATTTCCGGATGGATTGTGATGACATTTAAGACCTTTTGTTTATATTGAATGCATTAGTTTTCTTAATGTTCTAGTTTTATTCCTTTAATTATTGTGGTGATTGCTATAATCTTTATTGGAATAACTAAATTGGCGATCGTCGTTTAGGGAAACCTTTTGGGCATAAATTGATAGATCTATTGGTTTATACTTGAGGGAGAATATTAAAATTAACTTTTCGATTGACGGTTAGCTATAGCGATTGACTCATTAAATTGATGTGATTTCTAAATAAATTGGCTATCGTTGTTTATTAGTTATTTGCATTAATCAAATTCTAGAGGTCAATTGATCACTAGTAGAATTGCTGATTTATTACCACTAGCCACCAATGGGTTTAATATTTGGTCAATGATAATTAATTTCCAATCTTATGAATACCTTGCATTAGTGCTTTCTCTATTGTTGCTATTATCTTTCAATTTAAATTAATTGCTTTAATTCTCAAAACCCCAAAATCTTTCCAACTAAATATTGAAGCCTCCTTGAGAAACGGCCTAGGTTGTGCCCTTTATTACATTTTTGGTGCAACTTAGCACTTTATAAATTTTAATTTGTTTGTGGGTCGTTTCAGCTAGTATTAGGATATAAACTAAATATAACTAGTGGGAGCACCTATTGTAAAGAGGTTTCTAGATCAAGATAAATTTTTGGTATATGTATCACTTGAATAATTCAAAAAGAGAAGTACTTAGAATATGAACTCAATTACTTCATAGAGTCTTTATTTTATACTTGATTTTTTATTTAATTTTGGTTTTTTATGTGCTATGCTGATTATTTGTTGCTTCATCTTGAATTTGTGTTTTTCAGATTTGAGCATTGTTAAAGCTTGACCATTATGACATTTTGAATCATATCTTGGTGGCCTGTTAGTTTTAATATGTTCTGAGATTTGACATGTATTAGAGTATTAATGAGCTTGTATTTATGAATTTTACTAGTTTTTTATGATACCTATTAGGTGTAGGTCAATTTTTTAAACTTTGTGATAGTTTTTATAACTAGTGTGTATTCAAACTATATTTACTTGTTTACTTTTTGATTTGAACTATAATGATGACTTTTTTTTATTTAGAATTATGTGTGTATCCATCAATATTTTATAAATTGATTAGCAGGACTTCACTTACTTATGAATTTAAGTTGATTAATTGTAGACTTGAAATTGAAAAAGTATTAATGCACTAAATGTTAATCTTTTGTTCAAAATAAATAATTTGAGAAAAGGCAATGCTTTTTGCATGTTTCCTGTAACCTTAGAAAGACAACACTTATATTTATTGTCTTTAGCCAGAGAAAAGGCAACGTTTATAAAGCATTGTCTTAGATGAGATAACTAGCAACACTAGAACCACTGCTAAAAGTGTTGTCTTTGATAGTTAGCAAAAACGTTGCCTTTACTATTGTATAGGCAACGCTTTTTCCCTTAGGCCATTGCCTTTTATTAAAAATGCATTGCCTTATAGAAAAGACAACGGAAGTATAGGCAACCTCTCAAAAAGCATTGCCTTTGGTTGACAAGTGTTGCCTTTGATCAAAGACAACACTTTTTGTATGTTTAGGCGATGCTTTTAAGCGTTGCACTAGGCCGAAATTGTTGTATAGGGTGTTTTGTACTGTTTGCAATTGACAATTTTTTTGTAAATGTGGTGGATGATAAATTTATAAGGTACATAGCAGAATAATATTTTTCATCTATACAACGTCATTTTTGTACTTTCTTTCGCATCAAATATCTAGGCTGAATCATAAAAAATATATATCTAGGCTGTTAGATGAAGAAGAAGAAGAAGAAGAAGAAGAAGAAGAAGAAGAAGAAGAAGCAGCATAGGAAAGAGAGGTTTGAATGTAGAGTGTGAACTGAGGAAGAGAAAGAAAGAAGAATTGTTTGGAGAAGGAAAGGATGATGTCCACAGATGAAAGATGACTAAATAACTCGTTTGGTGTAATATGAGGGATTAATTGAACCACTTAAAATTTAGACAACAAGGGGTTACTTAATAGTGACACATTATTACTTAACTGATGATGGATTAATGGATACTAATAGAGGGATTAAAGTGATTCAAGTTTGTAAATGTCAGGGACCAAAATGACTTATTTTAAAAATCATGAACTAAAATGACTTGTTGATGAAATATGAGGGACTAAAGCGAGCATTAACTCTATAATAAATCATCCTCTCACTTGATATACACTATATCGTGAGGCATATTAAATGATAGAGATAATTTATTATGAGTGTGAGAGGGTGAATTTCTATTATAGGATCTTACATGAATAAATAAGATTAAACACATCTTCAAGTAATTGACTCCTAATACCTTAGTAGCTACCAGTCTAGCCTTAATGAATAATTACTATAACAATTACCTTCTTTACTCTCTACGTATATAATAATCCATTACTTTAAATCATAGATCAATTCTATTATGTACATTATTTTGTTTAAAATTCTTTGTAGCTCTTCTTAAAAAGTTACCATCATTTACTAAGTTTTTGGATTTTATGTGTGTGTGTGTGTGTGTGTGTGTGGGTGTATCACATGAGAGGGATGGTTTATTATGAAAATGAAATGAACAAATTTAGGCCATATAACCATATATGAATTGTCAGGATTGAAAGTTAATTAATGGTAATTAATACTCACATGTTCATTTAAAAAAGTCACATGACTTTATATTTAATCTTGACCATTCTCGTAAAATCTATCGGTTAAGATTCACTTCTCTCACTCTCATAATAAACCACTTTTCTCATATAATATGTTCTCATATACATATGTGTGTGTAGAAAATTTTTGGTATAACTTCTGTATAGATCCAAAAGTAATCAAATAATACAAAAGGGGGTCGTAAAATTTGTGTTTAAGTATGAATATAACTCCTATATATCTATATAGTTAGATAACTAGAGATATTATATTGAGGCTTTTTCTTTTTGTGACCTAATAGTCATGTGTCATACTCTTGATAAAATTGAATTTATCGACGTTTCAATGTGGAATTTGATGACAAAGCAAAGCATTTGTCTAATAAATAGATATGGATAAATGATGTATAATATATGTGTAGATAATTTATTTTGAGTACTTTGACATCACTAAAGATCAATAATAATGGTTGAAACAAATTGGCACCTTTCAAGGACGGGAAGATTGGTACTAATCAAGATTGTTTTGAATAGCCTACCCATGTACTACCTAGGGATTTTTAAAATGCCAAAAGTGGTTGCTAGGAAAATTATCTCCCTTCAGTGTAAGTTTTTGGGGGCCAAAAAAGATGTGAATCTACTATTCTGCTAGTTAAGTGGGATATAATTGAGAAGCCTAAAAAATGTGCTGGGTTTAGGGTTGGTGATCTAGTGATAATGAATGCGGCCTTCCTGTTCAAGTGGTGGTGGAGGTTTTCATTGGAAAGAGATGCCTTTTGGGAACGAGTTATTTGTGCATGCCATAATTTGGATGGGTCGAGAACAATGGTTGACCAATGAAGTCTAGCAAAAGAAGATTTGTGGGGAGCTATTAGTAGAATAAATAGACTTGACGGTTCAATTCATTCTATAACCACCTTGGGTCTTAAGAAACTATTCGGGATGGAAGTAGGTCATGGTTTTGGGAAGATGTTTGGGTTGATCATAACAAATTGATGATTCTTTTCAGAGACTTTACCAAATGTCTCTTCAAAAGGAAATGCTCATAGCATCGTGTGGTGTGTGGGTTAGTGCGAATTGGCAATGGAGGTTGAGTAGGCGAAGGAATCTCTTTCAGTGTGAATTATCATTGTTAGCTGAATTAGAAAGTCTCATTAATTAGGTACAGTTGCAATTTAATGTGCCTGATAATGTTGTTTGGAGTTTCCATCTTTCCCATAGATTTAATGTTCATTCTTTTGTTACAAAGTATTTTCATGAAAAATATCCTACTTCTCAAGTTGATCCTATTTTATGTAGTGTTTGGCTTAGGTGTGCTCCGCCAAGAGTGAAACTTTTTGTTTGGTTTGTTATCCTTGGTAGAATGAATACCAAACATCAATTGTCATGCTTTAACATCTTTAGCGATGACTCTAGGTGTGTTTTTTGTAAACTCTTTGACGAGACACTGTCATACGTGTTTTTCACTTGTGAATTTTCTTGGAAAATTTGGCCTTTTTACTGTAATTCATTGGGTATTAAATGGGTGATAGATGATGATCCTATATTAAATTTTGAAATGTGAAAAAATGTTGATTTCATGGGTAGGAAGTTAAAGGGTTGGAATATTTATTTTTATGCCATTTTAATTTCTGCATGAGAGAGGAATGAAGTTGTTTTTCAAAATGAGCAGATTAATTGAAACAAATTTTTATTTAACCTCATGCATAGATGTCGATCTTGGTTGAATTAAGATCTATGAATTACTTATGTATGGAGTTTTTCTAGGTGTTTCCTAGATGTCCTTCTGTTTGATGGGGAAGGACATAAAAGTATGTATCCTGTGCTACGTTGTGTGTTTTTCAGGGGTGTATAAGGTGATCATGGAAGTGGATGGTTTGCAGAGTGAAACACAATAAGGTTATTTTGAGATGGGGGGAGTTTTTGTGAGGTTCAGAAGGTGAAATAATATTTAAGAGGAGAGATACACTTGTGAGGCCTAATTATTATATCATAACTTTGGCTTTTTATGAACTTGATAGGTTTAATGTTCAATTTTGATTGGTTTGCAATTTGGATTGGTGTTTTGGAGATGGTGAGAGGAGTGATACACAGTGACCTACCTTTCTGTGAGGGGAGAAGTGTGAGATATGAGGGTGGTTGTTAATTGTGTGCATCACTTTATTGGTTTGAGTGAAACACTAGTGAGGTTGGTTGTTAATTATGTTTTGTCATTCTATTCGAGATAGGATTATTTCTTGGTTCTTATATAAAGTAATGGCGACTTGGTCTACTGGTTTTGATGTGCTTCTCTTCGAAGATTATGTGTGTTTGAGGCTAATGCTTATAAACTATGTTGTTGCTTCTTTTATTTGGTCGCGAAGTATAGTTGTGATTTTTTGGTATGTCTTAAAGAGCTGATTATTTCAGTTGATGGATTGGTGGATCTTCAAGCTTCCATAGCTGGTTTGATTGTCCTATGAAATTCATATTGTTTGTTCTTACTTCCTTGTTCAGCAACTTGTTAGGGTCTTCATAATTTGCAGCATATATAATTTTATTATAGGAGGTGAAGTGGTATTTGAGTGATGTACTTGGTATTGTCCTTTTTTTGCTTACGTCCTTTAGGTTTTTATATATGATGATACATCTTTTGCTTTACCTGATTGGAGTCAAGTTATTTTATCTTTGAATTATCAAAAAAAAAAAAACGAGTTGGCACCTGACCACACAACTGGAAAGTGATGAAAAGCAAGACCAACATAAAAATTTATGAGGCCAAACAATTTCCAAATTACGTGAATATATGGACAAATGATCATGGCATTTATAATAGTGAAAGCTCATCGTTCTACAGCCTTTAAGCAATGCTGAAAGCAACAATATTCGCACATGGAATGTGTTTTATGTTAGCTTTAAATTTCGATCAGGTTATATACATATATGAGGTCTTCATGCAATCTTCTTTATTTCTTTTCCCGGCCAGCTCTTTTCCTCTTCCACTATATACAGAAGCACTTTAGCATTTTTGTTTCAAATTTATTGCACTTTCCGGCATAATGTAACAATCGAAACTAATTAATGCATAATATGTTCTGCATCAATTTTCAAAATTAAGCAAAATGATAAACTATAAGATTCTACAATTAAAGAACTGCTATGAAATTTTTTAAAAAAAGTGTAAACAAAGCCATCTTTTTTCTTTTTCCTCTATCCAAGTCTATCTGCGGCTACCCAATACACTTATCCTTCTTGTGCCCGTGAAACCCAAAACAACCAAACTAGCAAGCAGATTAGTGTAATCACAGATTATTGGATCTTGGGTGAAAGCATTGTTCAGAATCATTTTTTGGTGGGGTGGTTGCAGTGCCTATTTGGTTTAAGTGTAATTAAATGAATATAACTATCCTCTTGAAGCAAGTTCATGTTGGAACTATAAAGTGAATGCATTTGGATTGGAGGACTCTTGCTTCTGATTTGTCACTCTTATGGACCACATAAAAATTTTGTTACGTTGTTCCATCAGCCATAATATCCAAAGCAAAACTTATGATGACAAAACAAAAAAAATGGTGGGACTTATCTTAGTTGGCCTTGACTGTTTACCAAATTGACACTATTCACCACCGACAGCAAAATAATCGAAAGCTTCGCACATGCCAAGTTAATTATTAATTATCATGTTTTTTCCCCCAAAGGAACAAAAACACATCTTGTGAAAAATGAATTTTTGCAGTTTTGAAGATAGTGAGTGCATTAGAAAATTTAAAGAATTTCTAATTTTCTTGTTATCCCTTAATGATGAGCAACCTAAACTGAAACAACAGGTGTTAAAACTTTTTCTCAATCATGATAACTGAGAAAAACTTTTAGAGTAACACAGAACACCCATTTTATCTCACCTAATTTTTCACCATCTTTTGTGGTAAGTAAACAATACTGTAATGGAAGAAGAGTGTAAGTAGTGAATCAGGCCTGCAGGCACTTCTCAAGGAGTACAATCCATTTTCTCTTTGGCTGAAAACAAGGTTGTCGGAAGTGATATGGTGGTGTGTGCCAATGGGAGCCTCTCTTTCACATCATCACCTCTTAGCTGATTTAGTTGTGTTTGTTTCTTTCTATATGCCAGTGGTCCAATATGAGTGTACTTTGTTAGTGATGCTTTTAGTGGCCTCCAGCACTGTCTATGGTTCATTAGTACTTGGTTTTATGGTTGCCTTTTGGTTCTTAATTAGTTCTCCAGCAATATAGAAAAAGATAAAAGAAACAGATGGAGGCAGATGCAACAAAGTTCAATTGAAAGTTTCTGCTAAGTCAGCTAGTTATACCCAACATTATTGCTTATGTGTTTATCCGTTTTTAATATCAGAAATTTAAACTTGATCTATATGAGATACTGATCGATCATAGAGAATGGCTATAGGACATGGCACCACTATTTTGTAAAAGGCACTTTCAATCCAAACGTTTCCATCTTTTGTTCTTCAGCCAACGGCCATATATATTAATTACATGAATATGATCTTCAGAAGTTGATAGCTTACCCCAGAAGAGAAATTATTTTCTTTTTGGTCAAAGAAAGAGGGAGAAATGGAGGGTACATGCATTGAACTATGTTGGCCTTAGGAGTGGCTCATTGTGAACAGTGAACACCAAAATGCGATTTTTCCACAAAATAGAGAAATTTGACTATATATCGGGCTTCACATGAAGTGGGCTTGTTAATGGAGTATGGCATGGTTGGACTGGACTACTTGACCAAAGGTAACCTAGTGGTTTTCTTCAGTCCAAATCATATAAACCATTTCATCTCCTTTGGCTTATCAAATGTGCACGACCGAAAAGAAAAATGCTTTTCAAATGTGGAACTTTTATAAATGGAAATCTTCTGTCCAAATGATACCCTGCTTTGTCCCTTCAATCATTATTGATACGTGAAAGATATTTATTGTATATTTGGTAACTAAAAAATATTTAACTCTGATTTGATTCTCATCTTTTCATATGGTAATAAATGATTGGGAGATAAGGAAAAGGATATCATTTGGGTACAAAACATTTCCATTCAACTTTTATACTTCACACACCTGTGCATTCTCCAATACAGCAACAATTATGACAGCAATGATTATTTAGAAGAGGGTGCTTGATTTTCCTCTTCTATACCTCACACTGATATGTTTCTTTCTAGTTTCTTTTTGTCGAACTTTTTTTCAGTCCATCGTCAACTTAATGTATAACTTTATATTTAGTCTGGTTTGCCTTTGCTTCTTGTACTTTTTTTTTAAATTTTATTTTAGTGGACACATTCTGGGTCAAGTTTGGTGGGCTTGCTTGCCACTTTACTTTCCATTTTGAACTTTCTTTCCCTTTGTGCGCTCCTTTTGGATCAAGTTAGGTGGTATAATTTGCTACTTTTCTTAAAGATTGAAAACTCTACGACCAAAACCAAAACGCTTGAAAACTCCATACAAGCTTCGCTTTTTTTCCTTTCTTATTTGGGCTTGTCTCTAACCTTGTCCCAAGGACGGTAAACAATTACGAATGTTCACACACACACACACACACGCAAAATGATTATATAATTCATTCATTTGTTTACATTGACCAAATAATGTTAACAATCTCAGCCCAAAGTCACTTAAGAAATTCAAGTCACTAATCTTGCTCTAATATCACTTGTAATCATTATACCAAAGGCTATAGTTAATGATAAAAGAGCAATTTTTTTGGTGAAAGTTTTACACAATTGCATCTAACACAAAATATAAAAAATAAATAATTCATTATATCATCATAAATTGAAATGCTAATATAAACCTAGAAGTGATGTTGATCAAATATGTAAGAGAGGGCTCCTCATCAACTAACCACAGTTAGATAGCTGAACTCAATCTGTTGTAGAATCTGTTATGCGGTTATGCAGAGAGGTGCCTCAACCCTCTGCTATATATGCTTGTAATTGAACTTTACTCTTCAATAATACAATTCAGTTTACACAGAGAGACATTGTCTCTGATATTCATTTTTCTTATTGAGCTATCTCTCTTTCTTCCTCAAGCCTGATACCTTTATCATTTTATGGTATCAGAGCTCTCCCTTACGAAATAAACCCAACTTTCAATTATTGGACTCTATCATTGACTACTTAACCTGTTTAAAGGGTGAAAACATTATATAAAATATAAAAAAATTATCTCCTTAAGGTTGAAAATATCCCTCTAACTCCTTCATTAAGGTTGCCACCACCATATCTAAAATCCATTTTTTTCAAAGGGATATCCTTTATTGGAGACAAGTTTGTTTGAAATACCATGTGCATTAAATGCAGTGACACCTTTTTCCACTGGGATTCAAACTATGATTCACAACAAATGGGGGACTAATCCCTTTTGCTAGACCCAATCCCTTTGGTTGTTGAAATCACTTTATAAGTGTGAATTTGTAATTTTAAAGCTCAGAGAGAAGTACATAAATTAAGAATCGAATATAAAATATAAAATTAAGCCAAATTGAATAATAATTAATAAATCCTACAACAGAAACCAATCTCCATCACCAAATCCTAACGTATCAAAAAAAAAAATGTAGTTGACAAACTTCAATTAGGTTAGATGAACAAAACTGGCAATACATCAACTTTGCAGATGCTCTTTTTACAATAAATTCTGTTCAGATTTAGATTATATGTTCATCGATTAACCATAGATTTTATCATTTTGGACTTTCAATATGTTGACAAATAAGGCATATATATATGGTCAATATTCTCGTGTTTGGTTGGCAATAAAAAAATGCGTGTAAAAGAGGGGACAAACGCATATAATGTCCACAGAGACAATTGGGGAACAGCATGTTCCCGAGGTATAATTCAAACCTTGATGAGTATTTTATATAATATTTTCGTCTTGCTTTTCAGAATAAGTGATTTTCTTCGCTATAAACAGATTTCATGTCTATTTGGTCATCAAAGTGAATGCATATTAGTGTCCAGAATTTGACTTTGCAAGGGACTTTAATTTATCTACAGCTCGCATATACTCCCAGCTCTATAATCAAGACAATCAAATCTACTTACTAAACTTTTTGGTCGTCTTTGATTAAATATACAAGGCATAACGCGTTTGGTGTTGGTGAACAAAATGACTTCCGGGAAGATGCAATGGAATAATAAGTCCATACACACTCTCGTACGAATCAAATAAATCAAATATAAAACACAAAATGCTAAGGAAAATAAATTATCAAGATAAATCAAAGTGTCTTTACACTTGACTTTTGATGTTTGCTTTTGAAATTCTCCACGAACGACAACTAGTGAGTTGAAATGAGTTCAGCCACCTATAAGATGTTTATTTCACTTGATGAGACTAAGGATTTTATTCTTCCTCTCTTGAGAGAGATTAATACCCACATCAGATTCGTAGCACTTATAAATTGTATGAGATTTTCTTGCTAAATTAACAATATTGGGAATTCATGGTGAATAATATTTAATATAAAACTTGATTTGCAATAATGTAAGAGACTAAGAGTATTGTGACAAAGAAGACAATAGAAACAAATTTTCGAAATAAAAAACTAAAAGTTTAGCACCGGTTTTGATGAGCCTGTTCTTCTCTCTTTATAATATGAATTGGATTGTGTATATATAGATGTGAGTTTGTGACTGTCTAAGATCTTGAGGCTTTAGTGGTCATGCCAATGAAGGTACATTTCTGTCCAGGCCACAGTGTTTGGTTCGGAGGAATTCTTAATTAGTTACTCTTGGAATAATTTTTTTTACTCTAATTCATTTTTTTGGCATATAAATAAATATTGATAATTTAGAAAATAAGAATGACTCACATCTTCTTATGCATCAAAAATAAATAAATCAAAAGTAAGAGTTTTTAATTTTCTGCTTCTGGAACAACAAAAAGTTTGTCATTTGATTTGATAGTGCCTTTATGCATTTGTCTTTATATTTTAAAACAAATTAAGATACTTCAAAACTGAGGTCGTGTTTGGTATTGATGATTGCGAAACCTCAACAATAAATGGAAACATATTTGCTTTGTTTATGGAAATATCGTAACAAATGGATCTTATTATAGGGCTAGTGGAATTTCCACATTGGATCACTTTGGTGTCTTTTTTTGAATATGGCTTGTATTGGTAAAATTTATCATGAAATGAGTTTGTTTGGTGATTTACATGAATATAGTGTATGAAATCTAAAGATTTCACTAACTCTAAACCATCAATCATATTTAATAAAATATAATTTTTTCAAATGAAATCCCGCCAATGACAATATTTCATTAATAAAATATTATTATTATTTGAATAAAATATTATTTTTTTGAATAAAGCGGTCAAAATATTAATTTTTTAATCCAAATATTACTAATTACAACATTTCACAAATAAAATATATATTTTTTTAATGAAATCTCGCCAATGGCAAGATTTCACACCACAATAACATAATTTTTCCCTTAATGTAATATATGAAGCATTGTTTACTCTATGTACCATAACAAAAATAATTAACCCACTTTGGTTTGAATTTGTCAAAAGAATTTAAATAATTAAACCAAATCAACCAATTTAATTTGATGGTCCGAACTTATTTGCTTATGCCCAAACTAAACAAACCCAATTATACCCCCTATCTCTAGTTAACCTATACGTAATTAGCTAATTGATAACTTTTCAACAAGTTAAAAGGGTAATTTAGTCTTTTAAAGTCTTTTTTAAAGAAATCAAAGCTATTATATTTTTTATTCTTATTACTTTTGTCTATGTTTAATTATCAATTTAAAAATATTTAAAAATATTTATCATTTAAAATTTTTTATTAAATATAAATTTTTTATGGTTTAACCCTGAATGCATTGTTGTTGGAAGAAAAGGGAATATGTACAAGACAGGAAAAAAAAAAAAGAGTGTACAATGAAGAGAAAGAAGATTAATTTAATGACTTTTGAGATTGTGGGGTGAGAGCCATCATATTTATTGATGTGATAAAACATAATTAGATGATTATATGAGTTTTATATGGTCATCAATATATTAAAATTAAATTTCATAATTTAATCCAGTTATAAGATAGGTTTTTTTTTATGGATTCGAGCCATTATAATTTTTTTAAAATAAAAAATTGGGTGTCAAAACTTTAAAAGACCAATAAAAGTAAATGGAGTAGTATATAATTATTCTAAATGATGATTACTGTGATTGTGGAATGGAAGGATTAATATTTATGTATTTACTGCTCATATGAACAAGCTGACTGCACAAAGTTCACAAAGAATAATTTGTTTTAGGTGGTCGGTGATTGTTAAATCAAATAATTAATTGTCTAGAAGTTGCATTTGCTTTAATAATTAGTAGTAAATTATAAGATTTTATATTAAAATAGCTTGATATACTTTCATATTGATATGACATATTTTTAAATATATATTATAAAATGTCTCTTCAATTTGATTTGTTACTTCTAAATTAAATTTTATAATTTTACTATAATAACCAAATCAGGTTGATCTAGTTCCTGAAAAGAGTTACTCTCAGGTTCAAGAGAGGGGTATAATTGGGTTGGGGTTAGTTTTGGTTTGAATCTAAACGAATCTAAACCCTTCAATTTTGACTAGTTTGGAATGGCTTGAGTGGTTTTTTCTAGTTAAACCCAAATCGATGGGTTACCTAATTCTTTTTTTTTTCAATTCTAATCAATCAAATTACAAAAAAAAAATTCAAATTTCATAAATTTAAATATATATATATATATATATATATATATATATATAGCCAATTCATTACAACGGATTAAATCTTAACATTTAATTAGATTAATCCGTTGAATACAACATATTCCAATAGAATTGGACTACAAGAGATGAAAGTATTAGAGTACTAATAATATTTTTGAAAAAAAACATAGATAGTCCCGTTTTGGCTTGGGTTATCGGTCTAATTTTACAAAATTCAGCACCCACCCAATCACTTATGGGTTCTAGTGGATTTTATCATATTAGACTTAATGATTTGAACCAACCCAAACCAAACATATCAATTCAATTCAGGTTGATTGAGTAGTTAAGATTAACTCAATCCACTTATACCATTAGATTTAAGTTGAAAAAAAATGGTCTAATGAAAAAATTTGGTCATATTAATCAATGACCACAAATGTTAAAGAACAAATAATTGATTAATGTGTTTTTCTAATCAATGTTCTAACAGCATCAATTAAAGAAAAAAAAAACAAATTTTATAGTTTTTAATGGATTTTATATATTTAAAAAAAATCATTTTTTAAATGAAAAAAATATTCTTTTAAAACTTCTTAATCAGTGTCTTAAAAGATATTTGTTATGATAAATTCATAAACTCATGATTAATAAATCATTCATTGCCTTCAATTAGAATTTAGTGTAATTTTCAGGTGTAACTTTCTGTTGCATGGAAATGATGCAACCTGTCATACAGTGAGTGCTGCTACGTTGAGCCCTGCTAAACCATCGAAAAAAGATTTAACAGATAACTCCTTTTCTTTGTTGGTCCTGAACAGATGAATCCTGACCATTTAAAAGGACAGAAGTCATGCGTGTTGGGCCGAAAGCGATGCTCATGGCTCGATCACGTGCCTTAAGCTGCTGGCACATTTTAAAAATAAAAAATAAGAAAAAAAAACCTCTAAAGTTGCTGTTGACCAAAAACAAGAGTCTAAAGTTGCTAATTATTAGTGCTATTAGTTGAGCTTTGAATATGCACACTACATCTAAATTTGAGAAACTTGTCATCCTCCTTAGCATGAAGGACTCAAACTTGGTTTATTAAATGGGCTCCCATTCTATAAACTCGTATTCGTATCGTATAAGTTTGTGGGTTCACAAACAAGTCTGTAAAATGAATTTTAAATTTAAACTCTCAAAAATTTGTCTAGATAAAAATTGAACCATAGATTGAGGTGTCATCCTTTCACTATAAATTTACCTTACCATACAAAAATAACAAGGTTCCTAAAAGTTAATAGAAGAAGCATTTACCGCAAAACTATAACCACAAGTTATGTCATAAAGTTTCTTAAATTTTAATATATCATTTGTTTTATAAAAGACATAAACACTCCATTTAAAAATAAAAATAAGTGGGTTAACGGGTTGGTCCATTGACCCACATATTTAAGCCATTTAGCGTGCAAATGAATAGGTTGGAAAATTGTCTCGTCCTAACTCATGCGAATTGTGCATTAAATGGATCAACCCGAAAATTGAGACCCCTATACCCAACCCCATCTGCCACACCAGCGGAGCACTAATTCATTGGATTATACTCTATTTATCGATGACATGTTAAATTAATATTAAGCAGCTTATATATATATATATATATATATATATATATATATATATATATCACTTTCTCGATGAATATAATACAATCTACCTAATATTTCATTATCATACAAGTGTTTGGGCAAGTGATCATTCAGAAATTAGGGAGAGCTGACAGCTAATGCTGTATTATGATATGATATTCTATGACTGAATTTTGATTCGCTGTTATGATCAGGAGACCACCGACTACGGACCAGTCTCACATTTTGGTGCACAACTAGCAAGGGACCCTGCACAACCAGCTAGGGACCATGGCATGTTGTTTTCTTTTTATGTCTCTAATTCAATAATACCCAATCATAGGACTAAAAGGATAAAAGCATAATATTTGATGTATAATAAAATTACACAATAAATACATATCACATATTTTATTATTATTAGATATGATGAGTAAATGAAAATCACACATCGTATTTAATAATAATAAAATATGTAATATATATTTATTATATAATTTGTTACATACCAAACATTAGTCGGGCTAAAATTGTACGTGCCCACCATTCCCCTTTCTCTCTTTCTACCCTCACTGATACTGCTTGTGGATAGTATAAATCTCTTTTTTTTTAATGAACAAAAATAGTAGAGTATTTTTTAGAGTTAATTTATGTTTTCTAAAACACAAAGTAGAAATCATTTTCTTTAAAAGCATTTATATTATTATAGTTATTTTAAATTTTAAAATTAATCTTATAATATATTTATTAAATACTGTTTTTGTAACTTCTCTTTATTAAAATTAAAGTAATTTTTTTCTTTTGCCAAATTTATTACTATAATATTTTTAAAGTAATTTTTAGAGAACCTAAAAAGATCAAAAGATCTGAAAAAAAAAACACAATATTATTGAACCAAGCCTGACAAATATATAGTATAATTTGAGATAGGGCGCGCTTCACTCAATTTATAAACCATTTAACTAGTATAAGGTGATATAAATTGCGTTATATATTATGGGTTTTTTGAATCAATACCCTTAAAGAAGGAAAAAGTGACCATTTTTAAATTTTTAATGCATTCAATCCATTATAAACTTGAAAATCTACCTTTTAACAAAAAACCTTATGACTTTGATTCTTTAATTTTTGTCATTCACTTTTAATTTTTAAATATTATCCTATTATCATTTGGCATGACATAAAGTCTGTTTAGAAAGTATGAAATTCCTATATATATAATACAAAGTAAAAAAATACAAATACAAATATGAATAAACACACAATTTGTAAAGCAAGTGCATGATAAATGTTATAACTTATAATAAAAATGTCGCAATAATAGTTGGTTTGGTGGTCGAGTGGTGTGAAAACTTAGTGGATACATGTAGACCAGCCTGGTAATTAAACTCAATAGGTCGAAGACCTAATAACCAAACACCAGGTGTTCAGTAATATTTATAAAATGTAAATAAATTTATTTAATAAATTTTGAATAAATTTTATCACACTTTATCTAATATAGGATAGCTTACGCCTCTCCTAATAGACTTCTTTTATAGGTAATTGACTACTTGAGTCATTATATTTGACATGTCATCTATTCGTTCCGGTAAGATGATATAGTGTGCTTGCTTTAATTTTTTTAATAAAAAATAATTTTCAATTAAAATATTATTTTTCATATAAACTACTCATTATTTACTCGTGATTTCTTTTGATACATACTAATTCATCCCATACATAATTCCATTACAGCTCTAAACCCCTTTCAGGAGTAAAGAAAAGCAGACAAGTAAAAAGAGTACTTCTATTAAGTTTTGTCATAAACATGTTGGTTTTAAGTGAGAGTTTTGAGTTTTACATTAGTTATATATGTTTAAATTGAGTGAATAATATATATGATAAGAGAACCTATAGATTGATTGTCTTAATATTTTGGATCAAAGTATGATATCTGTCCAACTTTTATAGTTTATTGCTTAATCTATTTGTTTAAATTTTCGACCTTCTTTACTCAACAAAATCAGCCTATCGAATAGATAGAGATATATCCATAATTTTATCTGATTAATCCTTTACACAGTTGCAAATGTCATTATTGAGTTTGTATCTGATACCATAAAACCACCTCTTCTATGAACTTAAATTGATGGATATCAAGTTTTACTTCGATAATTAAAATTGAGCAATCAAAACACGTAAGACGCATTTTAGTCACCAAACAGACTCGTTGGATTGGATTTTGAATTAATTAATAGCATTATCGGCGAAGAAAATTTAGGATGTTTTTGGACTTTCCAAATTGTTCTGTTCATATTCCACGAGAAATGTGAGAAATGATTCCACGTGTTGTATGAGTTGTTCTCTCCTTTTTCCTCACCCTTACATCACCACCATTAAACGATACTGGTTCCCACCTCTTTCTACTATGCACATAAGACTTGGATGGTGAGAAATCCACTTGGAGGAAGAATTTGATTCCTCCGGGAGGATGCAAGTATTTTTCCGTGTTGTATAGTCAATCATTTATTTGAACGACGACTTATGCGCGCGTCGTATGTTCTTCTACTTGACTATGGATTGCTACCTGACACGTGAAGTTAGAACAAGTTAAATATGAAATAGTGGTTTATGTACTATAAAATTATATAATAATATTACAATATTATTTATAGTATTATTTATTTTTTTTAATGGGAATGGATATTGATATATTATGAGATAAAATAATATTATTAGTTTTATCATAATATTATTATATAATAAATTATACATCAAACATTATTCAATATGAACCTAGCGTTAGGTGTACGACCCGTCATTATATTCAGCATAACCGACCTTATATGTTGGTTTTGGACGGCACCATGTTACGTAATATTTAATGAAATAATTTAGGATAATATACATATGTAATTGGAATATTCTCATAAAAAGTGAAGGACAAAGTCCTGATAAATAGGAACGTACAATAGTTTCATGATAGTTGAGAATATACTTGAACAATAATATGAACGTAGGGACGCATCTAGAGGGGGGAAATCAACCCACACACACACAGAGAGTTATATATATATATATATATATATATGATTAACATATTGTGATACTACGGTGGTGCTTAGATTGTAGGATCAATTCACACGGTGCCTATACTAATTTTGAGCTCCTACTGTTAATGAATGGGTGCCATATTTTATAGATGGAAGTGTTTTGATTGTAAAGTGACTTAATTTGACTATGTGTAGTTTGTGTATGGATTCTTTTTCTTTTCAATTTGGGTTAAGCTTTTCTTTTTATGAAATTATTGAAAATAATAATTTATGAGTTTAATTTTGATACATTAACAGTATAAAATTTTTTATATTATTATCTAATCAGATTATCCTATTTATATATTTTTTAAGTAATTGGTTTAAATTGTTTATGTATAATTATTGGTTGTTAATAAATTATATATTTAATTAAAAATTAAAAGTAGATACTATTAATTAAATTTTTTATTTTATTACTTATTTTTGTCCCTCCATCATATATTTTCTAGATCCATCATGAACGTAAAAAGCTTTTAAACTTTTTCTGCCTATTTAACAATATATATATATATATATATATATATATATATATATATATATATATATATATATATATATATATATATATATACACGAAGCTTTATAACAATATTAGGAAGCTTTTTAAGAATATATGGTTAGAAGCTACATGAGGATGAGACACATGACTATTACAGTTATTATATGAGGAACTTGAGGAACTATGATTTTATCGTAAATAAATTAAGAGATGAAATTTTCATTTTGATTAATTAACAATCACAATTTTATGAAAATAATATGCTATTATCAATTGCAATATTGAAAAGAGTACATAGTATCTAATTTGACATGTGATAAATAACTTACACACAAAACATACTATATTTTTTCTTTTTTCTTTTTCAAATTGACAAGTAGTCTCAATTATGTGGGACTGGCCACCGTCACTTCTATATGACTATTGTCACTTCTTTATATTAATTGTTCTTTAATTTTACCAAATTATCTCTCTTCTATTTTAACCAAAAACATACCTAACATAAGATAATTCATAATACTATAAAATTTATTATTATAAATTTAATTAAAAATTATTTTAGCTACATAAAAATATTTATTATTTATCTTATTTTTAATATTCAGGTAATTAGTAGATATTATAAGTATTAATAATTTATTTATTATAATGATTTAATTCAAATATTAAATTGCTTTAAATTTTGTATACAAAAAATCTAAATAATATAATGTTGAATATTTTTAAGAAAATAATAAATAAAAATGAGTAATAACAAATACATGATAATAAATTGTGGTGTATAATTACTTACATATTTTGTAACGCTTTTATAAAAATAAAAACTAGTAAATAAACAAAATGATTCCATGGTTTATTTCTATTGGATTGGCAATTAATTTTTATTATAGTTTTTATTTATTCATATTATTAAAAATTGAGGTAGTTTTATAAGTTAAATTACTTATTTGCATTAAAAAGAGTATACATGAATTTTATATATATATATATATATATATATATATATATATATATATATATATATATATAAAGGCTATATTATTTGTTTTCTATTAGATAACATATATATAATTTAATTTTTTTAAAATAAATTTCAAAACAAAAATTAAAAAAATTAGAGAAGGACAAGCATATATATGTCTTTAAGCCATTAAAAGTAAGTTATTATTAAAAAAAATCCCAATATAATAAGTTTATTTAATACTTTTCAAATTATATAAACATTGAATGTTAAAATTAAATAATAGCATGCGCATTGTATAATTTGATTCAATATTTATCTTTTTCATCACTTATTATTTATATTTTTCTAAAATATTTAGGTAATTATTACCTTAAGAAAGTTTTAAAGGAAATAATTCAATATATAAAATATTAATTATTACATCAAATAAGTTAATGTAAATAATAAATATTATATATTTTAATAAATATCCAAAAAAAATTGGATATTTTTAATATGTACTAATTATCGATAAAAATTTATAAATATTTTTAACAATCATTTTATATAAAAATTACTTTTTTTATAATAATTTATTTTATTGATATTTTAATTATCAATAATTATTGAAAATACTCATTTTTCATGCAATGACACAAGAATTTTATGCATATTGCTGACTAGAATTATAGAATGACTTAGACTGCTTTAGTATGAGCAACCGAAGAAAAGCGCCTAATGTATTTTTTGCTGGAGTATTTGAATGATATTTTAGTTATTACCCATGATTCTTTGTGAGAGGTATATCGAGTGAAAATATTTCGTTGGTAATATTTTTGCTATCCTATAATAATAATAATTAGATATAACTAGTTTATAGAATTTTTTATTTTATGCCTTAATTTTAGTTTTTCAATTGTTATTAATAATTATTTATTTAATTATTTGAAAAAAATATAATGATAAATATATCTAAGAGATAAACATACTAAATAGAAAATTTTATTAATCATTAAATATTAATATTTGAAGACAAATTTTTTTAAAAGTATAATTTGGTTTTTATTGTTTATAAAAACTTTAATCTTCATTGTGCCATTTTTTAAACGTATTTAATTCTATCTTGATTTATTATTTCATATAAAAAAAATTTAAAAAACAAAAAATTGTATCAAAATAGCAAATCTCAATTCATTAATATTGACAATACTTAATGTTAAAATTAAGAGTTAATTATTTTGATACATTAATAATGTGCTATATTTTTTACATAGTAACCAATCATATATTACTAGATTGGCAAAATAAGTGAAATTAACTCTCACCTCATTATTTCAAAAGTTATATATACAGAGAATTGAATGACAATGTAAAATAATTTTATGGTATCGATATATTTAAATAAAATCCTAAAATTAATCAACATCTCACATGCATGTTCAATAATATACGTATAGGAGGTTTATCTTAAACTCAAGCTTACATCTAAGATTGTACATTTTGTTGTCTTTGGATTCAAGTAAAATTGTGAATGACTTGATTTGATTTAAATTGAATTGGAGTGGCCATTTTTGAATATAAATTCACCTAATAATCACTCTTAACCAAAATTATGATAGCAAATTCTTACACGAAAATTGAATGTGATGATTTAATTTTTTGAATAAATTACTAATAAATTCTACCAATTAGAGAGGATTTTTAAATCCATAATAAAGAAAATTTTGAAATCTCAATGGCAATATTTGAAATATTTAAAACTGATAATTACTTTGGGTTGATTTAAATTATAAGTTAAATATTATGTTGGCAATAACTATATAAATATGATTTAAATTGATTTTAAAATCAATTTTTATGTTTAGAATACATTAGTTAGTGTTTGTAATAATTCAAAATAATAATTAATTTAATTTAATTTGTATTTAATTTATAAAATTAGGTCAATTCCTATTAAATCCTATATAATTTGATATGATTTCAAAATCGAATTAATCAAACCTTATGAAATTTTATAAATAAAATTATTTCTTATTTTTAAAGCATTCAAACACAATATTTGATTTATAAATTAAATCAAATCTATTTTTTTTCCATTCCAAATTAAATACTACCAAGAGATAAAATCGTTTTCAGTTTTTTTTTTATATTTAAAAATACAAATTTCGCTTATTTACAAATTAAACCGATTTTACTTTCTAAACCTTTTTTTTTTTCAAAAACCGGCTAAATATAGCAAGCAACGGTTGACAAATATTTAATAACTAACGAACTTATATATAGCTAGCTTTACTCAAATCTATTAAAAATATTAGAGTCAGCTATTTCTAGATATTTTGTTTATCAAAATAATTTGGCATATTTACTAATTTATAAGAAGTGATTTCCATTAAAAAAAGTACTTAATTCATACTAATTTATTCATTTAATAAATATTCTTATTTTCTCTATATACATTTTTTTACAATAACTAATGTTGACAGAGGTTAATTCAATTACTTAAGTATCGCACACGTGGTTCACTAAGACTCATAGACAAGGTTGACCTTTGTCTCCCTGCTGGAAGGAACTACAGATGATCTTCAAGAGAATTCTGGTATCTTCACCTTATAGAAAATAATAAAATTATACAATAAATATATAGTATATATTTTATTACTATTAGATGTGATATATAGTTAAAAAAAATGGAAATTATTCATCATATTTAACAATAATAAAATATATAATATATATTTATTGTATAATTTTATTATTATCATTATATTATTAGTTTCTTAATTAGGATGTAGCAGTTCCTCAAGTCCCCAATGTCTCACCCTCGGACTTTAACCAAGAAGCAAATCACCGACCACTACACTATATTTAATTGTTAGTAACATTTATTAATAAAAAATACTGTTAATTTTTTTAATAATATTTAAAAGAATTGTTTACAAATATAAAAAATATTGTTCTTTAATAACAATTTCGTTAGTGTACTACATATAATTTATGTTACTAAAAAAATTTTACTATCGCTTTTATCTAATTTAGTAACATTTTTAAAACATTAGTAAATTTTAATTATATTGTACACACTATAAGAAATTTATGCCTAAAAAAATACTTAATTGTGGGTACACATGAAAAGTGTTATTTATGCACACATATACAATAATACTTTTTTTTTTGTAGTTATAGGCAATACTTTTTTAAATGTATTATCTTTGATATAGCAAATATTACATTTTTTAAGTTAAGGTATTATTTTTTGAAGAGTTGTTATATTATATGTGGCCAATTGTCAAAAGCAATAATTTTTTAACAAAGGATATATTTTTAAACTGATACATTACTTTTGATAGGATTGTTATAGTAAACGTGGTCAATTATCTAAAACAATACTTTTGAATAGAGAAGACAATATTTTTTATATATCAAATGCAATACATTTAAATGAAGTGTTGCCTGTGTGTGTTTCATATGTTCCAAAAAAATAAGAGTTATTTTAAGTCAAATTTCTTGTAATGACTAATCATATTAGCCTTAAACTACAAATTTGGGTCAATTTAAGTATTTAAATATTTAATTTTAAATAATATTTCAAGTTTGCTTATTCCTTTTGTTTTATAATAATACTTTTTATTTTAACATTTACATACATTTAATAAATTATCCTTTTAGAGTAAAAGATAAATTAATTTATAAAATTACTATTGTATTGAAAGTACAACCTTATTTATATTTTACATTCATATAATAAGTAAAATTAGTGTAATGAACAAGAAAAACAATTATTAAAATCTTAGAAAATGAGTTGTATTATTTTACCTAACATTTGATTTAATTGCACACAATAATATTATGGGTTTATCTAACCAACGTCCTTAGAGTACTAGTTAAGAAATTTAAAAAGGAAATATTTACATTGAAAAAATAAATTTGTGTGTTTTCAAAGCATTACATTCATGACAAAGTTTTGAAATTTAACTTTTTGGTAACCTTAACCATTGCCCTAGGAGTATTGGTTAGCAAAATCGTAATATTATTAAATAAATTTGTTGTAATATCATCAATTAATAGAGAATGAGAAGTTAGTGGAATTCGGAAAGGAATACAAAGTCAATATCTAATCAAGCAAATTGATGATCATCAAATAAATTGTTGATGTACATATCCAAATTTACAGCAACACTACTATAATGAATAATATCTTAGAGAAATAGAAATATTCACTCCTTTAAATGACACTTTTGGTGAAATAAATGGTGATATATTTAACATGATTGAAAGTCCAACAAAATATAACAAAAACTCATGTGTTATTATTGTGACTCTCAAAATCTACTATGCTCTGTGAGCTCTCAAAAGTTGTTCTCATAAAGTAATAGTAATAATATTTGATAAAATAATGTAAAAGTTATTTTTAATAAGTAGAAGTTATAGTAGTAGTATTTGGTGAATATACTCTAAATATAAAAAATAATAATAATAGACATAAATATTAAAGAATATAATTTTAACATTTATAATCATTAATTAGAGTAAAGTCATATTTATCTTTTAAATTTCAGAAGAGCGAAAGTTAGATCAGTGTGAAAAGCATCTTATGAGGTGCTTTAAAATATCCCAACTTTTTGATTTCCTGAACAAAAAAAAAATTTAGTTATATTTTTCATAAATCGAAGCACTCATCTAAAGAGTATTGCTGAATCAACCCTAAATGGAACGAGAAATACACAAACTATAATAACATTTTCTACAATGAAATGATAGATGAACTCCCTTGATTATTAAACTTTTTAACAAATACACTTGCCCAAAAGCAAAAAAGAAGTTGAAGCAAAAAATTGTTTTATATTTGAATGTAATCGTAAAAGTATTTTTCTTTTAAACATGATAAGAAATTCCTGAGTTATCTAGATATGGCAAATATATACCTTTTTTTATAAAATTATAATCGAGGATAGGGGCTGAGCTTAGTGTAGACAATGAGGGGCAATTGGCCCGCCAAATTCTTATTCCTTTTAAAAAGTAACATATATATATATATATATGTGTGTGTGTGTATGTGTATATATATATATATATATATATATATATATATATATATAGAGAGAGAGAGAGAGAGAGAGAGAGAGAGAGAGAGAGAGAGAGAGAGAGAGAGAGAGAGAGAGAGAGAGAGAGAGAGAGAGAGATTAGAGAAATTTTATGATAAATAGTTTTAAGCTTTTAACATGCTAATCTACATAAATAATACTACTTTAGGTAAATGAATTCTCCAACTTCATGTTCATTAGCTTTATTTTTTTAACTAAAACACAAAATTTTAATTAAAAAAACCATGCTACATAACTAATTGCTATTTTAGGGTGAAAACAATTTTCTTTGTTACAATACAAAAAGAATTACAAGAATTGAATAACATGTTCAATAATCAATTATTAAATAATGGATTTGTTAACTTTAAACTTAGGTTTTATCCTCAAATATATGCTTACAAGATTTCTCATATTGTTAATTTTAAGTGTAAAATTCATATATAATTATTAAAAGTAGCTTTTTTAAGCTTTTGATTATGAATTTAATTTGAATATAATAATAATATAAAACTTTTTTACAATGTAGTCCAATTAAATCTTTCTATATATATGATTTTTAATGTAATGGATTGAGAGTCAAACCAACTTGTTTAGCTGACACAACAAAATATAATTGGCTGACAAAATGTAAAAAATCTACATTATTAGCATATCAAAATTAAACTATTTGATTATGAACAAAAATCAATATGCTTTTACCCAAATAACCCTAAGTATTAAATATTATGAAGTATAAACAAATCATTTCATATTCTTTTAAAAAATTTACCACACAAAACAATTAGTTTTATACGATCTAAACAAAATACAACTACTTTAATAAGTTAATACATACAAATATGAAATCTATTTTCAGATAATCACTCACAAAAATAATATATTATACTTATAAGGGTAAAGTACACTTACTCCCTTGAGGTATCAAGAAATGACATTATCCCATTTGTTTAAAAAACTTACACTCCACCTCATTTTACTAAGGGTGTGTTTGAAACACTCACTTTTGTGATTTATTTTTTTATAAATTATAAACTAAATAATCAAAATAATTATAAAATAAATATTGAATTTAATTTCTATATACTAATATCATAAAATAAAATATTAGCAGATAACTTTTTATTGAATTTGATATTTTCTTAATTAAATTTTTATTGGTTCAAAGTTAAAAATATTTTATAGTGTCAGTTCATAGAAACTTAAATATATTATTTATTCTATAATTATTTTTATTATTTAATATAAAATTTATTAAAATCAAATCATGTAAGAGAAATCAAACATACCTTTAATAAAATGATGTAGAGTGTAGATTTTTCAAACAAATAGATTAAAATGTCATTTCTTATACCTCAAGGAAGTAAATACATTTTACCCTACTTATAATTAATTATTAAAATAACTTTAATCTTCCGGTTAATCTAATCGCGTAATGACAATTGATGCAGTAAATTTCCACTTTAAAATTTCTATATGTGGTGTGCGATTATTTTTAGTTTGGTTGAGATTATTTAATTTACACGTAAATTTTTGGCTCCTTCATACATTTTGATCAAGCTCCTGCACTGATCGAGAATGTGAGAAAAAATCACTTTTCAATAAATGTTTGGATAAAAAATCTTCTGTACATAATAATTAAATTTTTAAAAAGGTCATAATTATTCCAGGGTTAAAACTTAAAATGGTTATGCTTCACTTTACAGCTAATAATTACAATTAGGTGGTTAACCAAAAAATTAATGCTTGTCATCTATCTATGTCACTCTCTTGTGATTAATTAATGTTTTTGGCTTTGGCACCTCTCTTCGGCGGTGGCTGTCATCAGCGCCGGAGGAACCTCTTGGCAGTGGCTTGAAACGGACATGTGGAGCTCACAAACCCGTCAACAAGGTGCAGATACGTGTTCAGCTCGTGACACGTGGCGACATTTGTGCTCCCGAGGTACGGAGAATCCCTGCTACACAAACGCAGCTCCTTCCCAACCTCGGCGTACACCCACTGTGCCTCCTCCACTCTCCTCTGTATCCAGTTTGGCAAACCCGCCACGTGTGCCCCTCTACCTTTTGCCGCGTCATCATCGAACACAAAACCTGGAACCTTAGTAATAACATCGTCCGAGTTCACTATCCGCAGCACCTTAGTTCCTTGCTCCTCAAGCTGCCTCCGGAACATCCGGTCACCGACTCGGGGACCGCCAAATGAGATGACCGTTACAGAGGCAGCTGGGGAACACAGTATTGATGTCATATGCAACAAGTGTGGCCAATGCTGCTCCTAGACTGTGGCCAGTGATGGTCAGGCTCAGCGGCTCCCCACTGTATGTCTGGAGGATCCTCGCAATCTCTTGCCTCACCATCTCTTGCAAGCTCATGGAAGAAGGATTATTGGTGATCGATGATGTGTAGAGGCTCAAAAACCCACTTTCCACCATGGCCCCACTACAACAACTCGTTCCTCCGTCCATGCCATTATTGTTCTCAAGTGCTATTTGCGGGTTGCATGGTAGGTTGGTGAGTGTGGCACGCAAATTCTCAAGCCATTCCAAGCATGTGGTTGTTCCCCTAAAGGCAATAACAACATCGCGCCGACCAAGTCTTTTGATCTCTTCTTTGTTGTCACACACCGCCACATAGCCAACGTAGCTTGATTGTGTTGCAACCCAACTTGGTGCCTTGTCAACCCAGCTAGGAAGCTGAATCCCCGAGGTTGCACGTAGGTGTTTGGTTACCTTGTACCCCGTGTTAGGTAAACCACACCCTTCGAAGAGTGTGCTCTTTGGGAACCTGCAATTGGCGTAGTTTGGAGAAGAAGGGTCAAATTCGAACGACTTGTAAGCAGCTTCCACGAAATGACCATAGCGTAGGATTTCAGCACGTAGGTTATCGTCCAATGGGTCTAGCAAACCTTCCCAATTGCCCATTCCTTGGTACTCCTTCCATCTCCTTCCAAGTTTGTGATCAGCACTAGGGCCAAATGATGATGATGATGATTGGAATGAAGAAAAATGATGATGGTCTTCCAAATTTATCATTTTCTCTAAGTGTAATTTGGCTTGTTGAGTGTCATTGGATAGGTGTAAGTTGTAATCATCAATATTGGTTGGTTTAGATGTGTGGGTAGTAATGTTTATGCAACGGGGCTTGAGGGTGGTGTAGGTTGAAGGGAGTGTTGGCGGTAGGCGTGGTGGTCTCACTTTAAGGCTCATTTTTTGTTGTGGTGCTTTTAAGCATGACACGGGTACAGGAAACAAGAAAATGAGAGGAATGTTCGATTTTTGTGTTGTGTACAATAGGTGGGGAGGGGATTTTATAATTGGCAAAAAGAAATGTGAATTGTTTACGGAAGAGTACTGATTTGTGAAGGTTCATAGAAAAGTGAAATGGTAGGGACGAAGTGCTTAATTATGAGAACTGGATTTTCAAGTTTGATCTTTAAGTTTGTATCACCAGTTAAAATTATTCTATACTTTTGCTTAAGGTAATTAAAAAAAAATCACTTTATTTGACTCTTGTACAAATAATTTGTTTTGTAATTACCCACGTCTTGCAAGGTTTGTTTGACTCTTACTAATTGTAGATGTTATTTCAATATTAAAGTGTCACATCTTTTACACTTTTTGGCTTGAGAAAATAAAATAGAAAAAAAATGTATTGAAGAGTGTTTTTTATTATTTTTACTATATTAAAATAGTATTAGAATAATAAAACAATCGTTGTATAAATAATGGGAAGAATTTTCTTATATTAATAATATTTCTCGTGATATTGTTATCTCTCACTATTTTTTCAGAAAGTGTAATCTCTTAACATCAATTCTTTTATTTTATATATTTTATATGAATCTAACTGTTTAAATTGATAATAAAAAAGAGATATGTTTATAATAAAAATAGGTTTTATTGATTTTATTTAATATATACTTTTTATTTATTTACAGATCTCATTTACTTTATTATAAATATATTTAAAAATAAGTTATTAGAATGGTATCTATTTAATATGGTATATACAATATGCAACAGCTTCTCCAAGTATATGGCGTGGGGGTTGGGGTGTGTGCTAAGAATGTCAAAATTTCCAGCGGCCAATGAGGTAGCGGTTCACGAGTGTCGCTGTCAGTAATCGATGACTAATATATAAGCGCACTAGCTAGCTGTGAAAAATTAACGAGAATCACACTCAACACAAACGCGCCAGATTAATGCTGTCATTTGACTCTAATTCTTATACTGTCGTTAATTTTATTGTCGGTGACTATTTTATACCGCTTGCGTCCTCTTTTAATTGTTTTACAAAGAATCAATAAAAATTTAGCATATTAAAAATTTAATATATTTGGATACAATAATAAATTATATTTAGATATATTGAGTTTCTAATGTATCAAATTTTTACTAATTTCCTAGATATTGAAAAATGGAGGGAGGGACTAGTACTCTTGTACTCCACTTACTATGTTTAATTTTTTTTATTATTATTTAAGTGAAGACTAGAGTAAAAAGACTTTGTCAAAATATAGTGGTTAGAATGATATGACATACTTAATTGAGTTTAATTTTGATGTATTATTAGTATAAAACTGTTTTATATTATCATCTAATTAAATTTATTTGTTTGAATATTTTTTCAAGTAATGAGATAGAAGTTGATCATATCTATTGATGTAACATTATATGATTAATTATTATTATTATCAGTGTAAAATAATTTTACATTCTCCGTGTATCAAAATAAATGCTTATTAATTTATGAATTAATTAATAAATAATATCATTGTATCAAGACGGGAGATATTATTCAGTAAAGCTTTTTTCTATCAAAATCATTGACAAAAATTATGAGATTCTTAGATGAAATAGAGTAGTAAAATTAATTCATGCATTCAAGAGTTAAAAACATGTTATATTATTATGACAATTTAATCCAAATAATTTTTTTTCTCTATAATTCTTTTCTATTTCATTGTACCATAATTTCTATTATAAATTTGAACAATATATTTTTATTTGTGTAGCATTGTTTTTTCCCAAACAAATACTATTTTTTTATGATTAAACAAATACTCGTTTTAGTTCCTAAAGTTACAAATGTGAGTCATTTTAACCCCTAAAATAATAATAAAAGAATAACTCTTCAACCCCTACAATTATAAAACATGAGTCAAATTATTTTTTTGAAATGCAAATGAATCAAATGAACTTCTCAATACACTCAATTAAATCAAATTTAGAGCATTGCTACTATTTTTAAGGACTACTTTGACTCAATTTAAATTTGATGAAGACTAATTACTTTATCTTATATCTTGACGACTAATTTAATTTATAATTTAAAATTTCAAAAACTAAAAGGTTAAATTTTAATTTAAACAAATTTAAAATCTCCTGTTTCGTGGATCCAACAAATAAAACTCACGTACACTTGCAATTTCATAGACTAGAGTTTGGGCTTCTATGAATGTGCCATGCACTTATACTTTGTAATATGAGTGGTTGTATAGTATCCTAAAAGTCTACCTAAGTATCCTCCTTACTACTAAATGAGATAAAAAAAAGGTAGATATAATTAATGTATTGAAAACATAAAACACAATTAATTCTTTCTTCAATTAATAAGTACGAGGGTATTTAGGAAGATTTGTTAGGAAGATAAATCATTTCTCTTGTAATATTAGTTATTTCGATATATTAGAGATTAACGAGTAAAGGTTCACTTTGATCTCTAAAATTGTGTGTGTGATTCACTTTAGTCCCTAAAATTAAGAAAATATTATTTTATTCTTTGAAATTTCAAAAAGTGATTTAAATTAATTCTTATATTAATTCCTAGAACTAACTTATATCACTACAAGGACTAAGTTGAATCATTTTTTGAAATTTCAAGTTAAAGTAATACTTTCTTAATTTTAGGAACTAAAGTGAATTACAAATATAATTTCAGGACCAAAGCAAACTTTTCTTCAGATATTAACATTAGGCTGAAAACAAAAATAAAGAGCAGCAATGGGTATATGTTTGCAGTTTGCAATAACCCAAAAGAAGATTTTATATGCCTCATATGTCCATAACCTAACTGGGCGCTCAACTACTTAATTAGAATTTAATAGTATGCTTCTTTTTTTTTTATATATAACAAGTTACATGTCTAAAGGCTCTCTCAACTTGGGACCAACAAGGGAAAAGAACTTGCATGATAGTCAAAGGCCCCAGCCAATACTATGTTGGGTACCAAAGTTATGGAAACAATAATGCAACTGAAATAGAGTTGAAAAAATTAGAACTGACACATTATTCTTTCTTGGAAGTTGTACATCACATGTGCAGCATATCGAAAAATATGTGGAGAGAATAATTCACCAACTTGTCATTCTACATCTACATCGGTGTCTTTAAACCAATTGCAGCTGACCGAGACCAATTGATCACGTAACAAGGTTTTCACCTTCTACCCAAAAAGACTTGGTTAATCCTAATCTCAACATAACTCTTGTTATTTTTAGAAGAGTCTTGCTCATCCACTCTGCTACACCATTTGCTGAGATGTATGTGCAACAGTGAATTACCTTTGAATACCCTTATGCTTGCAAAATGCTAGAAAATCTCCATTTGTATATTCTCTGTTGTTGTCCTCAAGCACTTAATCCTCTTTCCAAATTCAAGTTCTAATATTGCTTTGAAGCCCTTGAATGTTGGAAACGCATTTGAATTCTTCTTAATTGGGTACACCTATAATCTCCTTGAGTAGTCATCAATAAATGATACATAATATTTTTCTCCTCCTAGGAATATTTCTAGTGACTTTCACACATTAGAATGAATAAAGTCTAGAACATGCTTACTCGAACAACTGATTTACCAAACTTCAATCTATGTTGCTTGCTTGTAACACAATGCTCACAAAATGGTAAGCTCGTTGAATTGAGCCCGAAATAAGATTACATTCCACAAGAACTTTTAAACCATGTTTCGACTTGTGGCCTAGTTTGTGGTGCCATATCATCATCGTTTCTTCTTGATTTGCTGATGCTATTGATGCATCTGCCTCCTACAACGTATCTCCTTGAAGCTTGTATAGATTTGTTGCGATCTTTCGCTTTTATCACCATAAAAGTACCTTTAACAACTTTTAAGATTCCACCATCAATATGAGTTTTGCACCCGAGGTCATCTAGCCGTCCAATGGACAACATATTCTTCCTTAAGCCTTTTACGTGTCACAATCCTTGAATTATGCAAATGGAACCATCAAACATTTTCACTTTGATAGTACCAACACTAATAATTTCTAAGGCACGATAATCTCCTATGAACACAGATCCTTTCGAGAGAGGTCGTAAGTGTAAAACTAGTCATGGTGTGGAATCATGTGCCATGTTGCTCTTGAATATAATATCCAAACATCAGTGAGTCATTTACGACCTCTAGAACCAATTGTTGCCTTGTTGTAGGATTTCTCCATCTTCAATGTACTCACAACACATCCTTGAAGGGTTGATATTTCTAGAGCTTTATCTGTATTCTTCTTATTATTCTTGAGAATCTTTCTTCAAGTGCCCTCTCATGGCACAACGGTAGCATTTGAAGTTCTTCCTTCTTCTTGACTTTGATTTACTATGGCCATGACTCCCACGGAGTCACACTCCATTAATCTCCCTCTCATCACTAACAACGCCTCTGATTGTTTTGAGTTCTCTAATTTATCTTCCTTATTCTTGTGTCTGGATTATTCTTCAAGAATGGCAAGTGACATCATCAAATAATAAATAGTTGACAATATTATTATTTGTGATGTTGATGATGAGTTGATCATATGTGTTAGGTAGACTTTGAAGTAAAGCTTCATACGTTCATTCTTCACTATTTATAATATAATGCTATAAGCTGGGAGAATAAGGTGTTCAGTTTGTTGATGTAGTTTGTTCCTGATATGGACTCACTCATCCAATGAATGTACAGCCTTCTTCTGTAGAAACATTCTATTATAAAGTGCCGTGACCTTGTACAATTTGACAAAAGCATGCTAGATCTCCTTTGCTATCTTCTTCTCTATAACGCTTGACAATATTGAGTCTACTATTGCTAGATGCAAATTGACAACAGTATTATCATCCATATCTTTCCACTTTTCATCGGTAACTTCCAGGTTTGCCTTCAATTGTAGCTAAGCAATTGTTCTTCCTCAAGATTGCCTTTTTCTTCAGTTTCCATAGGGAAAAATTATTCCCATTGAATTTCTCAATCTCAAATTTCGCTGCCATGGTATCTATTGGGATTGGTTTCTCTACTAAATTGGTTGTCACTTTTTCATCATGAATAATACCGCATACATGAACAGTATTGTATATTTATATCATATATAAAACAAATCTAATATGCATTAACAATCCTAAAAGTATACAACTACATGTATAAAGTGACTATGAATAGTAACTTATAGCATGGACTATAACCAGTGTGCTTTGATACCACTGGGGTTCCAAAGTTATGGAAACAAAACAATACAACTAAAATAGCGTTTAGAAAGTTAGAACTGAGACAAAAATATTTAACGTAAAAAACCTCATAATGATAAGGGAAAAATCAAGGGCGAGATTGAGAAATATTTTCATTATGTGGAAGATAAAATTATACCTTTCTCTAAATATAAGAAGTGAACAATTACACCCTCTCTAATACTAAGAGAATACACCTCTCTATAAAAATAAGAGAAACTCACTAAAGGATGTGTTGCTCTCAGGATATTGGGATGCATAACTCAAACAAGAGGTCCTTTATTTATAGAGGAGAACCTCCTCTTTTACGCTACTTCATCAGCTAAGGGAAGTAAACTTTCCCAACTTTTCCCATCTAACCACCTCCTACCGAAATATAGTGCATCATTTTGTTGACTTTGGCAACAAAAGTGGCTTTACATTGCTAGTATTCACATACTATACAAGACAACAAGGTTATTTGTAAGTTTAAAAGTGAGCATCTCATTATAACATTGAATGAAATAGATGAGTGGAGGTGAGTGCCGCAATTACATTTAATAGTAATAGAATGAATGTCTCAATGATGTTAGGATAATTTATGTGTTTTACTAAATTATTCTCACTATTTTCCTCATTCTTTTTTAATTACTCTCTCTCTCTCTCATGTTACTTTCTTTCTCCTCCCTTTATGATTAATAAATATATAGTTGAAAAAAAAATAATATTGCCTATATTTCTAAAATGAATAGTTATTTATGGAAAAGTAAAATTTTTAAAATAGATACTTATTTGAGATTAAAGGTATTAGTAATACTTTTTTTCATTTTAAACTTAAATTATATGGATGCTATGGTGGAGACCAGAGACTTATTGAGTCTTTCCCCCCCCTGCGGAAAACTAATAATATTGAATTTTATTAGGTTCCAAACAATTTGACTCAAGATAGGTCAGCTCACTAAAAAATAGAATGGTCTATTCGTTTCTAAATATTTATCCTTTTTATTTTTAGTTTTCTTTACAAAAATATTGTTTAAACCTGATTTTTGAATTTAGGATTTTATGAACTATATAAAGTGTAAAAAAAAGAAAAGAACTAAATTTTTTTTTCACATCTTCAAGTATATTATTCTTATTATTTTCGTCATAAAATCCTCAAAATATAAAATAAATTAAAAATAATACTGTCTTGTAATTCAAACTAAAAATAAAAAATAAAATTAAAAGCCAAATGGTTCCTATATAAAATTCCCTTAATACTATTTTTTTTCCATTCACACTTGATAGCTTAACACCTGTAAAAAGAATAAACACCAAGCCACTTAAAGCACGCATGATGGAGACTATAGTAATTGTGTACTAGAAGAGCAATTCTCTACCATAAATAGGAGATAAAGCTGCAATAAGGGTATTTAATTTATTCAATTATTAACAAATTTGATGCTTCACTTAAAATAGTTTTATACTAATATCTTATAAATTGGTATATTATTATTTAAGAGTTTAAAAATTTTAACGTGTCCTATATTATCATACTTATTAAATAAGAGTTTAATTTTTTACAAAAAAAAAAAATAAGAGTTTAATTTCTATGCACTAACAGGATAAAATATCTTTACACGTCATCCAATCATAAATTATCATATTAGCACACCTGACCCAACCATCCTTTTGTACGTGGCTAACAAGGGAGCTGAAACAAAGGAAACAGTGCTGTATCGCCATACTTGTAGGATGATAGATTAATGGACTGATGTTTCAGCAGAATTATTCTTAGGATTTTGCATAGCAAAGTGAGATATTTAGGGTGTATAATGCTCATCGCCTCATCATCAAATCAAATAGCCTCATTTGAGCTATAAAATTGCATCATAGATCCGACTTTTACCCTTTTCTTTACTTCTTGTATCTAACTAAATATACATACGATGGTCTCACGAAGGCCATGAAAATAAAGAGTTATATTATTTATATCATGATATATAAGATATGGTATCGATTTATATTTCATCTATCATTAGATAAAGTATAAACCCCACTTAAATGGTCATTCCATATCCAATAATAAATAGAGTCAGCGAGTGCTTACAATTATGAATATAGATAATATTTTTCAACTGGAAATAGAAACGACTGATACTTATGCACCCATTTCTTATATTTAATGAAGTGGTGAGGATTGGGACGATAGTACAGAGCAGGGACAGAGATGCAGCGGTTTGGATAAAGTGATAGACAGAAAGTGTGTAGGGATTGAATTGGTAATTCACATTCCTTAATTCTAATTAGCTATTGTACAATGAGTTTAATTTCTATTTATATTGTCATTTAATCAAATTATTTTATTTGGATGATTTTTTAAATAATATGTGTGAGACTTAATCAATTTTATGAGTGTGAGAACTTAATCACTTTTACTAATATAATAATATATGATTGGATAGCACTGTGATTACATTATATGTGTATAAAAGTTAAACTCTTGAAAATTAGCTTTTATATAACAAAACAGATTTAATTTCAACCATTAAATTAAAATTTAAATGTCAAGATTCAAGATCCAGAGTGGTTCCTAACCCATCAAGGGTCACCACATATATAGAAGCTGCCCGACCCCACATGGATTTAGGAAATATGTCTAATCGTGTTGTCCTTTTCTCTGTATGTGCCATGTATTGCTACGTCTTCCCTTGGTTCTCTGTCGCTCAATGGCCAAAATGGAAAAAGGAAGATGCTGAAGCCAGAGTGCTGGCTTAATGGATTGTAATTAGATTCTCATTTGATAGTTCTCAGCAGAATGCAACCGAATATATTCATTCATTAATTTGTGACAAAATGTTGCTTCAATATATATATATATATATATGGTTGGATCATAACAACTTTGATTCCATTAATTTCTGCTAATTTAATGGTAAGTGCACTGCCATCAACTACAACAGAGTGTAATTGGGTGACCTTTGTTCACAGTTTTAGCTTCTGGTGTGAGGGATGGTTAGACTTATATGTGTGTATGCTGCTGTAATTTTGGAACAAATTAAAATAGGCACCTTCTGCAATGTGCTTTTCGTGTATATAACTAATCCTTTCCTTCAATGCCTCATTTCCATTTTTAAAGTGAGGCAGCTGAGACCTGTAGGCTGTAATTGACTGAATTGGAACAAGCTTTCCACTTACTGTGCCTTGAGCTTCTCTGTCTTGTGGTGCTATGTTGCCTAAAAAATGTGTTACACTCCTGGTTCGTTGTTCTTAGCTTGAAATATATTCAATATTCTGCAGTGCAAGTCAGAGTTTTCCAATGTCTTGGATTACGGTAATTGATTTTCCATGGCAATCTCATTTTTTTCGTCTATTGACTATTGAGCAATGCTATGTAGGAAGAAAAAATTCTCACTCTCTTGTCTTATTATTTCCTATTTTGGTATTCAAAAGCTTAAACGTGAAAATTGTGCGTGCTTCAATGTCGCTGAAAGGATAATAAATGAATCAGAACGTTATCAGTCCGCACATGAAGTATTATATTATTGGTCGTTAACTAGTACACTTAAACTAGATAGATGGTTTCCATCTGGTGTAATGCAACTATATTGAGATTCGTTACTTTCAACTAGCTAGGTGTTCGTTTATTTCTTTTTTGGTTCGGATCTTGGATGCAGTGGTGTATATGTGACTTTTGGTAGAAACTGTGTAAATAGTAGTTTAACATCTGCATCTGCATATAGCCTTTTCTGATTGATGTTGACTTGAGAATTCTTGTATCATGCATATCACAATTTCCCCGTTTCGATTCTAAGACCATGTTCGTTGTATAAGTTTTATGTTACGTGCCTTGTGGTACAGGAAGTGTTAGAATTTTAAGCGTAACGATGAAATTTTTTTTTTCCCTTATACTGAAAAATTTAGGTTGAACAGAAAGCTTGCTCAGTACATGGTTAATGTAGGTTTTCAAGCTCATCAATCGCTCAGAGGTATTTACAAATTATCAACCAACAGAAGAAATATGATAAGCAAACTCAGTCATGATAATACACAAGTGAAATGTCGACTAGGTAAGTTAACAGTCGTTGGATGTAATGATAAAATTCAATATTAATTAAAAATGAACTAAGAGAAGCACATGTCTCTTCCCAGAATAAACTCACTCAGTCCATCAATAAAAATCTTCACAAATTTTGTGCTCCCTGACCCTCTGGCAGGGGGCAGAGGCTCTAAATTAAGGAAAGAATTCAAAAGCAATGAAATTTTTTGCTCTAATGAACGAACAAAAATATGAACACTTTGATATCATCGCTCCAAACCCAATTATGCTCTGCTTATAACACCACCGACCGCTTATTTTTCGTAAAGCCACGTTTTTGCGGCGGAAGCTCACCGTCCCTGCTCTCTATACCGTCAAACTCTATCTACGTTGCTTTCGTTCCTTTTGATTGTATCTTTGAAAGTTAGGCATGTTTGGTTTGGGATAACAAATGGTGAAACTACTTTAAAGGGATTATAAAGTTTCATGAAAAAATAACGTGTTTAGCATTTATTTTGTGATATCATGCTCTCATTGTTGTGTTAGTTTGTGTCTTCAGCTTGAGGCCTAGAGCCTAGTTTACTAGGTTAACCCAAAGGATTGTGTGTTGTGTCTATGAATTTGGACCACTGCTAGTTGTATTCAGGGACTTCTAGTTTTATAATGATTCTTGTTTGACTTTTCTTGATGCAATGTGTTATTTACTGAGATCTTAAGTTTTCTTTACATATTTATCTTATTTGAATCGTTCATAAAACCATCATTTGTAGTTTTACAAGGATTATAAAGTATTCTTACTAGAGTTACTTTCATAGAGGATTAAAATTCCGGGCTTTATTATAAGAAATTGAAATTTACTTACTATACCAACTACCCAATTTTGGGTTCTCGAGCCAATTTTGTGATTGTAGCTTGAACTTCTTCTCATGTATTATTAGGCTTGCTATCTAAGATGGATGTTAGTTTAGCCTATATGCCATATCTCGAGATGTTTGAGTTGTAACAATTATACCCTATGCTCTTAATGGCAACTATATATCAAAGGTTTGAGTTGTAGCTATTTCTCACAGTTACAATCAAAGGTTGGTTAGAGGTTTACATGGCAGCTTCTCTAACCTTTCTCACTTGGGTTAGTATAAATAGGGGAGAAAAATGGGATTAGGTTTATATGTAAAATAATATAAAAATAATCATTATTGAATTTTCCATTTTCAGTTCTATTCCTATATCAAATTCATCCTCAAACGAATAATATATATACATATATATATATATATATATATATATATATATATATATGAAGATGTAAAATAAGAGAAAAATTTCATCTTCATCCCTTACACCAAATGCAACCTTAAAATAAGAGGAAAAATATATAATTTAAAAGTCCTCAAAACCGTAAAAATTGTTTAATTAAGTTGAAGAAAGATTGGTCACAACTGGATTCTTTAATTTCTTCTTTTGTTAAAAGTGGTTCCATAATTATACATCAAAGACAGAGGATAAAATAGTTAATTTCATGATTGCGATCAGTTAATGGTCTACTCCTAAAATTACAATACTAACTTCTATTACCTTTATAAATACAAAATAACCAACTTTTTTCACCATAAACAAATATACTTTACTCATCAACCTTCAATCTTCTCAATGAAATCATGGTTTTGTAATTTCTTTTTATGATCGCCTAAAAATCCCAAAAAAAAAAAAAATACACCTTAATGAAGAGGATAATTAACATTGCTAAACCGAGAAGATTGAAGTCACGAAAATCAGAGCCGTAAGCTTGTTAAATTGTGTTCAAATCTTCAAATTCTACAAAAATAAGGAATTTAAAGCCAAAAATTTAATTTTCTCATTGTGATGATGCAGTACAACTACTTATGTGTGTGCGCAAAGTTTGAGACATTGTCAGCTATGGTACGTATTCAAGACAAGATTGGAACAACAAAATATCAGGTATAAGAACACTGCGCCGTCTGTGGGGATCGAACCCACGACCACGTGGTTAAAAGCCACGCGCTCTACCGCTGAGCTAAGACGGCCTAACGTGAGAGGGGCTGCAACTTAATATAAGACAAAAATATTCAGACTTGCTGTCAATTTTCTAACGCAACCAATAAATATTGTTCATCTCCAGAGTAAGAGTGTACAAATTACTCAACAAAGACACTCCTTCGGTTTCGGAGTCATACTGTTCGAACCAAAGCTTACTATGATGTTATTTGTCATTAAGACAACTTCAATACTATAATGTTAATTTGGAAAAACAGCATGCAAGAGTACTTGAATGTGTGGTCAACACCAATTAGTATCAATAGTTCCTATATTTGTCCATTAGAGTGTGGAAATATTCCTACATGGATTTACTGTAACAGCTATGTTCCCCCTTCGGTATGCTTTGATGAATGTGCAAATGCTGATAACAAGTGAAGTGTGAGTCCAAGATTTTAATGAAGTTGTGACAAAATCTTTCATTACTACAAGGTTAAAGATAGAAAATTATTACACTCTTTTCTTTTTAACCATTTTTTTTCAGTTAGGGTAAGAGAATGATTTGCGAGAAGAGAGAGGAGGTGGGAAACAATTGTGGCAGCAACATATTTAACAGTAAATAATCATTTTGCTCCTGATATTTTTATTTGGCATTGGTTTAGTTCAAACAAAACTCTTGACATCAATTTCATTTTAATAATTTTTATTTTGACATCAACTCAGTCATTACATTAGATTTCCACTCATTTTTAAATACATTCAAAGTAAGTATAGATTCAATAGTAACTAAATTGATATCAAAATTAAAAGTATTATATTAATTATAATATAGTCTAATTTTTTTTTAGATGAACCTAGAATATCTACCAAGAAGGTGGTCACGAGACCCTCTCAATACATATCGTGAATTGAACTAACTAAATACTTAGGAGCCCGCTAGTAACTAATTATAATAAGTCTCGTGGTTTAGTTTTATGTATTAATCAGAATAAGATTGTAGTAGCTCTCTTTTTTTTGGGTCAATGGCCCAATCTATTTAGTAGTTTCAACATACAATTACTTAATAAGGATCTAGACCTCAAAAAAAAAAAAATAGCGTGTATTAGTGATTTATTTGGTACTAAGCCAATTTGTGAAAAATTATACAAAAGCCATATTGGAAAATAGAAAGGAGGTAAACATAGAGAGAGAGAGAGAGAGAGAGAGAGAGAGAGAATGGCAATTGTGGTTATATGACCATTCACGGTTGTTCCTAAGGTTAGTACAAAATTTACAAAACATTTTTCCAACTTGTATTCACCCTTTTGAAGTGAGCTAATTAAAGGCAATTGAGACTTGGCGCAAGTTCGCAATTTCTCCTGCCTCGTAAGCATTACACCCCTTTCCCGAATATGACCCTCAAAAAACAAAAACATTAGCTAAAGTATCGATATAGGCTTCGTTCTCCATGCCGGGTGCTTTGGTTCCATGGAATCTATTACTCTAATATTTAAGTTAGTGGTCACACACTTTTTAAAATAACTATGTTTCACCCTTCAACAAGGATGAGAATAGGACAGTACAACAGAAGTTCAAACAGAGCAAATACTTTGTGTCAAGTACTTTTTCCTGTTTTTATACAGCTCGATTTAAATGTTGCTTGAATCAAGATTAAAGATTTGACGAGCTTTTCTATGCTCGCTTGTTTACTTGTATATGATACAAAATCCTCTATGTTATTTTTGTTTTTTGGGGCAAAAAATGTTCCTCTATGTTTAGATATATATTATCAAGAGCTAAAACCCAAGGCCCAGCCCATCTTCCACATGTATTGCATATCAATAAGAGATGAAGAACTTTTGACCAAAAACAAAAACAGAGAAAGAGGGGAAGAACTAAACGAAGGCTATTGTTACCCGATCAGGAAAAAAAAAACACAAAGGGTATTATTAGGAAACATCATCGTGTTATGTGAAAAGGAAAATAATTAACATGCATCTCAAAGCTAATAACAATCTAGAATGCAATCAAAACGAATCAAGGTGACAGGGATCATAACAGTGCAATAATTAGAGAAAATAATAAGTGGAAACAAACATGAGAAAATAACTGAAAAATGATCACATCATGGAAAATTAATAAGTTTTGTTTTCATAAAAGTACCATATAATAAAATTATATATATATATATATATATATAAAAGTACCCAGCAAATCCAAGTCCAAAGTCACATCACAAAAATATTACTAGATGACTTAATAATGTCGATAAAAAGAGTAAAATCACAATACCTCTAAACTTGAAACAACGGAATTAGTTGTACTAATTACACATACCAAAGTCTGAAATAACTAATTACCTTTTGGAACGAAACAAGCCTAGCTTCCCAAGGATTTTCTTCTTAATGGATTTACCGGAAGATTCTTTAGGGACAGGTTGGTTTGTTGCTTGATCATGGTTGGCTTCAGGCTGAACGGACGGCGGTGGTGAATTGTGAGCAGGGGTGTGGCGGCGACTTTGTGATGAACTCAAGGGAGAGTGATTATGGCGTGAATGCATTGGACAGTGGTGATAATGATGGTGTGAATGACTACCTGATGATGAGCTTGATCTTCTTTCACTGTTTCCACAAGGTTCATGTTGAAGTGCAGGCTGTCTTTGGTGAAGACCATTTTGTGCCAATTGTTCAGTGTTATACCAAGAGTAGTAAGGGTGATAGAATTGATTATGAGGATTATAAGGGTCTCTAGTTCCCTGATAAAATGGGTCATGATTCAAATGACTATGACCATTCAAGACACCAAGGTAGTTTTCAGGGTCGAGATCATCTTTTGGAAAACCATAACTTATCCAGTGAATAGAAGCATGTTTGCCACCCTTCCTTAGCCTCATCAAAATTATTTGAGGGTCTGTTTTGCCTTTGACATAGATGAATCCAACGTTTGGATTAATCTCGTAAGCCAGGTCTAGCAAATAGATAGATAAAGAAATGATGAGAATTGGAAGAATCTTTTGAACCTGCTGCAAGTGTTACAAAAAATAAACAGTATATGATGTGTATAATAATAATAATCAAGAACAAAAAAACAGCTTTTGAACAATCATTGATGCAAAAGTTGCGTGGATAGGAATTTTCTATAATATAGAATAGAAACAGCTTGTTAATCGGAATGCAAAATATAATATGCAAGAGATATCGTCATTGTACTTCTCTAACTTGCAGTAGTGTTGTGAACTATGCCAAAATCAGATAACATGTGAATTCGAATCAAACCGCACAATGACTTTTGCTAGTGGCAAATTAGCAGGTGGCATGTTAGTTGCCAGCAAAGTGATTAACTTAACTATGCTACAAGTCATTGCATGTAAACATGCCTCTTGAAATATTTTGCCACAATGACTTTTACATATACTATTAGTTGCTAGTGGCAAAATATTACAAGTACCCTCCTTATTATGACACATTTTATCTTGTGTCCAAGAGGCGTGTGTTTACAATCGCATTACTAGCAATGAATTTTGTCAGAAGCCGAATAAAGAATTGCAGGAACGAAGCAAAACTGATGAAAATTAAATCAGTTTATACTTTATATACTCAATTAGTTTAGACCCATAATTCTTCATTTGTTGTCTAAAATGTATGGTAGCAGCAAATAATCGATAGTTAAATAAAAAGTTAACATTTTGGATTTGCTATAATGTTTAAAATGTTGGATCATGTAAAGAACAACATAGACTATGATGCAAGTATAGCAAATAAAAAGTATTAGCATATGGGTGATCATCCTCTTAGCAAACAAAATAACAAACCATAAATCTAAAAACTCTTGCAGTGTTTTTGTAACAATTGGCATGCAGAAGGTAAAATTAGACTATAAATACCTTTAAAGCTAGTCAGTACTCTAGTCACAGACTTCTCCCATCCTGCCGAAGTATCGATTTTGAGTATGCATTCCTTTTCAAACAGGAGAAAAGAGAACTTCAACAAACAAATCAATAACAACCAACAACCTAACTCAATACATAGAATTGCAGTAGTTAAAGAAAACATGTTTTCTATTTCAAAAAATAAGAGCGATGAAGTTGGAATGAAAACCATATAGCTGTCCTTGCCATCAGAAGCCATTCTTGATCACAAGGTGATACGGTTCCCTCAGACCTAAAATTTTAAAGAATAAAAAGGTCACAAAGGGTTATAATAAGCAAGTAATCGATCAGTAGTTCAGTACAACAATACAATTTATTATTATTATTATTATTGAGGAAACAAAAGCCTGATCACTGATCAGTCATAAACAAAAGCTCAAATGGACCAAAGCGAAATGCAAAATTTCTTTCTTTCAAGGGAAGATTTTGAAAGGTGTTACAGAATTGAACATTATAAAGAAAATCTCATCACAGAATTCAAATGTTAACACACATTTGGACCTTGGACAAACCGGTTTCTGTCTGAAAATGAGAAACTACTTGATATGTTCTGATCAAAGAGATCGATGAAGGAAAGACAAGGGAACAGCTAGCTCGCCAGGGTTTTGGTGCAATTGGCGCCAAGGTTGAGAAACTAGGAAAACACTAGGGCCACTGTGCACACGAAACGTAAAAAAGAAAAAAACCGAATCTCATGCCGAAATTTTAAAAATTTATCAATATTGTTGTATTTGATTTGATTTGTTTTCATTGATTGCGCTGACTCCCTATTGCGGTGATTGATAATTGTAATTGATACTTATTTTATCTCTCTTCTTTTTAATAAGTGACCATTTTTTTAAAAAATATTTTTTTCATGATTACCTGTCATTTTAAAAAATTTAGACAATAGTAATTACATTTTATATTTTGTCTTTTATACCTTTGTCAAATAATCAAATAATAATCTATAATCTATAATAATATTAATATCCAAAAGTTATATGTAATTCAAGACTCATATCCAGAAAAGTTCTGATGTTACTTATAGGGTAATTTAGTAGTTGCAATTTTCATAACTTTAATACGATATATGATATAATATAACATTAATATTTAAGACTCATATAATAATACTAATATTCAATATTCACATTGATGAAAGTTTTCCAGGTATACGTAATTTAGGGCTCGCAATTTTCATAATTTTAATCTATAATCATTTAAAAAATTATAACTAATTATTATATGTTATTAAAATATCATTGAAGATTATTGGTATTCAATGAAATATTTCTTTTATCATTTAAGCAATAAATATATATATGATGAACTATATATCTTAGTTGAACATAGGATATCCATCATTGAAAGCAGTGATTAATCCTCTAGAGATGAGAGTTCATAAACATGGGTTTTGTCTATCTAGCCATTAGACCTCTCCATAGATATTTTTGATAATAAATACAATCATCTATCTATTTTGAATGTCATCAAACCCTTCTTTTCTTATTTATTTTTTATAAATTTTTTTTTATTGTTATCAAAGATATATAGATATTTTTATGTAGTTGAAAGAAAAAATATATATAGATATTTGAACAAATATTATCAATATATCATATTTTGTTAAACTACATTTTACCAACCTAATGTATTATATCTTGAATTGATTATTTATTATGCATAAAGGATTATAAATAAAAAAGGAATATACAAGATAATAGCATGTGTCACTATAGAGACCCTAAAATAAATAAAATATCAATATACAAAAATAGAAGAGATAAAACTAAAAGCTAGAAAATTATCTTAATCTTAATTATTAATTATTTTAAAAAAATTACCTTCATATCTCTCTATAGTCGGCACAACATAAATACTCTACATGATATTATGGTATTTTTTGGAAAGCAATTGAAATAAGGCTAAACAAAATATTATAATTAAAATAATTTAACTTTAAAATAAAACAAATTAAAGATGATGAAGGAAATAGCAATGGAATGTGTTATAGTATTAAAATACTACAATCATAACATTAATCATTAATAATAACAAATAATTAGATAAATAAAACAACTATTATAAAAAGTTATTATAATAGATTTTTTGAAATTGTTTCATCATGTGTCATTTTCTCATCATTTCTGTTTTTTAAAAAAATTATTTTTGCTTCTTAAATAAAAGGTATTCTTTGATGGAAAATAAATGTTATATTATTTAACATTTCATATAATATGAGTACAATTAATTATAAAAAATTCAATTTCAAATTCAAAATCATATCTAACTATTGCATACCTTTTCACATCTACAATAAATGTCAATTATAAAATCCAAAATCATATTTAAATAAAAAAATATTCTTTTTCTTAAAATTTCTTAAAAATTTAAATCTAAAATAACTAGCAAACTTGTTGAATATGAGAGATCTATTATGCTATGATTTAGCTGCTTTTGTATATATATCTCTGCTGAATTTTTAAAAATTTAAACCTATGATCCATAAAATTTATTTTTCCACATTTATATCCAATGTGTCATTTTTTTCATGCTTTTTTTTTAACTTTATTTACTTCTAAAACATAAAGTATATTTCAAAATCCATATAATTAATCAATTAAAAAAATATAAAATTTAAATTTCAAATTCAAATAAAATTTATACCAATGCTTTTAGACTTTATATCCAGCTCTTCCTTTGCTTAGACTTGAACTACCTAAAGGCATCTAGTCTCAGGATATCACAGGATTGGGCTATCGAGTTAATTGGTTCAAATCGATTATAACCAATCACATATTAGTTTGATCAATACATTTACATCCCCTAAGCCTTAATTTTTGGGCATAACCTAAAAGTGATTTATTTTCCCTCTATTTCGTAATAAATGCTAAAAGTGATTTATTTTTCCTCTATTTCGTAATAAATGTCGCTTTGACTTTTTAGTACATTCATAAATCAAAATATATCTAGATATATTGATTTATGAGTGTACAAAAAAACTAATGCAAAATTTATTATGAAACGAAGGGAGTGTTATGAAATTGATGGAGCAATATTTAGCTTGTCCATAATATTTGGCTTGTTCCCCAAGATCAAGAAGAAAGTTGAGAATATCGCTAATTTGCTGGCACGCCAAGATTAATTACAAGTAGTAACTTGGTTAAGGTTAAAAAAAAAGTAATAACTTGTTTAAAATTAAATGATAAATATCTATTTTTGTTATAAAAGAAATTTAGGTTAAGGAGAAAGTTTCCTGTTATCAGAGTCATGACTATAAGCTCATCAAATGCTTATAGAAGTATTTACAAATCATCTAGCAATAACAGAAATTTGAAAATTGAACCCAAACCATGACGAAACATGAATGAAAGGTTAACTAGATGTGTTAAACTCATGGCTGCATCAAACGATAAATATTACAGCTTACTCTATTTGCTAGGAGAATGAATGAAAAGTTGCATCTTTTGCACGTGTGCCTCATGTACCACTAGACGAATTAGATGGTAAATGTAATCGACCGTAGAAATCATTTACTCATGTAGATAAATTTAAATTGAAATTACTGAAAGGAATTGTTGAAAACATGAATTGCATGGAATTTCCCTTTCCTCAACTTATATAGGAGCTCAACATAATACTACACTGCATTCACTTCAAATTAGGCCGTTCCACGTTTTACTTATTGACAAATACTCTCATGCCTAACCTACACCCCAAGTACCCTTGTCTAGTGAAGATATATGAGATGGGGCCAACTTCTTGAGTGATTTAGCCAATCATACAACTTTGATCATTCATTTGGGAGCTATTTGTTATCCTTGTCTAGTGAAGATATACAAAATGGGACCAACTTCTTGAGCGATTTAACCAATCATACAGCTTTGATCTTTCTCTTTGGGACCCATTGTTGCCCTTGGTTTAGATATAAAAATCGTGTTATTAGGTCATCTCATATGCTTCTTTCTTACCTTTTTCATTTTTTGGCCCTTACAAGAGAGATCGAGATTTAAACCATCAAACGTCTATCATAGTAAAAGAGTATCACAAGCCTATTGTCTAAAGCCGAGGCCAGCCATCGCCATAAAAAAGCCGCCAAAATATCTGCAGCGCATGAGACCAAACAGTGCCATTTTCCTTTATGATTAATACCACAGGAAAACAAAGAAAACCATAGGAATTCTTTGGTTAAAATTTGGAAACGTAAAGAAGATGTGTTTATATAGGCACTGCCTCTGTGGTATAGGGAGATCCATAGCACTGTGAGATTTATGATGAACTTAATGTCGATCTCGCGCAATGTGCCCATGAATAACATTATTTCACATCATTTTTTTCTTAAAATGGATTCTTCTAGCTAGATTGAAGAAGGAATTAACGTGTACACGCCTTATATTTAATCTGGCAAGTGTCATGAACATTTTTTTATATAATGAAAAATTTAGATGAATTGGACAACAGTTATTCCACTAGAATAAAGTACAGTATTCAAGCTCTTCAAACTCTTATAAAAGATTTCTATGAAATTACCCATAAATAAAAGCCTCACAATAGATAATGGAAGGGAGTCGAACATGCATCTTTGTGGAATATAATGTGGATCAGGTGCATGACCACCTACGACATGCGTTGCTCTATTTGCGCCAAATGTATATACTAATCAATAATGGTGACAACATTTTGTATAAAAAAAATAGAACGATTTTAATAACTGAGATATCTCCTGTTGTACTGTCACTGATTTCCTTAGTCTCCATTATGATTGGGACTTCTTCAATTAGAAATTAGAATCATTAAATTCAAAGCCTAAAAGTAATATATATTAGGCCAAAAAGTTGTCCACGTAACAATATTAGAAGTAAGGACCCTCTAATTAAATATAATATTCCCTCGTACGATCAAACTGAATTAGGAAGTATGTCAATTCTTTCGTCCTTTGACAGCCTAAAAATTTAACTCATTGCGAATCTTGTGTTAAGGTTGTAAGTAATAACATTTGAAAAACTTCAAATAATTGTTGCTAGATTATCTACAAGAGAAAATCGATGCAATGCCCCTGTTCGAATGAGTATGACTTAACAATCGCAAAAGAAAAGGGGTTCCTCATGATTGCTCAAGCACTATGAAGGAACCACAACGCTATGAAGGAACCACGTCATGAAATAGAAATAGTGATAAAAAGGTTGTTAGAAAGAACTACAAGGTACAACGACTTAATCATAAATCATCGTGCACAACAGCCTAACATTTCTATGTCAAACTTAACATACTGGAGTACTATCAGAGATCCAAAAGTTGGAAAAGAAAAAATGGTCAAAAAAACAGGAGGATTTGAAGCGTCAAGCACGTTTCTAAGTTGATGAAAGTAAGTAATTTGTATTTAGGTGAGGTTATCACTGACTAATTAGTACTTCGTATCTATGAATTGCAAAGGATTGACCTTCTTGCAGTATAAGCGGTAACACATAAATACATAATAAGCATATCCCACATGCATAAGTTACTTATGATCTGGTTATAGTTTATTTGCACACAGCACTGGAGATATATTCGTACAGATATACAGAACATGTTGATTTGAGCGTGCGATTGTGTTGAAAATTGCAACCTGCACAAATATCTTAAAAATCGAATGATAAATCTCAAATTCTCAAATGTGTCTTGAGATTCATTTACGCAGCCCATTTCTTTCATATCAATTTGACGCCGCCTACGTACGTTCTTGGTTGACACCTAATAGTTTATAATTTTAGAATAATATAATTAGTCTTTGAAATGATATATTATTGTTTAAGTTATTTAAATTCATTTGGACCTAAATCTACAGTGATTTTTTTTTCAACCACTGATGAGACTTGTTTTTTTTGGAAGGTAACCACAAATGAGACTTGATTAATTAATTTCAAAACTTATACTTTCGCATTAACATAAGATAGGGATTGACTGTCAAGTTATGATCAAAGCCGAAAGGGACCGACTAATCTATCAGTTTGTTAGCAAATGAAAACTATCTTTCCATTGTAACCAAATTTTCAACAACTTTTTGACTCCAAGTTCCTCATAAATGCAATGTATGTGATCATTGACTTATTACCATATTGCAGAAGCTAGAATTCCATTCATATCGTTATTGACTTGTTAAAGTTTACCCATTCTTCTAGACCCATTGATGATCTGGAAATTGGGAATGAATTATAAATATATCTAAACTAGCATGGCCACAACTTTCTCACCTAGTTAGGACCAAAATGAAAACTAACCAATGGCAACACAGATTGTCCCTCTTCGTGGACATGATAGAGACATCTGTCACTAAGGGTGGCAATGGCATATATGAATATCGTGATCAAAGATATTGAGATGAAAATATCGAAGTATCCAACACAAATATGTAAGGCTGAAGAAGTATCTGAAGCGAAAAATGGACAATGTTGTAAAATTTTAGGGAATGTTTTTGGGTGCATCGCTTTCCTTATAAGTAAGAGCACTTGTTTTCTTAGCGAAGATTATCCAAGTGTTTTCCTTACACGGAAACATGTTTGCATTATTAATCATCACATATTGGAGGTAGCTTTCATTAGCAACTTGATGTGGACATTACGAACCTCCATGGTGGAAAGTACACATGCACTCGATCGATCGCTTTAGATCTCCAAAATTGACCAATTGGGGCCATATAAATGGGGCCTTCGTTACCCATTCCGCGCTCACTTACAACTTTGGGTTTCAAAAACTATTTCATTTATAGTGCTCGTAGAGATTTTCTTTTCAGCCAATTTATTGTGAATCACTCTATGATATTTGGGCTGCTTTAGTTCATTTTTAGTTTTTTAAATGTATCCTCCACAGAAACCAATATTATTCCACAAGATGTACAAGATATTCAAATGAAGATTTTATTTGGATAAATTATAGGTATAAAATACTTGTATATACAATTATTCAATTATATATAATTACATCATTAAAGTCTTTCAACTCTTGTCATAACTATCTCACTATTACATTAAAAAAATAATATAATTAATTGGCAGTATAAAATATGTTATACAATATAAAAGTAATCTCTTAACATTATGTGAAAAAAGATCGTCTACCAATGAATGAATGCATTGTCCTTCTACCATACCAAACTAGTGTTTTGTGCAAATAAACTTCAAAAAAGTTAGGCAGCCAACCGTGCAAAGGATAGAATATCAAGAATGAATCAACTCATTGAATCATGGATTCCAGAAAAAAAATGAAGTCAATGAATACAAAAAGTGTCAGATCAAAAGCTGATTTACAGATAATTACATGTAACCGATCTCATGGATTAATTCTATCAACTTCTCTCTATTTAATTTGCTTTCGTTCCAAAGGTCAAGTGTTACGCTGAACCACTCACTCTATTTAGAGTCAACGCCGAAGGAACCTCTTTGCGGTGGCTTTAAAGGGGCAATTGGAGCTTACATAGCCGTCAACAAGGTGCAAATATGTGTTCAAATCATGACACGTGGCAACATTGAGACCCCTTAGGTACGGAGAATCCCTGCTACTTAAGCGTAGCTCCTCCCCAACCTCAGAGTACACCCATTGTGCCTCTTCCGCTCGCTTTTGGATCCAGCTTGGCAATCCAGCCACGTGGAAGCTTCCATTACTTGCCATGTCACCACCACTTTTCTCCACGTCATCAAACACAAACCCGGGCACCTTGGTTATAACATCATCGGAGTTCACTATGCGCAGGACCTTGGTCCCTTGCCTGTCAAGGCTCCTCCGAAAACTCCGGTTGCCGACGCGAGGGCCGCCAAATGAGATCACCGTCACCGGCGGCGGCCTGGAAAAGGTGGCCATGACATCATACGCTGTGAGTGTGGCCAATGCCGCTCCCAAACTGTGTCCGGTGATGGTTAAACTCAGTGGCTCTCCGTCATAAATTCGGAGAATCCTCCCAATTTCTTGCCTCACCATCTCTTGTAAACTCATGAACGATGGATTAGCACTCGCTAGCGAAGTGTAGAGGCTCAAGAATCCACTTTCCACCATGGGTCCATTTTCATCCATGCTATCATCATGTACCCCTGCATGCTGCATGGTATGTGCGTGAGACTGGCACGAAGATTCTCGAGCCATTCCAAGCACGTTGTGGTGCCTCTATATGCAATAACAACGTCCCTTCTACCGAGTCTCTTGATCTCTTCTTTGTTGTCACAAACGGCAACGTAGCCAACGTAGCTCGATTGGGTTGCGACCCAACTTGGTGCTTTGTCCACCCAACCAGGAAGCTGAATCCCTGAGGTTGCACGTAGGTGTTTGGTTACCTTGTACCCTGTGTCGGGTAAACCGCACCGTTCGAAGAGCGTGCTCTTTGGGAACCTGCACGTGGCGTAGTTGGGAGATGAAGGGTCGAATTCGAAGGACTTGTACGCAGCCTCAACAAAATGGCCATATCGGAGAATCTCGGAGCGGAGATTATCGTCCAATGGGTCTAACAAACCGTCCCAATTTCTCATCCCTTGGTACTCCTTCCATCTCCTACCAACTTTGTCCGATGTTGATGTTGATGGTGATGGTGATGGTGATGGCAAGTTCATCATTTTCTCCATCCTTTTGAGGGTATCATGCGAATAATGTAAATGTTGTTGTGGGGTTTCGGGTTTTGTTGTTGGTTGGATGAGGGTTATGCACATTGGTTTGGTGGTGGTGGTGGTGGACGGAGAATAATGGGATACTGGAGTAGTGTGGTGTAGGGGGTTCATTGCGCAGAGTCTCATTGTGAATAATTAGTAATAGCGTGGCACCGAGTGAGAGGAGATATAGAATGATTTGGAGAAGAATTATACAATATGGGAATGAGGGAACTTGGAATTTGGTTACTGTGTGTGTTGGTTGTGGAATTGAGAGAGGCACTTGAAAGGAGATTTATAAGTGAAGAGAAAGTGTTTAATTGACAGAATGGATATGGGGATGGTGCATATACCGGAGAGTGTGGGTTGCCTTTATGAGTGTAGGTTTCACGCATAGGGGAGAGAGAGAATTTGATTCCTTTTTTTATTGTAACGAGAAAAGTTGATATATCGTCCTTACTTACGTGCATCCATTTATGCTTTGCCACGTTAAAAAAACCTTCCAGCTTTTTTGCGCTAGGAAAATTAATGGTGAAACAATGGCTCGTACTCCACCCGGTCCGGTTCGGCTCGGCTAAGGGCTATGGGACACAGAAGAAACCACCGAGAGTAAACCCCTTAGGAATTGACACTTTTACTTTTAGCCTTGTTAAAAACAAGGCAATCTACAGCCACAAATTTCTCTCTGAGTTGGGAAAAAGCGGCTAGGAAAAATTGAAATGGTTTAGATTGGTTTTTATTTTTGGAAGTGTATCATTTTGATAAAAATAGATTCCAGCTAAAGCTGGAAATATTAGCCTCTAACATTTGATTTCAAAAATTGTTTTCAATTTTCATTTGTTATTCCCTTGATTTTATGAAGAAAATATTAAAAGCTATAAAAAAATATAAAACTTAGTTTTTATTTTTTATTTTTTATTTTTAGCATTTTGTTCATAAAATCCTAAAATGGAAAAACTAAAAATAAAAACTAAAATTTATTTTTTGAAACCAAACATACCCTTAACTTTTTACCTATTTTTATCTTATATTAACTTAATATCAAGGTACCTAATTCAAGAGAGTTTAATGATGTACACGTGTCCCTAGGTAAATAAGATCACCATAGAATTCTCTATGACTACTTGTGATAGGTAGGTCTCATTTAATTTGATGTCCCATGAAGGGGGTTACAGGTGAGATTTCACTCGAGTTTGAATAAAACTCACCCCTCTTTCCTTTTCTCCCATTTCCAGGTATAGAAGCAGCTACGGGTTCTTCCCAACCATCATTTTCTCACTTGCAGAGTTTTTGTGGTGAGCTTCACTTGGGTGAAGAGTTTGTTGTTTTGTTCTAGAATGTTTCAGTATTATGTAGGCAGGTTTTTAATTAATACATTGTGTTATTGTTCATGCATATTAAAATGTTATTTTGGTTTTTACTTATATGATTTACTACCCATGAATGTTTTGCACAAGAAAAACTTTATGTATAATTGTTGGTATTATGATTTCAGATTTTAAAAATAGCCTCTAAAACTTCAGTTTTAATTATTTTAATATAAAAGAAGTTGATTGTATATAGAAAATGGAATTATGTTTTAAAGGATTTTATAAATAACTATGAATAAAGAGCATACCAGGTCACAAGACTTACGTGGAACGTTTTTGTGTTTTGTGTCCTAAAATCGGTTCGTGACATTAATTCTTCCAAACTTATTTTTTCAACATTATTTTTAAATATAAATTAATTCTTTCAAAAACATTTTATTCAACACCAATTATTTCAAAAGCAATTATATCAAAATCTAAACCAGACATATCATATGTATTTCTGACTTTCTATTAAACACTATAAAGTGACTCTGTTAAATAGTTGTTATAGCAATGTTATTCTCTGCTATATTATTATCACTAACATCAACAAAAATAATGTCATTATTTGGGTTAAGAATTCATTTACAGTGAAATTTTTGAGTGAAACCAGTCTTTTTAAGCGTTAGAATGGGAGAAAAAAGACATCATTTTATCAGTTTGAGTGATAGAATAAAGGGACAAAGGATAACAGTGTCATGCCAACTACTTAATTAACCATTGACGTCACAATATTTAATGGATAAACTTGATAAAGAAACTAAATTGTCTTATATTTTAAAAGATTAGAGACTAAAGTGTGTTAATTCTCTGCCTAAAGGGGTAAATTATCCAACCAAAAATCGATAGGAATTATTTTGGAGGCTTATTCAAAACAAAAAATTATATATATATATATATATATATATATATATATAATAAACTTTGAGTTTAATTTTGATATACTATTTTACAAGGTCATACAATCAAATTCTTTTATTTGAATAACTTTTCAAGTATTGGATGTGAGACTCAATAACTTTCATTGTTATAATATATAATTTGATGACATTGTATAAAAATTTTACACTATCAATACATATAAATTAAACTCTAAGTATTTGTCTCTAAAACTATATTAAGTTTAATTTTTATTTTATAAACTTTTATTTAACTTTAATCTATTTTTAGAAAAACATAAATGATTATATATTTAAAATTTAAAATTATTATATTTTTTATCACAAGGATCATAATTAGGGATTAAATATACACATGTAAAAAGAATTGGATTCAAACTGAACAGTGACTGTGACTAAAGTTTGGATTGAAACTTACCAGTGTGACCACAGACCAGTACTGAGAAGTGAGCGTTGACTGTTGAGACTTGGGACTTCTGAAAAATAGTATTTTTAACAGGGTTGTTTTGGTACTTATATTTATTTCGCTAGCTGTAGATAGGTTATTAATTATAAAAAAAAATGTATCTGACTTTACATATTAATGAGACAGCAAATAAATATCTGTATTTTAAAATAATTAAAATATCGTGTGACTTTCCTTTTAAATTTTAGACTAAACTTCCGATTCAATCTCCCAGATTTGGATAGTCGAAGATAAATTAATCTTTTACATTTAAAAAAATCTTATACTTGTCCTTCAAATTTTATAAATATGGACCAGTTAATTTCTCAGTCAAATTATCATTTAAACTACTAACAAAAATATCCACATATTTCGTTAGATTATTTATGTATACCTGTTAATTTTTAAGGTGAGTCTTAATTTACATCACTTCTCCTTCTCTGCAAAACAAAATAAAGTCAAAATCTTTCTTCTGAGTAGAGAGTTATGGTGAGAGATAAGATGAAGGAGAAGGTCTAAACGACTTTGTTTAGATGAATGAGGTAATTTAGGATCCATCATGAAAATTAACAGGACATATAAATAAATTAGTATACGCATGCAAGTAAATTAACAGGACACATCTCATATGACAATCTTATAGAGGACTAACTTACCCTCATTTCTGAATTTTAAGGGATTAGTATAAATTTTTTAAATTTAAAAAATTAACTTGTCTCTTATTATAAATATGAGGGATTAAGTTAGAGTTTTAGTCTAAATTTTACTAGAAACACAATGAGATGTTTCAAGAACGTAGAAAATCGAGTTATCAACCCACCCATTGGTTTCTTTCATATAGGCAATGCTGCTCAGTAAAATAAATAATTTGAACTTCAGAAAAATAAAATAAAAATAATTGGTGAAAAAGAATAAAATATTATAACCATTTACTTATTGATCACATACACTCTTTATATATGACATATTAGAATAAAGTATTATATATTACATTTTGACAAATAAATTTAGCAAATAAAAAAATTAGTTAATATTTTAAATTTTTTTTGTTATTGAATGTGGTGATTAAATATTATATGAAGATGATAAAAGGATAATCAATTTCCTTATAATTGTAAAATGTTTTAGGTTTATATACGTTTTTGACTCCTGAAAAATAAGCAGATTTTGTTATAATCCCTGATATATATATATATAGTCCAAACACTTTTAAAATTATTTGGTTTTCTCCCTATGACATATGATTGTTAATTGTCATATTGGATTGAATGATCTTCTGCTAGCTAGTTTAATATTTAACATAGATAATTAACAATAGAGGCTAAAAGTATGCAATTTTAGAAGTATTTAAACTGAAATCAAACAAAAAATCTTCAGGAACCAAAACCAAAATTCATTTATTTTTTATAAATAAAAACACATTTAAGCTAATATATTTTATGTTTAAAGTATAATTTAGATGACATTTCTCTTTCAAGTATTAAATCTTATTTGATGAAATTATACATATATTGAATTGTTTTTTTGAGTCTATAATCTCGGCCAATGTGGCCTATAGTTCGAATTGATTTAGATCGAATGCGCCGCTGATATTGAGAGGCATGGAATCAGGGATGATGAAGGTGTGATTCGAGTAGGTTATGGTGGGGATCTGGTGTTGCATGTTCCTATTGGGGTGTTAAGCAGTGCCTCTCCCCGAACCATAGCTCTTTTTCCCTTGTCCTTCGGCACAGTTTAAGATTAGATTTGTTAAATATAAAATTATTCATGTGTCTACTTATAAACTTAAAACTTCTAAGATAGGTGACTTATTGATATGGTATCAGAGTTACCATGACTAAAGGCCAAGAGATTCGATTTTTATTATTGTCATTATGACATATTCTTTGAAGAGAGTGAATTCCTATAAAATTTTGAGCAAATCACATACATCAATCTCTATTTATAAAATTTACACAAAAAAATTATAAATTTATAAAATTATTACACCAACCTCTTTTAAATTTATGAAATTATTTTGTTATATTTTTTCTTTTATTATACATTGTCCAGTACCTTATATGGAGGTCAATATCACCTAAATTAATAAAGAAGAGTCCAAATAAATTTTATTAAATATTAGGAGAAGTCGCTCTTTGTACTAAAACTCTTTGGCAAAATCTCTAAAAATGATAAATCTCTGCTTATTGTCATGCGGTTGAAAGTTATTGTCTTCTTCTTCTTCTTTTTTGGGTCAATTGTCTTCTGTTTGTCTCTGCTTTGAGATATCAATCAGCATCTCAGCCCAAGTTGTCTTCAGACCAAGATCCAGAAGCACAAAATGACGAACTTTATGCGCAAATTCTTGAAGGCTTTTGCCTGAAATTATGAAGCGGTTGCTATCGACTCATAATTGAAGATAAACAAAAGCCAATAGGTAATGACAACTTTGATAGAGAAGTCATATCTCATTTTGTTTCCCTTTGGGATGATTTTATTCAAAATTCTGAGGGGGGCATATAAATTCCATCAATATATAACATAAAAGTATTTCACTGAGTTGATCAATCTCAGGTGTCTATGTTTATATATTACTACTAAATTTTGATTATCTTATAAAGGGGGTTCATCCGCTCTTTCATTGCAGGAAACTTCAGATCGGAAGGCTAGAAAAGTGACACGAGATAGTATCATAGTATATTATTTATTTATTATTGTTTTGCTAATATATAACTTTATCAGGAGTGTAGTAATAAATATCTTGGGGGAAATGGCGTTAAAGAGAAGCACTTTGTGTACAACATATTATGGTCCACTCTCTTTTCTCATTAAGAGAGCTTCTTGATGATGGAAATCATCAAGAACCGTCCAAAAGCTTCGAATTATTGAAATTGGTAGGTCACCATACTATAAATAATTAATACTATGTACCTACTCAGCATCAGATCCCAATGCCCAGTGACATTGCCATATGAACTGGAAAAATACGGTATAATGACTCGTCCACTTTTATTTGACAATCTTTGAAAGAAAAAAAAAATCCTTTCCTTTGTCTTTTCAAGGATTAAAGTCATTTACAAATTTTAAACTTTATCTGTAGTAGTAACAAGTGTGAGATATAAGTAATATAATTCTAATATTTCACATTGTATTTATAATAAAAAAATTGATCAAATAATACAATATTTTTTCCTGTAACTAATATATAGATAGTATTTATATTTTAAAAATTGTATTCTTGTACACAATTTTTAATGACAAATAAAAGTCAACATGAAATTAGTTGGTAAATAAAACGAAATATTTATGCCACTTTAAATTTGTACGTTTGGCTACTATATTAGTATATTGCAACTTTTTTTTTTTTACTAAAATCAGATTTAAAAAAAACAATTTTTAAAGTGCGCGACGTTATCGATTCAATGATTAATTGAAAGTTGGACATGGCTAAGCGTACTTTAGTAGAGGACAACCATCACAAAGTCATGCCAAATTCAAAAGTACACCCAATAAGGTATTTGAAGACCGTAAGCCGTATGATATTTGGCAAATTGATCCCAAAATATCCTTAAATGGGGTTTCCAGATTATTGTCATTTCTATGGGCCACACAGCAATATATATCTGCATAAAAAATCAAACCGTTTCGTATCAAATTTGGAGGTACGTACAAATTGTCAATCTAAGTAATTATTTCTTTATACTAATAAAAAATATATATTAAAGAGCTAGAACTTTTCTTCTGAATTTAATACAAAGATAATTACAGTTATCTACTGGAATTATTTATTGGAATTAGAATAAATTGATGATTCTCTCTTCTTTAATGTTATGTACGGATCTGCTGGACAATCTCTTCTCCACTAACACATTTGTTTAATGAGCCATTCGCTTAATTATGCATGATTTTCGTATTGAATGCTATTCCTTTCTTATTGAACTTAAAGCATTAACAGAAGTGTAAGGGGATTTGGATATCTCACTTTTAGAGAATAAAGTGATAAGTTTTGCCTTAAATCAATATAGTAAAAATGGTTTTATTTCTAAATTTATTGATTCAAAGATAAAATTTTCTTATTTTACTTTTTAAAGTGAGATCCTTAATTTAGAAGATCCTTATCCAATGGAAAGATATATTTATTTGATGATGTTAGATTGAAAGATCAAGAGTTGGGTAGCTAGTGAAATGAACTACCAACAACTTATGAAAAAGCTATACCTTATGATTTTTGTGCACCAATCATTTTCTATGTTATCATCTCGACTTTTTTTTTTTTCCAAATTTAAAGAAAGGTTAGTAGACTATGCAATATGCCTTTATATTTTGTGCCGATAAGAATAGTTCACATGACCAACTACTTTCCACTCATGCGTCGGTATATTGGCATGGCTTTGGGGTAGAGTTATGGAAACAGATCGACGCAATTAAAATAGAGTGGAGAGAATTTGAACTGACACAGAATATTACGTGAAAAACCCTTGTAACGGGGGAGAAGGAAGGGAGTGATCGCCGGAGAGGATGAGGAGCGGCCCGCCTCCAAGTGGAGTGGTACATGAATGAACGATTACACACCCGAAGGAGAGAGATTCTAGTCTCTATAGGTATAAGACTAGACAGTTAAGGAGGGTTTATATGAATTGATTGATCCTGCCTATGCCACAAAGATGCATCTTTCTTTTCAGTAGCCTATCACGAAGAACTCTACGGTGAGCGTGCTTGACTTGGAGTAATTTTGAGATGGGTGACCTCCTGGGAAGTTTTCCTAGGAAGCGTGTGTGAGGACAAAACACGCTGAAAAATCAGTATTGGTTTGTGGAAGTCGGAATCCATAAAGCAGGAGAGGATGTTACAACCCTCTAATGATGAGGGAAACCACGGGTAAGGCCGAGAAAGATTTTCACTATGTAGAAGATAAAAATTACACTTTTCTTTAATATTAAGAAGAGAACAATAACACCCTCTCTTATATAGGAGAATAAACATCTCTCTATAAATATAGAGAAACTCTCAGAAGACACTATATATAACAAAATGCTCTCTGTTTTTATTGTGATTTCAGATTGCTAAAGCACCTCATTTATATGCTTGGAGTTACTACAACCAATGCACAATAACTCTCTCTAATTTGGATTCACATGATAAGTTACTATATATGCATAGTAATTTGCACAGTAACTCATGATTTCGGTGCCTCCTTCTTTGATTTTTTTTTTTATATAAAAGTGGCTTTATGCCACTGACAATGACTTGATTCAATTGTCAGTATTTTTTGTTAGTGAATGATATATAAATATAGTTATAAGTATTTGATGAGATTAGAGATATATTTGGTCCTAAACTAAGAAGAGTTTATCCCTCACCTAAACTCTATCCCAAAAAAATCCTTTATATCTTGTGCCAAAAAACAACATCAGTCAATGTTCATCTCAATAACTCACCAATCGATCAGCCTTCTACTTATGTATATCACTATCACTTTGAGACACTCAAAAAGTTTAGAGACAGGTTCAGAGATTGAATTAAATGAGGGTATTCCCTTCGACATATGATGAACTTTAATTCATAAAAGAAAAAAAGTAGTTCGACCAATCGAATTGAAAGAGTGGTTAAAATCAAGTTCACATAGGCAAATAAATAATAAAAAATGTCAAATGGGTCTATTTTTATTTATAATTAAAAGAAGTGATAGCAACATGGTATAGAAAACGAAAAAAATCAAAAGAACAAGCCTGAAACAGATCAAACTGTTCTGAAATAAATTTGAAAATTATCTTGTGTGCTCCACAGTCTGATGATTACCTTCCTTTGACATTGTACCCAAGCCTGAATTAGATTATACATTCACACACACAATTTATCCTTCAAAACTCAGTTTGCATATATATTAAGTTTGTCAATTATAATGCCCCTGAAAGCATAATCGACAGCATGCCAAGGTAATATCCTCTCTTTGTCTATGTTATGAGATACCAAAAACATAAGCTTCCATCGAACAGTTCTACACTCCTGTCTAGAAGTGAAATATCAGAGAATATAAAGTCAGTCATGTTTAACCTTTATTTGGCATGTGTCAACAAACTATAATGTTAAGAGTGTATTTGATTGAGGAATAAAAATAAATAGTGAGTTTTCATAAATATTAAGCCTTATATGTAAAATTATACATGAAACTTATCTATGAAAACTTCATAATCAAACACAACTTAAAATAATAATAGTCATAGAGTAAACTACGTCATTGCATTTTGTCTTCTTTTAGAGGAATTTATCAAAATGCTATGATGATATAGTTTATTTTCTTATAATTTATGAATGTATATTTCTTTTTGGACATGCGATCAACATCACACGCATAAAAAGACCTATGAGATTATGATAATAATGGACAATGGAATCAAACACTGCCAATAAATTTTAAATTAGGATTGCTAAAGAAGCATGTCAAAACATGGAGTGCATGAAATTTCCCTTTTCCCAACTCATAATCGGTCCTCTATATGAGATTTGATTTCGTTTACTTCAAATTCGGTCTTTTCACGTTTTATTTATTGCCAAATATTCTCGTGCCAACCCTCACCCAAATAGAATTGTCTAGTGACAATATATGGGATGCATGGGACCAACATTAGTGAGTTAGCAAATCATACAACTTTGTTTTTGTCGTCTGGACCATGTTGTCCTCGGCATAGATAGCAAATCATGTTATTTTACCATTCCATATGCCTCCTTTTTTTTTTCCTTTAAAGAGAAGGGAATATTTTGTAGATGATAAACTGCGTAATGATAATTATCAATAAACAAACGAATACATGGCATAAATATTTATAAAAATATAAAGATAAGGAAACTAGACTAAAATTTTCTCATTCACATTTAAGTCACCAATTTAAATTACATGTTAATTTAGTTTTGAAATTATTCAAAACCATTTTACATTTATATCCTTTTGTTTGGTGTAATAATTAAGAACTAACATGAAGCAATTTTGAATAATTTAAAAGCTAAATCGCACATAATTTAAATGAAATACTGCATAAAAAATCATGCTTATTTTTACAATATCATTGAGATTTAACAATATTTGAAAAATGTTACTAAATTTTTTAAAAGTGATGTCAAAACTCTTTAATTGGTTAATATAACACATACATATATAATACTAGTAAAAATGTTATCAGAGTTTTTTAGGGATATTTTTTACATTTTTATTAATGAGTTTTAATAATACTTGATTTAATAAATGCTGTTAAAACTAAAATATGTAGTAATTCTAAGGACAAAAATACTATTTTTAATATAAAAATTATGAACATAAGAAAACAATCAATTGTTAATTAATTGTTTCTTCGTTAACTATCATGCAGAGTTTTTCTTCTTCTTTTTTCGCGGGGAATATTCGATACGCATTGCCCTGTTGGCGATATATCTCTAAGATCTTTAAGGTCATTCATGCCACCAACAAGAATTCTATCTGTTCGTTCACTTTTTTGTTGAGAAAAAAATATATTTTATAATACAACTTTTTTGGAGACATTTTCAAAAAGTTATTCTTTTGACATCTAAATTATTAAATTATTTTTTACAAAATGTTAGCTTCTTTTTGAAAAGAAGCTTATTCAACTATCTTACATTTTTAATATTATGTATATCTTTTAAACAAAGTGTTTTTTCTTTAAAAAGAACAAAACGAACGGCCCATAATAACTAAACAACCTTATATATTGGTCATCTCTAATTTCTGCATAATAACAAAATAACTATTCTACCCTCGTATTTTCTCAACTCATCTTATACATATATAACAAAGTATTCATGTTTTTATTTTCTCATACATAGTTACAATATTTAAGTTCCTTTCTAACACGCATTACAAGAAATTTATACATTAGACAACACTTATTTTGGATATATGTGAAAAAGGTTGTTTAGGTAGTGTTTGGTAGCTGATACAAAATGGAGATAAATACAATAAAGATGAAGATATAAAAAATACTATCTCTATATCCCGTTTAGTTGTGGAGTACAAAACATGATAACTGTTTTCGTATCTTGTTTGGAAACAGAGGGGACAAGATAATTAATATATGATAAAAGACATTATGTATTCCCTCCGAACCTCACCAAATTGCCATTGACGGATCTCCTTTGGCTAGTCGCCGAACCATTCCTGTACCACCTATGATTGTGAGGATACATAAGGAAATATTAAATATGCATAGAGGAATTATTAGAAAAAATATTAAATTTCTGTGTCCTATTCCCACTTTTTGGAGTTCCAGAAATTTTTTATATTTCGTCCAAGTACAAAAATTTTTTGTCTCCCGCTCCGTTTTACCACCAAAGAGATTTGTGTCTTCAGTGTCTCTATATTTCTATCTCTATATCAACTACCTAAGGGTGTTCATAACTCATCCCGAACCCAAAGCTCATTGGGATGGGTTTAGGTGCTTGAAATTTGACTTGGTACATTTTTGTACGGTTCTGAATCATATATATGGTTTGCCCAACTCGACTCGAAATCAAATAACTCCTTAAGAGATATATGTTTTAAAATAATTTATGAAAAATTATAAGATTTTAAAGTTCAATTAATATATTTTACATAACTTGATGTTATTTCTATATTGATATGATTTATTTTGAAACCTATATCGTAAAATATCCTTAAAATTTTATTTTTTACTTGTAAGATTTTATTATTATGTATAATATCCAAATTTCCGTATATTATTCGAATGTTGAGTTAATTAGTACAACCTGGTATATAGTCAGGTCATTATTAGTTGAGTTTTGGATTTTAAAAATTGATCTGATCTAAAAATGGTGTCAAGTTTGGGTTTTATCCAACCTAGCCCAACTCATTCTTTGTACACCCACGGCTACCAAATGTTACCTTATAGTACATAAAGGCAATATTTTTTTAATGTATTGTTTTGATATAGTAAAGACTACACTATTTTAAGTTAAAGCATAACTTTTCATAGAATTGCTATATATACTAGGTGTGGCCAATTATCTAAAATAATATTTTTGAATAATAAAGAGCTACAATTTTTAAGCTAATGCATCACTTTTCGTAGAATTGTTACCGCAAACATGGCCAATTGTCTAATGCAATTCTTTTGAATAAAGAAAGCAATGTTTTTTAGACATCAAAGACAATACATTTTAAAAATGTGTTACCTATGTGTACAAAAAATAACACTTTTCACCTATTCTAGAAAATAAGTGTTATTTTCAGCCAAATTTCTTATTGTGACGGTACACACCTATACATAGGCATGACACAGAGTATAAAACTTCCATATTTCTGCAGTCTAACTATAAGGTATCAAGTCATCAGAGGAGACGAAGGAGAGAAAATTGTGAGAATAAGTGCATTTGTTTCAGATTTTGAAAAAGTTATTATGAAATTTAAATTTTATATTTAATTGAAAAAATTGCAAATTGATTTTTTTCAGAAGCTACTTTTTGTAGCTTATACAATAAAAAGCTAAAAACTGATTTTTTTAGATACTAATAAAACATGCTACCACTAAAACAAACAGGCTACAAGTTGAATCAATCTATTATTTCCTTTAATTAATTACATCCCCATTCAAGCTCAAGGTAGGGAGAAGCTGGCTAAAGCCTGAGCTTGGATATCTGAAATGATCGAATTGAGTGAGGGCCAATGGCTTGGCATGTATATATACACACACTAAATACTTCTTGTTAGTTTACCATTATTGAAGTTGAATTTGCTAGAGAATCCATCGATGATGAGGGCTAAAATCATCACTAAACACCTTTAAAAAGGGCTAGGAGCAATTTATTGGATAGTGCATGCATGCAACTCTATAATAGATATATTCTTTCTTTATATAAGTTATCATCTAACTATGTTAAAATTTAATTGTAATAATGTTATCATCTAATAATGTTTGACATGTATACATGCAAGAAGTATTTTTCATTAGGATTAAATACATTTTACCCTTAAATTTTAGGTCATATGTAATTTACATCCAAACTTTTCAAAACGTGTATTTTGACGTCCTAAACTTTTCAAACTATAAAAAAAATCCTAATTTTTAAACGTGAAAATCTTTAAGTCATAGTTATATCGGTTACACACAATAAAAAAATCAGGAGAGTTAATTATACATAATATTCATAGATAATGTGTCCGGTTGCATAAATTAAAATATCATGGTTAAAGGCACATAAATCTTACTTCATTAGTTATCAAAATTATACTTATGGGTATTTTACACAATTTAAAATGTTCAAAGTGTCACAATATATATTTTAAAAATTCAGAATGTAAATTACATATGATCTAAAATTTTAGGAGGAAGATGCATGTATCCCTTTTCATTATATATATATATATAATCAAATGATCAAGAATTTGTTATCGTAACATAGCATAATTTAATTTGAACCACAAAAAAGCAATTCACAGAATATGAAATGTTTTGAGCACGTCAATATCGACATAAAAAACTTTTCAGGGTTGGGGACAACCTACACCAGTTATTGCAAGTGAATAACAGAGAGTAACGCATTTAAAGCCGAAAAGTAATAATTAAAGAATTAATAAAATAGGATCGAGGAATGTTTATTGAGCGGCGGTTTGGATGTCCCTCTAGATTAAAAAATAATCTTTTTTCGGACGATCTTTTGAAAAAAGTATCTTTAAAAAATGCTTAAAGTGTTTTTTTGTCCTTGAAAATAAGTGACTCTTGTTTTTGTACCTAAAAAATTTGTTAGATTTCATTCCAAATATTTCTAATTAAACTGCATAGTTTTAGTCCATATCATTAAACCATCTATGTTAAATACTAACATGAATTCTATAAGACAGTCAACAATCCTATATGACAAGATTGAAATCATGTGATTTTATAAACGTTAGACCAATGTGGAACACATTTTCAGCGACAATAAAAATTCACTTATTTTTCAGAGATCATAAATATATTTAAGCCATTTAAAGAAGTAAAAATTATTTCATACTTGGACCTAAAATGAATTTATGTTTGGACGTAATATTGAAATATCTATATTTATTCTTAAACATATTTTTATGTTGTAAGAAACCAATTTTTCGAAAAGAAAATAATTACAACTTCTAAAAAATATCTATCTGTACTATTTTAATGGTTATACTTTTACTGAAAAAATGTACACAAACAGATCAAAACATAATAAATACTTTTTTCATAAATTTTTTTTTTAAATTTAGATTTTTAGTAAAATAAAACTTTTTACAACAATGTTGTTCTTGGCTTATTTGATCATGAGAATATTGGTGTATAGTTGGATTAACTATATATGTTAAGCTACATAATTTGAATGAATTTGTTGATAATGATTTTATGGCTCTATTCCTATTTCATTGTTAATTGGATTATTTCAAATGTAGAATGATATTAGGAAATGTGGCATAAGAAACTGAGAATTAAGAGGAGAAATTATCAAAAGAAGATAGGCTAAGGGTTCATACCACAATATCCATATTTCTCACATTCACTTCCAATTCCATCCCTTTTTTTTCGGTCGGAATAGATCTTTAATTTATTGATCATGACAAACCACAATCCTCCATAAAGGGGAGATAAAAAATTCGAAGATATAAAGGCCCTTGGTTGAGCATATCATCTACTAGATAACTAGGCAAACAAAGCCTTAACTAGCAACTAAGTTTCCTAGCACACTAATACAACTAAGCTTCCTAAATCCTAACACACTAATTTCCTTGACAAATTTAGAAGCTTTTTTTTTTTTTTCCGGTGCAAGCTTTCTTTATATAAATGTAACAATCCAATTTGTTCCAAAAAAAAAAAGATACGTGGGAGCTGTTTTGCAGGAATTCTGAGTTTTTCCTTATCTTTTTCTTGGATTGACATGTCTACTAATATAAGCTTGTGCTTACATAGGGAATCACTAAAAAAACCATAAATGTGCTAGCCACGTAGAACAAACCAAGAAAACAAGAGTCTTACCAAACTACCACTAGTATAGGCGGATGATTTGTCACCTGTCATATGACATTATATTCCAACGGTTGCCAAAAGTGTGAACAAACAACAAGAAAACCACTATAAAAATTTATTTTATTGTCCATGATTCAAACACGGTTGTTATCAAGAGAAAGTCATCAAAAGACAAATAAAAACAAAATATAATGTAAGGAGAATATGAGAAAAAAAGAAACAAATTAATATTTGAAAAAGAAAGGGAGAAGGGAGGGGTTTTCAGGTCACCACCATCATAAAGATGGTTGGTGGTTGACACCCCTTCAATGTAGAAGGCAAGAAGGGCTATGCTCTCTCGTTCACTCCCTTTCCCTCCCTTATAGTACACCCTTCTAAGCATTTGGGCTATGCCAATTGGGCTCATTACATAACCTTCCCCCAATATCTCCTACTTAATTTATAGGATTCTTCTTATACCAAAAATATAAAATAATAATAATAATAATAATAATATAGATATTTAAATACACATTAATAACCTTAGGATAGCACCAACATTATCAACAACTTATTAGACGAGTGGTAAATAGTTTGGTCTCATGAAAATGAAGACACAAATTTAAATTTTGAAAAACGTACTTATAAGGAGAGAGAATAATTGTAATTGCTTACCCCCTATTGAAAATGTGAGAGTAATGTCATTCATAATTTTTATTACAAAAGAAAATAACAACTACACAATTTTTTCACTCTATCTCACTACATTTATGCCACAGCTGCATGATATTCTGATACAATTCTATCTATATCTATATGTGTGTGTGTGTGTGTGATTGGAGTAGATATAGTTTAATTTACAACATACTCCGTTGCCATTTATGAGCACGGTTGTGATAAAGGCCAGCATAAGTTAGTAGCAGCACTTTAGTAGATCTTTTGGGAGAGTCATTGATTACAGCTAAGACATTGTTGCTGCAAGCATGTGATACGATTTATGCTCCAAAATGTCTTAGTAATATATGAATTGGAACAATATATAAACCTTGTCCTTTATAGAAAAAAAGTCCTATTTGGAACCATAAATTCTCATTCTTATAATTGAGATTAGTGACAAAAAAATTAATTAATTTTGATATACTTATTGGGCTTCTATATCAATTGTATATTTTATTTTTTGGTAACATGTATGGATCGTATATTTATCTCCTTTTTGTATATATTAAAGTAATAAATAATTAAAATCAAATATTGAAAATGATCAAATTTAATTAAATATTTTCCTATTAATTACAGCCTAACACGGTAACACCCCTTTAGAAAGTGGGATTGGGTCATGTAATCTCATATATTTTGTTGAGCTTTATTGGGAAGAAACCGAACTAGAGATGTGTTTTATTGTGAGAGAAATTGTTGAGTGAGTAAGAGGGGCAAGAAAACTATCGAAAGCTTCAAGTCCAAATTAAAGGTAATTCAATAATGCAATTGTATGTCTGCTCGCCCTTTCTTACTCTCTTCTCCCTATTTATTCTAGTGTTAGGTAGTTTTGTTTTTCGTTCAACCAAGTATTAAGCAATTTGGTTTTTGGTGAGAGTGTTTGGTAGTGTATTTTTCCTGTCAAGGAAGTTGGTTCTGTTATTTAGAAATGAAGTCTAATAATCACTGGCCCAATTCGGGGCACCTCTAAGCCACCAGGCTCAGTTCGCCTTTTTTTTCCAGTCCTGACAAAAAGAGATAAGGGTATTTTCAGCCCAATTCGCCGAGTATCTACAACCTGCCCTTTGTCTGCATGTATTTGGGCCTCGATGTGTTCATTTCATCTAAACCATATTTTGAGTTTCAGACACAAACATACCATTGCAAACCAAAAAACACCATTATTTCGGCCAAAGAGATAAATCACACCATTATACTTTAATTGAATTAGTCCCTTCAGGTAAATACCAAAGGAGACAAAAAAAAAAAAAAAAACACCGTTATTTGACCAAAAGTTACACACCATTTTTTTATGAAAAAAGAAATGTTATTAATAGAAAATTTCTTAAACCCTTTTTACATAGAAAAAATAATGGATTTAATTTCTATATATTTACAAGGTAAAATGAATTTATATTTTCATTTAATAAATTTTGAGAAAAGTATTGAATCATGATTATAATTATTCACTTTAATAATTATAGGTACCTAGCATGAGTTATTATTTTTCTTAAATTCTATTAGTCGATATTATTACTTTTTTTAAAAAATAAATGTAAATGATCTAGCGTGGACAAAAGCATATTCTACAAAAATCTTTTAATGCCTAATTTACGCTTAATCTTATAAATAAAAGATTGAATTGAATACAAATTTTCAATTGAATTAAATTAAATAAAATCATTTCCAAGGCTCAAAATAAAAACAATATAAATAAAAAAACAATAAAATAATAAGAAGAGTGAGTATTCTAGAGCAAGCGACACAGCACGCATTCTCCTAAGTCCTAAAGTAAGATCAGGTTGCTGAGTCTCATTTCTCTTCATTTCTATTCACTCTCTCTCACACACACACACTCTCTCTCTCTTGCGGCTAGGGTTTTTCATTTTCAACCCTCCCTTTCTTCTCTCTCTCTCTCTCTCTCTCTCTCTCGTCTTCTGTCTAACCTAAACCCTCTTTTCTCCATTCCCTTTCTGTTCTCTCTCTCTCTCTCTCTCTCTTTCTTCCTTCATGGAGCGCTTGCGTGTGTAGTGCTCCTTGCGTTGTGTTTGGAGGTGGGGGGAGCAAAAGCGCGTTTGCCTCTGTTTTAGCGTTTGGTGTGTGTTTTTCTTGTTGTTTGGAAGAGAAGAGATGGCAACCATGAACCCCTTTGATTTGTTGGGCGATGACGCCGAGGACCCTTCTCAGCTCATCGCCGCTGAGCAGCTCAAGGCCGCCGCCGCCGCGGCCACTGCGCTTCCGGCAAAGAAGGGCGCCGCCGCCGGGCGTGGCGGTCCGCCATCTCAGCAGAACAAGGCTGCTCAGCTCCCCACCAAGCCCCCTCCTCCTGCTCAGGCTGGTGAGCTTTCTAGATTTGATTGAGTTACTCTTTTTTTGTTGTTATTATTATTTTTTATATATTTGATGGATTTTTGGCTCTGGGGTTTTTGAGATGATGTGAATGGAATTTATTTGATGCTTGTTTTTGAAGAATGTGGGTTTTTTGTTTGTTTGTTTGTTAGTGCATTACTATGTATTGATATGTGTGGTTCCTGTTGAGGTTTTTGCAGGTCATGCAATAATGCTGGGATAGTTGGTTGCATGGTTTTGTGGACTTGAAATGAGTTCTATGTTTTTTATTTATTAAATCTACTGGATTTAAAGTTTTAAACGGTGCATCGATTTTCTTTTTTGGGCTTTTTTCGTTGTAGCAGATGAGTGATTGTTGGTAATATATATGTCTTGAATTTACTTGGTGTTTTTTTATCATGTTTTCGTTATTGTCATCAATGTGTATGGTGGATATCTACATTGTTAGTGTGTTATTTTAGTGTACGGTTTCTGCATAGTCAAATTTATTTATTGAAAAGAAATGATTTGCAAGTGGTAGTAGTTTTTGAGCTAGATGTTGAATTCTTTTCTGTGTAATTTGATAAGTTTTGGTGTTGAAGTTGTGGAGGGCTGTAATTTGGTAGAAGTTACATTCAGTTATAAGTCAGATCTAATGTGTGTTTTGTGTTTTAAATAATTATACAATTTCCTGTTGATTTGTTGTTCTTATTTGCAATTGGACACAGCATTACCAGAATTAGAAGTTTAGAACATTAATTTCTTGTATACATGTGCATGGTGATGTTTGATTTCTGCTATCATCATGTTTATTGAATTGGTTAACTTTCTTGTGTGGTTCTTCTCATGTATTCATATTTATTTTCCTGTTTTACTGGTAGTGAGGGAGGCCAGAAATGAAACATCTCGTGGAGGCCGTGGAGGTGGACGGGGAGGAGGACGCGGGTATGGACGTGGTCGCGGTTTTAATCGTGACTCTTCCAATGAGGAGGACTCATTCCCAGCCGCTGGAGCCCCTGCTAATCAAGGTCCATTTGAAGAGGGAGATGCTGGGAAGCCCTCAGAAGACGGGGTTATGGGGCCCGCGGGTCCTTACCGTGGTGGACGTCGTGGAGGTTTCAGCAATGGTGAAGCTGGTGAAGAAGGAAGGCCAAGAAGAGTATTTGAGCGCCGCAGTGGGACTGGACGCGGGTGATGCTATCACTAACAAATGCTTTCTGTCCTGAACCTTAGTTTCTATCTTTATTGATGTCCCTTGTTCTATTTGCAGAAACGAATTCAAACGTGAAGGTGCTGGTCGAGGAAACTGGGGAACACAATCTGATGAAATTGCTCAGTAAGCACTCCTTACAGTCCATCACTTCTGTAATTTTTATGATAATGATTTCACGAGGTTTCAGTTGGAAATTATTTGTTTTTAATTATTGTTTGTTCTTTATGCATCTGTTCCTTGTGATTTAAAATTTACTTAGGGTGACTGATGAAGTCGCTAATGATGCTGAAAAGAATTTGGGTGATGAGAAGCCTGCTGTCGAAGATGTAGCCGATGGAAACAAGGATAGTCCTGCTAATGAAAATGAAGAAAAAGAGCCCGAGGATAAGGTGAATGTTCAACCTAATGAAGTTTTCTAAATTTGCTGCATTCTTTAAATTTCTGCAGAAGTTGTGAAGTTTGAATTAGAAATCATAATGTCCAAGCTTGGATTGTCTGCTATATGCATCTCACAAAAATTGAATAGACTGCTGTGTTAATTTATTAATTTGTTTATGTATTTTTGTAGTAGCCTTGTTAGAATCAGAGCTTGAAATGATTTGTCTTTTCTTTGATTCTGAAATGATGTATTTGTCCAAAGTGTCTGAAATTTCTCATTTTCATTTATTTATTTTGAGTAAGGTGTGAAGGGTAGCATAATTGGTATCTTCCCCAGTAATTACTTGCAGCTTTGCTTATTCGTTAGGGGTCTGATTCCTCACATATTCATTTTCTGTTTCCATTTTCCATTTCATGTCTAATATGATCTCCTTAAGACTGAGCAAAATTGCTGAGTTGATATTGTTTGATTAAAAAGTTAATGGCTTATATTATAATATCCTTGATAACATATTCTGGATTTGGTAGTATTTACTTCCTTTATTTTGAATCAGTGGTTATGATTTTATTACTCTCTAAAGTGTACCCTTTACTGTAAAACCCTTTACTTTGAGGATCCAAATTCTTTTAATATGTTCTTTTTTAGTTTATTTTTTATTTGAACTTTATTTATCAGTGGCTGTTGTTCTGTTGGTTGTTCATTAGGAGATGACTCTGGAGGAGTATCAGAAAGTGCTGGAAGAGAAAAGAAAGGCTCTGCAAGCACTCAAGACTGAAGAGAGAAAGGTAGACATCAAAGAGTTTGAATCCATGCAGCCCCTATCAAGCAAGAAAGACAGTGATGATATCTTCATCAAATTGGTAAGGATATTTTGACTCTACTTTGTACTTGTTATTACTCGTTCATAACTTCATATCTTATTGGCAATACCTGCTAATATCTTTCAATCTCGTTTCTGTGTAGGGATCTGATAAGGATAAGCGCAAAGAGGCCTTTGAAAAGGAAGAGAAATCCAAGAAGGTGTGACTCTGCTGAATTTCTTCGTCTTTCTTGCTCTGTATTTGTAACTCCTTCATTGCGACTTTCTTCTGTTCAATTATCAACATTTACTTGGTTAATTTTGATATATCATTAATTGCCTTTTTTTTTTTGTCTGACTTCAGTTTTCACTGTTTATGGGTAGCATCTCAAGATGATATGCTGTTCTGTCTTTACCCCTAGTGTTGATCTTTAAGGTCCCAGTTGTTTTTCTAGTGATTGCTGTGGCTGTTTCATTAGTTGTGCATTGTGACAGTGAAGGTTGTCCGATGCCAATTATACAACTATACATTTCTATTTATTTTTAAAATAAAGGGTTGTTTTTGACACAAGAATGCATGTTTTTTCTTTAGATGTGATTTTCTTTTCAAATCTGCATTTTGGATGATTTTTCTTTTCATTGTCTGTGCTAAATGTGTTCACTGCATGCTTTGATCATCACTTTTTTGTTTGTCTAGCTTTCTGTGCATTAACCTAAATATATTGTGTTGATATTGCCTCTGTTAAGACTACTATCCATAGAATATCTTACTTATCATATTTGCCTGTGGTACTTTGTAAGCTTCATATATTGAATGGCCAACACAAGTGATGTAAGATTATATTATTTGCTAATTTTGCATGAAAATTTGTTGACAGAATTGTTAAAGTAGTTGCTTTATTTTTTCTTAATTGAAATGAACTCTATATTAAAATGTGGTTTGTTGTTTACAGAATCCATCAATCTGCTGCGTTGTGCAAAATGCTTCTTTGTCACTTAACAAAATTCCTTCTTGTGTTCTAGTCATTTACAATCTTGACTATCACGTTACAGTCTATCAAAATGTTCTGTTTCTTTTTTGTTTATGTGCCATTACATGCCCTGCATCCATTATTTAGTATTCTTGGTATGCTCACGAATTATTTTCTGTAATATCTATTTTTAAGGTTCGCTTTTTTTTTTTTTGGTAGACGACACATTTACCTTTTACAGTGTTTCTTTTTTGTTGACGTTCATCTTTGAAGTATGGGTACTCCAAAATGGCTGCCGTATCAGTACCCAGGACTTACCTTGTATCGGCACTTGTTGGGTATTTTGAGACTTGTTACTCAACAATTACAATAAGTAAATGTTACTTAAATACAAATTAGTCTTTATAAAATATTAAATTTTGTAATTAAATGAATTAAACTATTTTATCATTTCAAATCGTGTGTTTCATTAGATACATTTTGCTTGAGCATAATAAAAAGTAATTTATTTTAGGGTAAATTACGCTTATCTCTTGAGGTTTGTGGAAATGCAACTCACACGCCCTCTAATTGTTCAGCTTACACTCGCATCTCTCTGCTTGTCAAATTTTAAGTATTTATATTACAGTCACACTCCTCATTCACAGGATACCGTTAGTAAACTCAATAGAATGGCAAAATATCCTTCAACTTAACAAAGTGGGTAAAGGTATTTTTATAATTTTATTAATTAGAAACAATTAATATCACAAAAATGTCACTCTGTTGAGTTTACTAACGGTGTTTTGTAAATAAGGAGTGATTGTAATATAAATACTTAAAATTTGACAAGTAGAGACAGTGTGAGTGTAAGTTGGACAACTAGAGGGGTGAGTTGCATTTCCACAAACCTCAGGGGAGGTGAGTGTAATTTACCCTTTATTTTATGATATAATTATTTTATTGGTTATAATTTTATATTTTTGGGTACCATACCCATGCAACATAGATGGTCATGATCTCTTGGTTTTCTTTGGAACTTGTCTATTTTCTTTTATGCAGCCGACTGATTTTACTTAGTTATGTGAACTGTGTGTGTTGACTGTTCTTGCTTTGTTTGTTGGATTTTATATTTTTAGTCTGTCAGCATCAATGAGTTTCTGAAGCCTGCTGAAGGTGAAGGCTACTATAACACAGGCGGCCGTGGTCGTGGACGTGGCCGTGGTTCAAGGGGTGGTTACCGTTCCAGCAATGCGCCGGCTCCATCCATTGAAGATCCTGGGCATTTCCCAACCTTGGGTGGCAAGTGAGATTGTCCAGAACCCTTTTGGCATCCCTGTCCTATTTTCAATTTTGGGTTCTCTGATTTGAACTTGAGCAGGAAAAGCACTATGGTTATTGGATTTCCTGAATTAGAAGGGTTATTTAATTTCATGCCTTAAAATGTAAATTTAGGATGTTCTTCATACGGTCCTTTAGCCCTTGTAGCCTATTTACCCTTATGCTTTCACTTTTACTGTGTCTGACATTGTGGGGGTATATGGTGGCGGGTAAGACATAAATGTTGTTGAGTTTACTTCTCTTTATAGATTGACATCTCAGTTTTGCATGAAATTTTTGGGTCGTATATCCGATATCTTGGTCAGCAATAATGTTAAATATAGGTGGAAGGTACCCTTCACAAACTTCTGCGATTTGTTTTATGGTCTGGTCTTGTAAACTAGCTGGACCTACCTATAGCTTGTGCGGGAAGTGTTAACCTAAGTGCGGGTGATCCCGTTGCATTATGGAGAAGTGTGCATGCTTAGGGTGCGTTTACTTTTGGGAAATATTTTTCACTTTTCATTTTTGTTTTTTTGGTTTTCAATCTGTTTTTAACTTTCAGGATTACGAAGAAAATAGTGAAAATTGAAAATTAGATTTTGCAGTCTTTACTTGCTTTATAAAATCCTGAAAAACTAGAAAACTAACTAAATATAGGAAATAAAAGTTGAAATTTTTTTTTTCAACCAAACCTCTCCTCTTGGGTTTTCGTACCTAGATGATTTGGCTGGAGTTATATTCTGAAAATTCTCATTAGTGTGTTAAGAGACTCGCAATACTTTATATTGTTTTTCAAATTGATGTGGCGTAGTGGCTTATATTTTGCCTTAGAATAAGTAATTTTTGACATTTATGTAACAATCATTGTTAGAATTTTAATTATTCTCCGGTTTGTGATCCTGCATCATTCAAACTGAGTCACACTAGATATTTAATCAGTGAGTTTTAGACAAGCTATTAACTTGATGGTTAAAGTGAAAGTTATAATAAAATATTTTTCATGTATTACATGTAGGAAGATCCGTTTTAATTATTTTTTTATTGGATATTTCAAATATTGCAAGCATAGGGACTAGAGTGAAAAGTATATCATCCTATTTGATTGAGGATTTGAGAGGTGGACAGCATATTTTTCTTTGACGGATTTTGCGACGGTACCTTTAAGCCTCTTTCTTGGTGTGCTACGAGGAAATGAATGCTTGCCCCTTATAGTGAAATAATTTATATTTCTATTAATGTTTGTAGGACTTACAAAGGATAGCACTTTTTTGGGTCATACGAATAACACAATGGTAATCTATGTTGTGTAAGTAAATTTGCCATGTAATATTGCCTGATTATGGACAATAGTATGCTTTTAAATGGGTAATCCATTCAAAATGAATATGAAAAGTTAATTCAAATCTTCTTTCTTACTGCGTGAATTAATTTAAATCTAATAAAATTGTATGGTTTTGTTTGAGTAATTAAGGATTTGACTTCATAAGTGTAAAAGTGAGAGGTTAATTATACTACATCAATTCATCACTAAATTGATAATTAATCCCTCACTTTTGCACTTGTGATGTCGAATCCTTAATTACTCAAATAAAACCATACAATTTTATTATCTAAAAGGCTTATATAGAATGATATAGTATAATTATCAGTCTTTAAATGAATTGATAGGTTCATACAATTTTATTTTATCTAACAATTACCATGATTTCGGTAAGAGATTCTATATGGATTTTTCTAGATGTGTAGCATTACGCTTTTTCTTGTTATATTTCATATTTTATAATATATCTTAATCATAATCTTTACTTTTAACCACAATAAATATCATTGACCTTTAATTAATAGAAAAACTTATATAATCATGCACAATTAGATAAATATTAATTCAGTTTTTAATTCTTTCCCCAAATAATCACATCATACTTCTATTAATAAAAAAACCTAAAGATTGAGATTAGGTAATAAAAATAATATATCATTATACATTCAAACAGTCATAATAATAATTAGGGAAAATGTAATCCTTTATTATTCTTTTTCCTGACAATCGCATCTAATTATTTTAATATTCAGAATGACGAAAGTTTGCTTCAATCATTTCGTAGAACCGAATCATTGAAAACTTGTATCAATGAAAAATCGAAACATTCAAATTAATTTGTCTATCAATGACTAATAATTGTTATTTCCATGATGGTTCCTGAATTCGTTTGTTCCATCCATTAGATCTTTCACCAACACACACACCTTCTTCACAATCCTCTTCATTGATTCAGATCAATCACACACACAAACACCCTCTCTCTTATCTCTTGATGGATCTCACACCACTCCTCATCGCTGGTTCTGGTTGGTTACTCTTTTCATTCCCATAACTATATTCCTTTGTTTTTTTCATTTTCCACCCCAACCAAACAGGCCCTGATGACTTGCAGACTGAAAAACAAATCAAGGGTCACTTCAAAGTTTTATTCTTTGAGCTATTTGGTGCTTTTGCTTTCTTTTTCTCTTAATTCTAAGAATTTTGTAACTTTGGAAACTGTTCTTGATTCTAGTTCCAAAGATGGGTGTGGCTCAAAACATTCTTGATATGGAGATTCGAATGGGTAAGTATGGTACCCCTTTACCCTGTAATTGTTGATTTTATGTTATGGACTTACGGTATTGGCTATGTGCACCACTTGTTCATGAATCAGCAGATCACCATGTTTGGGGAAGACACTTTTTCAGAGGTTGTCGGGTTGATCAATTTTTGACATTTGTAACTTGTTGGATTGTTTGTTAATGTTTCAGAATACAGAACTGTGTCTGGAGTTGCTGGACCATTGGGTATCCTTGACAAAGTTTAAGGTAATGATTGTGTTCTACTCTGCTATAGTTATTGCATATTTTCTCATTGAGGATCTCTTCTTAACGGAGTGATGTTTACACTATAATCATCATTAGTGTTGCCTACAATCAGGGATGAAGCAACACTTTTAAAGTGTTGCCTTAGGGGAAATTTTATGTTGCCTATAATCAGGAACTGGGCAACGTTTTAGAATGATTGATAGAGCCATCACTATATACATTTTTGGACCGTGGGTATCAGTATAAATGATTGGTATCTACTACTCTTCACTGCCTTTAACTCCAAATTCCGTCACCATTTTCGCCGCCATCGCCGCCAATGGAGGGCTACAATCTCTGAATCTCACATAATCTTACGCATTACCGATATCCTGCTCTTCCTTTTTTTTCTCTCCAATACTTTCATCATCGATTTCCTCTCGTTCCCGGATTATTTTTGAAGTGATTTCCATCCTGACCAGTTGACCTCTTGGACAGCTTTAAATTGTTGGTTGAAAGTTGAGCCTCTCTCCAGTATCTATATCCACGTCGATTATTTTTGAAGCTGAGCAAAGATCGTGGTTTCATTACGTTGGGATCTTGAAACTGTTGGTAATAAGGATCAACTAGTGATTGTGTGGTTGGAGTTGTTTCCATGTAATGAATGGTTCGATTTATTTATGGTTGCAGGGTATACTTCTGCATATATATTTTCAAAAGTTTTTACGTTGATCTTTATACTTTTTTAGACCTTTCACAACCACCATCATCGCCATTGCCTCTTTCAATGGTGTTTTCTGGTTGCATATATTGTATTCCGTCTTTAGAAGGACACTTTCTCATACTAAAATGCTTCTCGAAAGATTTCATGAAAAGGAAGTTCTTGGGCCTTGAGAACTCAATGCCCTTTTCTAGAAAGAGATCGTAACCATGGTTTTTCTTGTTACATCCACATTTAATTGAGATTTTGTAGTCGCTAAGGTATGCAAATAGATCCCTTATAGTTACTATATAGTTTAATTAATACTGTCCACCATGACAAATGGTTAAATTTTTTTGCATGTTTAATGTAGAATGAATTGAGTTTTCGATTTGACACCTTCATGTCATTTTATTGTCCCAAATCCACTAATTTAATTCATATAAAAAGTATTTTATCCAAGTAAAAACCTGAAATTAAATCATTATATTATATCCGTGGTATGTGGAAACTCAAGTCAAAATTAATGGTGTTATAACTGCTGAAGGTAACGGAGATGAATTTATTTAAAAATGTTTACAATTAAATTATATGAATTCAACTGGAAAGAGAGAAGTATAGAATCAACTCAAAGTCCATGTGTAATTTTATATATTTTACACACAGAATATATTTATGTAACTTTCACCCATTCTTACCCCAATCACAGTTTGACATGTGAATAGGAATAATGACAACTAACTCATGCTAAGGTAAAACCCCCAATCTCAGAAGTTGAGATTGGTAAAAGTGGTGCTATTGAATTTTTGAACTCATTTCGTTCTAAGTATTGCCATTCATCTATCATCCACTATCTAGTACACTAAAAATCTCCAGTAAGCCTGCATACACCTTACCAAAGATTCAAGCTATGAGGCATTATTCTCACTGAGGAAGTGATATATCTTAACCAGAGATTTTTCTTTTTTCGTTCAAATATCTTAAACACAGTTATATTAGCTTCTCAGGACAGACATAAGCCCATAACTCATCCTTGTCACCAAGAACTTTTAGTTAAACCACCAGTGTGTTTGTGATAGAATTGATTCTACTTTACAAAAGATATATATATATATATATATATATATATATATATATATATATATATATATATATATATATATATATATATTTTGTCGATAAAGAGTATTTCGGTTTGGATATTTAAAAAATGTATTTGATTCTAAAATCTTCTACTCTAATTATATATAAATAGAAATTTATTTAACTGCAGCTGAATTGGAGCATTGTCGGCAAAATTATGTGCAGCAGTCCATGATGGGAAACGGCAGCCAACCTATTTACGATCAACACAAGTTTGTGTAATAATGTAAAGAAAAAAACACCTTCTAGGCTATCAACTTCTGTTCTTCAAATACTTATGTTTTGTGATTTGTCATCCACAAATATAGAATTAATTCAGCTTCAAATTTGATTTCGATCTTATCTATATCTTATTTCTACAATTATAAAGGCAATTTCCTCGTTTGTTCAATTGTCATCAAATACTATTGTCATTTAAAAAAATAACGTTGTAAAATTTAAGAAAAACAATGAAGTTGTAAATTCACCTTACATTAAAGTTGGAATTGCTTTCAAATAAATACCCTTCAACTTAATTACGATTTCTTAATTAATAATCTTTTACGATCCTTTGGATGCGTTTTTCTTGAAAATGATTTTTTAAAAAATAAAATGGAAGTTATATTTTATTCTATGTGCTCTACGAACTCTTTTAATCTTGCAACATCTAGTAGCACAAGTCAATCGCATCAATGTGACCAGTTGGCATTGAGCATTATACTTTGCAATAAAAAAAACAAAAAACCCCAGTCTCAACTTAAATCAAAACAAATGAGCAGGAATATAGATTTGGCATTAATGAGTATTATACTTTGCACAAGCCATATCATTTAAGTATATTTAAAGAATTGGATCATCCAAGTCAGTTCCAAACCACCAGACAATTCTGACATTGGTCCACTATTTTAGTGAAATTAAAAAAAAAAATCTTGCAAGCAATACAATGGGTGAGCAGCAGACCAAATGAAATGGATCTAAAAAACTTGTGGTTAGGATGAGCAGCACCCACTTTTCTGTGCAACTGGCTGTCCTCTGATCTGCACTGTTGGAGGCCTTGCATTATTTGCAGGTTGGCTTGCCATTCTACACTCAAGAGAAAGTTACCATCAGATAATAAGCTTATAATGGATTGATGCAAGAAAAGGAAAAGGAAAATGAAAAGTAATCGATGAATGGATAAAACTAGTTATATACTTAACAAACCAACAGGTACATAAAAACACAATCCAGTAACCCATATATCTCTTCTTGTCGTATAATTAACTCTAATGAAGAGAAGCACAAACAATGGAAAAATGAAATGACAATAAAAATAAAAAAAATCTCATTTGCTATTCATTCATAGTCGACTTTACCGGCCATGGAAATTGACAACATCAAATAGACTCAAACTAAATAATATTGCTAATAGCAATAGTATAATTGTTATTTATGTTAAATAGGGAACTAATTTTTTTTTCCTGGCTTGCTTCTAGGGCCAATTTACACATTGAACTTCAGCAACTTTCTTGAACATCTAGAGTTAAATTATGAAGAGGAATGGATGTACCTCTCCTTGATGGAAGCAGCCATGGCCATGAATGCCTGTTCGACATTTGTAGCATCTTTCGCACTTGTTTCCATAAAAGGTATGCCTATTTCATCTGCGAATGCCTGTTAAAGAAAACCACGAATAGAAGTGTAGGGTAAGTGTAGCTAAAATACCAGCATAAGAGCAATAAGCCAACAAAGCCTCCATCACTAAGAATGAACACACTTGAAACTGTTTACGAAATATGGAAAGAACAAAATGAAGTATGTCTATGACAAAACTATACTTTAGCTGTTTCATATGACACAGCTCTGTTTGCTGTCAGATCACACTTGTTGCCAACCAAAAGTTTGTTGACATTATCACTGGCATATCGGTCAATTTCACTGAGCCACTGCTTCACATTATTGAAGCTCTCTTCATCTGTCACATCATAAACAATCTGCAAGAGGAACCAGTTGTTATAGCATGCAAGGAGACCCCAGAAAGATGGGAAAACTATATTCAAAAGGTTATGTGAAGAAAACCATCACCCACAATGATCCCATGTGCCCGCGATAGTAGCTGCTGGTGATTGTCCTAAATCGTTCTTGTCCGGCTGTGTCCCACTATAAGTAAAATCAGAAAACAAGGTAAGAAAAGTCTCATAATGGAACAATGGATTTTGATGGTATAGAAACATGACATAATATAAGGAGATAAAGGAACTTAAACAAAGGCAATCATATACGTACAATCTGGAGTTTAATGGTTTTCCCATCCTGCTCAACAGTACGTATTTTCTACACAAAATAACATGAAATCATCAGTATAAACATTGCTTTAATCAGTTGAAGCTAAAATTTGACAAAGCTGTACTCACAAAATCAACTCCGATGGTGCTTATGTAGCTCTCAATGTATGAATCATCCTGTAGCATAATATAGAAATTTCACAAAGTTAACAATCCACGTTACTACATCAAGCCACAATTTACCATCTACAAGAACCAAGATCAACCACCAAGCAGCCTAAAGGCATTCAGGCTAGTACCTTCTATGGTAACAACATAAGCATTCATAAGCTTGGAAAGAGCAGACAGCACAAATACAAAGGCAAAAATTTGATGAAACTAGCCACAGGCCTCTTTGGATAAATGTAGCTACCCTCCTTTATAATAACACATTCTCAAAAAGGTGATGATAAGAGAGACAATCTCATCATTCTCAGCATTCAGTTTCTTTTTTACAACTTTATGAGGTAAATGTCTAGCAGAAGCGTATTGCACTTATATTCCAATTTATTAAAGAATTGTATAATATATTAGACACCTAAATGATAAACCTACAATCATTCCATGCATGGGGAAAAGCATGTGTTATTACACATGGAGGAAGAGAGGAAATGTGATCCAAATAGAAAAGGCTAATTCATCAATTAATTATTTGATTTTTCCCTTTGGTTTCAAAGAACACTTTAACACAAATAAAATATCAAAAAAAGAATAATACATGTAACTATTGTTCAGTAAGATATTGCTGTTACCAACAACCATGCTTAACCAGAGCAGTGCACTCAGGGAGTTATTGTTCTTTAGGATAAAACAAGTAACTCTCCAAAAAGAACGGAAAAACATGGTAAAGCAGAAACAAATATATACAACACTGCAATATAGGATATACAAGTTAGTAGCAGTCAGTTGTCATAAGCAAAAAAGTCAGCAGAAAGCTTACAGCAAATCTCAGAAGAAGACATGATTTTCCAACACCTGAGTCTCCAATAAGAAGGAGCTTGAACAGATAATCACTGCAGAGGGTAACCAAAAAGCATTAACTTTCTCACTCCAAAATAGATCAGCCTCAGAAATACACCTCATGACCTCAAAGACCGCAACCATTTCTTACACACACACATATTAACTTGACAATGAAACTCAAACCAAATTGTAAAGCCTCAATTCTTAAAAGATCCATAAATAAATTCAATACAAGCCATCACCATATGACAGAATTCAGAAAATCAATCAATCTAGGGTTACACCCCAAACACACCGACAGAATTCGAAGCCAACAAAAACCCAGCCCATATGAACCAATCAGCTACAACCCAAAACACCCTTTTGAAAGAGAAGACCGGAAAACCGAAAAGGAAGGAACTTCCCGAAAATCGAATCCGACTAAAGAGAAAGGGGGAAGGGGTGGTACAGAGCAACATACTATTCGGGATTCATGTCGTGCAGTCGGCGGAGATCGGAGGAGTGCGTGCGGTGATGGGTGGGAAGGTCAGAATTCAGAAGGGAATAATAATAATAATGATCGAAAAGAAAGACAAGTCTTTGGTGGTGGCTTTGGCTTGCTTGCTTCGCTTTGTTGCTTTCTCTCTCTTTTTCTTCTATTTTTTTTCGAGTGAGAACCGCGTGGAGCAACGTGACAAATACGGTGACGTATTTGCAAAGCTGGAGGAGTGGTGGTGGTGATGATTGGCTTGTTGAGGATGTTCATGACGCGGCCGGGTAAGGCCCAAAGTTTATTGGGTCGGTTTGAATCCTCAAATTTAACACACGGTTTTTTTTTGGTCGGATCTAAGTTATATTTTGAGCTGATTTTGTATGATTGAAAGTCATAAAATTTTTAATATTTTTATAATAATTAATAATAAATAATAAGATTTTATACTTCTATTAATATATTTTAGATAATTTAATATTATTTTTATAATTTATTTTAAAATATATATTACAAAAAATCTATTAAATTATATTTCATGCTTATAAAATTTTATAACATTAAGTAAAGAGTAGCCTCACTTCTTGCCTCATGCATAAAAATTCCTCTCATTCCCATCTCCAATCCAGGAGGGGAATTTCCCCGGTCACCCATGGGGAATAAAATTGAAAATGTCTAACACTAAATATCATTAATAAATCAAAAAATATCTTTATAATCTTTATAATTGAGCTTGAGTTCCACTCCTACTTAATATAAAAATGAATACATAAAGTAAATATAAGTTATAAAAATTGTAGCTATAAGGACTTTAGGATAAGAATAAACTCTTATCTCAACATCATTATTCTCAAATATTATGAAATATTGAGTCTTTTCATTTGAAATTACTAATATACTTTCGAGGCAAATATCTTCACAAGGCAGGGTGCATAATCTCCATCTTCATCCCCATAATTATTATGGGAGACTTTTACCCCTTTTCCATCCACATGGGAAACAATCCCCATATTTGGATCCCTATCTGCAGATATCCCCATCCCATGGATATCTTCCTTGATCAATCCCCATTATCATCCTTATTTATTATCTATAATCAAAATATTTATAGGTTGTTTAAAAGTAAAATTAGCTTGGCCATTAATTGGATTATCAGCTGGTTCAGGTTTCAAAAAAAAGATTCAATATCAGGCCAAATTCGGGATTTGATCCAATTAGATGGTACAAATGGCTCCAATTCAGTCCAATCCGTACTTTATACACACTAGATTTGGTAGATATAATTAAATTGACCGGGAGCGAGTCTAGACATTCATGAGGGCAACAAGAGTCATTCCTGTATCCTCCATGGGGCAAGAGATTTGTGCTCCACATGACATGTTAACCATTGACATATGTTGGGAAATGAGAAAGTAAAGAGAGAGAATAAATAAAGGTAGATATCATGTTGTGGAGGAAGAAATGGTTTGCTCCATGGAGTAAGTGGAATTGCTGGATAACAAATTGAACTTCGAGGCCATTCGAGCAAGTATTAGGCAGAAAAATATATAGAATTTATAATACTTGATTTATTCAAGTGATTATCTATACAATTATATAAAAGGGATTGGGGTACATAACTATTTTTTTAGTATCTACTAATTTAATTGAAACTTATTTTGAAGTCCACACAACCTATACCATAATGATTTTGAAATCCAGATATAATACTCTCCTGTTTTTATTACTTTCTCCGGAAACCACTTATCCACAATGCAATCCACTTCTTTACTCCCTTATTCAATTAACTTCTCTCTTTATATCTCTCTCTCTCAACCATTTCTCAATAACCCTCCAGGTGAACGTGAGGACGAATGGGACAAGTGCATCACGGGCGGAGTTGAAGAATTCTGAACAACATGTGCAATTCTTTTACTCTTTTTTTTTTATATATATTTTGGACATATTGCATTATTTTTTAAATATCTATTTTATAAAGGTGAAGTTTTCATACATAATATTTAGTATTAATTACAATAATTTTCAAAAGTAAAAAATGCAACGAAAAGATGAAACCTTACACTCACTATTTGAAAGGTCATATAAATGTAAGCATTTGTTAGATATCAATGTATCAAACTTAAATATATAATCTATAACCTATAAAAATCTATAATCTATTTATAATACTAATATTCAAGATTCATTTTGAGAAAAGTTTTCCAAGTGTCACTTCCCGTAATTTTCAAAATCTTAAACATTAATTTTTTTAAAAAAAATAAAATTCATAATTGAATATATCATTAATTAAAATACCATTGAAGATTATAAATTGATACTAAAATTAATACTAATTTCCGTAATTTGGTCTAATTTGATACAATAAGGTCTAATTATAAATTGATGCGGAAACTAATTCTAATTTATGTAATCTGGTTTAATTTAATATATTAGGCCTAATTAGATATAACATTATCAAATATTTTTATAACGTGATTGCTTTCACGTCTATTTATAATGTGAACAAATCTTTTTTATTTTATGGAAATTATAATGTGATCAAATCTATTTTTGATTTTTCATTGAAACTAAATTTAAAATTAATATACTACTCATATTTAAAATTAATATATTGCTCATATCTATTTATAAATCCAACCAGTGTGAGCTTTGTGTATGTGTATTCTATTCTGCCTCCATGGCTACTCAATGTGATTTGTTAGAAAAAATTATATTGAATGCTAGAGAATGAAAGTATGAGTCGTTAGACTTTGACATTTGTAAATTCAATAACTCAAATATCATCAATTCTATTGAGATGGTATTTATGAATGAGATGGTATGTAATTTGTTCATTTTTTTAGTGTATTATTTGTGTGATGTAATTGTTTCTATTTTATTCAATTTGTATGTAATTCTCTCTGTTGAGTATAATTCACTATAAGAAATTAGAGTTTTTGTGACGACTTTTGTGGTGACGACCATAAAGTTGTCACTTAAAGTGATGATTTTGTGACGATTTTTATTAGTTATCACTAGATTCATATTAGTGGGTATAGTTTGTAACCACTTAATTAAGTCGTCATAATAGATTAGATTATAAGTGACAATTGATAAAGTCATCACAGTAGACTTGGCTTTTACTAACAACTTATAAAAGTCGCCTTGAAAAAAAAGAAATTATCTTCTATGATGGTCTTTACTAGTTGTCACTAGAATCAAATTGGTAGATATATTTTGTGACTACCTAATAAAGTCGTCACAATAAGACCTAATGGTTAGTGACAAGCAATTTTCTTTCTATAATTATGAATTATGTGTTTATAAGTTTATTAAAAGGATAGCTTTAATTTATAAGAGATAAAAAAAATGAGTCAATAGTTAAAATATTTTTTTCCAAATTTAATTTTGCTTAAATTCTTTTATTTCAAATTAAATTTTTTAGTAAAATCTAATCCCTTCCCTTGCGAGAAGAATTTATTACACTCCCCTGCCTTTTCTTTTTTTAATAAATCATACACTCCCCTCTCATATATCTCCTCCCTTAAAAAATTGAGAAATACTTCACTTTATTTGTTTTCTTCAAGTAAATAATAATTTAAAATTAATATATATAACTCAATATCTATATATTTATAAATAACATATATTTTATTTTATTAAAAATTTATATGTATAAATTAATAAAGGCTTTTAGTCAGCAACAAAATAATTCATGATCCACATCAAATATTGACATGAGGGCCATATAAAATTTATTTTGAATCATGATATTATTTAGTCACGAGGCCCTGGAAGATAAGAAGCACCTTTAAACAATGCACATTTTGGAACATTGATTTTAGTTTATTTATAACTTTTGCATTTATATTCTAATTTTGCATTACTGTTATTATTATTTCTGCTCATCACGCTGGTGATAACAATACATTACAATTAACTTTAAAATTGTCTAACTAATTTTTGGCTATTATTATTTGTTTATTATTGTGATTTGTGCCTAATTGCTTTACAAGTTCATCAACCTATTATCTGTTCAATTTATTTGATCTACAACATTATCATTCACCTTTTTCTTTTCAGCTCTCATTCTATTTTGTTTCCAATTAAATAATGTCATTTGCATTAGTACATCATTAGTGAAAAACAATTTAAAACTAAATATCAAGGTTGTTCCTAAACTTACTCAATTATGTGTATTTGTGCGTCTTCAATCTTGGACGAAAAAGGAACACTACAAAAAAAAAAAGAAGACGACAATATCATCATGCTATATAATGCATGATAAAATGCATAAGCGTAATACATATTATATACATGAACCAAGCTAGAGAAAAATGGCATGATTATATTATTCTAATAAGATATGATATATTGCTTTTAATAGTGTAGCTCAACTTATGATAAGAAACCTATGACATGATTCCTTTTACTCTTCTTTCGACATTGTTTCAAAGGGAATTTGCCATGTTCATTGGTTATATGCTTTGGCTATGTTGGTCATACTTATTGTGATATTGCTTTGAAGGGTTATTAACATTTTTTTTTTTTGGTCATTAACATTCATAAAGAAGACTTTCTCTTTATTCTCTTTAACTGATATCATTTTCAAATTCGATTGATTTTTAAATAATATGACTAACAATATCATAGTTTCTCTCCAAAGGTCTTGCAACAATTTAGGCAATTTAGGCCACCCAAATAAGCAGAATCCCAAAAATAATGGTAGGATTTACTATACTATTGTTAATATATAAGTTATTAATTATTTGTTAATACAGTGCAATTCTATACATCTTATATTCTTAACCTTTAATTAATTACAAATGTTTAATATTTAATTACAAATGATACATGAAAAAAGATGTTATTGAGATGACATAAATTGAGGTTACTCATGATCTTTTATTAATTATAGCATATATCTTAAAATTAATATTATTATTTTCTAAAAGAACATAAAAGGAAAGATGAATAATTGAAATTAGGTAAATCAAGGTCATTTATAATTTTCTAAAAGAGCATGAAAGGAAAGATGAATAATTGAAATGAGGTAAATCGAAATCATTCATGATTTTTTTTATTAATTATAACATATATTGTAATAAATTAGAAATTTTAATTTACTAAAAGAAGATAAATGACTCAATATGTGTTCACAAAACAAAATGACTTAAAATACAATAAAAGTATTTACTTTAATATTTCATTATTATTCACGAGGGTGCAATTAGATGGTTCTTTAAAGTAGGGCCAATATTGAAAAATAATATACATCTAGAGAATAATAATATATACTTTTTTAGGTTTTACCTAAATCAAAAATTCAAAAAAAGTGACAATATAAAAGAAAAATAAATTTCAAGTTGTTCCCAACAAAAGTAGTGCTAAAAAAATTATACATCTAGTGCTTCCTCATAATTAAAAATGCAAGTGAGTTAGTCCATTTATAGATTTTGATGGACTTATTTGTTCTATTTGTATTTTTATTAGCAATCAATTAAACTATTTTATAAATTATTAAGGATTAATTTTCCTTCTAAATCATTCAAAAATATTAAAGTGAGTATACGTTATCATATATTTTTAATTATGAGAGATTATAATTTTTTTTATTGGATAACCAATTTTTCTCGTGCTATTTTTGTGAAGATCAAATTGAGGGTTTATTTTAAGAGAAGATACACATTTCACAATCAAAAGTCAAGAAAGCATATACACAACATATTGTATATCACAATATTCAAGATCTAATTAAGTAAAAAGTTTATAGGAATTATCTAAAAAATTTAAATTGAATTCTTTGATTTATTTAATTAAAAATGAACAATTAAAAAAATAAAACAATGTAAAAGATAATCAAAACTTACTTGATTTAATATATCAGGGGGATTTGTAAGAAAATGTATTAGGAGAATAAATCACTATTCTTTTTTCATTTTTTGGTTAAATTGTATATATATACTAGTTGTTTGACTGTATATAATTTGGGTAAATAGTAAAATATAATTTGTTGATCAATATAAAAAATAAATAATTATTTATTTAAATATATCATATAGGAAATTGAGTATATAAATTTATTTTAAAAATAAGTTAATAGTTATATAATTAAATAAATAGACAAAATATAAATGTATTATTTAATTTTATATCTTATTTTGAATATCATGTGTTAAGGTTGAAAAAATCTTGGTAAATAACCTATAACTAATAATAAAATACCTATTTTATGAAAATTTCACATATATCGAAGTTAAAATTGTTGAATAATAAAAAGAAATAAGTGGCTAATTTTACTATATCATGAGCTATTTATAAGGACAATAATGAGTATTTATGAAAAAGGACATGTCCCACACCTCCCGTTATTTAAATTTTGCCTCTATCCCCATCCATATTCCCATCATGGGTTCCCATTCCTTATACCAGGTATTTAGGGGCTTATTAAAATTCCAAAAAGAGAAAATTTTAAAATATTTTACAATTTGAAACATAAATATCCATAATAATAAATACTATTAATACAATATAATCCAAATTAAAATTAAAAATGCATACATAATACAATTTTAATAAAAATAATTGAAAAATGAATATGTGTTATCCTTGTCTCTATCTCGTTTAATTAAAAATGGGACTCTCCATTGGTCATCTTATGAAGACAAAACATATCCTCATTCAGTTTCCCATTGTAGATAATTCCTGCATGTACCCACTTTCAATGTTTTTTTTTTATCATCCTATGCATTTATATTTTTTTAGTAAATTAAGATATTTAATTTATGAAAACATAAAAATATATTTTCTAATTAATAAAAATAATAAATAAATTTAATTTATGTGATTTCAATTACACCTTTTTCCTTGGACATCATTTTAATAAATTAAAATTTTAATTTTAAAATATATGTTATAATTAATGTGTAATAATTAGTAAAAAAAATTATATATAATCCTAGTTTACATCATCTCAATTATTGAAGTAGTATATCAATTACAATATTATTTTTAATAAAAAATTAATATAATTATTTATTTTTTAAAATTAATAAATAATTAGTATCATTATCAAAGAAGTGTAAATTATGGAATTGATTTTTTAAAATATTTTAATTTTGAAAAATTGAAGGTTGTATTTTAAAAAAATTAATATGAAAAAAATTATAGAATTGATATGTTGGAATGTTCAAGTTGCAAAAAATTAAATAGGGTATAGTGAGAAAGGTAGATAGATAATTTTTTTTTAATAATTTTGAAAAGATCTAGATTTTCAAAAATTATAGAGCAATTAATCAATATTACACATTAATTAATTCATTGATAATTAGGAGTATATAAGTAAAGTAACATAACTTATCTGATTTAAACTTTTTTCAAACACTTATATTTTAAAAAATAAACTATATAATTTAAAATTACTTTTGATTATTTATTTATTTTATTTATCACTAATTATTTTAAATAACTCCAATATATAAGATTATCAAAATAATATATAACATTTTCGCTAGGTAGATTTTAGCATAAATTGTTCAAATATTAAAAATAATTGTTATAAATATTGAAATTATATAAATTAACGATAGTAAACTAATGATATATAATAATTATGATTGTAATTTTTTAAAAAAATATTAATTTTTAAAGTTATGAAATTTGTAGGCTCTAAATTACTTTGAAAGCTCCACCTAGAAAACCCAAAAGGGTATTGAATATTAATATTATAGATTTAATTAAATGCCAATAAGTTTTAAATATATTTAATTTTTGTAGTGTAATTCTGCTATTAAATATTGATAGTTGTCAATGATATTCTAATAATATGTTATAATTACAGTTTTATCTTTTTAAAAATAATTAATAATTAACTTCGTAAAAACTATAAGCCCTAAATTATTTTTGTTTCAACATTTAAAAAACTTTATTTCATAGGAGTCTGAAATATTAATATTATAGATACATTATAGATTAGTGTTATAGATAAAAATCATGCAATTCAACATAAGATTAATAAGATGAGTGATGAGTATAAAATGCCTTGTGTGTATATATATGTGTGTATATTTACAACTTTATGGATCCTAAACCATAAAATGTAATATCTAATGGAATACTCAACAAAAAAAGGACATAACAAAAAATTGATAATAAAAGAAACAATTTTTCCATGCTTGATTTTACATTGGAAATTCAAACTTTACGCGTGACATTGCATTCTCATTCCAATTGGTCCCTTGGCATTCGAGCTTAGAAGGATTAAGGTTAAAAAATAAAAATAAAAGGTCCAACACAATTATAATGGAAGAAAACGAAACACGTAAACAATCAACTATTAACATAAGAAAAAATAATAATCAACTCATCCCTTCATATGAAAGAGAAGGCACTAAAACTTGGCAGCCAAAAGATTAAGGTTGAAAACTTTAAGCATACAAAATCCAATGTCAAATTAGAACCAAAAAGTAAAGTCTTAGTAGAACTCTAAAATTCTAAAGCAAGATTAAATAGATTACCAATTTTTTTGAGGTCTTAAAAGTTCTCATGTCTCCCTTGATAAGTAATTTCCCTATTTATATGAAAACACCTCTAAGGGTGTGCTTGGTTAAATAGGGGTAAAATTTCTAGATGAGTTTCATGTGTAATTTACACATGATGCCCATTTGGAAATTTTTTACTCCCACTTTTACTCTCCAACCAAACATACCCTAAAGAAAAAAGAACACAAAAATTATAAATGAAAGTAATTGACTTATATTGGAAAAGAAAAAGAATGAAGAATGTAATAATCAACTATGAAGGTTGGCACAACAATATTGCAAAAACAAAGAGATGAATCAACATCTAAATAACAATATTGCAAAAAAAAAAAAGGAATAACATCAAAACATATAATAATAAACATAAAAATAATGAATAAATGTAGTAAAAAAATCTAATTGAATACAAACCAAACCATAAATATGCTTAAGTTGTCAATTGCTGATCATAGGGACATGGAGTTGACTTTTCATAATGGATGAAAAATACACACATGAAATCGGTTCACAATAGATTAACTAAGCCCTTAGATCCGCAAAAATCCTTGTCCAAATCTTCACCAAAAACTTCCTACAATTTATTGCAAAAAAGAAGAAGAAGAAGAAGGAGGAGGAGGAGGAGGAGGCATAAACTTAATTAATTATCAGTGAAAATAAATCATGAAAAAAGGATAGCAAATAAGAGCATAAATAAAAGTGAAGAAGAGTGGAGTAAGAATAGAGAAGTTTGAGAGGTATATATAGAGAGACAAATGGGAGAAGGGAGAAAATGAAGATCCAAGAGAATTTTAATGTTGGGGCAAAAGAATGTTGAGTCACCTTTTTTGCTAGTGGATTTTAATTGAAAAACATTGAGTGATTATAGGAAATATTAATTATGGGAAATAGTGATTGTTATTATCATATTAAATTTTTTAAAAAATTAATTAGAAGATGGTTTTGAATTTAAAATTTGAATTTGTAAATTAGAGTCCAATTTTGTTAGGCTAAAATCATAGATTTGATAAGGTAGAAAATATGCATTACATTAATTATAATTTTAATAATGAAATTTGAATTTTTTTTATTAGAAAGATAGAGATATATTTTAGTTGGGTATTATTATAGAATATTTATTGGATGAAAGAATCCTACCAATATATTACTCCTGATTGATTTACAAAAATAAGATATGAGAATATGTGTATTTTTTTTTAACAAATCAAGAATTATTATAATTATGTTGCCTTAGATTAAAAAATTTTAAGTGTTGATGATGATTTTGAATTCAAATTTTGAACTTGTAACTTAGATCCCAAACTGGTTGGACTAAAAATATAGATTTAGATTTTATTTGAAAAATTAGATTTGGAAAAAAATTGTTAAAATGAAAATAGCTATTATTATAATTTATTAAATATCATATATAGATTAAAATAAAATTATATATATAATTTATTATTATGAAAAAAGTAAATTAGAAGCCCAAATTTCTCGACTATCTAGAAAATTTGAATTCATAACATCTTAAAGTTTACATATGCATTCCTTTTCAAGAATTAATGATAGATCAAAATAAAGAAATGTTGTGGAAATTAAAACCATTTTAATTTTCTTTATTGTTCTCTTTTTAACTTATTTTATTTTGCTTTTTTATTTTTAAAAGGAATATTCTAATTCTACATTAACATGTTTCATATGATTAAAACCATTTTACATTAATACGTGAATATCCATTTTCAATGTTAAATAATTTAGCCCATAAAAAAGTGTTAAATAATTTAGGTTGATATATTTTGATTAGTCTTGTCTTTTAAATTAAGAATTACAATGATTTGAAATCCAATATTTATGTTGTGTTAATGAAAAAGATATAAAGGTAATTTTTTAATAAAATAATTAGTAATAAAGGTTATAGAATTGTGGGCCATAAGTTGCTCCATGAATGACACGTGTAAAACTTTCCCTAAATCAGTCTTTAATATTAGTATTATACACACACACACACATATAGCACCAAAAAATAAAATTTAGGGGTGGAGTATAATGAGTTGTCGCCCCTACTTATTTAACAATTTTATCTTTTACTCTCAAATAAGACAATTATATTCACGATTACTGCAACATCCGTAAATAAACATAGGGAATTATAGCATACAATCAGAGTATTTGAAAGGTACTATTACAGCAAACTAAATATTCTAAAACTAATGATAGAAAACCCAATCATGAGTCCAAAAGTCCATGTCAATTGGAAGATTCTATCTTCCTGCTTTATTTACTAATCTGAAACTACTAGAAAATAGGGATTATAATTATATATAATAATTCTCAGGAGGGATGAGAAGTTTAAAATTTTCTAAGTTATGGTGGTTTAGCCACATCTACATGGAAAATACATATAGCTACATATCTTTTATAGGAACATAATCATAAATTCATAATATCATCTGGAGAGGATGCCATACAAGTCTTGTTATGATTCTAATTTCTTTACGTTAATTTTTCACTTTCCTTGATTTGCTTGTCTCTCACATAGTCAAAGGTCTTCTCTTAAGGAATTCCTCCCATTCTCATGTTACTTTTTAATATCGTGACGACAAAGCTAGACTTTTATGCCACACTATCCAAGACAAGTATCATAAAATGAACCTTACAACTCTGTCCCACTACCTTCTTGGGTTAGGGGCAAATCTTTTACATGTCTTCTTATTTATTATTCTCTTATTGTTATGCAATGTCTCACATAGAAATGCATATACAAATATAAAATGCTTAAACTCAATAAATAATTAGAACTTTAAATAAAGGCATATGAAATAAATATTAAATTAAACTTGAATCATATTAAGCATAATATAAACTTAATTAAGGTTAATGACGAGATTGAATAAAATGCATGAAATATAAATTAGAGCATAACCTAAAAATAAATTGCATAAGAATTTAAATAGTATAAGGTTGACAAAGATGAATAAAGTAATATCTTAACAATTTCTCAAAGCATAGAGTTGTTAATCTAAATATTAATTTCTAAAGGGACCAAAATTAGAATTATTTCTAATTAATTTCATTTTAAACTATAGTCCATGATGAATTGCTCTTTGCTATCATAAAACCATAATATTTTTCATGAGTCAAGATGTGACACTTCATGTTATAATTAACTCGGTAATCTAATTTCATGTATAATTATCTTTATTTATTTTTAATATTTTGTGTTATACTTTTTCTTTAATATAGTTCCTTATAGAATATACTATAAATATTGACAACTCAAAATAATATATATAATTATTATAGCAATAACTTGAAATAATTAACAATATAGAACATAAATATAACATAATGATAAAATAAAGTGACTTTAAAAGATGACCGAATTACTTTAATGTAAAGGAAATATAAATAAAATGACCAAGAGTATATTTTGAGGATTATAACAATAAGAAATAGTAAAATAAAATAAAATAATTAATTAACTACATAACTTTAAATATAAAGGAGAAATAAATAAAATAACTGAATAATGTAAGGATAAAGGAACAATAATAACTATAAATAACTGCATATCTTAAATATAATAGAATAATAAATAAAGAGTAATATAAATATAAAGAATTAAAATAGAATGATAATATTGAATAACTTTAACATAAATGTGCAGTATTAGAAGATAGCTAATGATAATTAGCTGTAGCCATGGTTTTAAATTCACAAATAGATTCATTCTTCACCTTTAAAGTTGTTATGGAAATGACAATATTCTATAAACACTCTACTAATATTCTCTTATTCTTTCATCAATGTCACTCTTTTCTCTTTCTCTCTCTCTCATCTTTCTTTTACGGTAAATTTCCAACTCATCACTCTCTCGGTTTCTCTATTCTTGCTTTTGTCTTCCAACATATCCCCTTTCATCTATTTATATTGGCCTTACACTTAACTTCCAATGCACAAATGTTGTATAAACGTCAGGTGATTAAGCACCTAATAACTATGCATGTATTATTATTACAATATATCTTTTCTTTTATTAACTTTTGATACATGTTGACACGTCTATATATATATATATATATATATATATATATATATATTCTTAATTACAACTATTTTACGTACTTTTCATAGAGTACCAATAATATCTTTATAGTCCTATTTTTAAGGTTTAATCTTCTTTTTGATAAAATTTTATTAAGCTATTTTGTAATAATAAACTCAAACAATTAACAAAATAGAGTAAATCAAGTTATATACAATATTTTGTGAAAAAGATGGTGCTACATTAAATACTCCATCACCCATATCTCCATTTACAGCCTTCAGATCTCTTCCAATACTTATACTCTGTCAACAATATTAAGCGTCCAAATACCATACCATGTAACTTCTCTATTGTTACCTTACAAATTGCTCCTAATTTCACGCTACTGGTAGGGCATCTTCTTTATGTATGTACTCTTTTAATCGGCTTCAAGCCTATGGTAGGTTTCCTCCTCTTTTTCCAAAGACTTTCCAAAGTCTTTCATATTTTTCTTCATGTTATTCTACAGCACTATATATATATATATAATTCAATAGTTAAATGATATGATATTATATTCACAGGATATGTGTATATATAAAATTATTCACTGTCTTATGAATTTATTAATCAAGATTTGGTTCTTTGATAAATTAAATTTCTATTAGTCAATTTTATAAAAATCAACTCAAACAATTTACAAAAATATAGTAAAATATTTTATAAAAAGAGGATGTTACAATCACTTCCTTTGATATGAGCACTAATCAAATTCAAGATCAATCTTTGTGATTTGTTGAATTATTTTTACCCAAACCTATCTTCACCTTAGACGACTTTATGTGGCTATCTCAAGAGTGAAATCAAAAAGTGGTTTGAAAATATTATTTACATGGAAATGGAAAACATTGGAACATAACCAAAAATATTATTCACCGAGTGTTTCAAAAGATTTAAATTTTAGGCATGAATTTATGTTTTATATATTTTCTATTTTATTTATTAAGATCACTAAATACCTACTTTGATTGCTCAAAACTATATTAGAGGACAAGTGTTGATGTCTTAGCTCTGGGTAGAGGTCAGGGTAGGTATGTGTATAGGCTTGGAATGAATTGCTTTTTCCTTTTCTGTTGGGCATATATCCAATCCTAGAGAGCCGTTTGCTCTCCATCAATGCTTTAGCAGTTCATGAATTCAAAGAGGGACCTCCTCCATTGAAGGGTATCCGAGGTGCATTAATGAGGGTGTGCCAGGGAATCTAATGTTCATTTGGCCGGCCCCAAGAATATGTCAGAGGGATCCAGTGGATGAGCATAAGCTCGTTTTGGAGGCCCAATGGGCCAGTGGGCTGGAAGGTAAACTGGTTTGAATGGTTCGACAGACTTACAAAGGTCGGTAACAGGGCTGTAATTAGGTCGGTATGGAAATGACTGGTCCCAGTTCCCCAATCTCGAAGTTTCAGAGAGTTAAGAGAATGTTATCCGTTGAAGATAATGATCTAAATAATGGTGGGTTGAGGCTCAGTCATGTATCGATCAGCTGAAGATTGGCACTGGGATATAAGATCGGTTTTCTACCGACTAGACTAACAAGTAAGTTTTTTAGTGTTTGAAAATCCCCTATTAGTCCTTCACATTTCAAAAATGGAGACAAATTGAATCTCCATATATATATATATATGTGTGTGTGTGTGTGTGTGTAGTGTTTTTTAATTGTATAGATCTAACCTTACAAATAGATCAATTTGAGAGATTGGTAGTGCACTTTCAAATTTATAGGGATTACTTTGCCTCCAATATATTTCTTTTTTATCACTTCATGCATTGTACGAGTTAAATCACTAGTTATTTATTAATTTTTTAAAATTAAATAATTACATTATTTTTTTTATTGAAAATAATATTATAATTGATATAATACAATAATCAAGATGATATAAATTAAGATTATATATGATTTTTTAACTAATTATTACATATTAATTATAACATATATTTTAAAATTGATATTTTAATTTATTAAAAGGATGTATAAGGAAATGAGGTGTAATTGAAATCATATAAATTAAATTTATTTATTTTTTATTAATTAAAAATATATTTTATGTTTTTATAAATTAAATATTTTAATTTACTTGAACGATATAAACGGCTACGGATGGTAAAAAAGGTATAAATGGCTAGATATGATAAAAAAAAAGTTAAAAGTGGGTATACATGGGAATTACCCACAATGGGGATATGAATGAGGACATGTTTTGTCTTCATGGGATGGTCAATGGGGAGAGAGTCCCTGTTTCTTACATAAATTATCCTTTATTTTCAGTAATGATTAACAAACTATTTTTTGTTATCTTTTTATATATCGCACAAGTGAAACGACTAATTGATTAGAAAATAGCGCATTATGAAAATTTTAATCTTGCAACTAAATCAAATTTGTTAGAATTCCATAAACTCTAAATACTGATAATCTAGTCGTGCTCTTAAAGGTGGTTAATGTAATTTATCTTATTATAATATAGTAAGATAACCATAATAAAAGCTAGTTTTTTTTATTACATCTCTTGATTAGTGGTCACTACGGTTGTTATTGCTAAAATTTCTGTAGACTCACTTGTATTTGTGTCTTGTGCTTATATTGACCCTTGATTTGTTCTTTAATTTCTTATTTTATATTGATTCTGATATGTTTAAAGTTTGTTGTATTTAATTTCATAACTTCTATAGCAAAATCATGTTGAAAGAGAGAAGAACACAACCACAAAGAATGTGATGATCAAATAGATAAAGAGTGAAAGAGATCAAGATTTTTGAAGATGACAAAGGAATTTGATGTTGCACCTCATTACTTTTTGTACTTAGTGAATGTTTTGTAACTATCAACACTTAATTAGATGTTGGCATGATTTAAATCCGTTTGTTATGGGATTTTGAAATAGTATTTATAATTATCATGACTTAGCTTGTATGCCACTTATTAAAAGTGGATCTTATGGCTAAATGAGATTTGACAATATATATATATATATATATATATATATATATATATATATATATATACTTGTCATGAATATTTTGATTTAAAATTATTTTGTTTATTTTGTATAGTAATATTATTTTTAAATCAGCATATTAAAAGAAATCCTTATTGAAATAGGCAATACTTGAAAAATTATTCCTTATAAATATTAGTACTAATTATAAAACCAGTATTGTTATCTATTGGGATAGACAACACTTACAAAACCGTTTCCTAAACATAATAATAATACTAAAAATAAAACCGTTATCGATTAAGATAAGCAGCATGTGAAAATTATTACTTAAAACTATTAACACTTTTAAACCGTTACTTATATTCATCACAACAACATTTGTAAACTGTTGCCTAAAAATAGCCAACAGTTAAAAATTTTTCCTATTGTGAAATAATATCTTATGGTGTAAAATCGTTGCTTTATGATAGGCAATGAATAAAATAAAATCATTGTCTAATACATATCAACAAAACCATGCCTATTACATTGATAAATGCAATGGTTTTCTTATATTATGGCCCAAAGTACAAAAACCATTCTCTAAATGAATAGGTAAGGGTCTTATACTCCACAGTTATAAAATCGTTGTCTATTCTAAATGCAACGGTTTTCTTACACACGGTTTTTGGCCGTTGTTGAAGAATAAAAATATTGTAGTGGCAATCAACTTCTGTCATATGCTATTAAATATGCAATTTTGAGATAAACATTATAAAACCCAAATACTTGTATACATTGATTAGAAAATATGCAATTTTATAGCTTTGTAAAAAATGTTATGTTAACTATACGTCAAAATTAAGTTATTTTACTACCATTCAATACACTATATGCGTGATTGAAATTTAATAATATTTGAAGGATGTAATCAAATTATAAAAAATAGTCAAAATTCTTCAGTCACATAGTTTAAAAACACAATACTCTCCTATCCCATAAATTCGAACCTTATCAAGACAGGATGCACAATTTCTATAGCTAAAGTTATGGTTGATGAAGTATAGTATACTGAAGCACCATAAATGTCTTTGAGAGCTGTTAGTATTTGATACTAGAGCTTAATGTTTAACTTTAATTTTCATATTAAAAAAATGCTAAATAATTTGTTTTAAAAAATAGTATATACATTCAACTTTAACTTAATTTTTTAAAAAATATACACATATTAGGATGAAAATTTTCTGTCTCCAAACTATATCTCCTTTTTTATCTCACAATCATGTATTATCACATAGAAAATAAAAATTTAAAAAAAATTAAAACACTTATTAAATATATAGTACTATCTTCTATATAATAATACATGATTGGTAAAATATAGAAGGAGATATAATTTGGTAAGAGAACATTTCCATGGTTTGGGAAGGTACCTGTGTGTGCAGTAAACTCGGTTGCTTCTCTTCAGGCTGCAGCCTTCCTTTTCCAGCAGTAATAACTCTCTGCAATTCTTGCCAAGAATACAAGAACATACGACCACATACAAACCAAAACTGCTTTGCGACTTGTGACTCACAAATGTGATCCGTACTAGTGTATCAAACATAATTCCATTCCAAATTCTAGTTAGGAGACACCATTGAACTCTAATGTAGCAATTAATGTATTATAGTCTACACACAATATGTTTCCCGTTCAGCCTTATCAACAAGAAAAATGAAGATCATCCATGAATTCTATATGAAATTTCTTCTATAGTGATCAAGATAGTTTCCCTAATGATCTAAGATAACCCAATAAAGTAATAATTAAGAAGGTGGATCCATACAATATAGACAAGAATATGCACACTCAAACTCAAATCAACATTAATTCCGAGCTCAAGAACCAGAACCGAAATGAAACTCAAGTGGTTCCATACGCTAGTACGGATCACCATTGTGCATCACAAAGTGAGAACAAGCCCAAGGAAAGAGAGACGAAGGGACAGCTTATTATGAATTTATTCTATGATCGGTTTTGGCTTATAAATTATGATGGTCTAACATTGTATTATTTATAGATGAAGAGTGGAGATATTTTATTTAAGATGGAGATGTTGATTTATGGTTACAATTAATTCCCATCCAAGAGACAATAGTACACAGCCAGCGTTGTGGCTCCAACTTCATTCACCGGCTCACATGATCACTTCAACAACCATTCCCCCACAAAACACGAACCACTCGTTCCATTCTCACACGTAAGCTATCTCACACTCAAACCTACTTAGGACAATTATTTTCTTGGTTAAATAGTACAATCTCACCTTACCAACGTAGACTAATATCGATGCTCACAGCCTCACATAGCTGTGAAGCAATATTTTGTATATTACTTAGGAACTGTATCGTGCTCGTCAAGAATACTATAGAAAGTAACTTACAAAATTTAACAATAGGTTCCATATTTTGGATAAATCAATAGTATCCATTACCAAGGCGTATAACTTACAATAGGAAACGTGAAAACTCCTTTTTCACATATTAGCTTTTTTCTTATTAATTTCTTAACCACTACCCTAATTAAAAAAAAAACCCCATCACTTAACTTTTTCGTTCTTTTACAAGCATTACTTAACTATTAAGAATAACAGTTAATAGCGACATTCAAGTGAAATTATATGTTGTGTGAACGCAAGTAAACATTCACGCACTTAATACGGTCGCTGATTTATGACTCAGGCGGTCAGGCCAATTTCGTGTTAAAGTTATCAGTGTAAGACTAATCAGGAGTGTTCAAGGTTTTTTAGTAAAGATTAAGGATTCTATTCAATAGGTTCATACATAAACTCCATTCGTCCTTAAATAATTGTCCAGCTTTAAATATGTATTAGGATTAAGAAAATAATAGGTAAAATATTAAAGTTAGAAAAAATTAAAAATAATTTACTGAATTGTTCTAATTTCTTTTTAATAATTCAACTTTCTCTCTCTCTACTATATCTCTCTCATTATCTAATAGTATTTAATAGGTATATTATTAAAAAAAATAATTAATACTATTTTAATTTTTTAAATAAATAATTATTTTTAGAGATTTTTAAAATGGATAATTATTCAAAGAAATAGGAAATATATGATTAAATTATTTTTACTTTCTATTAATTAGTTGAAAGAATAGAAAGAGTAAAGTTTAAAAAAAATTAAAGAAAAGTTATGCGACTCTCCTCTCAACCTAGGTGATATTATGTACATGGTATTACATACAATATTCTTTGATTTATCGTGCCTACACCAACACCTTTTAAAATAGGTATTCAATATGATGTTTATAGGGGCACTTAGAGGCCTTAGTGTCAAATGTAAATAATATAAGGGAATCAAATGTAATATCATTTAAATTTAAATCCCTAGGGAGCTTGGTGTATATGTTAGGCCTCCCTCTTCGAGTAAGGGAAAAAAAAACTCTAAAATAAATCAAATTCATTCACATTAATTATTGTTCTTATCAATTACACTAGTGTAATATCTTATTTGTACTCCTTTATAAACTAACTAACTCTTATAGACCTAATTAGTGGACCCAACTACTAATTTGGTTCGTAATAGTATATTTGCTAAATTGAAAAAAGTCATATGTAATATCCTGTAATCTTAAGAAATGTATGTATAATTTACTAAAAAAAACCAATATACTTACAAAATATTTATAATGTTATATAGATATATAATTTAGTATATAATTTTTTTTCGAAAAGCCTATTATAAGTAAATCCAAGAAGTAATAAAAATAACATATTAATATAACAAACAAATTTACCTCTCCTTATGCTTGATGAATTAAAATAGTAACGGATAGTTATTCACTTAATTAACAAAGTAACTTAGAAATGTAAAACGTAAATAATACGACTGTATGTAATAATTTATATTCTAATTCATATGATTACGAGTTGTGAACATATCAAACTTGAAGATTTTTTTTTTCAAATATCAAAACCATTATTGATCAGTGAAAAGATCTTTAGAAAATAAGATAGAAGGGAAACAAGATCATCGCAACGCTTTTACCGGTGAAAACCAGAAGTCGTTAAGAAAACCTCTAGAACTTGAATGGGGCATATTAATTATGTGACACCATATCGGTGTACCAACCTCTAGCACACCCCTACATGTACTATAGCAATCTTAGCTTGTTAGATATATTCAAGTCGCGTGTTACTTTATTCCAAAGCGTGGTGAGATAGCTTAAACTTCATCGGCATAAAAAAAAATAGAAGAAAATTTTTTTATAGATAAATTCTATACATAAAACTATACGTAAAAGATATGAAAAAAACCTTCATATTTTTATTTCAAATTAAACACAGCCAATTAATAGTTTTACAAATTCATAACTTGTTGAAGATTTTTTTTCAAATATCAAAACCATCATTGATCAGTGAAAATAGCTTTAGGAAATAAGATAGAAGGGAAACAAGATCATCGCAACGTTTTTGCCGGTGAAAACCAGAAGTCGTTAAAAAAAACCTCTAGAACTTGAATGAGGCATGTTAATTATGTGACACCATGTGGGTGTACCAACCTCTAGCACACCCCTACATGTACTATAGCTATCTTAGCTTGTTAGGTATATTCAATTCGCGTGTTACTTTATTCCAAAGCGTGGTGGGATAGCTTAAACTTCATCGGCATAATAAAAATAGAAGAAATTTTTTTTTATAGATAAATTCTATACATAAAATTATACGTAAGGTTTGAAAAAATATTTATATTTTTATTTCAAATTAAACTGCCAAATAATAGTTTTACGAATTCATATATAAGTAAATTGCACTTTAAATTTTAAAAAACTATAATTTAAACAATAAAAATCAATGGTAACTTGTTGTTATGCTTGTTGTGAGAGTATGTTTGGATTGGTGTATTATGATGGAGTGAAATAAAAAGGAGTGAACCTATAATAAATCTCACCATTTTTACTGGTGAAACGGCAAGCCGTAAGAAAAGCTGCATAATATAAATAAGATGTATTAACAAAAATGTTATTCATGTACTTAAAAATGGGTGATTATTATAACATCTACTTAATAATTATTGGATGTAAGGTGAACCTTATACACTTCATCTATCACATTATATTTATTAATTCTAAATGAGTATTCCTATAAATATTTATTTATTTTAAATATTTAAATAACATCACTCGCAAATTAATTTGGTAACACCATGTACGTGTACCAACCAGTTGCACATGATGACTAGGACATGACTAATCTTATAACCCAATTTACTCGTTAGATGGAATTTTTTTTTTTTTTGGATTAGGATATTCTTATAGACATTACTACAAAAGTGTTCCTTTGATACTAAACCAACAATTTAGTCATTCAAGAAAATATGTGATATCGGTTCAGTCTTTTTAAAATAATTATATATCAATTTAGTCTCTCGTGAAATGTATACATGACATCAGTTTAATTTCTAAAATTTTTTTTATATCCATTTAATTTTTGAAAGATAATTTGATATTGCTTTGGTTTCTAAAAGATTTATATAATATTATATATAACTTCATGAATTTATAGAAAATGAGATCAAATAAGTGTCATATGCATTTTTTAGGAATGACCAAAGTGATATAACATATATTTTATAACTAATATAGAAATCTTTAATTTCAATTACTAAATAAATATTACAAGTAATTTTTACGAACTAAACTGATGAAAATAAAAAATGTTTTTTAGAGAATAAATTGAAATGACGTACCAACGTGTATATTTAAGAGCCTCTTGCAAATATTATCTTTTCTAAAGTTAGACTTTGTTAGATGTATTTAACTCCAAAACGTGGTGGAGTGAGGTTTAGATCTTTTCATCACCAAAATAGTTTGAATGGTAGGGAAACATTCTGAGTCCAGTAAATCTATCAATTGAAAAGAGCAAAATATTACGAAAGATTTAACGTGATGATTTGCTTTTTGCTGCTTATTACATTCACAAATAAGAACGGGTCAAATTCACTAATTTCAATATACAAAATACAAGTCTAAACATTTTCCCCCATCAATTTGATTTAAAAACTTGGGTGTAATGATTTGGATCTTCTATGTTCACTGAAAGTTCTTCATCACGTGCCAAAGCAATTAGCAATTTGTTTTAAATATCTAAAAAATAGAATTCAGTTTTAAAATATTTTTAAGTCCTCCAAAATAAGAGAAAAAAACCTATAAACTAGAAGGTGATACTTCATTGGTGGATAGTATAAGTAAAAAAAAATAAAAATAAAAATATACAATAATAAACCCTCTTACACTAGAGGCAACAATAAAGGGCAGTCCACCACAAGATGCTCTCACCTTGTGAGGTTTAAGAAATGTGGATATACGCAATCTTACTTCTGCTTTGCAAACATATTATTTTTAGGATTTAAATTTATGATCTCTATATCATAAGGTAGCAAGAAGAAGACAATAAATACAAAATTTAATGATTTCACTTGTACTACCTACGCCCACAACCTCTATATGGAGTACTATAATCTTTCACCATGCACATAACTCATTCACGATTAAAATTAAAATTATTTTTACAAAATATTAAATTATATGAACAATGTAATTTCTAAAAATTACTCATACAACTTATCACTCTCACTCTTAGAGGATGGATAAAACCAAACAATCAAATATCTTATTTATAAATAAAAAATATCCTGTGATAAGAGTATGTAAGACTTTGGATTGGATTCCAATATTTATTTCATTTATAATTTAACATTTTAACTTTTTAAGTTCTTGTTTTTTTTCTTTATTTTACTATATTTTTAATGTAATTGTTGAAGTGTTGAATTGTGAGGAATACAGAACACTATTTTTTAATTCTGTTCAAATTTCTTCAGTTTTTTGGAATAATACTAGTTCTATTAATCGTCAGGGTGTAAAGAGAGACTAGTATTACAATCTGCGTGTGAATAAGAAGAGAAATAAGACAAAAAAGGCATGGCGAAAAATATGAAAATGGTGGCCGATCAAGTTACACAGATTCAAGTCTTTGGGTGTAACGTTGAAGTCTTCTATGAATGTGACAATCTTTATTGCTTTCTCTCTTTCGGGTATTGCATTTAATTTGTATTGACTTATTTTGAATTTAATACAATTTATAATCAAAAGCTGGGGGCAGCTTTTAAAAAAAGAACGATTAATTTTCTAAAAATACTGAAAAAGGGAATCCCCAAACATGCACCAAGTATGCTTAGTACTGACTACTGAGAGAACCTTAGCCACACGCAGCAAAGGAAAAAAAAGAGAGAAAGGAAACGGACTAGATATGCATGCATAATGTTTACACTTACAAAAGCTAATAACTAGCACGCACATAAACAACATGCATTCAATAGATTAGTAGAACGCACCCTTAAACCCTCTGATGAATCTATGGTTTCATCTTCAATGTGTCTAGGAACCTTCCCTTTGTAATGTCATTGCTGGAGATGAAGTCCAGAAATTCCCTGAAGCTGAACTCTTTGTAGGACTTAGGGTGCTGGTCATCATCAACAAGCTCTTTTGCTGGGCCTATCTTTGTGTCCATTGCAAAACTGTTGAGGCTCACAATGGAGAACCTCTTCTCATCCACATTCACTGTTGCTCGGTGAATGACACTCTTGTATAGTCCATTGCTCAACACTTCCATTTGGTCACCTAGCTGAACCACAAGAGCCCCTTCAACAAATGGAACAGGGTTCCAATTGTTGTTCTTGTCCTTGAATTCAAGCCCTGAACGGGTTTGGAGCAGCACTGTTATGGACCCATAATCAGAATGAGGGTGGATTCCTAAGGTGAGTCCAGGCTCAGGGCATCCAGGGTAACAGTTAACAGCTAGGAGTTGGGACCCTCCATTGATTTCTCCTTGTAAGTTACTAGGGCTCAACCCTAGGCTCTCAAAAATCATTAGCATTAGTTGATTTTGTAGAGCTTGCACAGCTTCAGCATAATTTCCCATCTTCTTCCTGTCACCATGAATATGTATTTTTTTAATACATGTTCTTTTTAGGGCAGGTGCAATGATGTATGTAGCATGAATGAGAGGCTTTAATTTGGCATTCTAAAATTTTCGGATTAATATTTTCATGCAATGCTTTTTTTATCTAATACTGTATTGATTTTTCCTAGACAAAAAAAAAAAAAATGGTATTAGGAAAATTTGAGATTTTTTTTGTACCTGTAACTGGGTGGATTTGAAGGCCACATATGAATCCAATCCGATAGGGGATGAGAGTAGTGTTTTATGAAATCTCTCCAGCAGTAAACTTCATCCTTAGCATGATTAAGGCTTGTTCCATACCTAACAGGCATGTGAACATCATCAGAAAATAAACGCATCTTTTCATCATGAGGAAGGTTGAAGAACTCCTCTGCAACTTGTAGTGCTTCATCCATTGCTGATTGATCAATTCCGTGGTTAATAACCTACAAAAAAAGAGTATTTTATAATTAATTTAATAATATTCTCCATATAGACTAAAATAGAAGACGGTCCATGCATGCAGAAAAGTCATCATATGCATATATTGCAAGAATTAAGCATAAGTACAATTTCACTTGGAGGGAAAAAAAAATTGAAGACGAGAACTTTATTGCTAGTGGTGCAAAGAAAAGTATAGTTGTATCCTATAAATTCAGTTCATTTATAAGCAAGCCGCCACAAACAGTGTATCTTGAATTGCGGCATGGGAAATGTAAATAAATAGCTCTCCTGGATGTCAGAGTTGCTATATTATGAGGGGTTCAACTTGACATATTGTACGTACAAAACAATTGTTTAATTATATTACTTTTGTTGTCGCTTTTGTAAAACTACTTATCCACAATCATGCATAGGTCAGCTCTGATATATATAATTAAATATGTACAAAATGTACATACATACATGTGTGTGCTTAATTAGTGTTCCTTAGCAAAAAATAAGTGTTACGCAAAAATTAAATTAGCATGTGTTGTGTTATATACCTGAAAGAAACCAATCTCCTTGCATGCAATTCGAATTTCGTTGATAATTTGAGGTCTAAGAGATGGATCATGAAAAGCAGACAAGTCTATGATGGGGAGGGTGGTGGCGGTGGGAACATGATCATGGCTTGGGCGTTGTGATGGAGGAAGAACATAGCGTTGAGGTATAGAAGGCATTCCTAGCTGGTCAAGGCTCATAGCACTAGTAAACGAAGTTGCACTATCTCCTTGTTGGTCCATTTTCTGTTTTTTTTTTTTTCTAAATCCTTTTTGTCTATGAACTTGATTGGGATATTGAACTGGGTAGCCGACCCTATACTATTTATAAGCATTCTAATGGATGCATTCTTATCATGATTGTCCTCTATCCACATTCCCTTATGTTGTTCACTTACATTGCATGCGTATGACACTACAAACAAGAACTTTTTGTTCGAAATTGAGCTTGACTTAATGGGTAGATGCGGCAGAGTAATGAGAGGTGAAGCCAAAGGAAGTGAGAAGAAAAACCGCGGTCATGAGTGATGGAAGAATTTTTTAATAGGTTTTATGTTGCTAGACCCAACATATATAATTTCACAGGCTGAATATTGAAAAATTAGGTACTCTGATGATAAGATAAGACATTTATTCTATTTTATTAATTAATTGATATATTAATTTTATAAAAATTATTATTTTTTTATTTTTTTAATATTTAAATTGATATATTAATTAATAAATGATATAAAAAAAATAATTTGTCTTGCTCCCACATGACCTAATAATTTTCCTGAATATCTGACGGCGTGCGAGTAGAAATACATAGTGTGTGGCTTAAATTAGCGCCAAGTAAGATATTAGCAACGACGGTGGGCTTGCTTTGGCTTTGTATGCAATTTGCATGTGGGGTGTCCATTTTATTTCCGCATTATCTTATTGGAGTAACATAGGGAGGAATTTGTGGGATTTCTTTATGCTATTTATGTCTTGAATCAAAGGGACCCCCTTGGACGAGAGTATTGAAAAAATGGTATCTCCATATTGGAAAATGAATGTAGTACTTATTTTTGTTGCAATCATCATGCACCAACTTGTTCTTCATTCACAGTTCCTCCCCTTACTTGGTCCAATAAAGGTGAAGAGCAACGTATCTAATGATAGACCTATAGGTGTTGGCTTGTTTGAATATTGTTTACCCTCTTTTCCAGGTACATGAATATATTGTTTTCTTTATTTGGATACTCTTTTCTCTTACTCTCTTTCCGATAAGTGTTACTACAATAAAGGCCCCATGCCCTCTCACAAGAAAGAAGAGCCAGGAGCAAAGGGAGAGTGTACTCAAGTCCAACATAAGAAAATCAGAAAAAGGGACAAGAAAACAAAAGTCCAGTTCACAGGCATGACACACACCTGAACACAGATAAAAAACAAACAGCCAAGAATCAATCCCCACAAAGACATGTATATACAAGACTGTACTCTGCAGATTACTAGTATTCACTAGAAATTAAAGCATCAAGAATCTCACACGACAGAGTCATCTCAGCCTACATCTTTTCCATTTTTTGACTGTTTCTAGAATGATAGCCACCAAATTCACGGGGAATAAGGGAAATCTGAACACTAGCCCCTTATCCAATAGCTCAAATTTAAAATTTTCATATATGTGACCAATCAAGTTTCACATTTTGGTACATTTTTTTATTCCTCATATTCCAAGTTGTCAACACAACAACAAAGAAACTAAAAGAGAGATCTACATTCTGAAAACCAAACAAGTTTCACATGTATAAGAAACGATTTCACATAATAATAATAATAATAATAAAAGCTCCATTTGGTTCAAATTTCTAATGCATCTTGTCATCTATATCACTAGCCACAATAGACTCATGTAGCACAACATGAAGGTCTTGTAGCTGCTCCAGTTCCCAAACAAATTGCGATCTTCTCTATTCAAAATTCCAATCTCCATATAAGACCACCCCACATACAAGTGTCAGCTATGAATTTGTTCCGCTATAATGAGACAGAATATAGCATAGGATTCTGATAAGTACCAAGCCAGAGATAGACAGATAGAAAATGGTATAGGAATTCACTATAGAAGATAAGTGTGTATTATAAGTGTGCTAAGAACAACAGAAAATGTAAATGACTCAGAGTATTAGAGAGATTTAAACTCTCCCAAGAATCCCTATCTGGTCCCCTCATGATACCTCTTCTTTTATAAGCATTTCTCTCTACCCATAAAAAATTCCCTCCAATTCCTCACATACTCTCTCTTTTAAACTAAGCATAATTAGTTACACAAGAATCACTCATTTTTCCTCTATCAATTTTCATTTCAGGAATTACAATAAAGCCCAACTATGTATTGACTCCTCCTTAACAATTCTCCCCCTAAAAAATCACCTTGTCCTCAAGGTGATGTGAAAAGAAATACCATAGTGCTGAAGAAAGACTTCCCCCTGGATCCCATATCTTGAAAAAGAAAGGGAGTGAGCTTGCATTGTTGAGTTTTCCACCTGGGTCCCATGGATTTGATGTTGGTCCCACCACTAGGTGCACCCAAGAGATCAACCTAGAGTTTGCATTGTAGAACACTTGCAATTGCAGAAATTTTATGTCTACGCAACACTTAGCAAAGTCTTTCCTTTGTAGCATCACCCCTACTTTAGCCTCCACCTTGAATTTATTTTCAAGTCCTTAACAGGAAAACCTATACAAAGTGACATAGTTGTATTAGTCTCCTTCTTCAATGACTTCTTCATAAATTTTACCTCATCAACCCGTTCACCTTCCTTAGAGTGACAACACTGCATTTGCCTATCAAGGACAATGTTTGAACACAATGGGTCTAGCTTTTTAAAAGAAGGAGGACTTCAGACTGTAGGTCGCAAAAATTCATCTAGATGCTCCTTTTGATGACCCGCTTAGAACATAATAAAGAATAGGGACAACACACTTAGTGACTCCATATAATGAAAAACCAAGCTCACGCATGTAAAACGGGCCCTCGCTCTTTGCAACACCATTTTAAGTTCAGAGCCTTACCTCACACATTTGGGCCTGGCCAGTAATAGCATTTGAGCACCATGGGCCTTTTGTTTCAAGAGGTGCATAAGGGAAGACAATTATTGAATACTTGAGCATTAACGTCCCATCCTTCAAAGATGCCACAAGGCCCATAAACCTTTTAACCTCAATTATTAGTCCAACAACACTAGATTCACTGATTTGGCCTGCCCATTAGGTAAAGCTGTTCCAAATCCTCTCTGCATCTCCCCCATTCTCCTTCTCTTTCACGTAGCCGTCAAAGATTTCTTCAATGGCCACTATGGCGATCGGCCGTGTACGGTCGCAACATCCTCGCAATCTTCAAAGGGAGTTGGGTCAGGAACCCAAAAACCGATATCCTCCACTATCACGTGCTCAGCCCCTTTCTTCTTCGTTACCCGCCACCTCTCAGGGGTCCTGACGGTCTTGCAATTGAGTGGTTATGGAGCTTAATCGTCTAACCCGAGCTCATCATGGCTTGTTCCTCTGTTCCTCGACAAGGTTGAGTCCAATGATTCTATGGTTTCGATGGTCGAGGTAGTGGTCGAAAAACTGGGGGAAGTTTCTAAGCGACCAGTGTGACTTGCTGGGCCATGTGGCTTGGTCGATAAGCGTTGCAGATGGTTGGGCCTTAGCTATCCGAGCTCGCAACTCCATCCTTTGCCTCCCACTTCCCAATTGGTTGACCGCCTTCATACCATTCACAAAGAGGTCGTCTTCCACCTTGCACTTTTTTTGAGAGTGACCTTGTTCTACCATCCTTTTCATCTCAATCAGTTAGGAACGCCAGAAGCCACTTCCCCCTTTTCCTCTTCTTCCACCATTTCCATCACAATGAATCTAGAGTGACAACTTGGTGATCGTTCTCCACTTCTTCTGTTCAACATCTTCAGCCTCTTCCCCCTTCAGTTGCAAGGAAAATGCACGACATCAGGAGGCCAATTGGCCATGGAGGATCTCCTTCGTCTCCGCCACCACCAATCTTCATCAAACATGTCGACGACGCCATCAGTACCTGGCCTCTTACTAGATTTTTAATTTTCTTTAGATCTCTCATCTTCTTCATCTCTTTAGCTTCTTCTTCTTTACTCCAACGTAGCACCAACAGCATGGGCTCTGCAGGCTCTGAGCTTATACCATTTGATAATAGAAGCCATAAGAGATAGATATAGATAGAAAATGGTATAGGAATTCACTATAAAAGATAAGTGTGTGTTATAAGTGTGCTAAGAACAAACAGAAAATGTAAATGACTCAGTATTAGAGACTCTAAACTCTCCAAGCTAGACCTATCTGTGACTCCCCTCATGATACCTCCCTTCTTTTATAAGCATTTCTCTCTACCCATAGAAATTCCTCAATTCCTCACATACTCTCTCTGACTCAGCATAATTAGTTACACAAGAATCACTCATTTTTCCTCTATCAATTCTCATTTCAAATTACAATAAAGCCCAACTATGTATTGACAAGATTCATTTTTCAAATAGTCTTTAGCAATCCACATATTTTAAGAACTCTTCTTTAATAATTGAAGTTACTTCATTCCTCACTTCCGAAGTACGTACAATATTTGAGCTCACAGACTATTATTCTTAATAATTTTTGCACTAATTTGAAAGAATTCGATTCATGAACAGAGCAAATCACCCTTTTCAAAAACAACTCCCTTCAACTAAAAATTCCCATTGCCACCATTTAAGGAGTAGTGCTCATTGTTTGTTCACACGATTTCTTTTTCTTCATGGAGAAAATTCTTAAACCATTCAGCTGAGTCTTTCAGATATCTTTTCAATCCATCCCTATGATCAACAAAAACGATCCCAAATCGAACCGTGTAACCATCCGTCCATTCAAAATTATCCAACAATGACCATGCAAAGTAGCCCTTTACATTAACGCCATTCCTACAATTTGAGAAGATTAACTATTGTTTTAGGATTTGACAATTTCAAATTAAACCAAATCAATTTCTAATTCTAATCATTCCAAACACTATCTAAGAAAATAATTTGTAAATCTTAATGGTCGAAGATATATATACCGCATAGCACTGTGAATGTAGTAAAGATGCTGAATGTGGCAGTCTATTCTGTCTTTGTCTTGAAGTGATATTTTCCCATCATTTGGCTCAGGAAATCCTTCAAATATGAAGTGACTATGGGGATAAGAGCATGAAATATTAACATCTTCCAAAAAGTAGATATTTTATTTAACAACTTTATCATTATTATAAGCTCGTTGAGTTGAGTGATTGAGAACTACAAGTTCATTTAATAGTGGTAAAATGGATGTTATATGAGACATCTAATTTTTGAATGTCAAAATATAATTTTCCTATTTGGATAGATATAATCTCTTTTAACTGATGTAAAGTATACCATTCTCAGTGATGTATATGACTGGATTATTGTACTTGTTCTTCATGTATATTAGTAGTTCCTCGATTCCTTGTGGGTAAAGGTAGATCCACTCTGAGGCACCCTGGAAATGGTTTAAAGTAAATTACACTGCTCTCTCTCTTGACAAATGTCCTTATTATACAACATTTTTCTCTGTTTTAAAATAAACATTTTACTCTAAAATACTTTGATTAAAATATGTATGCAAATTTGCTGAAGTACTCATTATATAAAATACTTTATTAACTAGTATTAGTACGAATTTTTTCTTTAAAATATTTATTAGTATTTTAATTACTTTATTAAAACTATTTCATTTTTGTAAATTCTTGAAAATTGCATGCCTTATCGTATAATGACACTATATTCATTAAAATTATTCAATCCTTGTTTAATGATCTTAGATATATAAAATTTTATTTTATTTTTTTTGGTAAATTAACACAAAAATATTTTATTAACATTCATGTATTAATCTTAATTAGCACATTTTATAGGCTAAAAATATTAAAAATTGAAGAAGCACATAGGTTTTACTTTTTCTTAAAGAAGCATCACGCATTATTCTTAAGGTTAATGATCAATTGACACACAAAGCATTTGCTCTATTCCATTCAATAATTAATATATTAATTTTATGGATCATTGTTATCTTTCACTTTTCTAATATTTTTCATGCATGACTGATATGTCAATTAATAAATGAGATATATAGTACAAGCAGCTAAAAATTTCTCTTTACCTTTGGACCAATTGGAATTCCATTTCGTTCACCTAATGCAACATATAAGAGGGTAATTATAGTGGATCACATGAGAAAGATAAAAAAAAAAAAAAGAGTCCACAAAAATGAATAATTTATTTAAGCTCTTAATTACGTGAAAAGAAATTTTGAAAAAAATTATGAATAAGTTATGAGTTTAATTTAATTTTGATATGCAAATTCGATTAAATTTTTTCATTTATAGGACTTATCACGTAGTATGTGAGAGAATCAACTATCATAGATGGTATAACAATACATAATTGAGTGTGCTTAAAAGCTTTTTGCACTATTAGTGCGCAAAAACTAAATCCATAAATTATTCTATATTTGGGTACATGGTAACAAAGTACTTATTTTGAGCATTTTAAAAAGTGCTTCTTAACAAACTTGATATTTTAATTTATAAAGACAAAATACTAAAGATGACTTTCTAGAAGATAATAAACTAGAAGTTAAAAATGTGACTTTTAACTTTAAAAATGAAAGAGTCATAAATAATTTATCCAAACGAGCTATAGAATAAAAAACATAGTATAAGCTTGATTATGAGCAACATACTTGTCAACCCAGTGCAAGAGTCCGTGAAGCAGGTTTGGTTTTCAACTGGGCATTCAGCATGTGTTACATAATTTGTAGTATAATAGTTGATACCAATAAAATCGAAAGAATCTTGCACCATTTTAGATTGCTCTTCAGAAAATCTTGGCAGTCTATCTCCCACATGGTCTATCATTTCAGCCGGGTATGAACCAGAAATCATTGGTTCCATGAACCTTGAGGCAAATTGTGATAGCTATATATTTAAGTCAATAATCAATTTATTACACATCAAACAATATGAAGAATTCGATATTGGATATATAGTTAAACATTTTCAATATGAAAAAATAAAATTACCAGCCTATCTTGAAGGCGAGTGCTCGAGATGTTGCATCAACATCAGCAGCAGAATGGAACAGAGGTATTACCCAGTCAATGGAATGAGCAATCCCAATCTGACCCTTTTGAAATTTCTGGTGGAAATCACCAAATTTGAGTATCCATCGTTAATTTAACAAACAGGACATGAAACAAACCAGATCTTCCCTTAAACAAATGAGGGTTTAGAAGTAACTTTCATGGTTATCTCTCCTAAAATCAATTTCTGAAAGAAGCTATGATGTTATTGTCAAGAATCAATGCATTTTCAAAAGTTCAAATTTCAAAGTGCAGGACTGTATATAACTTTTATATCTAAAGACCATGCAGTGTACATATGAAACCAAGCATTATTTGGTATGAAATAAGTGGTATACATAGTTACATTTAAAACTATTCATGTGCCTCTACATATTAGTTTAAATTTATGAAGAAAATGGTTCATGATAACAAAAAATGTTCAAATAATACTGCTATTCTACTTTTTACTGTGATTTCCGTCTATAAATTCATTTTATTGGTGGTAATTACGGATTCGTCTTATATTATATGAATTAGGTATGGACTTTAAGAAAAATTATTGTAGTGAAGAATAATTTACTTGGTAATTTTGCCTATAAACTTTGACAGCAGCAGCATGGGCAAGAAGCTGATGGTGGGCCACTATGTAGGGTTCAGTGGCCGAATCCCATCGGTGCAGTTTAAAGGCAACCAACCTGAGCATCTTCCTGGGGCTTTCAGGACATTTGCATAACCCAGCTGAGAAAAATGGATGGCCCATTCAATGTGATCCAGTGTTTTACTCTGTCTCCAAATTCCCTAAAGCACACCTCTGCGTAGTCCTTAAAATCATCTCTAACAAACAAGTTGTAGCCACATCAACGGCTTTGGATCATATTACATCATTATACTCATGAACAGTAGAATTTGATTAATTAGTTTAATGGTTTCTAGTGTTGTGTAAACTCTTATTACTTACACTATATGCGGGCTCAAAAAGCCACCATATGCATCTTCTAGGCTCTGAGGGAATCCCAATGGAATATTGTTACAAAAGGCTGTATTCCTGTGATGATAAAACACAACATTTTGGCTGCTCTTTCTTTTTTTTTTTTCCCTTGTCATTGCATGATATATAACATACATATCTACTAGACTTCCGTATTAGTTTTACTATTGGAATCAACTTTGGATGGAAATGCTATTTTGAAATCTTGTACCAAATATGAAACGTTGGCATTCTTAGTTTCTAAGCACAGTAAAAGGAGGGACAAAAAGAAGGGGAAGGGAGGGGATTACATTAACTGACACTGAGGTATGGTAAAATTTATCTCTCTCTCCTCTATTCGTCTAGTGATATTGACATTTTCTAGATATATTAGGGGAGAGCGGTAAAATAATTTTACAAGTTTGAGAGATTGATATAATAATTTCACAAATTTAGAACTATTTGAACAAATTTTATAAATAGGAAAAAATCAAGGTAAATTTTATCAAATATTAGAGAAGATTAGTATATGTACCAAAAAAGAGAGATTAGTGTAATTTGTCAAAGAATAGGAAAAACACCTTTTCCTAAAGTCTACCAAAATGATATTGTGTGGCTAACACAATGCAACTACTTCTAGTATATTTGAATGATATTTTAAATAGTAAATGTGCAAATTAATTATATATTGACATAACATTAAATGATTATGTGACACTATAAAATTATTTTATATCTTCTGCACATATTAAAATTAAATCCAAAAGTAATATGAACCAATACCAATATTTTACTTTTTAAAATAAGCTGTAATTAAATAGCCTACGGCAAACATCACTTATTTTGCACTCAAGACCTGAAGTGAGGTTGATTTTGAAGGAAAGGGAGGTTATTGATTTCAAACCATTCGAAAGAAGCTCATTGATGAGGTTGTTGTAATATCGGATGCCTTCTTTATTTACTCCTCCAGTTAAGTTTCCCCCTAATAATCACAATATTAACCAACGCTTATTTACTTCCTAATTAAAATTCAACAAAAACGCTGTAATAATGGAATTAAATCTCAATCTCAAAGCACATCTTACCAGGTAGTATCCTAGTCCATGATATTGAGAACCTATAAGCATTGAATCCTATGTTCTTCATTATATCCACGTCTTCCTACATTTCACAAGCTAAAATACTTAGTCATCACACTGAAAGAGCTAGAGAACACACTATTCTGTGTAAAAGTCAAACTAAAGTTAACATTAATACAAATGAAAGTAAGTAATTAAAGTGAGCTGTCCAAATATTATTTCATGTTAGTACCTTGAAACGATGGTATGAATCTACAGCAACCGCCCCATTACTACGGTCTTTTATTTTCTCTGTCACAAAAAATTAAAAAAAGGTTGGCTCTTGCTCTCTTCAATGAAAATTAGAGAAGGGGCAGGGGAAACTAGGGGTGTTAAATATGCTACCTGGGTATTTCTCAGTGTAAGTGTCCCATATACTTGGACTTCGGCCACCTTCATTCACAGCACCCTCATACTTCATATAGAATATAGTAAATTAATTAAATTCATGTCAAAGCTATAAACTTTTATTAAAATTATAGTCACGCTAAGTGGATTAAGGTAATCATCAAATTAAACCTGATATGAAGAGGATGCTGCGCCAAACATGAAATTTGGAGGGAAGCTACTTTTTTTTATAGAGGATGTGACACCTGCAATATGGAAACGCTATAGTGGACTCATGACTAGTTATTTATATATGTTTGTTCCGTTTCTATGTCCAAAGTTACTTCCAATGCTTTTAATATGTTCTCACCTGGGTCTTCATCATCCAGGTTGTTCCAAACACTTGGACTTCCTCCATCACTTGCTGAAGCCTTACACTGCGAAGATTCCCAAAAACTAAAAGGGATCAATTGAAAGTCACATCATAGCTAGCTATCAAATATTACGTTACTTATTAGCATAAATGTGTTCGAACAATGGGTGTATTTGGTTCAGGGTAATAAAATAGGGAGAAATTTTTGTAGATGAATTAATTACAAGTGTAATCTATAAAATCAAACCTGAAAGGAAGGAGATGATGGTAGAATATGCCAAACAAATGTGCCACTCGGGAGAGGCAGTGTCAGAGTTAGTTGGAGCGACATCTGTGGAAGCAAATGAGTTGTGAACTAGACCTATAACTAGAACTAATAGAAGGATGAGATGCAAGTGTACGAGGTAGCTTCTTGTGAGAGTGCTCATCAGTGAATTCATTTCCACAATGTGCTAGTGTTCCATTATTTCACAAGCAGTCCTGGCATTTAGAAATTTGAAACCCTTGTCTTCTTCGATGCTGCTTCTAATTAATGCCCTTCTACCCCTCGTGGTCCCTCCATGTCTCTTTCCATAACAGAGAAGAAAGACAAGCATTTAAAAATTAAATCAAAATAACTGTTTCCTATGAATTTATAAAATACACATTATCATCGTACTGTTGATGGGACTTTCCCTCCCTAGCTCACCGTACAAAAAGCACCCCCGATACTGTGCACTTTCACCGTCTGAATTTTGGAATGCTTTCATTCGTTAAAATTCTAGGGGAAAAATAAAATTAATTAAAAATAATTTTTAGAATTTATTTGGGTATCTTTGGTTGTCTTTCTCAAGAAAAGCTTAAATAAATAATAGTAAGGTTTTTTGTTAATTAGAATCAGGTAAGAAGGTGTTTTTCTTAGAATCAGGAGCAGCAGTAAAATAAATAAATAAAGTGTTATTTTTGTTTTTGAAATTATAAGTATGAGTCACTTTTAAATTTGAAATTTAAAAAATAACTATTTGATGATATGTCATATAACCACTATAACGTTCCAACAAGGATTTCATATTTCAATGATTACGTAAACGTGTCAACTTAGTCAAATCTCTCTTCTTCTCTAACCCCTAATCTTCCCAAATCCTAACCCAAATTAAAGCAGTGTCGCTCAATGTTGTTACTGAAATTTGACTAGAACCAACTGTCAGCTATATTAATTTCTTTGTTTAGCATCCGAATTGACACAAGGCTTGGCTCTTAACCGCCCATAATTATGCATCAAATGGGAAAGGATAAAGTACACTTGAAATGAATGCATTGCCCACTTGCTAGCAAGTAAAGAAGTGTACATATGACAACATCAGGTCCAAAGCAGAGCAGAGATAATTAAAGGCTAGAGTACAGAGGAAGTGATGTGAATTCGAAACAAATGTGAGTCTTCATATGATCTGCAACAAGAAAAAAGCAGGAAGGGATACACGATCAAGTGTAGGTGGAGCAGTAGAGGCAACACCGTTTGCTAGATGAAGCAAACAAACCAAGATATAGCATGACAGGAGCAGAGTGCGGAGCCCCCAATTGAAGAGGAGTGGAGCAGAGGTAGATTAGTGAGGAATGGTTGGAAGCAGCAGCCTCAGGTACAGAGACTTTCATCCCATTGAAGCATTGGCCATTGCCACAAATGAAGTAATACCTCTGGGACTTGTCGAGGGTTATGAAATCCTTGCCGCTGCTCCAATTGCCAAGAGCCCCTTCTGTGGTGCAATTGTCATACCCAGTCTGGTTCACCTCGAACACATTGATTTTGGAAGAATGAGGGGTTAGAGAAAGAAGAGAGATTTGGGACTGGCAATAAGTTGACACGATGTGAAATGACATGTTGGAATGCTACAGTGTATCATGATGTGATGTATCATCAGAACAGTCACATCATGTTAATAACATATTAATGAGAATGATGTGAGGGATTAATGTATATGACTTATAATTTCAAGACCAAATAATTATTTTTCAAATTTTAGGGATAAAAGTGATTATGTTTGTAATTTCAGGGATAAAAGAATGTTTTACTTGATAAAAAAGAGAAAAAAAAAGTGGTATAATACATGAGTTAACTATGTTTTCGAAGAGTTAACTATGAAGAATTGATATTAGAGATGAGTATCACTGAGGAAATGCAGAGGGACGATAGAAGGTTCAGAATTTTGAGTAATTAATTTGACCACCAATTGAGTTGATCAAGAAAATCGATTAATATTACTAATAGCAAAGTTTGATCCTAGTTCAAATGAAATTGCATCCTGTCACTTTTCTAGTCTTTACATATTTGATTTGATTTTGTTATTAGCTTTTTATTGTAACCACCTTAATTTCTACCACCCAAACAGTAACTGTACCCAATAAATTGGTGCTTTACAATTCTTGTAATTCGTAAATAATACCCTTTCCTTTGCTCTCTGTTATTTGTGATTCTGTATACTTTTTTGAGCTGATTTTCCAAATCATTCAGACACCACAATTGTCATCGAGAGATCATGGGTCCAATAAGTGTGAATTTCATTTATATAAGTCTTGAATCAACTGATTGCTTTCGGTAAAAGATATATATGTGAATATCATACTTTCTAAGTTTTAACTAAGTGTAGATTTTAGTCATGTAAATGTCAAAAATTGATATATTGACTTCCTGAATAATATTCACGAGCTTGAACGGCCAGAACTTCATGTCATTTTGCAATCAAGAATACTCAAGAGATTAAACGTGGAGTTTCATTCAAACAATAAATGCCAACCTTGGGATTAGTCTAGTCGAATTCCTATACTTGCTCAAGTGATCAACCAATCCAATCCCTTAGCAGAATTTCAATACAAAATATGGCGTAATAAGCAAATAGTACCAATAAGATGGTGTCGTGGCTCTTTTGGCTGCCGTTGGTTGGGCATGGCACCAAGCCAGTGACACTACCACACAAGCCTTTGTTACCATTCAACGATTCAATTGAAGCCTTACGAAACGCCTGGTTGTTGGGAAGAGGCCCTTGTAACTGGTTGTATGATATGTTGACAGATATCAAGCTTGACATGCCATCAAAACTGGATGGAATTGTGCCAGAAAGATTATTGTGCGAGAGGTCCAGAAATTGCAATTGCTTCAACTGTCCAAGCACGGATGGTATTGTTCCATTCAACTGGTTCCCACTAAGATCAAGAGACAAAAGAGGTTGCAAATGGCCAAACTCAGAGGGGATGCTTCCCTCTAGTTTGTTGCCGCTCAAGTTCAATTCCAATAGAATCGGTAGCCCCACTACTTGTCTTGGAATGTTGCCACTCAACTCGTTCCCTCCTAAATCCAAGCGCTGGATATACTTCAATGATCCTATTTCTGTGGGAATGTTCCCTGAAAGATGATTGTTGCTGATCTTGAGCTCCATTAAGTTTTTCAGGTTCCCAAGTTCTTTTGGAAACTTTCCAACCAATTGGTTTGAAGAAAGGTCAAGCCTGCCTAGCTTGGTGGCCTCAACAAGTTCTTTGGTATGCCACCAGAGACATTGTTGCCGGATATGATCAAGTTTTCAAGATTATGGCACTTCCCCCAGTCTGGTGAAATTTGGCCATGAAATTTATTGTCACTCAGATCAATATATTTCAAATTTGGATATATGCCGAAATCTTGTGTTATGTCTCCTTCCAGTTGGTTTTTATCTACCCTGACTCTTTCAATACTAGAGCAGTTCTTCAAGCTTCTTGGTACAGGACCAGTAAAACGGTTTTGCTGAGCACCCAGGAACGCTAGTGACCCACCTAAGCATATTTGAGGTGGCAAGTGGCCAGTGAAATCATTTTGGCCTAGTAAAAAGGAATACATGTTGGTGATGTTATTCATGACCCGTGGAATGCTGCCATTAAGTTTGTTGTCGGCCAATTCTAGACGGAGAGCTTTTTCAACCTTCCAAATGTATCGGGAATAGGTCCAGAGAGATTGTTTTGTTGGAGACTGAGTTTTCCAAATTAATCAGATTACCTATAGAGGAAGGAATTGATCCAGAAAAATTATTATAGCGCAGGAATAAGCGGGTGAGCTTTGTCATGTTTCCAATGGTGGGCGGAATTGATCCAGAAAGTTGGTTGGAATCAAGAAAAAGGCGCTCCATATTGGCCAAGTTATCTATGGAAGCAGGTATTGATCCAGAAAAGTGATTTACATTAAGAAATAGCCAGGACAAGCTAGACATGTTCCACACAAAGTGTGGGATTGGGCCAGAGAAGGTGTTTTAGAAAGGAAAAACCATAGTAAATTGGTGAGATTACCAATTGTAGAAGGGATAGCACCAGTGAGAGTGTTACCTGACAAATCAAGTACTTGAAGGTTTGTCAACATTCCACTTGATGGGGAATGGAACCAGAAAGGTGATTATATCCAAAAGAAAGATGCTCAAGGTTGATCAATTTCCCGATCTCAGGAGGAATGTTGCCAGAAAGATTGTTGTATGATAAATCTAGATATGACAAGTTGGCCAAATTTGCAATGGAATCCGGTATTGGTCCACTCAGATGATAACAGGCCGAAAGATCAAGCCCTTGTAAACTGCTCAATGTCCATATTTCTTTAGGGATGGAACCAACAAGAAGATTTAAAGAAAAGTTCAAACGACTAACTTTGGACAGGTTACCAATTTGTGGCGGGATGGTTCCATAAAAAAAGTTGTTGTATATATCTATGCTGAGGAGGTTGGGGAACGAGGAGAAGCTGAGATTGTGGAGTGTACCTTTCAGTCCTTGATTTCCAAGATTTATGCTGGTGATGGACTTGGATTCATCATCACATATTATTCCTTCCCATCTGCATGGACTAGTGCCACCTGTCCATGATGACAAGGCAGCTTGGCTTTGCTTGTCAAGGCTGGATCTCCACTCTAAGAGAGCACTTGCTTCACGGTTTTGGCCAGCTGCAGCTGCTTCATCATGAAAAGTTTCATTAATTGTGGCAGCAGCATATGCCAAAGTAGCAGCAACATGTGGTGGTGACAAGAGTTTTACTCTAAGGACACAAAGGAGGAATATGAAGAGAATCTTCCGCCACCATGCTAGAATCTCCATGGACTTGATCTTTTCAGACATGGGTTGCATGGTTCGAGTATATAATGGATGATTTGGTGGTGATGTTAGAAGTTGTGCGTAGATGAATACGAAATTAATATAACCCCAAGCGGTGGCACGAACACACTTTTGAAAGTCTTGCACAAAGCCCAATGTGAGATAATTTATTTAGTGTTGCTATTTTGCTCTAAGTAGAACGTTTAAGAGCCTTGCTATTATGAAGGTCCACAAATTTGTCGCGAAAGTTTTGGCGAACACATTTATGTGAAATAATAAGTATTGTTATTGGTGATAGAATAAAAGTTAAGTGCAATAAAATATAGAAGAGAGAATGACATGGAGAGATGATTTGAGTTAACAAGGTCATTCGTGCATGAAGTATGAATTTCAATTCGAACTGTTTATTATCATTTTCCATTATATAATTCACAGGGCTGGCTTTCCTGAAGACACCTTCTTCTTCAAATGTCGTGATATCTAATTGCTCCATTTTCTGAAACAGAGCTCATGTTATTCACAATTCACATCGCTTTGAGGAGAATTCAGCATTGCTCTAGCAAAGGTAAGCATGGTCCGTGGACCGAGTTCACATGTGATGGGTCCGTTTATTTGGTGATTGAAAATGACAAAGAAAGATAGCCCAAAAGAGAGAACACCAGCCTAAATAAAGATGGAATCTTTTTTACGTTTAGATATTTGCTTTTAGATAAAGCTTTCACTTTCTGACAAAAACACTGATAAAGGTTTCATTTATTGAAAATCCCAAGGGCCCATTTGGAAAACTTTTGTATTTTTTTTTTTTTAAAAAAAACCTGTCTCAACAATAGAATCAAAAGTAGAAAAAAACTATAAGCAGAAAAAAGAAGTTGTTCTATATTTCAATTTATACATAAAAGTATTTTTTTGGTCATAACAAAAAACTTGTTAAATTATTTTGATGTAACAGATATTAAAATAGCTTTAAAAAATTAAAAAAAGCACATAAAAAATCACTTCCTAAAAATTAAGATTGTACAAAAGTAATTTTTCCTACATGATAATCTTTTTTTTAAAAAAAAAATCATAGTTATACTATATTCTTCTATTTTCAATTAAAAATAACTTAATTAAATACAACAAAAATCGTTGTTATACTATATTATTCTATTTTCAATTTAAAATAAGTTAATTAAATACAGTGAATAAAAAATAGTTAAAATTTAGTAAAAAATTTAGGCAAAATTGATATTTTTATCCCTTAACTAATTTTTTTTATTTTGATTCTTTAGCTAATTTTCTATTTGTTTTGGTCTCCTAATTACTAATTTTTTTTTCATTTTGTTCTCATAATTAATTTTCTCATAACTAATTACCATCAAGTTAAATGCATCTTGCTATCATAGAATCTAGCAAAGTATTCTCATATTTGTAATATCCTTCCGTTTAGTTAAAGATTACGTATAAGTTAAGAAAATTGAGCTGACTCAGATTAATGAACAAGTTACTTTGAAAAATACTTAGGTGATCAATACAGAAGGAGACCAAAATAAAAATAAAAATAAATTAAGAGATTAAAAACCCTATTTTGCCAAAGAAATTTAATTTTCCTGATCAGACTTGCTTTTAGCCGGAATCTACGTACCTTTCCTTGTACTATCTGGGAACAAATTAATAATTGAGTCCTTGTACCAAAAAATTAATAATTGAGTCCATTCATAAATTAGTCTCCTTTTTCTTTTATAAATACATCTTTATTATTTTGACATATAATTTTCTCAAACATTCAAATACTCTCCTAATAAATTATATGAGTTTCATAATTTATTTATTTTTTAATTTATTTTCTCTTTATTATTCATCTCATGCCCATATAAAATCTATGTAGGTGTATGTAGATATTGAAATAGAATTTTCCTTACCAATAATATCGAAAAGTACTTTTTGTATCTTGACTAATCGAAAAGCTAGCAATGAGTTTGCATTACTTTTTATTCAAAACAGTAATTTATACATGTGCTTTGCTGACACAACAACCTTATCTCTTGACTTGAAAACAAAAGGAGACCAAAATAAAAATAAATTAAGAGATTAAAAGCTCTATTTTATCAAAGAAATTTAATTTTCCTAATCAGCCTTGCTTTTAGCTAGAATCTACATATCTTTCCTTGTACTTTCTGGAAACAAATTAATAATTGAGTCCTTGTACCAAAAAAAATTAATAATTGAGTCCATTCATAAATTAGTCTCTTTTTCTTTTTATAAATAATATCGAAAATTAGTCTCGTCTACTTTTTATTCAAAACTGTAATTTGTACATTTGCTTGCTCACACAACAATCTTATCTCTTGACTTGAAATAGCACACTTTTCAACTAGCCACCGACAAATTAACTCAAAGGTAGGCGACTGCCCCGGATCAAAAACCAACCCACCCTTTGCTGGTGAACAGTAACTTGTACATGCATGGTGTTGTCGTGAATTTTTTTAATTAGCTAAGTCTATTAAAATAAATAAAGCTAAAAATATAAATTTATTTTTTTATTATAAAGAGGAGGTGATTGTATTAAGGGGTAGAATCTATTTCTTAGTTATGAGTTCTCTAACTACTTTAAAGAATAAATTTTGAATAAAGGCAATATGTGGAATGAAAATTTTATTGATGAATAAGAGTAATTACAACATATTCACACCAAAATATCACAATAAAGTTTGGATGAGAAAACTACACCTAAAAAAATAATAAAAAAGTGCTAAAAAATAAAGATAAAATGTAAAATTATTTTGTGTTGATATGAGGATCTTCTTTTTCACTCTCTTGACGCCTTTTATAATTATGAAGATAGTTTTTCAACTTTAGCACATGTTAATTTGGAATAAAAATGCCTCCAAGTGCTTGGTAACCATCTCAGCCTAATGGTAATGTTCCATGTCTAATTGGCATGCAACGTGACCATCTCCTATAATTTAACTGCTTATGATTGTTCTAATGCGTGTCCAATATGTAATAACTACCTCTTCTCCATTTGACACATAAGCTCCCTACAATTGCAATAATTGCTTCATTCTCACGCTGTTGCAAAATAAACTTACATGCTACTTTGAATACCATAAAATTACACCTATTTTAATCTTTAAACCTTCAATTGCACTCTATGTGGCCACCAAATTTGGTTACAGAACAAGGTTGAATGCAAACTTCCATTCCACTACTTGGCCTAATTACCACACAATCATGGCCCTAGTTACTCATGTTTTGGTGATAACATATGCTCCTTGCATCCTTCAACTGATGATGAGCAAGAAGAAGGGTAAAGTGGTGGCATTTGCTCAAAAGATTTCAACTCCATATTCCCTCACCGCTAACATGTTTTTATTAGCAAATTAATCCACCAAAATCTAAAGGTAAATCATTAAAATACTCTTGAGCTTGGTAGACTTAAACTTGCCTAATCTTTCCTCCATTCGTAATCACAACTGATCCCAAGGTTGCGTTTGTAGCCATCACAGCTAATAGAGTTGCTGAACACTACGCTGACAAAGTTGTAGAGAAAATTAAAACAGCCAAGTCTAGTGTTTATTTTATAATAAACTCATAATCTTATAGCTTTTATAACAACGATTGTCGCATCAAGAAAATTTAATCCAATGACTATCGCACTACTAGAAAATGCTTCTTAGTGGCGGTTTTTTAGCAGCAGTTTTCCTAATTGCCGCTATATTTTTGTCCGGCAATTTTCGCTTCTCGCCGCAGATTAGAATGAATCACGGCAGTCCACTATTGTGTCAGTGGCGGTTACTATATCCTGGCGGTTTTAAACTGCCGCTAAGTAAAAAAAGAGTGAAATAACCAAAGCAAAGTAATCCTCTCTCTCTCACAAAAGCAAATAAAATCATCAAAACCCCCATCATCACTCTCAGATTTGAACTCAACACAAGAACCCTCCTCCTCCTAAATTCCACCCCCTTTGTGCTGTGCCATGGCTCCAGCGGAGCTGCCTCTGCAGTGCCTCCAGCGATGCCGCGTCCTCCAGCATTTTGGCTTAAGCCCAATGTAAGAAGCAGCATCTGAAGAGCCCAAACCCGACCCACCTTAATCACTTTACAAAATCAGAGCCCTAGGAGCTTCCCCCAATCCCTTCTTAGTTGTTGCAGGTCTTGCCGTTCGCATCCCTCAAGCGCTGCACACAGAGAGAGAGAGATAGAGAGGAAGCAGAATCAAGACTCTGAAGAAGTCCTCTCGCCAAGTGATCGAGAGGTACTACTCCCGTATGACCCTCGACTTCCACACCAACAAGAAGGTTCTGGAAGAGGTGGCCCTCATCCCTTCCAAGAGGCTCCGCAACAAGATCGCCGGGTTCTTGACCCACTTCATGAAGCGAATCCAGAAGGGACCGGTGAGGGGCATCTCCCTGAAGCTTCAGGAGGAAGAGCGCGAGCGCCACATGGACTTCGTCCCCGACGTCTCCGCCATCGACACCCAGAACATCGAGGTTGACAAGGAGACCATCGACATGCTCCAGGCACTCGGAATGTCCGACATCCCAGGTATCACCCAGGTAGACCCTGTCCCTGTCCAACAGATCCCTTTGGTCACCCGGTGGTTTTCACAGAACAGTCTGCCTCAGGCTCATCTTTTAGCTTCCCCAGTTGACAGAACAGTCTGCCACATCAAGAATTCTGGTATCATAGCTTGCTTCAGGGCTAAGAGGTCTCTCTTTCTTGTCCTCTTCACTTTATGGACTAGTTTTTGCCAAAAAACAGTGCCAATTTATGATTTTTCTTAAAGGGTACTTGTCCAAGGCAATTTTTGATATATTTTATTTAATTTTTTTGGTGGGGGTGTTAAATTTTATTGATACTTGTTGATTGTTGCAGTGTGGTGGTTGACACTATATTTGATTATTCTAGCTTGTTTTTGTATATTGATAAGTGGGTTGAAAGTGAAAGCTTCACAGGTTAGAGTGCCATAGCATTCTTTTATGATATAATTTATATATACTTGGCATAGGAATATTGAGATTGAAATTCTTAATGGCCATCCACATTCCCTGTGGATGATATCATGTGTAGTGTAAACCATGAACCATCCGTTTGGCTGATAAGAAAAGAAAGATGAACCTGAATCAGCTTGTGAATTGCAATCAAAAGTATGCTTCTAAAAATGCTTCCAAGAGGGTAGGTTTAGCTACTCTCAAATCTAAATTTTTTTGGGTATCTTGTTTCTCTTAAGAGAACTTCATTAGTGATTAAAAAGGATAGAATTTTGTTTCTTAGACTAAGTTTCAGACACTGCTGTTTATAATTTTGGTGAATCCAACATGGTAGGATAGCCTAGTGTTATAGATGAGGTTGAGGCATAAGGTGTCAAAGATTAGTGCAGTCGAAACTCGTTGGGATAGGAAGAGACAACATATACATGATTGAATTTTTAATGGAGATTGGAGAGCCGGAATTGAACGAGGCTTAATCAACCCAATAAATTTGTGATTGATGTATATTTACATATGTTTCAGAATAATGAGGGTATGCAATTTCTTTTTTGTTCATTTCTTTTGCTCCTTTTGCTTGACTTAGACAAGTTTTAGCCCAGTATGTTTGTAATGGGATGGCTGAATTCAACTTTTAATGTTCGAGTAACATGACTAATTCTTTTGGTGGCTTTGAATTGTACTGTGGTGACTTAATAGTTGTATTTTGCGCGTTTATTTTGCAATTTGATGTTGTTGTTACTATCTGAATTTTGTTTTAAGCGGATGAATATATTTGTGCATAAAACTTGTTTACTCAAATGATATATAACTGGTAAGCTAGGTTTTGAGACAGAAATTGTGTAGCTGACTCAAATTTATTGTCATATTTTAACACTATGAATTACTTTTCATATTCATTAATTAGTTTTCATATCCACACAGAACACCCCATCATGTTCATTTTGGCAGATATCTCACAAAATCACATTTCTGTTGTGGTTTCATCATCTGATCTAATTTTTTCATAACAGGGAAGAACCCCTAGCCTTAGTTGACACCCTGAACCACCATTTTTATTTTGCCTCAGTTGGTTTCAAATTTTTGGGTTTGGTTGGTTTGCTTTGTGGTTTCAAATTCTGGGGTTTTCTTTTTATTTTCAATGTCAGGGGTGAGTCTTGTGACTATTTTGTCTCCTATGTATTTGGTGGCTGTGACTCAAATTTCATTAATATTGCACTGATTTTGAGTTATCTTTAAATATGGAGGAAGTTTAGCATTGACAAAGTTTAATTGCATCTAGGTATAATGTTTCAGGAGTGAGGCATGGGCAGCGTGAAGTTCCTGGAGCACAAGGTTGCTGGCAAGGTTAGGCTTTTCATGAGGCAATCCAAAACCCTCAAGATCTGTGCCAATCATCTCAGTATGTTTCTTCTCTATCCTTTTGCATACTCTTTTTCCACTATTTCTTTTCTTTTTTTTTTGGATTTAATTTTGAGATTATTGTTATTATTATCATTATTGCCTTTTTTGATTGTTGCAGTTTTACCTACCATGACTGTACAAGAACATGCTGGGAACGAGAAATCTTGAGTCTAGCATGCCAGTGACTTTGCTGATGGTGAACTCAAGGATGAGCTTTTCTGCATTCAATTCCCTTCAATTGAAGGTGAGCATGCGCTTCTTTTTTCGAGCTTTCCGGATAATTTTTGTTTTAGGTGTTAATAATTCATTTTGTTTTGATGTTTTTCGGATAGTTTTGTTTTAGCTTATCTAGATTTTGCATTTAGATATGTCTTGGGTGTTATCTTTCACCTCTTGGCTGCCATTCATTAATGTGCTGATTTCTGTCTGATAGTAGAAAATTGTGGCAATCTTAATATGTGATAATGTGAAGTTCCATATGCTGCTTTGGTATATTTACTCACCATATTGTGTCTATGCTTATCTAGCTTGTAGTTTGTAGTTTGAACTTTGAACCAACCTAATCACAGTGTTTTGTTCTGCCCCCACTGTTTTCTTGATACATAAGCATATTTGTGTGTCTTTTCCAAGGTTGCTTTTAATAAGAGTTTTCTTAAAACACTTGCCTTTCGAAGTATACATGAAATTGTCTTATGAGTGATGAATTTGGAGTGAATTGAACAGTTTGAACCAAAGTATGTGTTCACATTTCCTGTGATTTTAGGCGTTTTAGTTAGGGGCTCTTGTCCACTCAAGTGTATCATGAGTTTGTGAATGTTTGCAAGATTTCATGAAAAAAAGAGAGGGAAAGATTAAAAACTTATTGGGATCACAGACATGGGCATATTCTGAGAAAGGTGACTAGACTAGTGTTAACCTGCGCCAATTCTCTTCACATTCTCTTTGTTCATTTTCAAGCTTTGATATCATTATCTTGCATAGTCGTCTAGAGTATTTTTATGAAGCATCCTTGTAGTGTGTTGTCTTGATTTAGTGAAGATATCTACACATGTTCCTGTTTCAACAAGAATCTCATGAAATGATTAAGTCAACTAATTTTTTTGGACACAAAGGTTATTTGGTGGCTGTGACTCAAATTCATTAATATTTCACTGATTTTGAGTTATCTTTAAATATGGAAGTTCTGCTAGTGACATGTGATATGATAACTCACTTATTCACTTCGGTATGTATATATATCACATAACTCATGACTCTTTAAATATTATATAATTTTATTATTCCCGTAACATTACTCTATACACGGGATGTATATATATCACATAACTCAATTTACTTGTGTATTGCTATTGCAGGGTATGTTTGAGATAGTAGAGTATCTCGCTTCAAACCTTATAATCACAGGCCTTAGATGAAGGGAGTGGACCAATTTCACTAGGTGTAAGACCGTCTTCCTCAGCTAGTCATGATGCTCAACACCATGATGATCATTCCAACTAAAGCTGAAAATGAATGCATCATAGCTCAGGGTTGCCTTGTTTAGCTTTCACTTGAGACACTTTTTGGTTGCTATTCTCTTTTAGCTTTCTCTTATGTTGTGTTGAATTGTTTAATTATTGTTCAACATTATGTTATGATATTTGATACACCTGTTCTTTGTTTAAAACTTTAAGAATTTCTATGTAACTTTTCCTTTTTGTTCATGATTGTTGAATACTAGTGTTATACACGATCCCATTGGTGTTTTTGACACGCATGCCTCAAAATAAAATACTGAAAAGCAAAAAAAGAAAAGTGTAAAACATAGGTTAACATTGAGCTTTTTGTGGCGGTTTGAAACTGCCAGTAAATCTGATAAAAGAAATGTTGTTGAGTTTTTTTGTGGCGGTTAGAAATTGCCAATAATTAGAATTTTGTGGCGGTTCAAAACCGTCAGTAAATATAATAATTTGGCTCCAACATGTCATTTGGCGACGGTTTTTAACTGCCTCTAAATTTATGCAACCGCGCAAAAAACCGCCACAATAACTGTCGGGAAACCTACTTTGCGCGATCGTTCCAGCAATTGCTCCAAACTGCCACTTAATGGTTTAAGGACGCCATTATCTGGAGCGGTTTGGGAACCGTTGGTAAATGTTGGGGTCAAAATTGCCAAAAATCCCAAGAAAAACTACCGCTAAATACCATTTTTCTAGTAGTGCTGTTGCTTAGCATTGTAGGAGACCAATGATTATTAGCCGATCCAACTTTTAGCTGATTTTATAATGGGTGAAATGCATGGTCTTTAAGAAATTTCCTCCAGATAATGAAAATAACTTGACACGTATTAAGCCATTAGCTAATTAGATGAAGTGATATATCTTAGTTGACTCATTGCTTGAGGTGGAGATAACCCCATGGCTGCTCGCGACAAAATCATCTAATACTAGTGATTACCGAGAAAAAAAATGGTTGAACATCTGATAAAGGTGGAACAATTATCCATAGCTGTTCTCTAGTGTAATCCACCATGATTCTCTGAACTATTATTAGTCATGTCATTGCTCTTGCAATCAATTCAGTCGTAGTCATCAATTGAAACTAATTTTAGTATTCTGCACCTTGTTCCATAACCTAGGTATTTAACCAAAAACAAATGAAACTGCCATGGCTAATTCCAGGCTTATTATTCTCTTGGCTAATGGCTAATATCACTCTTCTGCAGCTTAAGCCTATTTTAGTCGTTAACAATCGATTAAAACCCAAAATCAGCCATTAAGCCAAAAGAATATCAAAATGCTCCTTTTAATATCAACCACAATGCCCACGGCTAATTTTTATGGTAGAGCAAACAACTTTCTTTTGGACAATGTTACTACCAGCATATCATTCGAAATGAAAGCATGTTCTTCAATCATCTCTCATTTAACCAAGTCATAATCTTCAACTAGACCAACTCTAGTCTTATGTCTTCTATTTCTCTTATCCTTTGCTCTTTCTCATTAACAAATTGATCCATTCTGGAAGCTTTAAATGTTAATTGAGTAAAATCTCTAAACTCTATCGAAATCAACCTTTTCTTTAGCCGTGGAAGCATATTTCCTACAACCATGGTAGCAAATTAAGTCTCTGTAATTTAACATTATCTTTGCTCATCATCTTACCTGAACGTTTCCAGAAAATTAGCCACGGGCTCGCCAATTTGTTGCTTAGTGTTCATAAGATCGGCTAACCTCCAGCTCCAGCTGATAAAAGCCATCATGGAATACATGTTCCATGTCTGCCCAATTATGCACTGAATTTGGCAGGAGGTTTGAATACCATGTAAAGGCCAAACCAATCAATGATAAAGGGAATAATTGCATCCTTAAGAACTCGTTTTGACTTGCTTTAGCACATTGTGCAATGAAACGGCTAACGTGTTCCGTTATTGATTTCTCATCTTCTAGAAAAAGCAATGAAGTAAGGAATCTTGAATCCATGAGGGAATGGAACTCTATCCACCCAATCAAGGTATGACTTGCGATACATAGGCCTCTCCAATGGCTTTAACTGGATCCCAAAATTTCTTCTCATAACATCAGCAACCGCATTAGGATCTATCAATTATGGAGAATTTCCTTTTAGATCAGCCATACAACTTATATTTGCCCGAGGAACACTCCTCGACTGAAACTCAGACTCTACAGCTAAAATTGCAGACTCCACAGCTAAGACTATGTTCCACGACTAGATTGTAGGCTCCATCCTTAGACCAGACCCCATGGCTAAGACTACAAGTTCCACAACTAAGACTGCAAACTCTATTGCTGATTAAATGATTGCCCCCCATCATTATAATTCATGTTATTTTCACTAAATTCACGTGTGACATGTACATAAGGGATCTTTCCTGAATTTTCTACAATTCATCATGCACCATTGATTTTACACTATTGGCAACTGTTTTGACAATCGCTCTATCAAGCCATCAACACCCATTGCCATTTGCTATTGGATGAAAGAAGTTAACACATAATCGGGTGACTTTTCTTCTTCATCAACATGGACATTCTTAGTGGAATTGGCCAGCATAGCAGATGTATCTTTTTGTTTGGAAGAAGTGGTAACCATTTGGGCTGACTATTTGTCACCATGGTGGCCGTTCCTAGACCTTACGTTCTCATTCCTTCGTCCTCACGATTGTGTTGCTTTGGCGTAACAGATGCTGTACTCTTAGGACTTATATCCACAATCTTCTTAAATTGATTTTTCCACACAAAGCCTTTGGATGTCCCATCGGTGTGCCAATTATGTTGTCTTGAATTTTTGGATTCAGTTAAGTCTATTAGAATAAACAAAGCCAATAACATAAACTCACTTTTTGATCCCAAAGAGAAGGTGATTGCACCAAGGAGAGGAATCTACCCATTGGTTATGGGTTCTCCAACTACTTTAAAGAATAAGTTTTGGACAAAAGCAATGTATAGAATGGAAATTTTATTGATGAATAAGAGTAATTACAACATCTTCACACCAAAGTATCACAATAAAGGTTGGATGAGAAAACTACACCTAAACTAAACTATAAAAAAAAAAAAGTGCTAAAAAATGAAAGATAAAATGTAAAGATGTTTTGTGTTGATCTGGGATCTTCTTTTTCACTCTTTGAGGCCTTTATAATGATGAAGATAGTTTTCCAACTTTAGCACATGTTAATCTGGAATAAAACTCCCAAGTGCTTGGTAACCACTCCACGCCTGGGTAATATTCCAGCTAATTGACATGCAACATGACCATCTCCCATAATCTAACTGCTTGTAATTGTTCTAACGCGTGGCTAATATGTAATAACTGCCTCTTCTCCATTTGACACATAAGCTCCCCACAATTGCAATAACTACCTCATTCTCACGGCTATTGCAAAATTAACTTACATGTTACTTTGAATACCATAATATCGCACCTATTTTAATTTTTAAACCTCTAATTGGATTCCACGTGGCCATTAAATTTGGTTACGGAACAACGTTGAATGCAAACTTTCATTCCACTACTTGGCTTAATTACCACACAATCATGGGCCTAGGTACTCATTTTTTGGTGATAATATATACATACAGTGACAAAGTAAACAAGGTTACGATATAAACACACTACTAATCAAGTAATTCACTATTTCAGCGGAGTTGTCCAAGTCTGGTCATAGGAAACTGTTCTGCTAATTGTGATTTTCCCATCACAAGCTCTTTAGATACTTGATCCATGGTTGGGCGAGAATGTGGACTTTGACTCAAACAACTAAGTGCCAACTTTGCAATCAAGATGATACCCCCAACAACTGAATCCTCAGGATGAGGAGGCCTTTGGTCTATAACATCAACCAATAGCAAATTGTAAGTCATTAATGCCGTTGATGATGACAACAATGAAGTGATGAGATATGCTGGATGTTTTCCTATGAGGATCTCCAAACAAAGTACTCCAAAGCTATAAACATCACACTTCTCAGTCACTTCCATAGTCTGGGCAAACTCTGCAATAAATTAAAGCCTTCAAGTTATACATAATGCAATGTAAAGAATTTGTTATAAAAAGCAAGTTTAGTGACTTGTATTTTCGAAGTGGATGTTGATATTAGCACATCAATTTGCTTGTTTGCTTCACTTTTGCATTCTGCAATTCTTACCTTGGGATTAGTGAGCTTCAACACAAAAAGTGGTGTAATAAACTGTAATGATGTCATCCAGCATAAATACAAAGGGTAAATGGACTGACCTGGAGCTGCATACCCATATGTGACTGCAAGTGTGGTCCAATTTGAGCCAGGTTTCAGAAACCTAGCTGTCCCAAAGTCAGAGACATGGGCTTCATATTCTGAATCCAAAAGAACATTCTTGCTTGATATGTCACGATGAACTATGGGAGGTGTGCAATCATGATGCATATATGATAAAGCATTAGCCACACCTTTAACAACATTCACCCTCTTCTCCCAATCAAATGCAATTGCCTGTGTTTCGTTGATTAGTACTTGATCCAAACTGCCTCCTTCCAAGAACTTATAAACCAAAAATGAAAACCTTGAATGCTGGCAGTATCCATATAGCTTGATGATGTTGCGGTGCCTGATTTCTGTCAGTGCTCTAATTTCACTTTCAAATGCTTTGAAATTGGTGTTCTCCTCCCATCTGTTTCCATATGAAGTTTCTTCACAGCAACAACCATACCTGAAGGCAACTCAGCCTTGTAAACGGATCCTTGCCCTCCCAAACCAATGAGATATTTGTCATCAAAATTCTTGGTAGCTTCAACGATATTCTCAAACAAAATTTTTCCATCATGGCTCCATATGGAAAAGTGTTTTTCTGATTGTGCCTCTTTGGCTGGGACTTCTTCCTTTCTTTCCCTTCTACAAAGAATATACATTGAAACACCCACCCCACAAAGCACTAGTGCCCCTAAGATAAGAAATAATACCAATAGGATTGCCTTGTGACTCTTTTGGCTGTGGTTGGTTTTGCATAGCTCCAAGCCAGTGACATTACCACACAAGTCTTTGTTATTGTTCAATGATTCAATTGAAGCGTTAAGAAAGGCTTGATTGTTTGGAAGCGGCCCTTCTAACTGATTGTATGATATGTTGACAGAAGTCAAGCTTGACATGCCATCAAAACTGGATGGGATTGTGCCAGAAAGATTATTGTGCGCAAGGTTCAGAAATAGCAACTGCTTCAACTCTCCGAGCACTGATGGTATTGTTCCATTCAACAAGTTCCCACTAAGATCAAGAGAATAAAGAGACTGTGCTTGGCCAAACTCAGAAGGGATGCTCCCCTCTAGCTTGTTGTTGCTCAAGTTCAATTCCAATAATTTGTGTTGCCCTGCAACTTGTTTTGGAATGTTGCCACTCAATTCATTTCCTGCTAGATCCAAGAGTTGGATATTGTTCAATGATCCTATTTTTGTGGGAATGTTCCCTGAAAGATGATTGTTGCTGATCTTGAGCTCAATTAAGTTTTTCAGGTTCCCAAGTTCTTTTGGAACCTTTCCAACCAATTGGTTTGAAGAAAGGTGAAGCCTCCCTAGCTTGGTGGCCTCAACAAGTTCTAGTGGTATACCACCAGAGACATTGTTGTTGGATATGATCAAGCTATCAAGATTATGGCAGTTCCCCCAGTCCGGTGAAATTTGGCCATGAAATTTATTGTCACTCAGATCAATATATTCCAAATTCGGATATATGCCAAAATCTTGTGTTATGTCTCCTTCCAATTGGTTTCCGTCCAACCTGATTCTAACAATACTAGAGCAGTTCTTCAAGCTTCTTGGTACGGGGCCACTAAGACGGTTTTGATTAGCACCCAGGAATGCTAGTGACCCACCTAAGCATATTTGAGGTGGCAAGTGGCCATTGAAATTATTTTGGCTTAGTAAAAAGGAATACATGTTGGTAATGTTATTCATGACCTGTGGAATGCTGCCATTAAGTTTGTTGAAGGACAATTCTAGGACGGAGAGCATTTTCAGTCTTCCAAATGTGTCGGGAATAGGTCCACAGAGATTGTTTTGTTGGAGAGTGAGTTGTTCCAAATTAATCAGATTACCTATAGAGGAAGGAACTGATCCAGAAAAATTATTAAAGCGCAGGAATAAGCGGGTGAGCTTTGTCATGTTTCCAATGGTGGGCGGAATTGATCCAGAAAGGTTATTGTAATCAAGAAAAAGGCGCTCCAGATTGGCCAAGTTGTTATCTATGGAAGCAGGTATTGATCCAGAAAAATGATTTCCATCAAGAAATAGGTCGGACAAGCTAGACATGTTCCACACAAAGGGTGGGATTGGCCCAGAGAAGATGTTATCAGAAAGGAAAAACCATAGTAAATTGGTGAGATTACCAATTGTGGAAGGGATAGGACCAGAGAGACTGTTCTCTGACAAATCAAATACTTGAAGGTTGGTCAACATTCCAATCTCACGGGGAACGAAACCAGAAAGGCGATTAGTCGCAAGAGAAAGATACTCAAGGTTGATCAATTTCCCGATCTCAGGAGGAATGTTGCCAGAGAGATTGTTGTGTGACAAATCTAGATATGACAAGTTGGCAAAATTTGCAATGGAATCCGGTATTGGTCCACTCAGATTGTCACAGCCCGAAAGATCAAGCCCTTGCAAACTTGTCAATGTCCAGATTTCTTTAGGGATGGAACCAACAAAAGGATTCAAAGAAAAGTTCAAACGACTAACTCTAGACATAGACAGGTTACCAATTTGTTGGGGGATGGTTCCATAAAAGGAGTTGTTGTAGATATCCATGCTGATGAGGTTGGGGAGTGAGGAGAAGCTGAGAGTGTGAAGTGTACCGTACAGTCCACGATTTGGAAGGTTTATGCTTGTGACGGACTTGGAGTACTCATCACATATAATTCCTTCCCATCTACTGCACGGACCAGTGCCACCTGTCCATGATGACAAGGCAGCTTGGCTTTGCTTGTCAAGGCTGGATCTCCACTCCAAGAGAGCACTTGCTTCACTGTTTTGATCAGTTGAAGCAGCCTCATCATGAAAAGTTTCATTAGTTGTGGCAGCAGCAGATGCCAAAGAAGTAACTTGTGGTGGTGAAGAGAGGAGCTTCAGAAGGATACAGAGGGACATGAAGAGAATCCGCCAACATGCTAGAATCTCCATGGACTTAGGCTGGCTGGTTCAAGTATAACAAGAATTTTGAATCAGGGGCTGCTGAATATTCTTGTTAATGTAAGGCGTGCTGGTGATATATGATATAGATGTTCTGTGTGTGGCTATGAATGCATATAAAGGAAATAATCGAGTGGCGTGATTCATAAGACGACGGATCATGGTTGACGTGAGTACACTTTTGGAAGTCTTGCACAAACGCAATAAACATTTTTGCACTTTAGCTTTCGTGAAGACCCCTCTTTCGTGAAGACCCCTTTTTCGTGAAGACTCCATTTCTCAAACAAAGCTGGTGTTTTCACAATTCACATTACTTTGCGAGAATATCTACATTGCTTTTAGCAAAGGTATATAATGTCGATTTCACATGTGAAAGAGACGTTTACTCAGTGATTGGTAAAAGACAAACAGAGAGCTTAATTTTTTTTTCTCTTAAAAATAAGCAGTTTTGGTTTTGCTTCTCCATTTTTTTTTCTGTCCGAACATTTTAAAATTATTTAATTTTATTTTCTGTAATTAGTCTGACTTTATTAAATATTAAATTGACTAATAAAAAATCACATTCCTACATGTAGCTACTTATTAATCATACATAAAATATCAAAATCATACGTGTCAAAACCCTATTACTGTAATGACATATAAGATTTATTAGGTTTAGTAAGATAGTTTAATAGATAGGTCTAATGGGTTGTTGAATTAATATTTTGACACATAAGATTGGATACTATGACTTTCTGTTAATCAACAAAGCATTTAACCTATACAAACTATTTACAGGGATTAAAGAAAGTAGTTTTTGAAATATTTGATCCAAAACTATTTTTTTCAAGACGAAAATAAAAATTCACTTATTTTTTTAGGAATAAAAAACTTTTTCTTTTAAAAAAGAGATACTTTGAGATGGAATTTATTTACTCTAAATAAACAAAGAAGACCAATTCCCAAGTAAGGATGAAATCTGTTTTCACTTTTAAAAAATTAATGTTATTTATATTTATTTTTTAAGAATTTAGAGATACTCACCAACCGTTTCAGTAAGATGTCCATACTCTCACTCAGCACAACCATTTTCTTGATGAGAATATGGAAATGTTAGCCGTGACTTATTGCATGGGATTGAAGGTATTCTACAAAGGCAGCATAAAGAAATTCTTTTTTCCATTATCAATTTGTAATGTTTGGATTTTACAACTAGTTTTGAGCTAAATCATGGCTTTGTATAAAAGAAAGGGTTGAAGTACCTGATATTTATTTGCCAACAAATGAAGGCATACATATCTAGTCTAGAATATAATAACACTACTAGAAACCTAGCGGCAGTTATTTAGCGGTAAGAAACAGCCGCAGTAGTTGGGTTTTCTGGCGGTTATATTATTTTGTGGCGGTTTATCTTTTGAATTGAGGCGGTTGGTAATTCTCGACAGTTCTAGTAAAATGAAACCGAATGAAACCGTCGAGAATGAGAAAAAAAATTGAAAAATAAAACATAAAACCTAATCCCCTCTTGTACCAAATAGAAAACCAAAATCAAACCTAATTCAGTGTTCTTTCACGCCCTCTTCGCTGCAACCTGGGCCTGCTCTCGATCTTCACCTTGGTCGGCGTCTCTATTGGCTTCTTCAGCTTCCCATTCCTTTTCAAACCTTCCATCTTCACGGGTCTCACGCCCTCTTCCTCCTCAACCTCATCATCCTCACCATCTTCACCGCCTCCAAGCTCCACCACCACCACTACATCTTCACAACCTCCAAGCTCCTCCATAACCACCACTCCTCGCCGGAGTCCTTGCTTTTCCTGACGGTGCCCCTCATCTACGCCTCTGCCCCCAATGACAGAATAACACTAACACGGCCGTTCCAAATCCTAACCCCTGACTCGGTTAAGATCTCGCAAAACAACTTCAACTCTGCCGTTTGGGAAGCATCCGTTCACGAACTGAAAATGCAGCTCAGTTTTTATATGCTCCAGTTAGCGTAAGTCTCTCTCTTTCTTTTCATTTTTGATTACAAAGTTATTCATCATCTTTGACAATTGCTCATTTGATTTTGTATGAATTTGTATATATAATCTTTTTTCTCATAAGTAATCATATATCTCTAGCCACTATTGGAAGGGGAGAGTAAGGTCGCCACCAAAGCTTTCAGATCTAGTGCACAAACAGAGCTTCCACCACTTACACATCCCTTCTGCTCACTGTCTTCTTCAAATCTGAGGCTTCCATCATGTGGAATGAGGTAATATCTCTTCTTCTAGCATTTTTCATTTGTTCTCTTCTTTTTTCTCTCTTTTTTTTTTTTGCTCATTTGCTCTGCCAATTACACATCGTGTTACAGAGATAGCCCTTAATTCCAAGCCGTGTTAGAAAGACGATCCAAAGCATCAATGAGATCATGGCGAGGACAAGATTTATGTTTCTTTGTTGCATTATTGATATTTTGTTTTGGTGTGATCCCTTTTTGTTGTCTATTATGAGTTTTATTTGGTTTGGGAATATGATGAATGGATTGAGTAGGTGCTGTTTGGGAATGAAATTTGACATTTCCAGATATTGGTACCATTATGCACATTGTAATGGTAAGTCATCTAATAGAGTTGTTTTTTTTGTATGGTAGTTGTGTTTATGCAGTTTATCAGTTTATCTATTCCTTTGGTTATGCTCATGCATATATGCTAGTGATCCCATGTAGAATGATTAGAGTTTTTGTGTTTGTTATCATTTCATTGGCTAGCTGCATCATCATCTTTGGATGAGTGTCAAGACCTGGAGTGTTTTTTAAGACAATGCTGAGCACGATAGAAGTATATATTCATTTTTCCTGGTTAGATTGATCCAATATGATTCATGCGTCATTAAAAAATGATATTTTTTATTTGTTCATTGTCATCTTATTATTCAGATCATAATTTGTTCTCCCCATTTATTCCCTTCTTTTCAGGATAATGCAGTTGTGCTCTACTGCTCTTCAAAAGAGACTGTAAAATGTTCACTGTGGATTCAGAAATGGTAATATATTCTTCTATTGAACATGACATGCATTGTGTTTCTTATCCATTTGATTTATGATTGTGGTCCTTTATTGTAATTATCATGTAATACATGTGACATTGATAATTTTGTAGAATTGTTATTATGTGCACATGGTTTGTGTCAATATTATTAATTGGATATGTACATTTATTCTTTCTGCTAAGCTTCCTCCATGTACTTGGGTATGTTCCTTTAAGTATTTATTTCAACATGTCAAGTTATATTATTTATGCTTCCTCCATGTCAAGTTTATATAAATGGTTTCTTAAACTAATTCAGTTTATATTAGTTATCATGGATGTCTTTATTTCCTCGAGTGATATAGCAGTGTAGCCAATAGATTAAAAAGAATAGAGCTTTCCTCTCAAGCAGCTTTGGTCTCAGTTTGGTTCTCCGGCTGCCGGTCAGCCTCCCACCGGTTTCCTCTCAAGCAGCTTCCACGACTCCTTCCAGATCAGACTCCACCAGGCGACGCTGTTGTTCCTTCAACACTGGTGTTGCAAGACATTGAATGATGATGGTGAGTTCCTTCAATGCTAGGGAGGCACTCACTTTTCACAGTGTTTTGGTGAATTGGGTTTTCAGGTTTCATCAAGGCTTACTTCTCTGCGAAGAATTTAAGTTTGGGGATTTTGAAAATGGAGTAGTTTAATTTTTAGGGTTCAAGTTCAGTGTAAAATTTCTCTTCATTTTTCCCTTCGAAAACTAATTTATAGCTTTGTTTGACGTTGGTCTGCTATTCTGTTATGTGTGTACAGAAACTCTTTAGTAGGTACCAGTGGAGAAAATTGAGTCTGAGGAGTTAGATATGTTGTGGGAAGAAATGGACATGTTGCCCAGATTAGGGAAAGTAGATTCTGTAGTAAGTCTTTTTACTTGTTGAAAGATAGAATAAAAATTAATTTCGGTTCCAATTATTAGTTTTCAAGGACATTTGACTTTCAATTTTGTGTTTTTATAATTTTTATGTGCACTAGTGGTAGGCTGGTACTGTATTATTTTGAAGAGTAGCTTTCTGTTTGGAATTCTTGGTGAATAAATGGATGTTCAACAATTGATTGGTATTCCTAGGAGAATAATTAGCTATTTCCTGATGAAGACAAGTTACAACACTGCGGTCAATGACCAGTTGGGCTTTAAATTTAAACTTATCACACGCTTAAGCTTCTTTTAAGCTTGATATTAATGATGCTTACCATATTCTTTTGGTTTTTCGTTTTTCTTTTCAGGGAACTACTGTAAGGGTTGAGTTTGGTGATGCAACAACAATTGCTGACCCTGCTGATGCCCCAGCCATAAAGAGGGCTTTTCCAAACACTTTCTAAGGTGAATTTCCATATCTTTGTTTGTCTTTTTTTTTCAGTGTTAGGAAATTGGAACATTCTTTATGGATCTTGTCTCACAACTATGCAACTGGAGGGACATCATTCAATGAGTTCTGGTACCAAGATGTCAGCAGCTTTTAGTGTTTCATTTCTTAAAAATGCACTCTTAATTATCTATAAAATAACTCTATGCTACAATAGGTGTCTGAGTACGATGTTTATCTTAACTGCTTTAGTTTTACTTTTCTGCATTGGAGTGAACGAGAATGGCAGATGCTAAAGGTGTTAGTCTGTAACCAAAAAAGCTTAGTGAAGTGGAACATAATCAATGTGTCTGAGTCTGAGAGTAGTAGTTGCTGATATCCTCTATCTCAAGGCCAGTTTATAAGGTTTTGAGGATACGAGAATGTAATAATTTTTCTTTTCTTATTAGTTGGAATTGATTGAGTCAAGGAACAACATTACTTGTATTGCTTCTCTTACGAATATTGCAGGTCTTTGCATTCTTAATTTCGTTGATATACTAAATTTGAGAATTGATATAAAAATCTTGGCCATTTGTTTGAGTTCTGCAATCCAATATCTCAGTCCAAATCAAATAACAAAACTCTCTGTACACTCTTAAGCAGTTTTTCTTTGTAATTGGCCATGAAGATGAGCTGGTTCAACATGATGAAAAGGCTCTTTTCCACCACACGAGAAGGTAATAGTATCTTGAAATTTTTGCATTTTTTCAGACCAATTGTGTTGAGTGAGATTGTGTTTCTAATGAAATAGAAACTTCTATGCAGAAGATGAAGAGAATGAAATGGGTATTTGGAGGGATAAAGACCAAGAAACTACCTTTAATTATAGCCCTGCTCAAAAGCAACATCAAAACTGAGTGAAGCAGAGGAAGAACAGGGCAAGCATACTTTGACAGTGGCCACTGTCTCAACTGCTCATCTAAAATTATGAGTCAATTATTATTATTATTATTTTTAAAAAAAAAGACTAATTAGTGGCAGTTTGTAACCACCAGTAAATTATTTTTTGAAAAAATAAGACTAGTAGCAGCGGTTTGGAACCGCCGGCAATTAACAAGCAGGTAGGCAAACAATTGGCTGTTTTGCGACAGTTTCAAACCGCCACAAAAGGAACTGCCACACAAACCGCCGCAGTTGTTCCAGCGGTTCTCCAAACTCTCGCTAAATGGTTTTAGGACACGAGTATTCGCTGTGGTTTTCAAAACTGCTGCAAAACCTTTTTTGGCAGTTACAAAGCGCTGCAAAACCCGAATTAAACTATCGCTAGACACCTCTTTTTTGGTAGTGTAAGCATCAACGGACACAACACAATATCCATGAGACTATGACATTGTTAAGCACACATCATGGGAGCTGGTCCCTTGTGAATAAACTAAAGCAAGAGTATTATAAGTAGTACCAAAAGAATAGTATGGTAAGTGATGTAATTTGCCTTGGCAGCAAGCATCACAAACATCAAAGACAGTCGCATTGTTGTTTACAAGCAATGAAATACTACACTGAGATAATATTTGATGAACAACTTAATCTTTGTGCCACACTATGAAAGTATTAGTGTTATTACAAGCAGAATGAAAAAGCAGGCCAAGTATCTCCCGTTCTTGATACTTTTGAGACTCTTTGTTCTCTGAGCTTTATCTTCCTTAAAACAAAACTTATCAAGAACATTCTCTTTGCTCAAATGCCCGAAAATTGTATGTGCCTTGATGGCGTCCTGGGAGGAAGTTCTCTTCATCAAGCTTAATTGAAACAGGATTAGAGAAGGTTTTTCTAATAAAACCAGCTTGGCAGATGAAGTTGGTGTAGAGGAAGTAAGAGTTAGTGAAGCCCTTTGCTCTACCATGGATCTTTTCTGCTTTCATACCATGTAAAGTAGAAGAGGCAAAAGAGAAAAAAGAAATAAAAAAATTTAAGTGTAGAGAGTGTTACCTGGTACAAAGGCAGCGCAAGCTTATGACACAAGGAAGGAAGAAGGCTAGTTAGTTAGAGACTTGTTAGATCAAAATTGATAGTTTGTTAGGCTGTTATCTAGCTGGAAGTTAGTTAATTCAATTCTGATCTCATCAGCTTATCTTAAGCACATTATATATAAACCACTCCAAGTTGTACACTTCATTAGATTCATTCATTCATGCAATAATATTTCAAAAGTTCATATGTTATTCTTTCTTCATTGCTGAGCATCTTTGCTCTTGGAGTCTATTTGATACCATTTTAATCTGGTATCAGAGCTCTCTTAAGAGGGCTCTACTGTGTGCATACTCTATGCAACTCAGAATTGCCACCACCTTTTGAGGACCAACATACTTCCATGGCTGTCCAACAATCTTCTTCCTCTTCTCAAATTCCAATGGTGAATCAACCACCTGTGCATAAAGTTCATCAACAAGTGCCAATTCAGCACCAATTTCCACTTGGTAATTCTTTCCCATTGCATACTTAGCAAATGCCATTTTCTCAGAAGTTCCTATGATGTCACATCCAGGACAACTAGTAATCAGTTACAACCCCATGGCCGATCCTTTGAGTCCTTATTTCCTTTATCCTAGTGAAAATCCAAGTACAACATTAATCTCTCTAACTCTAACTGCCCAAAACTATAGCATGTGGTCTATGGCCATGAGAAGAGCCTTAAAGTCCAAGAATAAATTGCCTTTTATTGATGGCACGTTACCCCCTATAAATGATCCTTCATTTTTCTTTTGGATAGATGTAATACCTTCATTATTTCTTGGATTCATTTTTCTTTGACTACTAAAATATTACAAAGTGTTGTTTGGATTGAGTTTGCTTCTAATTTATGGAGAGATTTGAGAAGAAGATACTACCAGGCTGATGTCTATCGAACACTTGATCTACAAGAAGAGATTTTTGTCATTAAGCAGGGTGATCTGAGTATCACAACCTATTTTACCAAGCTCAAATTTGTTTGGGAGGAGTTAGATAACTTTAGGCCAATTCCAGGTCGCCCTTGTATAAGCCAATACACTTGTGGTCTTGGGCTTATTAGAGGCTACAAGAATTGTGATTATGTAGTAAGATTTCTTCGAGGTCTTAATGAGCAGTATTCATAAGTACAATCACAAATCATGCTTATAAAGCCAATGCTAGAGATTGATGAAGTTTTTTCTCTCTGACTCAACAAGAAAGACAGTTACTCAATGATCCCACTAAGTCCAAGATATTAGTAAGCGCAGCTACCTTCAACTTCAACAACAACTCTTCATTTTGAGGAAGAGGCAGAGGGAGAAGTCAACCTTTTAATACTGGTAGGAGAACTAGTTTTGGTGGTAAAGCTAGCCCTGGTGGGAGAGGTAGTCTTGGTGGAAAAAGTTGCTTTGGTGGCAGAGGTAGCTATAGTGGCAGATAGCAGTCTTTGAAAGTTTGCTCTCACTGTGGCAAAGTAGGCCATCTAATAGACTCATGCTACCAAAAACATGGGTTTCCTCCTGATTTGCAACCCAGCCAAGGCACCTTTAACCATGTATTCACTAATGTTGATCATGCAGAAGTCAATGATACTTTTCTTAGCCGACAGGAAGTTGCAGTAAGCTCTAAGCTCAATAAAAACAAGCTCTACTAGCATTGCTCCAATAACAAGGTTCACATTCCTCTTCTATGATCAACCAAGCTTCACAACTCAACCTAATGAACCTAGCAGATCAGGTACATCTTGAGTCTTTACATATTCATCACATATCCTTCATTTTCATGTCCAACATCAAACACCTAAATCATAGATTCAAGTGCCAGTGATCATGCAAGCCCTTTTCTATTTCTATTTCAGAAATTTCATGAAATCAAATCAGTACAAGTTAAGTTACCTGATGGCACATTTAGTACCATTGACATTTTCAGGCATAATTATTTTTTCCAAAGAACTTTATCTCACTAATGTTCTTTTTTGTTCCCTCATTTGGTTTCAAATTAATTTCTATTTCCAAATTAACCAATTCTCTAACTGTGAATTACAATTCAATGATGTTTGTCGCAAGATTCAGACTGCCCTACCTTGAGGATGATTAGTGCAGCTAATGTCAAGGAAGGCTTATATGTAATGCTCAAACTTGCACAACCAAACTTAATAAAGTCACCAGCTTGGATTCTTAGCACACACAGTTACAGATTCTTCTCTTTGGCATTTTAGACTAGATCACCTTTCAGATAGTCAATGTACTGAAAAGTTCTTTTCCTTTTATACATGGCAGTGTTTTAAAACTCGGACCAGACCGGCCGGTCCGAGTAGTCCAACAGATCGGTGTTGCAATAGAATCGGTGTGAACCGCTTCAACTCGCCGATTTCTCATAAGAACCGGTGACCCGGTACCGGTTACTGGTTCCCATAAATAGCAATCTCGGAAAAAAAAAAAAAAAAAAGCCACTTGCCATCGCCTTGCACAGAAAGGGGTGGTGTTGTGCACCGTCGCTTTAGAACCACTGTGATCATAGTTGTCACTCACCCATAACCTCAGATCCACCGCTTACTACTGTTGCCATGCCTCTGCAGCATCTCAAACCATTGCCTTTTAGCAGGTGGTGGAGAGTGAAATTGAAAAGACCTGTGCGTTTGTGTGTGAGAAAGAGAGAGAGAGTGAAATGAGTTGAGGATGGATTGATGAACACATGCGAAGAGGAAGGGTTGTGCGGCGACCGTGTATGAGAAGAGAAAGGAAAGAGAGAGAGAGTTATACATGAGACAAAAAGTTAGGGCTTGACCAATTATAAGTGGCCATTGTTTGTTTGAAAATTAATATTTATTATGGGTCAAAGCCCAAAACGTGAAACGCTTGCAACTAGCTTACCGGTGGACTTAGCTAGGAAATCAAAATGGGCTAGGAAATCATGACCGAAAATGAAAATTAGGTTGGGAAATTACAGCCCTCATGTGATATGTTTATTTTAGATGTGTAAATTTTATAATTTAAATAATTATTCATATAGACAAATATTCATGCGTACATAAATATATAAATATATATAGCATTTGAATCTTTATGTTGTGCTAAAGATTTAATTATTTATATTATTTGTTATATTTATTTAAATTTTATACTTTTATTTAATTATATTCAATCAAGGAAAAAACAGTTAACCAGTAATAAAGTCGAGTTTAAAAACTATGATACATGGTTCCATAGAAAAAACACCTTGTGATAGTTGTCATTTTGCTAAGCAAAAGAGGATATATTGTAAGTCATTCAAAATCTAATAAATTTTTTGATATTGCTGATATGGATACCCATCTTACACCATCCACTGCTGGCCATAAGTAATTTTTTAACAATTGTTGATAACAGATTTACTTGGGTTCATTTCATGAACACAAAGTTTGAAACTTCTGTCATTATATTGTCCTTTGTCCAGCTTGTTAATACTCAATTTAACATAGTAATAAAGAAAATTAAAACTGATAATGGTGTAGAGTTTAAACTCACCTTTTTCTATAATCCCAAAGGAATCATTCATCAAACTAGTTGTGTAGAAACTCCTCAACAAAATGGTATTATTGAACGAAAACACCAACATATTTTGAACGTTACTAGAGCACTCATTTTCCAATCCTCTATACCTCATTGTTGTTGGTACTATGCTATTTCAAATGTTGTTCATCTTATCAATCGAATTCCTACTCCCTATCTGAACAACACCACTCCTTATGAATACTTACATGGACACGTACCTAGTTTACATTATCCTAGAATTTTTGGTTATCTAGCTTATGCATCTACCTTGGTTAATCATAGGAAGAAGCTTGATTCTAGGTCTAGGAAATAAACATTTTATTTGACATGTTAACCGGAGAAATTTTTGTATCAAGGAATGTTATTTTCTATGAGAAACATTTCCCATTTTGCAAAACATTGAGCACAACATCTGTCACATCACTTCTTACCTAACAATTCAATACCAATAATGTAACATCCTTGCTTTATGGATTAATGACTATCTTTACAAACCAACACGGTCTTTCAACGTGCTTTGTCCTCACTCACACGCTTTCTGGGAAAACTTCCTAGGAGGTCACCCATACCAAAATTGCTCCAAGTCAAACATGCTTAACTAGAGTTCTTTAATGATGGGCTATCGAAACGAATATGCATCTTGTTAGTATAGGTAGTACAAATCAATTCATATAAGTCCTCCTTAATTGTATAGTCCCATACTTACACAGTCTTAGGATCCTCTCATTCGGGTGTGTAATCGGTTCATTCATGTACCCCTCCGCTTAAAGTCCAGGAGCCGCTCCTTGTCCATGCCTTCTCAGGCAATCACTCCCCGACTTCGTCACTGGGCATTACATGCCCACCAGCTTCGCTTGGTTCGTCCCGAACTACACTATACTAGGAGAGGTGCAAGCTCTAATACCATTTGTAACATCCTGTTTTATGGATTGACTATCCCCACAAACCAACATAGGTCTTTTCAACGTGCTTTGTCCTCACTTACATGCTACCTAGGAAAACTTTCCAGAGGTCACCCATCCCAAAATTGCTCCAAGTTAAGGACGCTTACTGGGAGTTCTTTAGTGATGGGCTACCGAAAGAAGATGCATCTTGTTAGTTTAGGTAGTACAAATCAATTCATATAAGCCCTCCTTAACTATATTGTCTCATACCTACACAATCTCAGGATCCTCTCATTCGGGTGTGTAATCGGTTCATTCATGTACCCTCCGCTTAGAAGTCTACCAGGAGCCGCCCTTATCTGTGCCTTCTTACACGCGATCATTCCCGACTTCGTCACGGGCGTTACAAATAACACCTCATACTCCTTTTTGATCCAATCTTTAACATCATAGTACTTCCATACAATAATATCTCCACAACTATTACACATGAATCAGCACCACAGACTTCCAGAACCTATAAATTCAACTCTACCTACAAACACATCTTTTGAACCTAACACAGAACCCACACAGGAACCAATGCAAATACACATCCCTAACCTACACCAATTCAAATTCATTAACCACCAATAAGAAAATCAACCAGACCTAAAAATCCACCTTCTTATTTGCAGGATTACCATTGCATGCTTGCCTCCAAGACTCGTGAACCTTCATGCTCAATACCAAGGTATCCTATCTCTAATCACCTCTCATACTCATCTTTGTCACCTAAAAGCATGTATTTCTCTCTTGCTTTGTCTACTAACCCTGAACCTAGGATATATGAAGGGGCCGTGATCCACCCTTGTTGGAAAGATGCTATTTTAGCTGAGCTATATGCTTTGGATGAAAATAGAACTTGTGTCTTACTCCACTTCCTCCAGGCAAACGAGTAATTGGTTGAAAATGGGTTTTCAAATTAAAATTTAAGCCTGATGGATCGCAGAAAGGCACAAGGCTAGACTAGTTGCCAATGTTTTTATCCAAACAACCGGCATTGACCACTTGGAAACCTTCAGTCTAGTAGTCAAAACGGCAACCCAAAGGATGCTTCTTGCAATTGCAGCTGCCAAAAATTGGTTTCTTCGAGTTGGATGTAAACACTACATTCCTTCATAGTGACCTTGATGAAGAGGTCTACATGTAACGCCACTTAGGCTCGAACTTCCTCATAAAGGAATGGTATGCTAACTTCAAAAGTCCCTTTATGGCCTTAAGCAAGCAAGTAGGCAATAGAATGCCAAGCTTACCTCAGTTCTCATTACTTCAGGTTTCATTCGTCAAAGGCTGATTATTCCCTTTTCACAATGTCCATTACCTCTGGTTTCATTGCCATTCTAGTCTATGTTGATGACCTTGTCTTGGGAGGTGATGACATTTCTGAAATTCAAAAAATGAAGGCCTTCCTTGATGCCAAGTTCAAGATCAAGGGCCTTGGAATCTCAAATATTTTCTAGGCATGGAAATAGCAAGAAGCAAACAAGGGATTGTCTTATATTAGAGGAAATATTATTTGGATCTTTTACAAGATGTTGGCATGCTTGCCTCAAAGCCAAGCACTCCTGCCATGGACTATACATTTAAGCTCTCAAAAGGGACAAGTCCTGCCTTTCATGATGTATCTCCTATAGAAGACTTATTGGTAGATTACTTTACCTTACACATGCCAAACCTAATATCAGTTATGCAGTTGGTAAACTAAGTCAATTCCTTGATTGCACATCTATTGCTCATCATCAAGCCGCACAATGGGTTCTTTGATGCCTAAAAATTCCCTTCTATTAGACTGCTATTTTCGTAAAATTTGAAGCTAGCACTCGAGGATTTGCGAACTCAGACTAGGGTGCTTGTGCTGACACCTACAAATCAATTTCAAGTTATTGCTTCTTCTTAGGAGATGCTCTCATTTCCTGGAAAATCAAGAAGCAAGTTACTATAGCTCGTTTATCTACTAAGGCAGAGCATTGGTCACTAGCTTTATCCTATTTCCTGTGATAAGCCTGCCATCAATTTGGCCACCAATCTTGTGCTATGAGAGAACAAAGCACATCGAGATTGATTGCCATGTTGTTAAGTCAAGGTCAGATTCTGGAGTAATTCATCTTCTACCCATTTCTACTACTAATCAGTTCAGACATCCTCACCAAGCTAATTGCTCCAGGACCTTTTTCTTATCTACATTCCAAGTTGGGCATGATTGATTTTCATGCACCAACTTGCGGGGTGTTACCCGATATAAAGGTAGCACAAGCTTATGACACAAGGAAGGATGAAGGCTAGTTAGCTAGAGATTTGTTGGATCAGAACTGATAGTTTGTTAGGTTGTTATTTAGATGGAAGTTAGTTAATTCAGCTCTGATCTCATCAACTTATCTTAAGCACATTTTATATAAACCACTTCATGTTGGACACTTCATTAGATTCATTCATTCATGCAATAATATTCAGAAGTTCATCTCTTATTCTCTCTTCATTGCTGAGCGTCTTTGCTCGTGTGTGGTTGATACCATTTTAATAGAGGGCTTGACTTGCAAGAGAATTATATTTGAGAGTGAATGAAAATGATTTTACTATACGATTGATGATACATACATGTGATGAGGTGTATACACACAGAGTCCTTCAGTTAAACTTCCACTGAAACAGTCTTATACATACATTTTACATATGCATCCACACTAGTAAGATAACCCAACACAAGCAATTCAAAAGAAGATTTTTCACTTGCGGCGCCGAACCGTAATAGGACTCCTGACTCTGTGCTTTCCATTTGTCCACAGCAATTCTCCAAATTGATATTTTCCCGCTGAACCACACTTGATGTCTGCACAATCACCTGAAATGTCTTCTTTTCATCAATTTTCGTGAAAGTTAAGGAATTCGGTACCACGGTAATGTTGTGTCCATCTAGTTTGGCACTTCCGAGATATGTGCTTGGAGGGCCTACATTGGTAACTCTACGAGAAACCTTCACTGCCTTCAAGCCAAGATTTGGCAATGTGATTGACGGGTAGTTCAAGTCTATAATGCTTGGAGGAATTTGTGGACAAGTGAAAGTCCTATTAACATTGAGTGCCGAAATGAGTTGTTGGTCATACCCAGAAGCACATAGGAAGTTGAGGTAATCGGTAAGGCCTAGATCATAAACAAGTCCAGGGTCTATTGCAAGGTCAGGTTGAACATGTCCTGAGCCATAAGCAAAAAGATCTGCTAGCTTATTTGCAAATGCATCCTGAATCGGCCTGTTTGTGTTGTCCTGTGTGGTTGCTGGAAGGAAGGACAAATTGAGTAGGTTAAAAAAATCTCATGAAAATATGCCAAGCTTATTGTATTCATACATAATTTTTAGCAATTAACTAATTTCGATGCACTATTATTGAAAATCGTAATCCAATCAGCTACGTTTATTTGTAAGATTTTTAATGTATTAGATAGTGAAATGAAATATTTTGCTTATGAAATCACGGGGACATGCGGTCAAACTATGCCCAATTTATATGCTCTTTTAGCCAACATAATCTTATTGTGTGTCTATGACCATGATCTAGTTATAACTTATAAGGCGTGCTGCAAGAAATTAGATAACTAAAAATATTGTGCTACAATGATCATAATTTTATATATATTATTACCAGTGGTCATGATTGCAGATTTAATAGCTGCAGGACTCCAATTAGGATGGAGTGTTTGAGAAGTCCAGCAATGCCAGCGACATGAGGGCAAGACATGGAAGTTCCTTGCAGCACATTGAATGGAAACCCTCGCCGGGGATCTTGTAGTAGGGTAGATGCAGTTGCGCCTAATGAATAAGCAGCAAGTATGTTCACTCCCGGCGCAGTTACATCAGGCTAAAACCCATGCCAGGACAAACCCAGTCACCCAAAAATCAAAGCAGCATGTATATATATGGATTCATTAAACTATATATACGTAGTTTACAATTAATAATGAATATAAGTGTAGACCTTGAGTATTGATGGCTGAATCAAATTGGGTCCTCTAGAGGAGAATGAAGCCATGACTGGAGCTGGCTTAATTCCAAAGACTGTTTTTGCAGAGGACAGCCTTACTGTAATAGATGAATTTATAGTAGGATCACTGCAATATAAATTTAGTTAGTATACATGAAGAAGGGAGCCTTCATATGCATCACACACACACACACACACACACATATATGGAAAACTTATTTAATGGAGTTGAAATAACATTACTCATATAAATATAGTTAGTATACATGAACATGAGACCCTTCATATGCCACATATATATATGGAAAACTTAAAAACTGAAATTATCATATCAAATTTACCCTGATTAGTATTGAGTTAAGGGGTAGTGTTAGGTGGATAGAAATCTTCTATGATGTCCACTCCAATGTTTCCTCAATCATTTATTAACACGTGACATATAGGTATTATATACTTGATAATTTATAAATTTTTAAATCCCTTTTTATTGTTATCATTCCACGTGTCAATAATGATTGGGACAGGGGATAAGAAATCATTTGAATACAAAAGATTTTCATCTATATTACATGGCCTTCTTGACTTAATTATTATTCATTAATGAATGGTAGTATTGGTTTGTACAAAAATTTTATAAATTTCATATCAGAAATAGATTTATAAATTTAAACTGATCTTAATGTAATCAGTTACCTGTTAATTAATACTAACTGACTTATCGTTCATCATATAAAATATCGTGCAAATGCCAGGTTTTACATTTAAAAATGCAACGATGTTAAAATGGCGATATTGGATAATTTACGTGGCGGTGTTATGTCAGGATAAGAAGGTGGGTTCCTCGTTACGGTTTGGTGGGATCGCATCCGTTTGGGCTTCCAGGCCTTCAAGGATTTTTTTTTTCCCTTCTATCGCCACTATTTTGCCTCTTGCTTTTGCTGGGTCAAGTGTTCCTGGCCTACAAAGTTGACTGCAAAAAGTACATATAAAGACCAAAAATAAAAAAAAACGGAAAAAAAAAAACGAAAAAAGTGTAAGAAACGGTAATTTAATAAACAAACTAGGTATCTAGGAGAAAATCTTGTCGAGGTTTGTACTCACGTAGCTGGAATCGACGCATTGGCAAGCTTAGCATAAGTTGAAAGGATCACGGGAACGCCTGATTAGGTGGCAAAGTGATGAAAAGATTATCGCCCTAGAAATAGGGAATTAAAAAACAACATTTAACAACATGCATAATTGGTTAAATTAATATGTTAGTTCCATAATATTTTGAAAATATTTAAATGAGTTCTTATACTTTAAAAATTAGTAATTGAGTTCCTAAGCTTACAAAATATTTGTAATTGGATCTCCGAATGCTTTTAATCAATTGTTTATTACCGTTTGTTGATGTTCAGTGATCCAATGATAATATATTGCCATCACCCTTCAGCTTAATTATTATTATATAATTAATATTTAGAATAACATTTTAGAGTATTCAATTTTATCATATCCAAGCACTTAATTATAAATGTTTTATTATTTCATGGACCCAATTATAAATTTTTAAAATACATAAACTTATTTGAATTTTTTCAAAAGGTTCATGAACTATTGATTAATTTTACCCATATAAATTTTTATGGTAACTTTTTTTATTTTATAATGATAACTCTTCCTATGTTATTTTTTCTTTGCAATAAGATTTAAGGACACAAATTCAGATGAAAAAGAGAGATATAATTAGGGATGGGAATTGGCCTGGCATGTATTATAATCAATTGGCCTAAGCCTGGTCTATGGCCTGTTATAAACTATTATTTAAGCCTTAGCCTGGCCTGTGCATAAGTCTGGCCCTAGCCTGAAGCCTGTTATAAAGCCTGGAATTCTAGAAATTTCAAACATACCACTAACCAAGATATTCAATAGTTTAAATATAGACTTTTATTCAAAATGAAGAACAACAAAAAACAAAAATAAAAATCCAGCATAGATTGAACTAACCAAACAAACAAAAATCAAGGGTGAAGAACAAGAAAATCAAATCTATGATTTCCTTCTAGTATTGAAGAACTAACCAGACAAAAATCAAAAGTTGATTGAAAAACGCCATCTTCGTTACCACTGGACACAATCTCATTCAAAAACAAGCATTTGCATCAGCGATGAGGCATGTGCGTTCGATAAGGCAAACATGTTCGTGCGATGGGTGTCGGCGCGCGCGGGCGTTCGTGGCATCATCTCACGGTGGTTACGCAAGTCGGGTCATCTCAGAGTGGTGGCATCGTCTCAGAGTGGAGTGTCGCGTGGTGGATGATGGAGGCGCCTCCCGGTGCCGTCGCGCAATGCAGTTTGAGAGGAGAGGTATTGGTGGCGTTGAAGACCTGGTATTGGGGTTTCTTTTGCAAAGGGTATTTTGTGAATTGGTTTTTTCACTTAATCGAGGAGAAAGCAAAGCGTCAGTACTCAGTAGCAAGTTTCCTTTTATTTCAAATTGAAATGAAATATGAAATACACATAATAAAATCTAAAACATTCAACTAGTTAAACAAATTGAACATGTGGTTTGATAGTAAGGTGCTTTTGCTAATTGAAGTGTGTAACACGTTCGACTCCCTCAACATAATATTTTTAAAAGTGTAAAATATATATAAGGGGTAATTCAGGCACCTCCTTTGAGGTTTTTGATATTACACTTACCCATCTAATTTTTAATATCTACATTTACCTCCCTTATTTCTAAATAACTTTTTAAAATTTCAAGATTACCCTTTATTAAAAAAAATGCCCAAACATTCTTCATCCCCTCCATCTCCTCCATCAGCACAGCGCCCATCTCCTCCACCTCCTTCTACCACTCCATCACTACCATACACCACCATCATTCACCACCACAACCATTGCTACCTCCATTATTCACAACCTAACCAAAATCAAGCTTGAAACAAAATAAAACCAACAGTAGAGCCAAACCAAAACAAACCCAAGATTAGAAAAAGAAAAAGCAGGAGAAGTAGATCTGAAGCCAAACCAAAACAACCCGCAGTAGATCCAAATCAAAACAAACCCAAGACCAAAACAAACCCATATCTCCACCATCAATTAGATCTGAAGCCACGCGCGACCTGGGCCTTCCACGCAACACCTCCGCTCCTCCAGCTTCGCCGCGAAGCTTCGCTCCGCCCTGACCGCAGAAGCCACCTGATCCCTGCCCTCGCTATCGCGACCTCCTATCACCAGCCGCCATCATCATCGGAGCTACCAACCCCACGCCTCCCTTTCCGCGACAACACCATCCGCGAAGTCCTCATGAAGCTCGCGCCAGAGCTCGCCGAAGCAACCCCAGCGCCTCCTCCCTCCTCGGAGAAACCCGGGTGAAGCCACCTGTCCGGTCCACGCCTCTCTCCCACTGAGTGACGGTGAAGGGAGCATGGGGAGGGGAAGGAGAGAGGATTAGGGATGTGGGGAGTAAAGATTTTGGAGGAAGAGAATGTTAATTATAAGGGTAAAATGGATATTTTACAATATTTAAGGGAGGTGTGTATTATATTAAAAACTAGAGGGGGATAAGTGTAATATCAAAGAACTAGAGCAATTACCCATATATATAACTTTAACAAGCAGCCTAACAGCTCCGGGCTTTTCAACAAGCCTAGGCCTAGTTTGTTAAGGTAAACATGCTTCTGAATAAGCTTGAGCCTAACTTTAATTTTTAACAAGGTCAAAGGAACACAGGCCAAACAGGCACCGCCAGGCCAGGAACACGCCAACCTGAGACCTTCTCGCTCCTCCCACCCTAGATGTAATTTGATTTTATCTTATGAGAAAAAGCTTTCATTATTTTTGTCCTTTAATTTTATTAAATATTAATTTATTAAAATAAATTTATTTTACTATTAATTTTTAAACAAAAAATAAGAAATCACTATGTTTTAAAAAACGAAATTGATTTTTTAACTAAATATCAAGTTTTAAAGAGAGATGAATAAATTATTATATTTTAAAATAAATCATTAATGCTCATGCTCCTCTATGAGATTTTTTATGGTAAATTAACTTATTGTTAATTATTTGAAGAAAAAAAAAAGGAATAATCAAAGAAATACGTAAGAAAAACATTTTGAAAAAATAAATAAATAAATTGTACTGCTATAAACAAAAAGTAAACTTACCGTGATTTGCTGACCGTTGCTGAAAGTTATCGTACTTCTGAAGTCCCTGTCCATTGTGCTAGCAGCAACGGTGAATATCCAGGGAGCCACATTGACAACAGTCCCAGGGGTAGGTCCGTCATTCCCAGCAGCGGCAACCACCAGAATGTTCCTAGAGATTGCATGGAAAGCCCCTAGGGAGATCTCATCCGTGAATATCTCTTCAGGATACACCAGAACTGGCCCCGCGGTCGAGATGGAGATGATATCAACGCCGTCGCTTATGGCCTGGTCTATTGCGGCCAGCAGGTCCGCGCCATAGCAAATGGCTGGGTCCGTTGGGGACCAGCACACCTTGTAGGCTGCGACCCTGGCTCTTGGGGACCCACCCTTCGCTGTGCCATTGCCCACGGCAAACACCCTTGCACCAGGCACAAAGTTGCCGCCTGCGGTTGATAGGGTGTGGGTCCCATGCCCTACATAATCTCTTGCTGTATGTTGTGACCGGGGAGCCTTCCCGTTAGATGCCTCATACGCATTGATGAAGTACCTTGCTCCAATTAGTTTCCTGTTTTGTTTGATTACAGGGCAAGGGCAACAATGAATAGATTGATGAAATTGAAGAACCTTGACTTGATGAGATGATTTTATTAGGAGAAATGCTCACCCAGTGTAAGGGTTGAGAAATGAAATTTGTGCTCGACACATTTGAGATTCATTAAGTAAGGAAGAGATGGATACAAGATTAATTGGATGGAAGAAGAAAAGAATAACAAAATATAAATTTTGATCTCATCTACCACCGTTTAAAATACCTAGTGTCTTTATTCTACATACATACACACACATTTAGTGCCTGGCTTTCTTTATTACATTCATGAAAAAAAAAAGTCTATTTTTAATATAAATAATTTACTTAAAATGCAGAGTCGGAACTTACTCTTGGAAAATAGGGGTTAATGCCTCCCCCAATTTTTTTGTAGCAGAGTCTAATGAGATAGGCGTTCAACTTTAAAAATGTGAATCGATAAAAAAATAATTTTTAAAAAATAAGACTTTAAAAAGGCAGGTGGCCCTTAAAGTTTGTCTTCACCTGTCTATTTCATTTGGCCATCGCGCTCCAGCTTTGTCATTATCTTTTTTTTTTTAATATATACTTTAGAAATTATATTGATGGTAATAAAATTGGAATCTAGAATTTTGTACATATTATCTAAATTTCTCATCACTAGACCAATCATAATGGCTTACTTTATCATTATTTTCTTCACTTTATGAATCTATCTCAATTTTAAATTTTACTATTTTCAAGATATTTCATTATTGCTTGGTTTCCAATATTCTTATATATGATAAAGTGACAACACTAATGATTTAATTTTGATGCATTGATAATATATAAAAAATTTTATACAATCATTTAATTATATAGTGTCACAGATAAATAAGATTAATTTTTCTCTTTATCATTTGAAAAATCATTAAAATAGAGATATTTAATTGGATAATAGTAATATATTATACTATCAAATACATCAAAAATTAAATTAAATATAACACAAATGTATGGTTTCTGCAATACCCTCAACTTTTTAAGGGTATTAATAAGACCTTGTAACAATTAACTGTTGAGATTAGGTCATATATACAATTTTATAAAATATAAAAATACAAAAAAATTGAAAATACTGAAATTCATGGTTAAATAATAATCACTCATTAAAAATTGGTACTAACACTCTTAAAATTCAATTATTATGAGTATCAAACAAATATCGTAAAAGGTTATATATATATATTAACTGAACAAGTTATTGTTTCACTCAAAATTTCCATTCACTCAAACAACTCTCCAAGGGTACCTATGAGTTCAATGCAAATTTATAGTAAATTAATTAGATTTTCTTAACCGTTGCTAGAGCGGCATTGGTTAAAAATTCTAATTAAAATAAGTTTATAAATTTTTAAGTGGTTTTTACACTTTGAAAACTCAAAAATCATATTTTTCTATGATAAACTTATCTTTTTAGAATTCTTAAAACCACTTATTAAAAAATCTCAACTAATTATAGCATACACGCAACAAGAGACGAAAAGATATGTTTTTCACTTCTCTCCTAATAATTTGCACCAAGTTGATACGTAAGAGTAAACTATATAGATTACTTAAAAGAGAGAGAAAAAATAACCTGTTGCATGGATTTTTCTTGGAAACATTGAGTCTGTCTATTTGACACACATTACCCCCGCGCCATTTTGATGGGATGGGGCCATATCCGTTGTCGCTGAAGCTCTTGGATTCTGGCCAAACACCTATTCAAGACGAAATGAGGATAATATTAAAGAATTTGGACATGTTTGTTACTTTGGATTTAAAAGAGAAATGTTGTTGTTGTAGTCTCAAATTTTCCATAAACTTTACGGTAACATTTACAATGTTCTTCTCTAAAATGGAACATTTAATGTGCACTTACAAATATTGGTTACAGCAAGGTTCTTTTTTTTCAATAATTATTAAAAGACTATTCTATCCCTCGTTCCAAATCAATTTTTCTTTTCAATCCATCGTGTCTAAAGACCTCCGTAGTCTCCTTCAAAACTGCTTGCTCCGTATGAGTAATTGTTTTTGGTTAACAGCGGGGGCCCGAGCCCCAAGGAACAAACAAGAGAAACTAGATCACTAAGGTAGCATTTGTTTCCTGCTAGGATAGAAATATACACTGAAGACATAAACCTTTTGGTGGTGAGACAATAACATTCCCAAGACAAAAAAAATAAAATTTCTTACCTTCAAATATAGGGAAGTGAACATGATACAAAGACATAAATTTAATTTTTCTTTCCTCCAATAATATCTATATACATATTTATTATTTATGTCTTCGTTCTCGTCTTCATTATCCCTGGATTTCTATCTTTATCCCCCTTACCAAACGCTACCTAAGGTACTGACTACTAAGCTCCCTTCCCTCTCTGGTTTGTCATATTATTGCATTTGAGGGGCACTACCAATTCATTCACATTGCTCCTCTCTTCTCATCTCTTCTCTAGTTCTCTTCAATTTCAAATTGAAATTAAACCCCTTTCTTTATTTCTAACAATTAAATTAAACTCAAATCCCAAACCCTTTTATTCCCATAATCCTAATTTATTCTTTCTTTCTTTCTTTCAGCTTTAGCTTCACCTCGCATAATACCAAATGGCTCGCGCCATATAACAAACCCTCTTGTCTCCCAACATTGAAGAAACCCAATACAATTACACTATCGTGATTCATCTCCTCTCCGTCTCCATCGCCACTCTTCCACCCTCAAATTCCAATTCTACCCCTTTCCATGTCTCCTTCAACTAGGACTCCACCTCTTTCATCGGACGAGCACGGCTTCCGCATTTACAACTTCAAAGACCTTCTGCCATGACTTCAGCCTCGTTGGCGAATCTCCTCTTCCATATGCTCTCCCGCTCAACATCCTCGCCATTGTCCCATTGCCTTAATGAACCTTGATTCCGATTAACAAGGTCATGATCTAGGACGACCACCAGTCATAGTGCATCAACGAGCTCTCATTCCAATTGGAGGTTGTTGTTGCTTAACTCTCGGATGGGTCTAGGTAGGTCTGTGTAGGCCTTAATGAACTGACCTCCTCTATCCTCTAACTGAGCCTATATCTTTTAGTGAGGCTGTAGACCTATATTGAGAGCTAAGTAGCAACATTTTGGCACCATATGTGGGGAAAGGTAAAACTTCTCCCACTTCTTTGAAAAACGCCAGGCACGCCTCTCTGCCTGGAATGATGGTCAACACGCATAGTAAAGGGAATACAAGTAATATTGTACCAAATCACAATCACCACAATCAGAACAACCCAGCTTACGAGGAGTTTGATTGTGAAACTAACCCTAATGACATACCCCTGCCCTTTGTTGAGCAGATCATGAAAACCCTTCATGATATGTAACAACAAATTAACAACATGAACCGACACCTAGACACCACCTAGAAGGGCCCCTATCATCACTGAACCATTTAGAGTCTCAACCATCGTATGTTAATCGTCCAACCTATCACCTGACTCACTCAACCAACCGTTACACCTCCCATACTAAAACACCACACATAACTGTCAAATCACCTAATGCCTGACCACGGTGAAGCCAGCCCTACTACCTAGGACACCCATTCATAGAGCTTATCATGACAGAACCCATCCCACCCCTACGCGTTGCAACTCATCTCCAGTCATATGACGGACGTCAGATCCACAAAGCCATGTGGATGCCTTCAAAAATGCAAACCTGGTATGTAGAGACTTGACACTCTATGCCTAAGGCTCAGTTGACTTTGCAGGATACCCCAGTAGTGGTTCACATCCTTTGCCCCATAAGTTGATCGACCATTTTCTGAATCACTTCATGGGGAGCAGGTTAATCAAAAGACGATCAGGAACCTTTATGGCTTAGTCTAGGTCTTTAAAAGATTTCATGGGTCAATTTAACAGAGAATCACCCAGATTAAGGATCTTGACCAGAAGATCGTAATGTATGCCTTCGTAGGAGCGCTGAAGCCGACCATATGAGAGTCCTTGGACATTAACCTGGTCGACAATTTAGAAGAGTTGAGGAGCGGGCGGTCGGTATATCCAGGCCGAGAAAGGAGCTAAAAACGGAAAAGGAATAGAGATGATCCTAAAGGGAACACTTAGGTACCCACGGAGGTCCAAAAAACCTTACAACGGCCTCGCGAGGGCGTCATAGAAACCCTACCCTCCCGACCGAAGAGGAGAGCATTACTTTGAAAACCGCCCACTCCAGGAGGCCTATACCTACCGCTCCCACTTTAATGCTTCGAAGGAAGTGATACTATGAGATGTTTGCAACATCAAGTTAGTATCCCTCCCACAACCACGACGATACCAATCTCACTATGTGGACGGAGAAATACAATTACCACCAGGCCTATGGCCATACAACTGAAGAGTGATTCTTTGAGAGATCTCTTGGAGATTCTAGCCAAAGATGGAAGGTTGGATAGATATTTCCCTCATTGTCCAGGTATGGACAGATGTCATTCTAAGGCCAAGCATGATCAATTGGGAACATCATGAGAAAAGACACTAGAATTACAACCGAGAACAACAATACGTGGGGTTATCAACACAATCAGGGGATTCATTAGGGGTAGAGCCATAGAGTCGGCCAAAAGAAAACACCTCTGAATCCCTTCAAACCATAATGAGTATTGGGCAACCTTTTGCTCGGCATGAGAGCCTAAACATTCTTATTACTTTCTCGGCAAAAGACTTTTAGGGGCAGAACCTAACCATGATGATCCAATGGTAATTTGGGTCTTGGTGGCCAATTTTGAAGTAAGGCAAGTCTTGATCGTCAAGGAAGCTCGGTTGATATCATCTTCATTGTTGCCTTTTCAAAACTTGGGCTTACCCAGGGAAGATTCTCGACCCCTTATGGGGGCTTGTGGGGTTCATCTGGAGAGGTAATGCCTGAGGGTTGTGTGGAGCTTCTTACAACCTTTGGGCGAGTCAAGACTATACCGATGAAATATTTCATCATTGATAAGCAGAGTCCTTATAACATCATAATCGTAGACCGTCCATCAACACATTAGGGGCTATAGTCTCCACACCCCATTTAAGCATGAAGTTCCCTCTCTCGGTTGGTGTTGGTAGGATTCATGCCGATTAAAAGGAGGCTCGACAATGCTATATGGACTGCTTACGAATTCAGAAAATTAGGTATGGACAATGACTAATTGGCACGATCTCCGCCCAGGAAAGACAAGATGTTCCATCATGCTCGGATATGAATTTAATGAAGTTAGATCCACATGGAGACTTTTCCAGGAAGCAAGACCATAGGAGGAAGGAGAATTGGAGAAGGTCAAGATCTATGAGAAGGGTGACTAATGCGTTACGATTGGATTAATCTTCGTTGAATTTGAAAGTAAAGCTCGTTGAATTGCTCCGGATATGCTGACCTATTTGCTTTGGTCCGACCGATATGCTGAGGATCGACCCTTCATTTATTTCTCACAAGTTACAAATAGCGCTGGGTTACAAGCCTGGCTCTGCAAGAGGACGTTCTGAAGAAAAGAAGAGAATAATGAAAGCAGAGATGGAAAAAGCGTTGAAAATTGGTTTTATTAGAGAAATTCACTACATGACCTGGTTGTCTAATATTGTGTTGGTGGAAAATAAGAGCAAGGGGTCTTGGTGGATGCGCGTGGATTTTACCAACTTAAATAAAGCCTTCCCCCATTAACTCGCACCCTCTGCTAAGCATTAATAAGCTTGTTAGCTCGAGAGGTTACGAACTCTTAGCTTCATGGATGCATATTTTGGGTATAATCAGACAGAATGCACCCGAAGATGAGGAAAAGACGACCTTCATGACTGACGGTTGGTGCCGTTGCTAAAATTTTAGAATCCTCGCTGGTGTTTGTTGTAGTGAGCGGGTGAGCTAGGAGGCTCACTGGAGCGAGTTGTTGCTTCAGGTTCATTGAGCGAGATTACTCGCTCCAGCGAACGTGTCTGATGTCAGCATAGTGCAAAACGATCAGTTTTGATAAATGAACCCTAACCTTTTAAAACACCCCTATGCTCAGGATTTTCTTCCCAAAGAAACCTTCCCCTTCCAAATCCTCCTTCTCTCCTTCCCACTCAATCCCACTCCATTCCTTCTCCTCCCAAGAGATCAAGGTAAGATTTATGGGTTTTGTCATTCTTTTCCTCTCCATTTCCATATTCTTTGGTTGGGATTGTTGTTAGCCTCCATTATTGTTAAGTGGGGGTGCTCCCCCAATGTTTTTAGAGTTATATTAGAGTTATCTAGGGGATGTTAGAGATTAATCTAGAGTTGTGGTTGCTCTATGGCAGTTGTTGGTATCATCCCTGCCATGGAGCTCTCTTGGTATTGCAGTTTATTGTTCTTCCAGGCAAGTAGGTTTGACCCCATAACCTTAGTTTCATCATTATAAATATGTTTCCTGCATGATGATTGTTAAGCATGGAATTTGAAACAAGAAAAAGTATAGGATATGATTTTACATGATTGTGTCAAGCTAGAAAAATTATAATTTATGATGATAGCATGAAAGAATGAGTTTTACAAAACCATGGGACCATGATTGCTATGTTGTGTGTTATGGAAAATATTTCACATGTTTGAGAAATAATTTATTAAGAAAATATGTATTATAGCAAGATGACTATTTTACGGAATATATTTTTATGGGTTTATTGATATCACCATGTATTCAAGTTTTAAGATTTCAAGCTATGTTTCTGAAAATTTAGTTAGGATATTTATATATGTTAGAGAAATGTGAAACAAGAGTATGAACCCCAATGTTTAAAATTATGATTTTAGATTTATCAAGAATATGAAAAGTTATGTTAGTTTACGATTTGAATTTATAACTTTAGTTTTATGGTACCAAGAGGTACGAAATTCAGTATGATTCGTAGCAATTACCGGATACATATTCTATGGGTTTGAAATCGGAATGCCTACAAGCGGGTGACCTCTTAGGCATGATTTCCACAACCGCAGTTATACTAAAGTCAGATTGTTGAAGTTATATGAATCAAGAACTCTCAATGTACAAAGAATTTAGTGGCTCTATCGCTAGGGACAAAGTACCCACCTTTCAGCTATGGTTTTTGTCAAACTAGTTTAGCCGGTAAAGATAGGAAACAAACAGTGGTTAAGGCTTTAGAGATCGTTAACCTTGGTACCAAGTTTTCGTTAGAGGACAATTTTGCTCCCAAGTTCAGAAACGGGACCTAGTTAGGTGTCCAGCTTGTTCAACAGGGACTATTGTGATTTCAGTTGGTACTCTTGTTCGACAGGACTATCACCACTTTTCAGCTTTTATTATTATATATGTATTTATGTAGTTTAGCATACTATTTCCCGATGTTCTGCCTTACCCTTAGTTAAAATGATTTCATGTTTGATTATGAGTTTATAAATGCTTGTTTATGAACCTATGAAATGAAAAGTGTTTTCCTAGTTAGCTATGTATGTAAATATCAAATGATTTATGTTGTTTCATGTATATTGCATTATGTATATATGTTCCTTGGTTGTCCCATGTGGGTGATGGGTGAGAGCTCACTCATGAGTCCGTTGACTCACCCCTCTCCCTTCCTCTCTCATAGTTGGGTAGATCCTCCTTTTTTTCCGAGGAGCAACAATCCCTTGGTGAGCTTTACATTGCTATAAGGCTTAGATTAGGTTATGTTAGTTTTAGAGGGCTCTAGTAGTTTTGTGGGCAGGATTCGAGCCACGCATGTATTTTGAGATACCGTAGTTAAAAAGTTTATGAAATTCCTTATGTGTTTCAAGATTTAAGTTTGGATTTCAAATTTCTATTTCGATTAGATTATGTATTTGATCAGCCAAGTAGTATAAATCAGTTTGCAAGGGTTAAGCAGTTTTCAGAATTAAGATTAATATCATGTAATGGATTAGTTTATGATCTTATAATTTGCAGAGGTTAGAAAGGGGTTTTCAAAGCTTGAATATTAAATAATTCCAGTTTTATGTAATTAAATATTATGTTTTAAATAGAGAAATGATTGTTAATTTAGAAGAAAATCATCTTTTAAGTGTTACATTGTGATAAGTTATGCATTTGGAAGACACGTCACCTAGAAGGCTTACGTGGGGATAGGATTCTTCATGTGCCCACGTTCCCAAGTCGGGTTATGACATAAAGGCAATGCCTTAAAAGTGTTGCTTTTAATCAATAAAAATGAGTTGCAGTTAACTCCAGAAAGGCAACGGTAAAAGGAGTAGCCTTTAGAAACCTAAAATGCAACGCTTAAAAGCGTTGCCTTAAATGGAAGAAATGGCAACACATGAAAGTTTGCCAAAGCATTGCCATTAACGGCCAATAAAAGCGTTGCCTTTTGTACCCATATAGGCAATGGTTTTGTATCAACTATTGCCTTTTGTCAAAAAAGTGTTGCCTTAGAGAAAAAGCAATGAAAATATAGCCAACGCCAGAAAGCGTTGCCTTAGAGAGGGAAACATTGCCTCAAAGAGGGAAACGTTGCCTTTGATCAAATGCAACACTTTCTGTGTGTTTTGGCAACGCTTAAAAGCGTTGCCTCGTGCCAAATTTCTTGTAGTGTGAGTATCTAGCCAAGGACGGGCTCCTGGCATAATACCTGGATCGGGTAAAGGATTTGGTGAAGTCTTTCTCCAACTTTACAATTGAGCACATTCCCCGCTAGTAGAATTCCAGAGCAGATCTCTTATCCAGATTGGCTAGCACAGCGATCAAGAAATAACCGTCGGTAATCCAAGAAATGCTAAATGAATTGACCGACCTTCCACTTCAGCTTCACCTCACTCGGATGACTTGGAAATGCCAAATTCTTGGATGACCCCTATAAAAAGATACCTTGAGATGAGAAATCTCTCGAGCAATGACGAGAATGACTGAAAGCTTTGGCAAATGGGTGCTTATTACTATTTTCTTGATGGTCAATTGTTTAAGTGTGGTTTATCCTTTCTATTGCTAAAATGCTTGACCATCGACCAAGCTTAACATGCAATGGCTGAGGTCCACAAGGGCGTGTATGGGCATCATCTAGGAGCCTGATCTCCAGCCGACAAAGTTCTTAGGGTAGGATATTTGTGGCCGACCTCAAGGTGATTGTGCTAAGTATGTCCGCACATGTGACAAATGCCAAAGGTTTGCTTCAATACATCTTGCACCATTGGAAAAGCTCCATAGCTCAAAAACCAAGTGGTCACACTGTAGATGGGGTGTAGACCTTTTGGGCCCATTTATCCAAGCGACCAATCAACGTAAGTTTCTTATTGTGGCTATTGACTACTTTACCAAGTGGATAGAAGCTTAGCATCTATCCCATTACTGCCTGGAAGGTAGAAGATTTTACTTGGAAGCAGGTCATCTACCGTACCTAGTTTGCAAACAAAGGATTTGAAGGTTTATGTGAAAGGTTAGGGATCAAAGATCTTTACGTCGGAAAGCACCCTTAGATTAATGATCAAGTAGAAGCCCAATAAGGTCATCCTTTAAGGGATCAAGAAACGCCTTGAACAAGCAAAAGGTAGATGGACGGAAGAGCTTCACGGTGTGTTATGGGCTTACCACACCATACCACAATCCTCGAGCAAGGAAACACTATTCCGATTGACTTACGGAGGAGATGCCATGATACCTGAGGTCAGCATCGACCTTCCAAAGAGAGGGATTTCCTGAAGACAACAATGATGCTGAAAGACGGGCTGACTTGGATCTGTTGGAAGAAGAAAGGCAAGTGACCCACATAAAGGTCAAGTTGCTAAAAGAAGATTACTCAGCCTTACAACCAGAAGATGGTAAAGCGACAATTCCTAGAAGGAGAGCTTATTCTTCGACGAGCGACAAAAACCCGACAGAGGGTAAGTTGAATCCGAATTAGGATAGACCTTTCAGGGTAATTGAAAGATTAGGGAATGATGCTTATAGGCTCTGCGAATGGATGGAAAGCTGAGAGAGGGTTACTTGGAATGTTGTAAAACTTAGAAGGTACTCCAGTTGATATGTATGTATGCTTTTCTTCAATAATTTGTAAGGTCCATTTTTCGATTCTATGTTGTACTCACCTAAGTTATATCTTAGTTATATATCTAGTCTTGAAGTTTTTTAGATTTGTTTTGTTTGATCGGATTCTTAGGATTATTAACATATCAAAGACCGATATTCATCAGGCAAACCTCGTCTTCATGAGTATATCAAAGATCGATACTGGGTAAACCTCATCCTTATAAGTATATAAAACACCGATATTCACTAGGCAAACCTTGTCCTCATGAGTATAGTAAAGACCGGCTTTAACAGGGAAATTGTTATATGCATGATTATAACAAAAACCTTAAGCGCCTTACATTCGGTTCAGCCAAAATAGTTTCACAAAGGATATTACGACAAGCTTGGTCTGCTTACCAAAAAAAAATATAGGTCCTCCAGGATTTTACAAGATTTGCCCAGGGCATTCCCTAGTCTTCACTCCCCCTCCCTGGGCATTCTATTGGGCTCTCCTTCGAACCCTCATCGTTGAATGGCAGGTGCAATACCCCTTCCACAAGTTTATACAACGACCCTTTGATTAAAGTTTAAACTTGCATTGGTGACAGATGCTTGAAATGATCATGGGTACGATCATAATTGCCTCAAATTGTCGAGGAAGGTCGTCATACAAGGTGTTCTCAGTTTCTCTAGCTTGGACTTTATTTGGAGAGCTCCCCGTCAACTCTTTTTCCTTGTCTTGGGCGATCACCAACTCCGTCCTCAAGTTCTGGATCTTTTCTTTAAGCTCTTTCTCCTAGGCCTCAATCCTACTCTTATCCCCAAGTCTTCTTCTAGTTGCCTCATCTTTCCCTTCACTTTAGTCAATTGCCCTTTCATCTAGTTTGCTTGCGTGGCCATTTTCCGAACCTTTTTCTAGCAAAACGATACATTGCCATGTTCCTCATGAGGTTGCCTCCTGTGCTCGAAATAGTATGCCAACCGCCTAACCTTTTATACTTAGCAGCATCCATGGCCGTCGCAAGTGGCTATTAATGTGGTGCTCATTTACGAACCTCCAATCGTAAATCGAAGCCACGGGTACCCTTGCATTCCCACTAAAATCCTTTAGAAAAGGTGCAACCTCTTCTAATAAAGGATCAGGATGAGGAGAAAAGAGAAGAGGATGGAGCGGTTGGTTAAATTGATCGAGCAACTTGCAACGCTTCGTTAGTAAGGCCGTTGGGTTGATTGTATTGTAAGATCTTCACGTGACCCCTTTTTCATGTGTTGAGGGATTCAAGGTCACGTAGCTGACCAGACCGCCCCATGGAGTCCTCTTCTTTAGATGACCCTCCGAGGGATCCGAGGAGGTCTTTTTTTCCTCTTTTGCCAAACAAAAGGTATTTATATTGAATTGAGGTGCCTTCTCACCTTTGCTCGCCATCAGCTTTTGCTTTTCTTTCTTTAGTTTCTCCAAAAATTGCCCTACAGATCATCAGAAAGTATATTCAATATGTAAATAAGAAGGTTGGGATAAGAAGCCACAAAAAATACACAAGGGATGCATAAGTCTATATTTACTAAACTTCTTTTCTAGCAAGGGTCGGTTACCCACATCTTGAATCAAGAATGCACATTGGACGCGGTCAAATTATGGCGACAATGTTGACGACAAACTATGAAGCTTCTCCGACTGGCCTTTCTCCTAGGGAGAAATCCTTTAACTTTACTCGAGGATTTGGGGATGAAAGGGCATTCCATCGAAGGGAATTTGGAGATCCTTGAGGCTTAAAAAAATACCCCTTATTGAGTTGCTGGGCTTAACTTTGAAAAATTGATCCACATAGGTTTGCCATTTGTACGACCACTCGAAGGACTCCAATAGGTGCTTCCGTTGAGCACCAAGTGATATAGACCCTCCAGCCGCCTTGGGATTATTCACTTAGAAATAATAGAAGAATAGAAGAATAGACGAGGGGTGGCCTTGAAGCCCAGGAGCTCACACAACAAGCAAAAGCTCCAGAGAAAGGCCTAGGAATTAGGATGTAACTATATGGGAGCCACCTGAAGAATACTCAACACCCCAACATATAGTTGAGGGAACGGGAACTCGATCTTTACCTGGCTAAATATCATCTCATACATAAAAAAGTTGCCTTCCCCGGATTACTAGTCACTCAGTCGCTCATGTCATACGCAATGAGCTTCACATCACCGAGTGGAGCCACCAGATCGAGTAACGTTTAATCTCCTCCAAATCCCTGGTCGACTTAATAACGTGATTTCCCCTGGCGATTCCCTAACATGGCTAGATGGGGGGTCATGACCTCTAAAGGCTACTCGGACATGATCACCATCATAAATAGTAACCTACGAGCCAGCCATCAAAGGCCCCCAAGACCCTCCAGGAAAAAGCCCACATTATATCATTTCCTTAGATAAAATAACGTAAAAACTAACCACGAAAATCTCAAGCTATGCTAGTAATCCCCTGAAAAAGTTTTTCAAACTCATAACTCCCATTACCCTTTATGGTATTCATAGCATATCTGAAATAAACAAATTTTACATAGAGTTGTAATCCAAACATCTCTTTCAAGTCTATGCATTGCCTATGCTAACAAATAACATTTCAAATGCTACAAAGAAAAGTCACTAAAGTTTACCTGAAGGGGTGAGGGCAAGCACCGTTGCTGACTTCGAACAAGGAATACATGAATAAAGAAGGTGTTGTGGTGGTGCACAAGATGCTGCCCATAGAATGTGTAGGCGATATGGAAGAAAATGAGAATGAAGAAAGAAAAAAGAAGAGGGGTTGTAGGAAGAAATAGGGAAAGTCACAAGGACAAAATGAGGGAAAATGGAACTCCTTTGGGGGTTTTGGGAAACCCAACCCTTTCCCCACCACCATCGATGGGTTAAACATCTCCCCTAAACAGTATAACCTGGCATTAATTTAACATGACTAGCCTATGAATCACATAATAACACGTGGCTACTAACTAGGAGAACGTGCTAACCGATAAAGGCACAGAATTCTGATGATTCGATTTGTATCTCAGCAACTCGATCTGCGAGGCAAGTCCGCCACCTTAGTCTCTTCATCCCTCAGAGCTTCGAGACTGAGGGGCTTGTGGAGTCAGATATTAACGACCTCGTTACCCTTTCAGTTTCAATAAGTGAACCAATTAGGGTTTAGCCGATCTCGGTCCATTTCATATGGGACCTTGTTTCCACGAGACATGAGCACACTCGATCTCACTAATCTCTTCAACCCTCGGACTTCGAGACTAGGGGACTTGTGGACCGGTAGAGTTCCTGATGACCTTACCAGACCCTCAATATAGGCTCATTGGGTCCCTAAAGCCGCCCCATGATCCAGTGCCATTGGGCCTTTAAAGCCGGCCCAATCTCCGAGCTCATTGGGCTTCCTTGAATGGACCCTTGAATGGTCTAATAAGCATTAGATTCTCCAGGGCCAAGCATTAACACACCCGGATACCTCTCGGAAAGATCGATGCTTGAATGCATAATGGTCGGAGCATTGATGGAGGGAAAATGACCTCCACCAAAGGATATTAGCTCTATCGAGGATAAAGGAGGTCAGTCATCTGAGCCTAACACAGACCTATCAGAACCGTACCGCGAACTAAGTAGCAACGAGGTGATGGTTGTAGGTCAACGATAGTGGTGGAGATGGCGAAGCGGTGGCTGTCGCCAATGATACGTTCCAGTGATGATGGCGAGCAGTGGTGCAACAACAAGCTTGCTCACAACTATATGTGGTGATGTGTTGACAAATAAAGATGCACAACGTGCCGAGAAGAAAGACGCAATAGCGTGTATTTGTCATTTCAAAATAGGAATTATTGAATAATTTTTTAAAGAAATTGTTATTACTTATGGAGCATATATGCTCCAATTTATGTATAACTACCTTAAAGTTTTTTATGCATTACCAGCCATTAGATCTTTGTTTTCTTTCCTTTTTCTTATTATCAAGGGCTATTATTTAGAGGAGCATTCAATGTACCGATTTTGATCGGTACAGTGTAAACGTGACCAAAGTTTATATATGTGTATATGAGATAACATATTGATTATTTGAAAAGTAATTTAAAATTATAAAATATATATTATGAAATTTATACACACAGTGCAGAAATTATAAAAGTTAATTAATTACCTGTGTCAATGTTAGCGATTATTGTATTTTCACCAAATCTGCCCTTTTGCCAGGCTGAATTCTTTCCATTTCTGTGTAATCCAAGAAATTCCCACGATCGGGTTGTTTGCAGTTTGAGCTTTTTGGTCAAGAACACAGACACCACAGATGGGTTTTCTGCCCCATCTGATTTGAAACAAAATTGAGACTGAAAACGCTATGATTGGAACATGTGTTGATGACAATGGAAACATTCTCACTTGCTAAATCTGCTGCTTCTTCCTCTTCAAGTAGCGCGGCGAAGCCATTGATGTGCCTCTTATATGAGTAAACAATGGCTTCTTTAGCTTTCTTATGGCTGTGAAAGAATATACACATAATTAATCCATTTTTATAATGCACACAATTACTAGTAATCCGTTAGTTTTTACTATGCTAGAGCTTTTCATAGAAAATTTAATGGTTAAGTTTAAATTTGATACCACCGACAATACTAAACTTTTTATATTATCATGTAATGATGTGGTGGTACATATTTCAGAGAGATTTTTCAAATACTTTAAGGAAAATAAATAAGAACATTTCATACTCAAAGGTAAGTAAAATTTAAGGCGAACTATAGTAACCTATCTTCATATTTGCTGAAATTGTGTACCAAATAAAATGTGCTGAAATTTATCCAGATACTTTTTATTTATTTGACAGCCTTCTCCAAAATACACTAGCTTACATAACATAATATATAGTAAGGGAAGGATGATATAATAATTTTACAATAAGTGATTAAGCAGTGTGATTTGTTAGCGAAATTCAACTCATAAGCCTATGTCTTTCTTTCTTTCTCTCTTTTTTTGTTTTTTTGTTTGGAGCACTATAGGAAACCCATGCTTTTATACCTTCCCAGAACTGAACCTAGTAAATCATAATGAGAACATGTGGCGGCTTCAAGGTCAACAGACGTAGGACTTGGCCCATGAGAATGCGCTCCCAAGTATACAATGTAAACCTGCAGCAGCAGCAAAGACAGATAGAAAGCCAACAATTGGTGAGATGCGACCCGTGACCACAGAGCAGTGGCCAGTGAGAGGAAGCTCAGCAAAACGAGCAAATCGTTATCACAATTCCAAAGCAGGGATTTCAAAACAAATAGAGTAAGCAACAAGCAAAATAAGCCGACCTTTTTGGTGCCATGAACAGCTTCCGGCAAGAAAGTGAAAAGAAGAAATGATGTAACAAGAAGATGAAGGTAGAAACTGCAGTTGCCCATTTTTATTTTTTCTTTCTAGTCTTGGGAATTGCTAGGCTCTTGTCAGGCATATACAGCATTCATATATAGGCCTTCCTCTCCCTTGTAACTGATCTCCCTCTACCTCTAATGTCACATCCCAATTGGTCTTCTCCAGAAGTGCGTCACAAAGCTTTTGCTTTAGGCATATTCTTGACTTTTTCCTTTGTTTTCCAACCTTTATTAAAGTTCATTAACTCTATGGACAAATTCTTTTCCACTCGTAATTTTTATTTATTTTTTGGTTACACTCTTAATTTTTATTTGATTGTATTTTGAACTGCCTATTTCATGAGTCTAAGTGTGTATTAAGGAAAGAAGACTATAATCTAAAATCAATTTTTATATAAAAGATGTTTTTGAAGAAGTTTGTTATGTTTGAGTGACCAAATAGGTTATAAGTAAAACTTATAATTTAAAAAATCATTTGTAGACTCAAAATATTTTTAAAAAACTTAAGATAGTTATTACCAGAAACAATGACTTATAGTTATAATTGATAATTTGAAAATTGGTTATAGGGTCACAACTAACGTGAGAACACAAGATGGGGTAACCAAGAATTTTCCTGTAAGTATAGAATTGCACCAAGGGTTAACTTGGGGCCTGTATCTTTTCACACTAGTCTTGGATATGTTACTAAACATATCCAAGATTTGATGTCATGGTGCATGTTTTTTGCAGATGATATTGTCTTAGTGGAAGAATCCAGAGAAGAAATTAACAAGAAGTTATTGTTATGGAAAGAAAAGCTTTGGAAACATATGGCTTTTGTATAAGTAACAGCAAGATGAAGTATATGGAGTATAAACTTAGCAAGAGACGTCACTATTAGAAAAAATGTGAGTTAACATATTTTTTCCTCATATTATCGGTGGATTTATCTGGAAAAAGAAATGAATAGCAAAAATTTTTTTTAGAAAACCATTAAATGCTCTGATATTCAAATTTTCAAAAATCAAGCCTACTATTGAAGTTACTGGCATATTTTCCAGCGAAAATCCTCGACAATAAGCTAGTTTTTAATAGGCTAATTTTTTTTTTATAAAAATTGTAATATTACTCACGGATTTTTTTGATAATAGTACAAGTGAAATGCGGCATTTTTGTGTTAAGTCATTGGTGAAAAATCTGCTGGTAATGGTTAAAAATCCACAAGTAAGTGTTTTAAATATTCCATCAGCTATCCTCCTTTCCCATTTCTGTCATTGCTCTCTCTCTCTCTCTCTCTCTCTCTCTCACACACACACACACACACAGTTTTCTAGCCATAACTCCTCCATTACCCTGCCATTTTTGTGAAAAGACCACCATTATCTTTGGCTTGAAGTCCTCTATATTTTAATTAGTTTTGTTTCTGATTTGGTTTTGTTTTTGTTACCCATTTTTCTTACCATTTTCTTTTTTTTTGTTCAGATCTATTATTGTCGCCACTGTCATTATTTGCCACCACCGCTCGCCTCTATTGTGCTAAAGATGCTGCTATAGGTGATTTTTTTTCTCAAAGTACTAATTATGATTTTAGATATTAAAAAGTTATTGAAATTATTGATTTGGTGCATTTTTGTTTTAATTATTTTTGTAACTTTATTTTTCCTGTTTTGCCTTTGCCTTCTAGCACTGCTATCATTGGTTGCTCCGCCATTGGAGTCACACATGGAAATTCAATTTTTTTTTAAAAAAAAGTGTTCCTGATATATTTTCCATCGGTTATATATAATTAAAAATTCTAAATTTATATTATTGGAGAAAATTCACCAATAAGTCTAGTGTTTTTTTTAAAAAAAAACTGCATTACTTTGAGAAAAATTCGCTAGTAACACATGAAAAATCCAATGATAATGTTCCTTTCCTGACAAATTTTTGACAAATTTTTCAACTAATTAGACAGATTTCTTTATGTAAAATCCGTCGATAATTCCTCAAAAATAGTTACTAGTGGATTTTTTCCATTTGTAATAGTTCAACAATATTATTATCATGCATCAAAATCTCCAATAACAAAATTTTCTATGGAAATAAGAAAAATCCACTAGTAACAGACATTTTCTAGTGCGTATAAATTCTAATTTAGAAGTGAAAATTAGGGAAGATACCATTCCACATGTCACGAGATTTATGTATTTGAGTTATATTATCCAAAATAATGGAGAAATAAAGGGAAATGTAAACCATAAGATTCAACATGGGTGGCCAAAGTGGAGGAGTGTTTAAAAGTTTTATTTGAGATAAACAATTACCTCTCTAGCTTAATGGTAAATTTTATCGTGCAATAGAGTTGGATACGCCCAATATAAAAAAGATGATAGATCATCTCGTCATTTGGAGGCCATCTGTAGTTCTTAATTTTTATACCGCATGTTATCTTTTTTGAATGAAAATCTTCTGCCTATAAATGATATCATCTTTCCAATCTCTTTAATTATTTATTGATATATAAAAAAAAGTATTGTACATTTAATAATTTATAAATTTTTAAATCTATTTTATTTTTATCTTTATACATGTCAATAAATAATTAAAAGACATATAAGAGGATATCATTTAAGACAAAAGATTTCTATCTATCATTTTTGTTTTTGCCGGTTTACTTTTCCTTGGATGTGGCTTGTAATGCCGACTATTAGGGGAGGAATCTGATATAATTGATGTATCTTTTTTGTGCTCCTATTGCTTGCTCCCCACGTTGGAGTGGTGTAAGTAGGTACTTATCATTTGTTAAACAAAAATAGAAATAATTTTAATTTCATAATTTGGTACAGTTGACACCGAAGATGTGTGCTTCCCCTCCAATTTTTAAATTGAATCATAAAAATCCAATACTTGAAATTGCGTACAGTGCTCAAAATTGTGGCTTTGTCTAATATTTGGATATGACATGTATTTTTTGGAGTTGTCGGTTCAAGCAATGATATCAATATGTTAGACCGTTCACTAGTGTTTGATAAAGTTCTAAATGACTGTGCTCCAGAGGTAAATTATACTGTTAATGATAACAATTATGTTTTGGGTTACTATTTAACAGATAGTATATATTCTAAGTGGGTAACATTAGTCAAAACAATCCCGCAACCACAAGGTGATAAGCATAAATTATTTGCACAATATCAAGAATCACAAAGAAAGGATGTAGAGCAAGTGTTCGGAGTATTGTAAGCTCGCTTCTTAATTATACATGGCTCGACACAATTTTGGGAGAAGAATAAGCTTGCACGCATAATGAAAAGTCTGCATCATATTGCATAATATGATTGTTGAGGATGAAAGAGACATGTATATAGGTAACATTGCTCAGCTTCCCTCTTATGACGATTTGGATAATGACATATTACAACCGGAATTATGAGAGGAAAACTTTGCTTTGTACGAGAGGTTTATCCAAATGAACATCCAACTTTGTGATAAACATAAACATTGACAGCTAAATGCAGATTTTGTGGAACATATATGACAATTCCATAATGGTCGTAAAGTACAGTTTTGAGTAATATAATATTTCAATTATGCATAGTTATTGGTCATATTTTATTTTTATGCATTTTGTTATTAATCATGTAATATTTTTAAAATATATCAAAGGCTTATTTTAGTTTCAATAATATTTTTTTTTGAATTTTCTAGATCTTAATTTTTTAAAAAAATTACACAATATTTATTTGGAATTTAATTTACTAAAAATTTATTTAAAATTTAAAATATTTAAAATATTTTTATTTTTCAAAATAAAAAATAAAATATCATAATATAAGATATTAAAATAAATTATTTTATAATAATATTAATTTTTCTTTTTTAAATTTAAAAAGACTATATGGATCCAAATGGGAATCAAAATTGATCCTACTATTAAAAGAAAAGGACCACTATGTATTTTTTATGAACCAAAAGGAACCAAATTGAGTCCCTCCATTCGAGAAACTCTAAGAGACTTGCCATTATACTCCAAAAATTTGTCGCGAAAGTTTTGGCGAACAAATTCACGTGAAATAAAAAGTATTATTGTTGGTGATAGAATAGAAGTTAAATACAATAAAATATAGAACAGAGAATGATATGGAGAGATAATTTGAGTTAACAAGGTCATTCGTGCATGAAGTATGAATTTCGATTCGAACAGTTTATTATCATTTTCCAATATATAATTCACAAGGCTTGTTTTCCTGACGACACCTTCTTCTTCAAAGGTCGTGATATCTAATTACTCCATTTTCTGAAACCCATCTCATGTTTTTCACAATTCACATCGCTTTGAGGAGAATTCAGCACTTCTTTAACAAAGGCAAGCATGGTCTGTGGACCGACTTCACATCTGATGGGTACGTTTATTTAGTGATTGAAAAAGACAAAGAAAGATAGCCCAAAAGAGAGAAGACCAGCCAAATAAAGGAATCTTTTTTACTTTTAGATAAAGCTTTCATTTCCTGACAAAAATGTTGATAAAGGTTTCATTTATTGAACAAAAAGACATATCCCAAAGGGCCCATTTGGAAAACTTTTGTATTTTTTTTTCAAAATAAGCACATAAAAAATCACTTCCTAAATATTAAGATTGTACAAAAGTAATTTTTACTACATGATAATCTTTTTTTTTAAAAAAAAAATCATAGTTATACTCTATTCTTCTATTTTCAATTAAAAATAACTTAATAAATACAGTGAATAAAAAATAATTAAATAATTAGTTAAAATTTTAGGCGAAATTGCTATTTTAATCCCTTAACTTATTTGTTTCATTTTGGTTCTTTATCTAATTTTCTATTTGTTTTGGTCTCCTAATTACTAATTTTCTTTTCATTTTGTTCTCATAACTAATTACCGTCAATTACCATCAAGTTAAATGCATCTTGCTATCATAGAATCTGACAAAACATTCTCATATTTGTAATGTCCTTCAGTTAAGTTAAAGATTACGTGTAAGTTAAGAAGATTGAGCTTACTAAAATTAATGAACAAGTTACTTTGAAGAATAATTAGGTGATCAAAACAAAAGGACACCAAAATAAAAATAAATTAAGATATTAAAAGGTCTATTTTGCCAAAGAAATTTAATTTTCCTAATCAGACTTGCTTTTAGCTGGAATCTACATATCTTTACTTGCACTTTCTGGGAACAAATTAATAATTGAGTTGCTGTACCAAAAAAATTAATAGTTGAGTCCATTCATAAATTAGTCTCTTTTCTTTTTACAAATAATATCGAAAAGTACTTTTTGTATCTGGACTAATCGAAAAGCTAGCAATGACTTTCTTTACTTTTTATTTAAAATAGTAATTTGCACGTGGAATAATATTTAATATATAATAAAATTACACAATAAATATATATTATACATCTTATCATAATTGGATATAATATATAGTTCTTACTCATCTATAATTCATCACATTCAATAATAATAAAATATATAATATATATTTATTATATAATTTTATTATACATATATCATCACTCTTTCTACACATGCTTGCTGACGAAACAACCTTATCTCTTGACTTGAAACAGCACACTTTTCTACTAGTCACCTGCGAATTAACTTAAAGGTAGATGACTGCCCCGGATCAAAAACCAACCTAACCTTTGCTGGTGAAAACATAATCGAAGAAAGTAACTTATACATGGTACATACAGTGACAAAGTAAACAAGCTTACGATATAAACACACTGCTAATTAAGTAATTCACTGTTTCAGTAGAGCTGTCCAAGTCTGATCATAGGAAACTGTTCCGCTAATGGTGATTTTCCCATCATAAGCTCTTTAGATACGAGAATGTGGACTTTGACTCAAAAAACTAAGTGCCAACTTTGCAACTAAGATGATATCCCCAACAACTAAATTATTAGGATGAGGAGGCCTTTGGTCTATAACGTCAACCATGGATGACAACAATGAAGTGATGAGATCTGTTGGATGCTTTCCCATGAGGATCTCCAAACAAAGTACTGCAAAGCTATAAACATCACACTTCTCAGTCACTTCCATAGTCTGGGCAAACTCTGCAATAAATTAAGCCTTCAGGTTATACATAAAGCAATGTAAAGATTTTGTTATAAAAAGCAAGTTTAGTGACTTGTATTTTCGAAATGGATGTTGATATTAGCACATCAATTTGCTTGTTTGCCTCACTTCTGCACTCTCCAATTCTTGCCTTGGGATTAGTGTGATTCAACACAAAAAGTGGTGTAATAAACTGTAATGATGTGATCATTTCCATTTATAAATACAAAGGGTAAATGGACTAATCTGGATCAGCATACCCATATGTGACTGCAAGTGTGGTCCAAATTGAACCAGACTTCAGAAACCTAGCTGTCCCAAAGTTAGAGACATGAGCTTCATACTCTGAATCCAAAAGAACATTCTTGCTTGATATGTCACGATGAACTATGGGAGGTGTGCAATCACGATGCATATATGATAAAGCATTAGCCACACCTTTAACAACGTTCACCCTCTTCTCCCAATCAAATGCAATTGCCTGTGTTTCATTGATTAGTACTTGATCCAAACTGCCCCCTTCCAAGAACTTACAAACCAAAAATGAAAACGTTGAATGCTGGCTGTATCCATGCAGCTTGATGATGTTGCGGTGTCTGATTTCTGTCAATGCTCTAATTTCACTTTCAAATGCTTTCAAATTGGTCTTCTCCTCCCCATCTGTTTCCATATGAAGTTTCTTCACAGCAACAACCATACCTGAAGGTAACTCAACCTTGTAAACGGATCCTTGCCCTCCCAAACCAATAAGATATTTGTCATCAAAATTCTTGGTAGCTTCAATGATATTCTCAAACAACATTTTCCCATCATGGTTCCATATGGAAAAGTGTTCTTCTGATTGTGCCTCTTTGGCTGGGACTTCTTCCTTTCTTTCCCTTCTACAAAGAACGTACATTGAAACACCTACCCTACAAAATATAAGTACTAGTGCCCCTAAGATAAGAAATAATACCAATAGGATGGCCTTGTGACTCTTTCGGCTACGGTTGGTTGTGCACGGCCTCAAGCCAGTGACATTACCACACAAGTCCTTGTTATTTTTCAATGATTCAATTGAAGCATTAAGAAAGGCTTGACTGTTTGGAAGCGGCCCTTGTAGCTGGTTGTATGATATGTTGACAGAAGTCAAGCTTGACATGCCATCAAAACTGGATGGGATTGTGCCAGAAAGATTATTGCGTGCGAGGTTCAGAGATTGCAATTGCTTCAACTGTCCAAGCACTGATGGTATTGTCCCATTCAAAAAGTTCCCGCTAAGATCAAGAGAATTAAGAGGTTTCAATAAGTTAAACTCAGAGGGGATGCTTCCCTCTAGTTTGTTGTTGCTCAAGTTCAATTCAATGTGGCGAAACCCCACAACTTCTGTTGGTATTTTGCCACTCAACTCATTTCCAGCTAGATGCAAGCGGTTGAGATTGTTCAATGATCCTATTTCTGTGGGAATGTTCCCTGAGAGATGATTGTTGGTGATCTTGAGTTCAAGCAGGTTTTTCAAGTTCCCTAGTTCTTTTGGAACCTTTCCAGTCAACTGGTTTGAAGAAAGGTGAAGCTCGCCTAGCTTGGTAGCCTCAAAAAGTTGCTTTGGTATACCACAAGGGACATTATTGCCGGATATGATCAAGTTTTCAAGATTATGGCACTTCCCCCAATTTGGTGAAACTTGGCCATGAAATTTGTTGTCACTCAGATCAATATATTTCAAATTCGGATATATGCCAAAATCTTGTGTTATGTCTCCTTCCAGTTGGTTTCTCTCTAACCTGATTCTAACAATACTAGAGCAGTTCTTCAAGCTTCTTGGAACAGGACCAGTAAAACGATTGTGATCAGCATTCAAATACCCTAGTGACCCACCTTGGCACATTTCTGGTGGCAAGTGGCCCGTGAAGTCATTGTTGGCTACTAAAAAGAAAACCAAGTTGGTAATGTTATTCATGACCTGTGGAATGCTGCCATTAAGTTTGTTGAAGGACAATTCTAGCATGGACAGCATTTTCAATCTCCCAATTGCATCAGGAATGGGTCCGGAGAGAATGTTTTGTTGGAGACTGAGCTGTGTCAAACCATCAGATCACCTAGAGAGGCAGGAATTGATCCAGAAAAATCATTAAAGCGTAGGAATAAGTAGATGAGCTTTGTTATATTTCCAATGGTGGAATGAGTGGGTCCAGAAAGTTGGTTGTCTTCAAGAACAAGGAGTTCCAAATTGGTCAAGTTTTCTATGGAATCAGGGATCGATCCAACAAAATTGTTTCCAGCGAGGTACAGCATGGTCAAGGTAGACATGTTCCACACGGAGGGTGGGATTGGTCCGGAGAGGGTGTTGTCGGAAAGAAAAAACTGTTGTAAATTGGTGAGATTACCAATTGTAGAAGGGATAGCACCAGTGAGAGTGTTACGTGACAAATCAAGTACTTGAAGGTTTGTCAACATTCCTACTTGATGGGGAATGAAACCAGAAAGGTGATTATTTCCAAAAGAAAGATACTCAAGGTTGATTTGTTTTCCAATCTGAGGCGGAATGTTGCCAGACAGATTGTTCCCTGACAAATCCAGATATGACAGGTTGGCCAATTTTGCAATGGAATCGGGGATTGGCCCACTTAGATGATCACAGTAGGAAAGATCAAGCCCTTGCAAACTGCTCAATGTCCACATTTCTTTGGGGATGAAACCATCAAGAGGATTTTCAGAAAAGTTAAAATGATTAACTTTGGATAGGTTACTAATTTGTGAGGGGATGGTTCCATAAAAGGAGTTGTTGTAGATATCTATGCTAAGGAGGTTGGGGAGAGAGGAGAAGCTGAGATTGTGGAGTGTACCGTACAGTCCATGATTTGAAAGATTTATGCTTCTGACGGACTTGGACTACTCATCACATATTGTTCCTTGCCATCTGCATGGACTAGTGCTGTAAAGGTTTGGAATAAACTATTGTATATTGCATTAAATAGAATAGTTACATGTACAAGAACATATATATTGTTTACAAACTATTTGAAATTCAAATGTGAAGCTTGGGAATCTTAACAGAGCACCAAATGCAAGGATAATGCTAGAGCTGTTAAGATTCCTTAGGAATAGCAACAGATTGGGTGAGGATGCCAACACGCCCCGCAAGATGGTGGAGGGACAACAAACACCAATCTTGGCTAGAAGAGAAGATGCCGCAAGGATGAAAGAGGTTTGGTGAGCAAATCCGCTAGTTGATGACTAATGGGAACATGAGAGACATTAAGCTCTTTAGCAGCAACTAGATCATGAACAAAATGATAATCAATGGCAAGATGCTTCATCCTAGTATGGACCACTGGGTTGGCACAGAGATAGGTGGCGCCAATATTATCTGAGAAAAGATGAAGGGGTTGAAGTAGAGGCAAACATAGCTCCTTGCGAAGCTCTCGAAGCCAAAGGAGCTCTGGTTGTGGTTGCAATGGTACGATACTCAGCTTCAGTAGATGATTTAGCTACGGTAGGCTGTTTCTTCATGACCAGGAGATAGCATTAGGGCCCATGTAAATGAGATATGTAGCATTAGGGCCCATGTAAATGATATGCACCAGGAGACTTCCTGTCAGAGGTATCACCTGCCCAATCAGAGTTACAATATGCTGAAAGTGAGAGATCATGGATCGGGAGGTGTAAGCCATGGGCAATAGTTCCCTTGAGATATCGTAAGAGTCTTTCAGAGCTTACATGTGAACCTCAGTAGGGGCCTTCAAGTATTGTGAAAGTTTGTTTCCAGAAGGATACATCAGGCCTGGTGAGAAAGATATTGCAGAGAACCAATGAGACGGCGAAACTTTGCCCATTGCATAAAGGAGCATCAATATGGGTGTGAGATTGCACGAAGTGGACAATGGAGTTGACACAAGCTTTGCATCATGGATATTGGAGAGTGTAGAAGATCTAGGATAATGATTTGTGTCAAGAATAGGCCATGAGGAGTAGGAACAATTTCCATTCCCAGGAAATGATGTGTCCAAGATCTTTTAGAGAAAAACGTGATGCCAGTGATATCTTAAAGTCTCTTAGAAAAACATCATTATTCCCAATAAGCAACAAGTCATCAACATAGATAAGAAAATAAGCCAAAGTATCGCCCTTATGATAGACAAAAATGGAAGTGTCTGACCATGCATTCATAAAGCCATAATCTAGGAGAAATGACTTTAATGCATGATACCACGCACGTGGTGCTTGCTTAAGCCCATATAATGCTTTGTTGAGCTTGCAAACATGATCAGGATATTGTGAATGAATAAAGCCCAAAGGTTGAGACATATAAATGTCTTCATAACGGTGCAATGAAGAAAGGCATTGTTAACATCCATTTGACTTAGGGGCTAGCCATGAGAAAGAGCAATGCAAAGAACCAATTCAATGGTTTGAGGTTTAAGAAGGTGTAAGTTTCATTATAGTCAATGCCTGGACGTTGATGAAACCCCTTAGCAACCAATCTAGCCTTGTATCGGCAATAGAACTATTAGTGTTGTGTTTGATATGAAATACCCATTTGTTGCCAATAATATTGAAGTAAGGTTGTTTGGGCACAAGAGTCCATGTGCCATTAGTAAGAAGGGCATTGAATTCTAGACATAGCTTGGTGCCATTCAGAAGATTTGATGGCTTGAGTAAAACAAGTTGGTTCAAGCGGATCTGGTAATGGAAATTTAGATGCTAGATTGATCTTTTTAGGCTTGAAAATACCATTCCTGGATGGGTAACCATTGGATGAGTGCGCATGAGAGGTCAGGAGAGACTAGTTGCAATACCTGCTTGAGAGGAAGAGAACATGTCGGTTTTGGATGTATGTGAATTGGTTTGTGGCATATGAGAGTTAATGGGATCATGGGGTGAAGGTGACGTGTTTGAAGGGAACAAGTTTGAATGGGGTGTGTTTGACTTGGTTGGTGACATATGGGAGGTTGATGTGTGGACTGTGGAGTGAGAATGGGTGAGTTGGTTTCAGTGGATAAAGAGGTTGAAATTTGAGTGTGTGTGTGTGTGTTGGAGTGATATTTGGGTATGGGGTTAGGTAAGGGTGGAGAGTGGGAGATAATTAAGGGAGTTGATTGAGAAGAGAGATTTGTGGGACCAGATGGGATATTGTTATGGATTGGAAGGGTGGACACATGAGAGGAGCAAGGAAAAATGGTTTCAATGAAATGGATATGGCGTGATGTGCAAAGTTTATTTGTGGTGGGATTGAGGCAATAATAACCACTTTGAGTAGGACTATAGCCTAAGAAATGCACGCTAGATTTGGGAAGAATTTTGTTAGTGGTATATGGAGTTAGCCAGGGAAAACAAAGACAACCAAATGTTCTCAACTTGGAATAATTTAGGGTTTGATGAAAAAAATTTCGAGAGGAGATTTCATGTTGAGACCGGGTGTGGGCATGCGGTTGATGAGATAGGCAGAGTTTGAAATGCATAAGACCAGAATTTTAGAGGAAGAGAGGCTTGGTGAAGAAGACAGTGGGTAGTTTCAATTAAATGACGATGTTTGCGTTAAGAAAGGCCATTGTGTTCAAGGGTATATGGAGGAGTGGTAAGATGAGAAATACCATGGGACTGGAGGAATAGTTTTAATTTAATGTATTCACCACCATTATCAAGAAAGAGAGTTTTAATTTTTGAGTTTAATTGATTTTGAACTAATGATTTAAAAATTGGAAATATATGGGCCACATCAGATTTGTGTTGAATGGGATAAAGCCACATATATTTGGAGAAATGATCAATAAAGATAACATAATAGACATTTCCATTAAGGGACTTGGGCAGTGCCCATATATCAGAGTAAATTATTTGAAGAGGAGAATTGCTAGATAATGTAGACCTAGAGAATGACAACTTATGACTTTTGTTGGAAAGACAATCTAGACACTAAACAGAAGAAGACTTAAATGAAATTTTGTTATTCTTGAGTGCATGATGAAGGATGCGAGATGTTGGTGACCCAACGATTGTGCCAGGTGGTGAGTGAGGTTAGACTTGAACATGGTGGACTTATGGTTGAAGAGAACCAAATGGAATTGGGTAGACATCATCCTCATTCCTTCTGCGGCGAATTGCCCCGTGGTCAAGTCCTTGACCTGAAAATGCCATGGAAAAAATTCAATGGAAACCAAATTAGTTCGGACATGTTGGCAACAAAAATTAAGTTCTGAGAGACACAGGAACATGTAAAACATTTTGTAAATGAAGAGGTGAAGCTTTAGTGGGAATGAAGGTGGAACCACTATGAGTAATTGGAAGTCCCTTACCATTGGCAACCACTAACTAATCATTACCAGTGAATCAGCGGTAAGAGAAAGGTTAGCCATATCACGCGTGACATGATGAGAGGCATTAGAGTCAAGTAACCAAGTGGAGTCCAGAATAGGATCCTTTTGAGCAACATTTGCTTGATGTCAAGGATGATTAGGGGGATAGCCACAAAACTGATAGCAATTTTTGGCTGTATGTCTCAACGTTCACATATTTGGCAAATGAGAACGGAGGAAGAAGGACCACGTCTATGAACTGGGTTGACCATTGGAGGAATCACCTGACGTGGACATTGGACGTTGGTTGTGGCCATGGGATGAATGCGAGATGCAAAGTTGGCAATAACTGGAAGAGATTGATGATGACGCTCTTCACGTTGAAGAAAAACTTCATAGTGAACCAATTTATCATACAATTCATCAAAGACTAAAGGACAGTCTAAAGTGCGAATTAAAGCACTGAATTCACGAAATGTAAGTCTTAAACCATTAAGAGTGGCAATCACGAGGTCAATATCAGGCGGATGACCAATAAGAGCAAGATTATCCGCAATGTGACGATGGAGCAGATAATCAACAATTGATGAGTCTCCTTTGCAAATGGAGGCAAGTTGTTCTTTTAGTGTCATGATCCGGATCGAGACTGATTGGCAAATGCCTTAGACAGTCACAATAGTGCATTAGGAAGTGGTGGCAGAGGACATGACAATCTAAGCTTAAGGACTGCAAGAGCCAAAGAGCGCAAGAAAAATGTAGTATTGGCACATCCAATGATCAAAGGCTAGGTTGTCAGCGGCAACATTGCCAGAACCAAGCTTGGCAGGAGGACATGTGGTGGTACCTGTAAGGTAACCAAGAAGTTTATTGGCTAAAGAAGAAGTTCAATTTGCTTGTACCAGGTAGAGAAATTGTTTGCATTGAGTTTGATGGGAAGGTAATTGTCACGACTCGATTCGGATTACCCACGTGAGAAATTTTATTCTCACATAGCCTTGGATCTGTTGACCGCCTTTATATGCATGCTTTGTTCATAAAATCCGTTAAAACATAATTTCACTTTCTCTAGATAAATTGTTTATTCTCTAATATCAAAATAATCATGTCTAAAACCTCATAATGTCCTTTTAGTTCAAAATCAGAATCGTTCATATCATTGAAATAACATTGAAATACACTTTAACATTTAATCCTAATATGCTGAATGCAAACATCCCATACCCTAGGGTCCACCCTACCTACCTGCTTTTAAACAGAATTGAAATGCTTTACTCTTGTGAAGCTTACCATCTAGACTTTACCGTGGATGTGTAGGATTGGTTGCCATTGTTCTTATCTGGAAAAATGAGAGAAATGAGAGGGTGAGTTTTGTAACGCCCAATTTTTACTGTAATTTTTACTATCATTAGGAATTACCGAATTATCGTAGGTAAATATTATATAAAATTTGAGACCAAACAATCCTTAATAAAGGAATATAACGTTAGAAGAGAAGTTAGGAGCAATTCGTGCAAGTATTGCAAACCCAATTTTCTGTACGTGTAAAATGACCAAAATGCCCCTGAGGTTATTTTACTCAGAAAATGAGGATCGTGGGCCCCACCCATCCTCAAGGGGATGTTTTGATGTTAATAAGGGATTGTTTGTGTTATGTGTGTTAATAGAGGAGAAGAATCCTAATTTTGAGCTCCGACGCGAAATGACCAAAACGCCCTTACGGTTTTAATCTCATTGCGTGCCGACTTAGCCGAACCTCACTAAAATGTGTTAAAAGGTGTTTTTAAGCCATGATTAACCATTGGTTAAGCTCGGGTGTCTCGGGCAATTTTTAAGTAAAATGACCGTTTTGCCCTTTGTGCAGTTTTACAAATTTTGAGATTTTTGATTGTCTAACGAAACCTAAGCAATATTAGGCTCAAATTAAAGCTTATTAAATTCTAATTACTAATCTAGAGTCAAAATTATTTATTTAGATTGATTAGAACCTAAAATTGCTTAAAACACCCAAATTGCTTAGTAATTCACTTAAACCCTTAACCGTAAATTCTCTAAATTGCATGAATACCTTGCCTACACCTAAAAAATACATGGAACACACAAAATCCTCTTCCACAAGGCTGTAATGCACGAAATTATTGAGTAATAAGTCAGAAAATTATTACACAAAAATCCAAAGAATGAAAACAAAGAATCATGAAAACATGGAAACATGATTCCATGTTTTAAGCCACCAAACAAAATGATTTTTCTTCCTTATTTTTTTTCTCTAATTTTTGGTCAGATTTCTTTCCTTCCTTTGTCCATTTATGAGCTGCAAAATCTCTATAAATAGGCATGCTTGAAGATAGTTTAGATGCTTAGTTCATAACTTACACAAATTCTAGTTTTAGGAGCACCAAAAGCTCTCATTTCCTCCTCCTCTTGGCTGAATTCTTTCTTCAAGTTTTCAAGAATATTTTCTTTCATTTCACTTAAGGAAACCAAGTTCTCTTCCTTTCCTTCAAATCAGATTAGGTAGGGAGTTGTTTTTAAGTTTATTTCTATGCTTTGCTAAGTGTTGTTCTTGGTTCAAAATGATGATTTCATGGATTTTCTCTAGTTTTTCCATTTGGTTTTCTTCTTCCTTTTTCTTTGAACAATTCAGCCATATGGCCTAGGTGGGACTAAGATGATGGCTTGATGATGAGGACCTTGAGGGTGGGTTGTGAATCCATCACAAGTTAGGCCTCTAAAGCTTGAAAGTTCCACTTGATGCAAAACTTTAAAGAATAATATTTTTATGATGTTTTTATGATCTTGAGTTTAGAACTTGAAAGATGTATTTTTCACTTTGTCTTGCTAAGATATATTGGGTTGAATTTATATTTCTCTAAAGTCTTGGAGGAGCTCTAGTAAAGAAATAAAATGAACTTGCATCCATGTTTAAGTTTATGCCTTGCATAACCATGTTTACTTTCTATGTCATCACTAAATTCTCAAGAATGAATAAATGAACTTGCATATTCATGTTTAAATTTCCAAGCTTGCATTTCATGTTTAAATTTCAAGTTGTCACTTAATCTCTAAAGATAATAAAGAAGTTGCATCTCATGTTTATTTTATGCTCTCACTTTATTTTATAATGGCTAAAAGAGTCAATGCATGGCATGTTTATTTTATGTCATCACCTAAAAATCCTAGAGCTCAAAGACTTGCTTATGAATCATAAGCGAAGAAATGAGATAATTGGAGTTAAAGAATTTATTCTTTAAGAAGTCTTGAGAATTGGAGCTTAAAAAAATGTAATTCTCATCTCCCTCACCGGTCCTGCGCCTACCGGCTTTGCTTAAGATTCTCTTCTCCCTCCTTGTCCCTGCGGATTACGCCTTCAAGTTTCTTGCATCATGTTTATATTACAAGTTCTTGCATCATGTTTAATTTTCAAGTTATCACCTTAAATCTTAAAGATAAAGAAATGGAATTGCATATCATGTTTATAATTCCAAGCTATCACCTTATAAAGATAAGATTAAAATAAGGTTGCATAGCATGGTAATAATTCAAAGATGTCACCTAAATCTCTAAAGCTCAAGACTTGCTCCTTTTATCTTAAGTGAAAGATTTAATTATGAACATTCTTTCAAGTTATAAATCGGTCCCATGGTTAATTTAGGCCTAAAGTCCTATGACTTCTTTCAAGTTTAACAAAAGGAATTAGTTTTAAAAGAGTTTTAAAACTTTGTAAGAATTTTATGGGAAGCTAGTAATTTATGTGTACTTAAAATGTGATTTGATGCTTATTAAGAATTTGGTGTCATTGATTGCTTTCCTGGTTTGTATGTTATAGTTGTTGTTGCAAACAATGAAAACTTATGCATGAAATAAAGACATATTCTGTTACCTGGAAGAAAGTGTATTACTTAAGAGTGCAATTTGGAAAGATTCTGGCTAAGGAAAGATTTGGTATTTAAGCGTGTCCATTGTGACCCACCTCTCTTTCCTGGAATCTCCAGATGCATGATTACAGTTGGTATATATTATTTCGGCATAAGACTATAAATGAGAAAATGTTATGATGATTATGAATGAAGAATTGTATTATGATATAACATGCAAAGACTTAAAGGTGACTCAAAATATATGAGAAAATGATCCTTTGGACCCGTCAAACTATAGGCGGTGAAAAGGTGATTCTTGCCCCTAGTCTTTCTCTCAAAAGGGTAGAGACGGAATTTTTACTTATCAAAAGGGATAAGTATGTGCTGGTGACGACTAGCAAGGTATGAGCTCATAACCTAGATTACTCCCAAAAGGGTGGAGCATAGGGTGGCCCAGGAAAATGATGATGAAAGTAACTTTAAGTCACCTAAGAAACTAAGTAAATGCATTATGTGAATATGATGTTCTGCTATGCATAGTATTTATGAGATGATGATGAGAAATATGATATTCTGCTATGCATAGTATTATGAAATGATGATGAGGAATATGATGTGATTTTATGCATAACTATGTTATTATATATGAAAGGAAAAGTTCATTATAAACATGACATGCTAAGTTTATGATGCATTATAAGACGCATGATTAAAACGACGAACCTCGGTAAAGTATATTTTCGAACTTAATAAATCAATCTTAGCATGCTCACTATTTCATAATAACCCGAGGTTCCTGGGGACGATGATGATGACACAATGCATCATGAGGTGAGTACCCTACTGAGATTCTTTTTATAAGTTTCTCACTCCCTCTATTTTTCTTTCCATCTCGTCTTCAGAAAAGAAGGAAGCGTTCGTGAATCACATTGAGGCTTCACCGGGTAGCTGAACTTGAATCCTAGTTTCACTCGTATATTTCAGATATCTATCCCTATCCCTGGAGTGTTATTACTAGGTGCCATTAATGGATGTCCTTCCATCCATATATTATTTATATTTTATTAGATTGCCTACACTTAGTCTTATTCTGTTGGTAGACAAAATATCTATATGATATGTAATTATGGATGCTATATGATGGAGCCAATATATTATGATGTGATGTTTGTAAATTCCTATGCGTCTTTTAAATTTTGCTAAATCATTCACGTTAAGCGCCTCACATTTTCAATTATGTTTAAAAAAAAATGGCTCGTAATTTCACTAAGTATTTTCAAAGCATGATTAAGGAACTGAAGCAAAGAGTAAAGTCTAGTAATTAATCAATCCTAGGTGTATTGGGTTAATTATTAGGGTGTTACAAGTTTTGTCACCAAAACTGAGTTGAGTGAATTCTCACCTGAAACCCCTTCATGAGACATAAAGAAAAACAATGTATGAAATCATAAAATAGTAATATGTCAAAAATCATGTCTAAAATCCCATAAACTCTTTTATACGTATATTCATACATATTCAAATTATCCTTTCGATAAAATAATTTCTCTAATTCACTTTCTTGAAATCACTTTCCTCTTTTATATATGTATTATATATTCGATTAATACTTTTACCGTTTCAGTGATTTCCCTTATTTACTTTCATTCTAAAATCATATAAGCTTAAAACCATAAACTCTTTCATACTTTCTAATGACTACTTTATTAATTCAAAAGTTATTTCATTAACTAACTTTCGTACCTAGTATAAATTAGACTCATAATAACATAGCTCCTAGAGAAACAGAAATCTCTGACACATCTGGCGTTACGTATCGCCGTTCCCATGTGCCAATCAATTCTCTGAAATCTTTGGTCACATCTGGGCGTTACGTATCGTTTCAAGTGTGACAATAATGGGCACCTAACTAGGTCCCTTCTCTAAACTCTGCTCTGCATACTTGGTACCAAGGTTAACGGATTATCCGTTAACACGCATGTTTCTCTACAACTCCTGTATTAATCTGAAACTTCTTTAAACTATTTTATTGTCTAGAGTTCTAAATCTCTATAACCCTAAAGTTTTACCTTAGCATAACCTTACTATGAAACCATACTTAGTGATTTCAAGTCCACAGAAATATGTATTCACCACTGCTCTGAGTCACACAAAGATTCATGCTATAAAATCCTTTTATGTCTAAATCTCTATATCATTTCTTATTAACAATAAACTTGTTATATTCTAAAACTTGAGTCCTTTCGATTCTAAGAGTTTGACCTTAGCATAACTGTCTGTGGAACCATGTCCAAGGAATCACCCTTTGTGAACATTGGGATTCCAAACCTCCACAGAGTATGTAGCCTCACCGTTCTGAATCTAGTGGAAACTCACGCTCTAAAACTCTTTTATTGATTATCAAAAATATCATTCAATCATCAAAATTCTTTAGATTCAAGCTATTAACTTGTTAAACATAGTTCCAACCATAAACTACAAAAACTCAATATCATATTCTGAGATCATAGAGTCTAAACCATCATTTCAGTCCTTTCTCTAAACCTCGTATCTAGGTATAAAACCATAGCATAAACATAAATCAGTTCAGGTCCAGTAAAACAATCATAAAATCATCTAATAGTTACACATATAGTTAATTCTACATAGAATCAGTTCAACAACCATGGTCCCATGAGTTTTATCAAAATACAAATTCATGCTCTAAAACCAGGAGTGCAAAACATACCAACCAACAGTAATCCCAAATCCTTGTAGGAATTCTCTAAATCAAGCAGGAAATCCTAATTTTTATGAAAATAACTCTAATGCATAACATAGATGTCACAGATGTAACCCACTCACCTGGAGGAATAGAAAGGCAGAAACCATACTGACAGATCTCTGGAAGTGAAAATGATACCTCTATCTTTAAGTTTTAGAGATGACAGATTCGCAATTAAACTTGAAGAAATGGAAGAAAATGGAGTTTGGAGGGTGAAAATGGGTTAGGCTGAGATTTTCGTGAGGGAGGGAGAGAACCATTTTTTTTGAAGTGTTCTTTTTGGGGTTTTTATGCTCTCTATTGACGGCGGCGGTTATACGACCGCCTGGGCGGTCTCCAAAGCTCTCCAAAGCTTCAGGATTACCTGCTCTCCGTTGACCGCCTGGGTGGTCGAGAAGCTTCAGACATCGACTTTGCTCTCTCTGACCGCCTAGGCGGTCTCCAAAATGCTCTAGAAGCTCTAATCCTGGTATGTATTGGACTTGCTATCTCATTACCCACTTATTTACATTTCTTAATTTAAGTTAATCACTTAGTTTAGGGTTTAGGGTTTCATAAAATTCGTTAAAAATCTCTCTTCAACTCATTTTTCTTTAGGAATAATTATCGGACTTTTAATCCAAGAAAATAGCTCTAATATATAGCCCTCCAAGGACGTGTAGGGTCCAGACTTAGTGAAATTTAGGACCCAAAACGACAGGTAAGGTGACGGTACCTTTCTTTGTTCGAAAAATTTTGACCATTTATTTTTTTTTTTGAAAATCTGGTATTACATTATAGGCAGTATTGAGTTCAATTATTGATGAGGAAGGGATGGTAGTGGTGGGGGCCATGAGAGGATCGATAAAGCGGTTAGGCTAGAGGGTTTCTGATACCATGTAAAGGTTTGGAATAAACTATTGAATATTGCATTAAGTAGAATAGTTACATGTACAAGAATATATATATTGTTTACAAACTATTTGAAATTCAAATATTTAGCTCGGAATCTAACAGAACACCAAATGCAAGATAATGCTAGACTTGTTAAGATTCCTTAGGAGTAGCAACAGATTGGGTGAGGATGCCAACAAGTGCCACCTGTCCATGATGACAAGGCAGCTTGGCTTTGCTTGTCAAGGCTGGATCTCCACTCTAAGAGAGCACTTGCTTCACTGTTTTGAATCAGTCTAGCGCTTCATCATGAAAAGTTTCATTAATTGTTGTAGCATATGCCAAAGTAGCAGCAACATGTGGTGGTGACAAGAGTTTTACTCTAAGGACACAAAGGAGGAATATGAAGAGAATCTTCCCTCACCATGCTAGAATCTCCACGTACTTGATCTTTTCAGACATGGGTTGCATGGTTTGAGTATATAATGGATGATTTTGTGGTGATGTTAGAAGTTGTGTGGAGATGAATACGAAATTAATATAACCCCGAGCGGTGGCACGACACTTTTGAAAGTCTTGCACAAAGCCCAATGTGAGATAATTTGGTATTGCTAGTTTGCTTTAAGTAGAATGTTTAAGAGCCTTGCTATTATGATGATCCACAAATTTGTCGCGAAAGTTTTGGCGAACACATTTATGTGAAATAATAATTATCGTTATTGGTGATAGAATAAAAGTTAAATGCAATAAAATATAGAAGAGAGAATGACATGGGAGATAATTTGAGTTAACAAGGTCATCGTGCATGAAGTACGAATTTCAATTCGAAACTGTTTATTTTCATTTTCCATTATATAATTCACAGGGCTGGCTTTCCTGAAGACACCTTCTTCTTCAAAGGTCGTGATATCCAATTCCTCCATTTTCTGAAACAGAGCTCATGTTTTTTCACAATTCACATCGCTTTGAGGAAAATTCAGCATTGCTTTAGCAAAGGTAAGCATGGTCTGTGGAGAGTTCACATGTGATGGGTACGTATTGATTGAAAAAGATAAACAAAGATAGCCCAAAAGAGAAGAGCGGCCCAAATAAAGATGGAATCTTTTTTCATTTTCTGACAAAAATATTGATATAGGTTTCATTTTTGAACAAAAAGACATATCCCAAGGGCCCATTTGGAAAACTTTTCTTTTGTCTTTTTTTTTAAAAAAACGAATGGACTCAAAAGTAGAACAAAAAGTATAAGCAGAAAAAAGAAGTTGTTCTATATTTCAATTTATACACAAAAGATTTTGTTTGTCATAACAAAATTTTTTTTAAGTTATTCTGATGTAACAGATATTAAAATAGCTTTAAAAAATTAAAAATAAGCACATAAAAAATACTCCCGAAAAATTAAGATTGTACAAAAGTAATTTTTCCTACATGATAATCTTTTTTTTAAAAAATTCATAGTTATACTATATTCTTCTATTTTCAATTAAAAATAACTTAATTAAATGCATTGAATAAAAATAATTGAAATTTAGTAAGAAATTTAGGCGAAATTGATATTTTGATCCCTTAACTTTTTTTTTTTGGTTCTTTAGCTAATTTTCTATTTGTTTTGGTCTCCTAATTACTAATTTTGTTTTCATTTTGTTCTCATAATTAATTTTCTCATAACTAATTACCATCAATTACCGTCAAGTTAAATGCATCTTGCTATCATAGAATCAAAAATTCTTGTATGCACTGAGGAATAGCCATTCTTCCTCCACAATGATTTATGACCATGAAATATATATGTGGGGCCCATGTGTAAGTACAAAATTCAGAAAATATGTGATGCATATAGTTGGTGGAGGAAGAAAATCCTTCCTCCATGGAGTAACAAAGAATTGCTCCATAGAATCTAGCAAAACATTCTCATAATTGTAATGTCCTTCCGTGAAGTTAAAGATTATGTGTAAGTTGAAGAAGATTGAGCTAACTGAAATTAATGAACAAGTTACTTTAAAGATGTCATGACCCAATTTTAGAATGTGATTGGCACATATGTTAAATGAACTCACTTAATTCGGTAAGTCTAAGGATAGGATTCACTAACATAAAATACTAACTTTTGACTTTGGGAAAATCCAGAGCCTCCCTAAAAACTAAACAATTCACATATCAAATTAACCTGCTACATAAAGCAATATCATAATCCAAATTCAATAGCCAATACAATCTAGTGTTTTCAGTTATAGACATAATAAACCATACAAAAGATCATGCTTAAACTCTTGTTCATATGCATAATTCAAAATATGCAACCTATGTCCTATAGCTGTGAAATACTAAAGTTAAAACCAAAAAGTTTCAATTAAAAGTGGAGTCCTACTAAAAAGAATTTCCTAGGCAAACGGCAATCCTAAGAACCTACAACTCAACAATCTAAAAATCTGGAGGAAAGGAAGGGAGTGAGTCAAATAGACCAAGTGAGGACTATACATAAAGTGGGCAAAAAAGAGAAACCAATTAATGTATGAGCATTTAAAATGAAATGGGATAGCCTATAAATCATACGAATTTCTAAAAGTCATTAATAGAAATAATAGTTGGTGCTTTCCATACATCTTCCATAGTTTTAAAATAAATACTCTTTAAAATTTTATTTCTAAGTATAATCTCAAGAATAATTACTAAATACACTTTCTCACTATTTTCTTCAATTCCTCATTCTCACATAAAATTAACTTCATCATCAAATACTTAAATACTCATGAGGGTTACATACGAATAAATTTTATTTGGGAGTAATTTCAACCCATGTAATCTGATTTTAAGGTGTTTCAATTAGGGTCATCTCACTTTTTTATCTAAATGAAAAATACTATGTGCACATAGGCCGTTATATCTCTTCATTACGAGTGGTAATCCAGGATATCTCTTTGCTATGGCAGGCTAATGCCGTTATATCCCTTCACCATAGTGAGCAGGAATTCCATCTTAGAACCTATCATGGTTTTCTTTATCAAACACAATTTACAAATCTAAAATTCAAAATTCATATTAATCTAATCTTGTAAGTATCAAATATCATAAACTTTTTCAATGCATATTGAAAAAACATCCAACGAAATCGTGGAATTACAAGATCAATAAAGAGAGTTAGCAATAATTTCAACCAAATCATCAAGTCATACTTAATAACCATCATATTTAAGAAAATCATCTAATCAAGCTAATTAATCAAATAATCCAAGTTGCTCAGAATAAAATTTTATTAAATCTAATATGTTAGTTTCTCTCATAAAAAGTAATTTAAAACACCACTACTATGTAAATAGTCATTTAGGACAAAGGAATTTGCGTTCCTTAATAGCTCTGAGGAGTAGCTCGCTTCGCGTCAAGAATTACAAACATAAGTATTTTGATAAGTTTAAATAATTTATTTCTTGACAATTTATCAATTAGAATGCCTATTAAACAAAATCGGCAATTTATGGAACCTAGGGTTTCTAAGTATTAGAGAAAAATTAAGTTGAATACTACTCACTACAACCTATTAATATTAGAGCTTCTAACTTATTAAATTTATACTTAAAATACTAAACATATACTTATCCATCATTTTTTGGACTTCACTAGTCCTTAAGATAAACTTTAGAGTAAAAAAAAATTGGATGAAACTGTGATTGGACATTTACCTCAAGCTTTAGAAGTTAGTGGATATAAAGATTTAATAACAAATTGAAATCACAATAAAATTTATGAGTTGAAAAATAAAATAAAATAAAATAAAATGAAAAGAAGTAGGCGAAGGGAACGTGGATGAAGGAAAGGGAGAGGGAGATTAAATTATCGACCCTTCCTTTTTTGGGTTTTTATTTAAGCCCGATTAAATTATCAAACTACCCCCTTTTAATTCATTTTTCTCCCCTAAAAAGAAGAACGCCGTCTGACAGAAGAACAGTTCGGTGATCAAAACAAAAGTAGACCAATATAAAAATAAAAAATAAAATAAATTAAGAGATTAAAAGCTCTATTTTGCCAAAGAAATTTAATTTTCCTAATCAGACTTGCTTTTAGCTAGAATCTACATATCTTTCCTTGTACTTTCTGGGAACAAATTAATAATTGAGTCCTTGTACCAAAAAAATTAATAATTGAGTCCATTCATAAAAAGCTCTATTTTGCCAAAGAAATTTCCTAATCAGGCTTGCTTTTAGGTATCATCTACATGTCTTTCCTTGTACTCTCTGGGAACAAATTAATAATTGAGTCCTTGTACCAAAAAAATTAGTCCTTGCACCAAAAACAAAAAAAAATTGAGTCCATTCATAAATTAGTCTCTCTTTTTTTCACAAATAATGTCGAAAAGTACTTTTTGTATCTGGACTAATCGAAAAGCTAGCAACGACTTTGCTTTATTTTTTATCCAAAACAGTAATTTGCACATATGATTGCCGATACAACAACCTTATCTCTTGACTTGAATACAAAAGGAGACCAATACAGAAAAATAATAATAATAAATAAATTAAGGGATTAAAAGCTCTATTTTGCCAAAGAAATTTAATTTTCTTAATCAGACTTGCTTTTAGCTAGAATCTACATATTTTTCCCTATATTTTCCGGGAACAAATTAATAATTGAGTCCTTGTACCAAAAAAAAATTGAGTCCATTCATAAATTAGTCTCTTTCTCTTTTTACAAATAATATCGAAAAGTAGTTTTTGTATCTGGACTAATCGAAAAGCTAGCAAAGACTTTGCTCTACTTTTTATTCAAAACAGTAATTTGTACATATGCTTGCTCACACAACAACCTTATCTCTTGACTTGAAACTGCACACTTTTCTACTAGTCACCTACAAATTAACTTAAAGGCAGATGACTGCCCCGTATAAAAAACCAACCTACCCTTCGCGGGTGAAAACATAATCGAAGAAAGTAACTTATGCATGGTACATACAGTGACAAAGTAAACAAGCTTACGATATAAAGTATAAACACACTACTAAAGTAATTCATTGTTTCAGTGAAGTTGTCCGAGCCTGATCATAGGAAACTGTTCTGCCAAAGGTGACTTTCCCATCATAAGCTCCTTAGATACTTGATCCATGGTTGGGCGAGAATGTGGACTTTGACTCAAGCAACTAAGTGCCAACTTTGCAATCAAGATGATACCCCCAAAAACTGAATCCTCAGGATGAGGAGGCCTTTGGTCTATAACATCAACCAATAGCAAATTGTAAGTCATTGATGCTGTTGATGATGACAACAATGAAGTGATGAGATCTGCTGGATGCTTTCCCATGAGGATCTCCAAACAAAGCACTCCAAAGCTATAAACATCACACTTCTCAGTCACTTCCATAGTCTGGGCAAACTCTGCAATAAATTAAAGCCTTCAAGTTATACATAAGGCAATGTAAAGATTTTGTTATAAAATGCAAGTTTAGTGACTTTTTTTTCGAAATGGATGCTGATGTTAGCACATCAATTTGCTTGTTTGCTTCACTTTTGCATTCTCCAATTCTTGCCTTGGGATTAGTGTGCTTCAACACAAAAAGTGGTGTAATAAACTGTAATGATGTAATAATTTCCATTAATAAATGCAAAGGGTAAATGGACTAACCTGGAGCTGCATACCCATATGTGACTGCAAGTGTGGTCCAATTTGAACCAGACTTCAGAAACCTAGCTGTCCCAAAGTCAGAGACATGAGCTTCATGTTCTGAATCCAAAAGAACATTCTTGCTTGATATGTCACGATGAACTATGGGAGGTGTGCAATCATGATGCATATATGATAAAGCATTAGCCACACCTTTAACAACATTCACCCTCTTCTCCCAATCAAATGCAATTGCCTGTGCTTCATTGGTTAGTACTTGATCCAAACTGCCCCCTTCCAAGAACTTATAAACCAAAAATGAAAACCTTGAATGCTGGCAGTATCCATACAGCTTGATGATGTTGCGATGCCTGATTTCTGTCAATGCTCTAATTTCACTTTCAAATGCTTTCAAATTGGTCCTCTCCTCCCCATCTGTTTCCATATGAAGTTTCTTCACAGCAACAACCATACCTGAAGGTAACTCAGCCCTGTAAACGGATCCTTGCCCTCCCAAACCAATGAGATATTTGTCATCAAAATTCTTGGTAGCTTCAATGATATTCTCAAACAACATTTTTCCATCATGGCTCCATATGGAAAAGTGTTCTTGTGATTTTGCCACTTTGGCTGGGACTTCTTCCTTTCTTTCCCTTCTACAAAGAATATACATTGAAACACCCACCCCACAAAGTACAAGTACTAGTGCCCCTAAGATAAGAAATAATACCAATAGGATGGCCTTGTGACTCTTTCGGCTACGGTTTGTTGTGCATGGCCTCAAGCCAATGACATTACCACACAAATCTTTGTTATTTTTCAATGATTCAATTGAAGCGCTACGAAAGGCTTGATTGTTTGGAAGCGGCCCTTCTAACTGATTGTCTGATATGTTGACAGATGTCAAGCTTGACAACATGCCTTCAAAACTGGATGGAATTCTGCCAGAAAGATTATTGTGTGAGAGGTTCAGAAATTGCAATTGCTTCAACTGTCCGAGCACTGATGGTATTGTTCCATTCAAAAAGTTCCAGCTAAGATCAAGAGAAAAAAGAGGTTGCGAATGGCCAAACTCAGAGGGGATGCTTCCCACTAGCTTGTTGTTGCTCAAGTTCAATTCCAATAATTGGGATAACCCCACAACTTGTCTTGGTATGTCGCCAATCAACTCATTTCCTGCTAGATCCAAGCGTTGGAGATTCTTCAACAATCCTATTTCTGTGGGAATGTTCCCTGAGAAATGATTGTTGCTGATCTTGAGCTCAACCAAGCTTGTGAGGTTCCCAAGTTCTTTTGGAACCTTTCCAATCAATTGGTTTGAAGAAAGGTGAAGCTTGCCTAGCTTGGTAGCCTCAAAAAGTTGCTTTGGTATACTACCAGAGACATTGTTGCCGGATATGATCAAGCTATCAAGATTATGGCACTTCCCCCAGTCCGGTGAAATTTGGCCATGAAATTTATTGTCACTCAGATCAATATATTTCAAATTTGGATATATGCCGAAAGCCTGTGTTATGTCTCCTTCCAATTGGTTTCCGTCTAACCTGATTCTAACAATACTAGAGCAGTTCTTCAAGCTACCTGGTGCAAGACCAGTAAGACGGTTGTGATCAGCACTCAAGAACAGCAGTGACCCACCTAGACAGATTTGAGGTGGCAAGTGGCCGGTGAAATCATTCTCGCTTACTACAAAGTCCGCCAAGTTAGTCATGTTATTCATCACTTGTGGAATGCTACCATTAAGTTTGTTGAATGAGCATTCTAGCCAGGAGAGCATTTTCAACATTCCAATTGTTTCAGGAATAGGTCCAAAGAGATTGTTTTGGTTGAGAGTGAGTGCTTTCAAATTAATCAAATTACCTATAGAGGTAGGAATTGAACCAGAAAAGGCATTAGAGCGCAGATTTATCTGGACAAGCTTTGTCATGTTTCCAATGGTTGAAGGAATGGATCCAGAAAGTTTGTTGTCGTCAAGAATAAGGCCTTCCAAATTCACCATGTTTTCTATGGAAGAATGGATTGATCCAAAAAGATGATTGTGATCAAGAGATAACCAGGACAAGCTAGACATGTTCCACATGAGGGGTGGGATTGGCCCAGAGAGGGTGTTGTTAGAAAGAAGGAACTGGTGTAAATTGCTCATGTTACCAATTGTAGAAGGGATCGCACCAGAGAGAGTGTTATTTGACAAAACTAATGTCTGAATGTTTGTCAACATTCCAATCTCTTGGGGAATGGAACCTGAAAGGTAATTAGTATGAATAACAAGATACTTAAGGTTGATCAATTTTCCAATCTGAGGAGGAATGTTGCCGGAAAGATTGTTGGTTGCCAAATCTAGATATGACAAGTTGGCCAAATTTGCAATGGAATCCGGTATTGGTCCACTTAGATGATAACAGGAGGAAAGATCAAGCATGCGCAAACTGCTCAATGTCCACATTTCTTTGGGGATGTAACCATCAAATGAATTGTGAGACAACTTCAAATGATTAACTCTCGACATGTTACCAATTTGTGGAGGAATGGTTCCATAAAAGCCGTTGTGGGAGATATTTATGCTGAAGAGGTTGGGGAATGAGGAGAAGCTGAGGTTGTGGAGTGTACCTTTCAGTCCACGATTTTCAAGATTTATGGTGGTGACGGACATGGATTCATCGCATTGAATTCCTACCCATCTGCTGCATGGACTAGTGCCACCTGCCCACGATGACAAGGCAACTTGGCTTTGCTTGTCAAGGCTGGCTTTCCACTTTAAGAGAGCACTTGCTTCACTGTTTTCAGTCGCGGCAGCACCTTCATCATGAAAAGTTTCAGTTGTGGCAGCAGAGGCCAGAGAAGCAATCTGTGGTGGTGAAGACAGTTTTACAAGGACACAAAGGAGAAACACGGAGAGAATCCTCCAGCAGCATGATAGAGTCTTGATGATCTTAATCTTTTCAGACATGGGGTGCCCGCTGGTTTGCCCTTCAGATGAAATGAGTATTTTGAATCAATAATACAATCTACTGGGGCTGCAGAATATTCTTGTTAATGGATGGCGTGGTGGTAATGGATGATAATCCAAGATCTGTGGACATAAATAATGCATATATAACAATTCAGAGGCGGGGCCAAGGGGGCAGGGGTTGCCGTGGTGCCCCCACCCCAACTCTGCACTGTTGTTATGTATATATATTTATGTTATGGCTTTCCTTATATGTTTTTGGAATGATCTTTTTAGGATTTGTTTTATTAATTTCTTTTATTCCTTGGAGTTGCTATTTATTGATTAGTTAGTTATTTATAATACTCTATTTTAATATTAAATGATATATTAATACATATTTTTTTAAGGTTACACTGTACCTAAAAAAAAACTATTAACTCATTTGGAAGGAAAAAAAGAATATATATGATAAAATAAACTTTAATTTATTAATAATTTAGATTAAAAAATTATTAACTCATTTTATGTTTTCTATATGATACTTAATTTTATTTTATTTTTTTTTATTTTATGTGGCTCTGTCTATATATATATATATATATATATATATATATATATAGCACGAGTGATGATGGATCACGATTGACATGAGTAAACTTTTGAAAGTCTTGCACTAACGCAATAAACATGCATTTATGCACTAATTCAGCTTTCGTGGGGACGCCTTCTTCAAAGATCGTACTCCTTATTTAATCACTCCCTTTCTCAAACAATGCTCGTGTTTTTCACAATTCACATTACTTTGAGAAAAGATCTACATTGCTTTTGGGAAAGATACGTAATGTGGATTTCATATCTGACAGACGTTTGTTCAGTGATTGGCAAAAGAAAGCCGACCCAAATAAAAGATGGAATCTGCTATCACTTCTTTTTCTAAAAGCTTTCACTAGAGATCAATCCAAAGAAGTCTATACACATATACAAGGGCAAGGATTCCTTGGTCCTCCCCTAGTTATGGACTAACGTTAGTCCTTCCCTTTTCAGTTGTAAAATGACTAGCTAATCCATTTTAATCGTTAATTTTACATAATACCACCCATCCTTTTCTCCTTTCGCCTATTCCCATGAACTTTTCCACTGCCAGTCACCTTCGAGATCAGCCACCACCTGTGTTGCCCAGTACGGATACGAATATGAGATATGCTAATTTTATAAAAAAAGGGCACAGGTATGTCAATATAAAAAAAAATTATAAATTTTATATAATAAAATAAGTAATTTTAATATAAAACAATTCTAAATTGTTAAACAATCAACATTACATTTCAAAATTTCGAAATGAAATATTACAATATTCAAAATAATGTTCAAGATAAGCACATAACAACAATTTAAACATAATAAACAATCAAAGTCACAAATGAAGTTCTTGTCCAAAACACACAATAATAGTAACAACAATACATTAAAAGAAGATAGGTATACAAAATGGAAACCACACAACAACAAAAAATCATCAGAATAAGACAAAGACATCCCTACCTCACTAGATCGAGGTCCAAAGTCGCGCTGAGAGAGCCGCGTCAAGCTCCTCACTAGATCATGGTTGAGAGTTGCATTGGAAGAGTTGCCGTCGAGCTACCTTCCTGGATCGAGGTCGAGAGTCGTGCCGAAGAAGCCACCGGCCGGAGACCATAGCTCATCGCGCCGCTTGGTGTTCTGTAGCTCCCCGCTCCCGCGTTTTGTAGGTTGTGTTGTTGCAAGGTGGTGCCGTGTGAGGTGGGTGGCGCCTCCGTTCCGTTGCTGTAGTGTTGCCGCCATGGTATGGTGTCGCCGGGACGAAGAGCGAAGAAGGGAGAGGTGATGCTGAGGAAAGACTAGGGCCGATGGTCGGGCGTGTTAATGAGGTTTTAGTGTATTTAAATGGGGGCAACGTTGAAGAGCGAGGAAAAGAAAAAAAAAGAAGAAGCACCAAAACGGTTGTGTTTTGAAAAAATGGCGTACCCGCTATTGGTGCATACTCGCCTACCAAACGTATCCAAATTTGTTTTTTGCCAAAAATAGGTGATGGGTATGTACCATCATGTACCCATTACCCACCGTACCCGGACGGGTATTTTTTCATTTTGCATGTACCCGTGCTTCAGAGGCCACCACCCGCTAGCACAAAAAGAACAAACAATAACACCACCACCTTTGTCACACTTTCTTCTCTGTTTTCTTCTCAAATAATTTCACATCACTCTAATGATCAGGAACTTCTTCAACAACAACAAGGACCCCATTCTGATCTAAGGTTTCAATTTTGTCATACAATTAACATCACATATTACGGTTTTAATTGTTTGAATAGTTCAATCCCTTCAACAATGGGAAAGAAATAGAGCTAAAAGACGGGGCTAGCTAGAGAGGGCCTTAGTGAAGATGAACAAGAAGATGGTCTAGTGGAGCAAGGAGAATGGCCACTTCTACAAAAAGAAATTTCTAGAATCATTCAACTTAATATATTCCAATATTGTTTCTACACTTGAGCCACACAAAAGGGAATTGCCATATTAATGACCTGGGATTGGAATTCACGATGTGAATTAATTCACAATGGCCCATTCTAGTGAATTCTTAAAAGATTACTCGGCAAGTGAGACTTGAGCCATAGTGAGCCATCACGGCAGTAGGAAAGGCTGCCATGAAATCCTTGCGGCAAGGCGGCGCCACTACTTGATGGCACGTTGGTGGTTATATCCACAATGGCTAGAGAGCATACATCATTACGGGAAATGTTGGAAGCTATGGGTGGCGAGGTACCAAATCCTTTTCGAAACCTAGGTAGAGCTCAAGAAGCATAATGGCGACATGGGATATGGTAATGGAAGGAGAGGTTGTGGATTGGCCGGAACGGGTGGGCATGGCAACGGTGCAAAAATAGTTTTATTGAAGGAGGATAATTTTGTAACTTCAAAATGCTATATTATATAATAAAATGTTATATTATATAATAATATTTGCTTAATGATTTCCTTCTTAAATTTAACGTTAAAAATATATCTAATGGTAATAGCTAGAGGAATAACACTAGTCCCAAACTAGGGAGGACCAAGGAATCCTAACCCCATATACAAAATATAGAACTTGGAAGATGCACTCAACAATTTTGACTGGCCTATGCATGGTGCCCATTGCACTTAGGGTCAACTCCCAACTATGAGCTGCATGGAAGGAAAGTATCAAATGGAGGATAGGTTAGGAAAGTGCTGGCATCAAATTTTACTAAGTGTCAAAATGTTAAATTGGCATTCGACCTTGTCAAGCTAAGGGTCATTATGAAAAGTTTGACTATAAAAACGTAGGTTCTACACATGACAAATGTTTGACATTGACAAAACTGACAAACTGACAAGCTGGGTTTGTTAGTCAATTAGTCAAAACTTATGGGAGTCACTTGGAATAAAGCTTGAATTGAAAGCTAGTGATGACAAATTATCATGCTGGGCTTACCAATCAAAATTAATGTTTGTCATTCAGGACTTAGAAAGTTTTGAAGATCTTAGAAGAGGCATCATGATCATCATTGGAAGACAGATATGGGTTAATCGAAGGTTAATAAAAGTTATCAACAATTATTGAAAAGCTTGGTGAAAGCATGACAAAGTGGGGATTGTTCAATGACGAAGGCGAGTGACAAACAAAGAATCAAAGATATGTGAACAACATCTAAGTGTAACACCCTAATATTTAACTCAATACACCTAGGATGTATTCAAGTTAATTATTAGTTATTACTCTCTTGTCCTTAACTCTGGTTTTAGAAAATACTTAGAAAAATATGGGTAAAATTTTTCTTTTTAAAACAAAGCGTGAGCCATACTTATGCGAGGAAACATAATAGCCACTAGTAGAATTGATCAAGAACATATTGATCAAATTCTAGGGATCGATTGATCACTAGTAGAATTGCTAGTAATTAATTCCTAATAGCCACTAATGGATTTAATATTTGGTCAATGATAATTAATTTTAATCATAGGAATACTTTGCACTAGTGATTTCTTTACTCTTGCTATTATCTTATTGCTATTATCTCTTAATTTAAATTGCTTAAATTTCATTCTTCAAAACCTCTAATTTTCCTAACTAAGTGTTGAAACCTCTTTAAGAGATGACCTAGGTTGTGCCCTTTACTATATTTTTTTTTGTGCAACTTAGCATTAAAATAATTTTTAATTTGAGGAGGTAGGCGAAACCTCTGCAATGTCAATGGCATTAGAATTGCTTGAGAAAAGCCAAATTGTCCCACCATAAAGTTGGGAACATGGAGGACAACGCCCAAGGCATTTTTCCTTGGCAAGCCTGAAGGAATAACTTGTGTACACAGAAAACTCGACCAAATGGCATCACTTCGATTTTGCCTTATTTCGGTGTCTTTAATGATGTCATGAGTGAACCAAGGAAGGCCAAGGTGTCGCTCAGGAAAGGAAAGGCGTTGCTTAGCAAAAGGAGTTAAGTTCATTTGGTCAGTACTAGTGAAGGAAGCTTCATGTAAATGTTGGAAAAAGTGCCAGATTCGTCAAACACCTTAAAGTCTCTAGGTTTGAGATAAGATAAGAAGCATAGTCGAGGTCCTTCACAACTCTGAATTATGGCAGGTGGCGAATAACTTAATTGGGGTTCAAAGATGGCGTTTAGCTAGAATTGGACCAATCACATCGGGCTTCTAGTGTTAAGAGATTCATTGTTGCCAATTTTGATGATGAAATAATGGATTTCGTCATAAAGATGAGCTAAGAAAAGTTTGGCAAGACAAAGCCTATTGCCTTGATAATAACATTACCAAAGGGAGATACATGGCCTCATCTTTATGCTTCTAGAGTAGAAGTTGAGGTAGTAGTAAAGAAATGTGACATGTTCACTATCGCTTATGTAACACCCTGAAAATTATTTAAAAATTAATTTGAGCTTTATTAGTCATAATTTCAAAATATGACAATTTAGCAATGATGAGGGTGGCCCAACGGACGTATTAAAAAAAATTTCGAGGCGGGATAAATGGTAACCTTAGGCCCCACGGCTTGTCCTGGGACTAAAACCTAATCCGGGACCAAGAAATGCTCTGGACTGAGAAAAGAAAAGGTTAAGGTTAGAAATGATAAAGAATGAGAAGTTATACCTAGAATTAATTTCGGGCAATGTTTGATTACAGGTACGGTGTTTTATCCGTTTGGTAGAGTTTTGATGTGAAGTTTTAACACCGTACAAGTTACTTGGTGGCCAAGTAACCTTTGCCAACCACTTTATGCTAAGTGGATGGCAAGGATTCAATTATGGCCTTTCATTTATTATATTTTACTAAAAGTCAATATCTTATCCGTTGAATTTAATGCGATTTTAACATTAAAAAGCTACTTGTCCCCAAGTTAAAGTGAGCTACTTATCTTAAGCCAAGTGGATGGACAAGATTCATTCTTTGACTATCCAATCAAAACCTAGCCATTCATATAATTTCTTTTCCCAAAAAGAAAGAAAATTACACTTTACCTACATAAATACTATATCAAGATAAATATAAAACCACCAACCTTATCTCTCCATCATCATCAATTTCGGCCAGATCTCTTCAAGAACACTTCCTCCATTGTTCTTGCAACCAAACCCTCATTCTTGCTTTCAAATCCCAAAAACACTAGCCTAGAGTTGTTAAAGTTTCAAAGTTTCTTCACTAAACTTGTTCTATCTCTCAGTACCTATAAATCTAACCGATTAAAATCTCAAATCTCCATCAATCCTCACCTTGATACCTCACTTCCTCACTGATTTAGGAAGTGTTTGGGTTTGATTTGGGAGCTTTGAAGTGAAGGGAATCTATCTTGGAGCAACTTGGAGCCAAGGATCCACTAGTTTCCAAGAGTAGGGTTTTCTTTGCCTTTCTTTCAAATTTATTCTTGATGATTTTTGATTGAGTTAGGTCCAAATTTTTTTCATTGTATTGGTTGATAATACATGGATATTTGTAACACCTTAATTTCTAACCTAATACGCTCGAGTCGTATTTCGATTAGTTATTAGTTGTCACGCCTTTGTCTCAGAACTTGACTTATCTTTTTAAAATGCGAGTAACAAAGATATGGCTAAATTTTTCTTTTTGAACTTTAAGCCTAAAATGTGAGCTGCGCGTGCACATACATACCGATTAATACACGTATGACATAGCAATCATACACACTTCATCATAGTATATATAGGTAGACCATAGTGTAATCACAACACGAAACATATAAACATGTCATAATCATAATATAATAGCGATGTCCTATAAACATAAGGACACCTTAAGATACTAAACACAACAATAAAGGTATACACTAGCCCAAAGCTAAACATAACTATAATAAAACTAGACTAGTCTCCATGCTTCCGCTTAACCTCTAATCCGGTAGGCAACGTGATTCCTATGCCCACGCCTCAAGGAAGATCACAAACAACTGCATTATTCATGTTGGAGATGATACGGAAGAAACAAAAGGGGTGAGAAACTTATTCAAGATTCTTAGTAGGCTCCCAGACGTTAACACAAGTGTTATCGTCATCGTCCCAGCCACTTCGGTTTTCATTATGAAAGAGGTGTGCATGCATAATATTCAATTTTAAATTTCTCAAATCCTTTTATTCGAAGTGGGTGTCTTTTAGCATGGGTCTTAATGACATGAATACAACGATATCTCATGCATGCATGATAATACTTCAAGAGCATAACTAACACATGTAAATATCACATATCACATGGTTAAATGCACAATTAGAATAATGATGTAACATATGCATATGCATCTTTACTTTATCATGATTGAACTCTTTGAGTTCCTTTCTTAATTTCCACCTCTTACGTCATCACCAAAAACCAACCATCTCACATTCCCCGCGATTTTTAACATCATCACCGAAACTCCACCTCACCGATCGCCTAGGATGAACTCAATCCTAACTAGCCGTCGCTAGATTTGATATGGGGTAATAGAGGGGAAAAACATATTACTTTCTTATCATAAGTATGCACTTTCTTGTCATGAGAAATGCAACTCTCTTAGATCACCTCTCATAACCTTTAATTTGGGGAGTCTAGAGGATAATTTCCACATGTGTTTATGTCACCTTTACATTAGCATATCATTTATGCAACATGAGCATGAAATCATAGCTTATCATAAAAAATATCATGTTAAGATGCAAGGCCACAACCATATCATATACTTTACTTTTGCTCACATGCAACTTTGCAATATTTCAAGTAAAATCATAACATGTCATTGCATTCCAAACAACTAATCATGTAGGATCTCAATATCACATAATTCCTCAAGCATATGGAAACATCACAATATTCTTTAGTGACTAACCATCCCACATTTTTAACTCTAAGTTATCCTCATAAGAAATCTTTATTGTCTTAGCCACATAATTAGAAATCTTTAAATTGATGGTAAAATTAAAGAACTCAATAAAATATGTCCTTACTTAATAACATATATATATATTCATAAGTCAAAGTTTATTATGTAATTAAAATGGTGAGTCTTGAGCACTAAATTAATTTTTAGTGATGACATAAGTATACAAGCTTCATTCTTAGTCTTCTATATTGATAGCAAGAAATATAAATATGCTATGCAAAGCTTAAATTTAAATATGAGAATATAAGCTCTAGTTTTACATCTTTAAGTTGTAGGTGATGACTTGAAAAATAAATATGCTAGACAAGAATTGTAAATATGAATGCAAGTTCAATTCTTTATTTTAGTGCTCTAGGCCTCTTAGAGTATTTGCTCTAAATCACATTTCAACTTTAAGGTTGAAATAGATAGGCTTTGAGATTAATCATTTAAGTGGTAATGCATACTCTTGTTTTAACCTTTAAGCTTAAGTGATAACTTGGAAAATAAATATGCTAGGCAAAGAAATATAAATATGAATGCAAGTCCAATTCTTTATTTTAGTGCTCTAGGCCCTTTAGAGTATTAACTCTAAATCACATTTCAACTTTAAGGTTGAAATATGTGGGCTTTGAGTTAATTAATTATATGATGACATAAACTTAAAAATGCAAAGCTTTAAATATAAACATATAATGCAAGGACTTGAAATATAAATATTAATGCATTTCTTTAAGTCCTAACCTTAAGATTACCATTTTAACAACATAACATTATCATTTGTTAAAACTCTTAAAAAGGTGAAACCTTCAAGCTTTAGAGGTCAAATAAGTGATGGTTTTGCAACCAACACCCAAGATCCTCATCATCAAGCTATGGTTCCATCATCATATAGGCCACAAGGCCGAAATCAAAGGAAAAGAAAAGGGAGGAAGAAACGAAATAATAAAGGAAGATTTCAACATTTTAACACCTTAAAACAAAGGAAAGAAAAGCAAACTTTTTAAAACAACTCCTTACCAAAGATATGTTTTTCTTGGAGGTGAAAAAGACTTGATCTTGAGGGAAGGATGAAAGAAAAAAAATCTTTCTTGAAGCTTGAAGATGCTTCGGCCAAGGAGAAGGAGAGAGAAAGAGAGTTGTGTTTCTTAAGTTTGATCTTTGGAAAGGTAAGGCTAAGTGTTTAGGAGGTAGTGTATGGTTGAGAGGTGGTGGTTCTTTGTGAGCAAGAAGAAGATGAAAAGAACTCTTGAACTTTGAGAGGAAAAGAGAGAACTTAGGATTACTCTTTGAAGCTAAACTTAGAAAATGAACAAAGTGTAACCTGCAACACCCTAACTTTTAACCTAATACGCTTGAGTCACATTTCGGTTAGTTATTAGTTGTTACGCCTTTGTTTCAGAATTTGACTTATCTTTTAAAATATGAGTAAGGAAAATATGACTAAATTTTTCTTTTGAACTTAAAACTTAAAATGCGAGCCGCGTGCACATAGATACCGATTAATACACATAAGACATAGCAATCATATACACTTCATCATAGCATATATAGGTAGACCATAGTATAATCACAACACAAATCATATATCATAATCTTAACATAATAGCGATGTCCTATAAACATAAGGACACTTTAAGATACTAAACACAACAATCAAGGTCATACACCGGCTCAAAACTTAAACATAACTATCATAGAACTAGACTAGGCTTCACGTTTTCAGCTGACCTCTGATTCGGTAAATTAAGTGACCTCTTTTACCCACTCCTCAAGGAAGATCACGAACACCCACATCATTCACGTCTGGAGACGACACGGAAGAGAAAAAGGGATGAGAAACTTATTCAAGATTCTAGGACTCCCAACTTTAACACAAGTGTCATCGTCATCGTCCCAGCCACTTCGATTTTTATTATCAAAGAGGTGTGCATGCATAGATTCAATTTTAAATTTCTCAAATCCTATTATCCGAAGTGGGTGTCTTTTAACATGGATCTTAATGATATGAATGCAATAGATATCTCATGTATGCATGACAATACATTAAAAGCATAACCAACACATGTAAATAGCACATGTTACATGATTAAAGGCACCAATAGGATAATAATGCAATATATATATATATGCCTCTTTTCTTTACTTTTTATAATTGAACTTTCAAGTTCTTTTCCACCCTTGCACATGGTCACCAAAAGCCACCCACTTCACCTTCCCCTATTTTTCATGGTCACCAAAACTCCTCCTATCCTATCACCTAGGATGAGCTCAATCATAACTAGCCGTCGCTAGATTTAATATGGGGTAATAGAGGGCGAAACACATCACTTTCTTATCATGAGTATGCAACTTTATCATCATTTCATGCTTGAGATTTCATGATTCTTTATCTAAGTCAACAAATTTGGCGGAAATCTAACAGGCATAATGGTTGGAACGAGATTTCCCTAAATTTGCTTCTTGTCGTATAACACCCAAACATGCATCTCAATCATAACATACCATATTATCATAACAATCACGTCATAAGTTCACATATCCTCATACACATGCTATTAATACTTTCATACACTCTCGATATATCAAAACTATGTGTTCACTTGGTCACTTACTCTCATCATATTTTCTATCTTATAATATCTTATGCTTTGACCCTCAGGTCTTAAACTCTTGTTCTAGTTATCCTAACATGCATAACAGATCTTCGATGCACCTAAAGGATCATTACTAGTAATTCTCTCTAATTTTTGTGCTTACTAACACCTCCAAATGGCATTGCAGATTGGCAGGATGGTTATTACTTGATTATGGGGTTCTAGAATTTACGTCTTTAACCCTTTCTAAGTTCCGTCTTTGCCTAAGGCTCTATATTCAATTCCTAAACCAATTATCAGGGATTCCTTTACATATCCACTAATTATAAACCATTTTCCCTAAGTTCAATTATGCTGGAATAGAATTTATAATGCATGTGTTTAAGTGTTCTAGAATTCTCATTTTAAGTCATTTCTAGTTACTTATTCTTTCCTAACTTCCCTAAATCGGTCCTTGATTCACTCAAACATAATTTCACACATTTTAACTCCATAAAATAGAATTAATACAATGGCCAAAGGAACAAGGCAGAAACTGAAATGTATATCACACATAATCACATAAATTCATGTTTTAAGTGCATATAAGTTGCTAGTTTTCTCTTGGAATAATTTTAGGAACTCAAAACTCTTTTAGAAACTAATTTATCTCATTAAAATCATGTAAACATGAGTAAGGGCAGTAGCTAATTTATTTTGCCCATAAAAAGGATTTAAAACATAGAATCATGTTCATAATGCCTTCTAAGTTCACCTAAGCTTAGAAAAATTCCAAGACATAGGCTATTGGCACTTATGATTAGATGAACTCATATCAAGTCCATCATCATCATCACAAGGCCAAAATGGCACTCATAGAAAGCTTCCATTTTCTAAAACTTTACTTGTGATACTTGGACAAGTCTTTGAGCTCTAAGACATTTAAGTGATGGCATAAACTTAAACATGCTATGCAGTATGTTTTACTCTTCATTATAAAATAAAGTGAGAGCATAAAATAAATATGAGATGCAACCTTATTATTATCTTTAAAGATTATGTGATAACTTGAAATATAAACATGAAGTGCAAGCTTGAAAATTTAAACATGAAATGCAAGTTCATTTATTTATTCTTGAGAGCTTAGTGATGGCATCAAAAAGTAAACATGATATGCAAGGCATAAACTTAAACATGAATGTAAACTTATTTTATCTTAACTAGAGCTCATGCAAGACTTTAGAGGAACATCAATAGCCTTAACCCAACATGTATCTAACAATATAAAGTGAGCTTTAGAGTTCTTAGCACCAAGTCTTCAAAGAAGTCTTATGGTTTGAACATCATCATCAAGCTCAAGAAAATGGATTAAGAGATAAACTTCAACACTTACCAAAACAAACATAAAAAGAACTACTCATATTCTTCATTTTATTACTCATGAGCTTCAATCTAGAGTAAACTCTAGAACGGCTAACCAAATTTAAGGTTGGCAAGGGTAAGCTTAGAGCTCTTTGAAAACGTGTGATTAAGTTCCTTAACAAAACCTTTTAGTGAGCTACTTGACATTTTATCAAACTTTGTACAAATAAAGGAAGTGAAAACCGAAATCTTTGAGGGGAAAAGAAATGAGAACCGAAATCTTGAGTTAGGAAAAGAAAAGGAAATCGAAATCATATATGGTCCAAGACCAAGTTTCAAGCTTTAGAGGTTTCTCACTTGGCATCAACAAGACCATTATCTTGAAACCTCATCATCAAGCCAAAGTTTTTCTCTTAACAAGGCTCTAAGGCAGAAATGAAGAGGATGCTAGAAAGAGTTTTGAAAACCAAGAGAAAAGTAAAACTTTTCTTAAAGAAAGTGAACAAAACTTTGAAAATAAACCCTACCCAATGAAGTCTTGAATGAGATGAAAGAAGGCTTGGTTCCTTGAGGGAGTGAGAAGACAAAATCTTCTCTTTGAGGGTGGTGAGGATTTGGCCAAGAACAAAACTCAAGGAAGGTGAATTTTCCTTGAGAGTGTGAGCTTAGAAATGGAAAGGTTTAGTGTTTGAGAGGTGGTTTGAGGTGAGGGAGTGGTGGTTCAAGGTTGTTTGTGGTGGTGGAAAGGTTTCTTTGGTGGTGAAGAAGAACAAGATGAAGAGAATTTGAGAGAAAGTAAGGGAATTGCAAGAAAGCTTGAACTTGGCAAGGTTTCTAAAGTGTAACCAAGTTCTCTGAGGCTTGGTATTTATAGAAAAAATGCAACCATGGGCCTGCAAAGGGAGGAAGGCTACGGTTTCTTTGGCCTTTGGGGAGGAAAATATCTTCAAACTTTAGTCATTCAAAGGCATGGGTGGATGTATGGTCAAGTATGGTCCAAAGTATGGCTTGAGGTATGGTTCTTTGAGTGAAACAAAATCAAAATGTGACATAATTTAGAGGGTATGTATTCAGCCATCATTTTAGCCAAGGGGGAGGAGAGATTTTGTTCATCTAATTGTGGTTTAATGATGTGTTTATGTGTTTCTTTGATTAAGGTTTTGATTAGGAGTTTGTAAGAAAGTGTTTAGGTGAGGTAATGGTCAATTAAGGTTGTCAAAACTTGATTTAGGGGTGATCTTGCTAGATTAACAAATTAAAAACTCTTAAGTCAAATTAAATCATAGACACAATTCCTTGATTTAAGGAATTGGAGAGATAATTTTGTAACGCCATTTTCTTAAGTACAAATGACCAAAATGTTGAGGTCATTTTTACCCAGAATTAAAGGACAGTCGCCCGGAGTCCTGAATGGGTCAACTCAATGTTTGAAGGGGATTATATCTGTTACATTTGATATCCAGAGATGAAAATCTCGTTTTCTGAAATTTGGCTCAAAATGACCAAAATACCCTCCTCTTATATCGGGTAAAAGGTCGTTTGAGTCCAAACTTTCCAGGAAGTTTGGAATGATGTTTTAAGCGGTATTTGATATCTAGTTAAGCAGGGAGGTCTGGGAGTTTAGTGCGAAATTACCATTTTGTCCCTAGAACAGTGTACAGTGAGCCTAATGACGCAATTAAGCAAACCTAAGCAATATTAGGCTCTAATCGAAGATTAATTTATTTCGATAATTAATCTAGAGTCAAAATAATTTATTAAGGTTAATTAGGACCTAAGATTGCTTAGTTAAACTCTAATTGCATTCTTTAATTCAAGATTCCTAGTCATGGAATCTTGAATAGTATTTCTCTCTCCAATTCCTTAAATTAAGGAATTGTGCCATACCTTATTTGACCAAAAGAATGATTTTAAATTGTTAATATAGCAAGATCATTCTCCTAATCAAGTCTTGACAACCTTAATTAACCATTACCTCACCTAAACACTTTCTTACAAACTCCTAATCAAAACCTTAATCAAAGAAACACCTAAACACATCACTAAAACACAATTACATGAGCAAATTAATCCTCCCCCTTGGCTGCCTAATCTGGCCAATGCATGGCCCTAGGAAAAGTGTCACATGTTGAATTTTATCTCACTCAAGAGCCATGCCTAGGCCATACCTCAAACCATACCTCACCATACTTTCAACCATGCTTTGCCCATGCCTTTGCCCATACCAATCAAGAGATATTTTCCTCCCAAATGGCCAAGAGGCCGTCGGCCTTTTCTCCCTTGGCAGCCTCCATTGTGCAAAATTTTCTATAAATACCAAGCTTGGAAGAACTTGGTTACACTTTAGAAGCTTTGCCAAGTTCAAGCTTTCTTGCATTTTCTTCCTTTTGCTCTCAATTTCTCTTCATCTTGCTCTTCTATTTCCTTCCCTCAAAGAACCTTTCCACCACCACAAACAACCACAAACCACCACTCCTTCACCTTAAACCATCTCTCAAACACTTAAACTTTCCATTCCCAAGCTTAGAAACTCAAGGAAAAATCATCTTCCTTGAGCATCTTCTTTGGCCGAAACACATACCCACATCCAAGAGGAGATTTTGTCTTCTCAACTCTTCAAGAACTCAAGCTTTCTTTCATTTCTTCAAAGACTTCCTTAGGTAGGGGTTTGTTTTCAAAGTTTTCTTTAACTTCTTTAAGAAAAGTTCTAGTTTTCTCTTGGTTCAAACTCTTTTTCTTCTCTTTTTCATTTTGGCCATGAGGCCTTTTATGAGAAGAACTTTAGCTTGATGATGAGGTTTCAAGATAATGACTTGTTGTTGTCATGTGAGAAACCTCTAAAGCTTGAAACAACTTGGTCTTGGACCATACATGCTTGTGTTCCTTTCTTTTTCTTGCTTATATTTTCAGTTCCTTTTTCCTTTTCTCTTGAATGATTTCTTTCTTTCTCCTTTTCCTTTAAAGATTTCGGTTTCTTTTTCCTTTGTTTGAACAAAGTTTGTTAAAAATGTTAAGTAGATCACAAAAGTTTTGTTAAAGAAAATTAATCATATGTTTTCAAGAGCTCTAAGCTTACCCTTGCCAACCTTAAAGTTGGTCGGCCGTTCTAAGAGTTTTACTCTAGATTGAAGCCCATGAGCAATAAAATAAAGAATATGACTTAGTTCTTTGTATTTTGTTTAGACAAAGTGTTGAGCTTTGTGTCTATTTTCTTGAGCTTGATGATGAAGTTCAAAACCAAAGACTTCTTTGAAGTCTTGGTGCAAAGAACTCTAAAGCTCACTTTATGTTGTTAAGATGCATATTGGGTTAAGGTTGTGATGTTCCTTTAAAGTCTTGTAAGAGCTCTAGTTAAGATAAAATGAACTTGCATTCATGTTTATGTTTATGCCTTGCATAGCATGTTTATTTTGATGCCATCACTAAACTCTCAAGAATAACTAAATGAACTTGCATTATCATGTTTAAATTCCCAAGCTTGCATTTCATGTTTATATTTCAAGTCATCACTTAATCTTTAAAGATAATAATGAGGTTGCATCTCATATTTATTTTATGCTCTCACTTTACTTTCTAATGAAGAATAAAATAAGTGCATATCATGTTTAAGTTTATGCCATCACTTAAATGTCCTAGAGCTCAAAGGTTTGCCCAAGTATCTTGCATAAAGTTTTAGAAAATGGAGGCATTTCAAGGATGCCATGTTCGGCCTTGTGATGATGATGATGGACTTGGATGAATTCATCTAATCACAAGTGCACATAGTCTAAGTCTTGGAATTTTTCTAAGCTTAGATGTACTCAAGGAACTTTATGAACAAAGTTTTATGTTTTAAATCCATTCCTTGAGCTAAATAATTTAGCTACTGAACTAGCATATATTTATATGATTTCAATGAGATTAATTGGTTTCTAAAAGAGTTTTGAGTTCCTAAAATGATTCCAAGAGAAACTAGCAACTTATATGCATTTAAATCAAGTGATTATGTGATTCTATGAAGCTTATGTTTTCGGTTCTGCCCTTGATGTTTGGCTACTGTATGAATTCTGTTCTAAGGTGTTAAAATGTGTAAAATTATGTTTGAGTGAAGCAAGAAACGATTTAGGGAAGTTTAGAAAGAATAAGTAATTAGAAAGGACTTAAAATGTGAATTCTAGAACACTTAGAATGCACAAACTTGTAATTCTATTTCAGCATAATTGGACTTAAGGAAAATGGTTTATAATTAGTGGATATGTGTAGGAATCCCTCATAATTGGTTTAGGAGTTAATTATAAAGCCTTAGGCGAAGACGAAACTTAGAAAGGGTCAAAATGAAGATTCTAGGACCCCGTAATCATGAGGTAAATTTCTGCCCAAAAGACATAGGGCTGTTTGGTTATGTTATAATTCATAAACATTAGAGAAAATTATAGGTAATGATCCCTTAGGTGTTATAAAAATCCATAATGAAGGATAGGATAATTGGAACACAAGTTTAAGACCCGTAAAGGCCAAAGCATAAGACACCATGAGATAGGAGGTGTGATATGAGCATGAGACTTTATGTGTATTTGTGGTATGTTGCTATGATGATGTGGTATGCTATGTTTACAATGCATGAGAATATATGATATGTCATATGAGGTTCTATGGTTGCATGCTCATGTTGCATTCATACAAGATATGATAAAGAGGAAATGATCCTATTATGACTTCCCGAGTTAAGGGTTGTATGGGGTGATTCAAGGAAAGATATATGTTTCCCTCTCTTTTACCCCGTATGAATCTAGCGACGGCTAGTTAGGATAAGCTCATTCCTAGGCGATGGGTGATTAGGAGTTTTGGTGACCATGTTAAATCGCCAGGCCGGCATGTTGGGTGGATTTGGTGACCATGATGAGGGTGGAAAAAGTTATGAAAGGAACTCACGGAGTTCAAGTATGAAAAATTAAAAGACGCACATGCATATGTTTCATTGATGCTTTGATTAAGTGATATATGTTATCTACGTGTATCATGCTCAAGTATTTCCATGCATACATAAAATACCTGTATTCATACCATGAAGACTCATGCTAAAAGGAACCACTTCAGATAATAGGATTTGAGAAATTAAAATTGAACCTATGCATGTATACCTCTTTTATAATGAAACCGAAGTGGCTGGGCACGATGACACTTGTGTTAAAGTTGGGGAGCCTACTAAGAATCTTGTATAAAGTATTCTCACCCCTTTTGTCTTTCTTTCCGTGTCATCTCCAACGGATTGATGCGGATGTTCATGATTTTCCTTGAAGCGCAAGCTTAGGAGTTACATATTAGATTAGAGGTTAATAGAAGCTTGAAGACTAGTCTAGCCTGTTTATAATTATGTTTAGCGTTAGTTAACCTTGCTTGATGTATCTAGTATCTTGAGGTGTCCTTATATTTATAGGGGTATCGTTGTTTTGTTATGATTATAATATAATACTACGAGTTATGTCGTGTTTATTCTATGGTTTATTTATGATGGTTATGGTTATGTATTCAGGTTGTTATGTTTCTTGTTTAGAAGTCGGTCCCTTATGCGCATGCGCAGCCGCATTTTAAGTCTTAAGTTCAAAAAGAAAAATTTAGTCGTATTTTTAGTATTCATATTTTAAAGAAAGTCAAGTCAAGTTCTAAAAAGAAGACGTAACTGCTAATAACTAGCCGAATGCGACTTTAGCGTATTAGGTGAAAGTTAGGGTGTTACAAATTTACTATTCAAGATTCCATGACTAAGAATCTTGAATTAAAGAATGAGATTAGAGTTTAACTAAGCAATCTTACGTTCTAATTAACCTTAATAAATTATTTTGACTCTAGATTAATTATTGAAATTAATTAATCTTCGATTAGAGCCTAATATTGCTTAGGTTTGGTTAATTACATCATTAGGCTCATTGTACACGTTCTAGGGACAAAATGGTAATTTTGTACTAAAACTAAAACTAACTATCATAAACCACATAAACATCATTCTAACTTTGGAGTTCTGCCAAAGCACACCTTACTCGCATAAACCACCGAAAGTTTAAAATAGTTTCATCTCGTACAAATACACTTATAATCCCCTTCAAACATTGAGTTGACCCATTTGAGGACGGTTTCCTTGAATTCTGGTAAATGACCTCAGGGCATTTTGGTCATTTGTACTCAAACAAAAACAAGAACCAAGTTCAAACATGGTATTTATAGAAAAACAAAATCAAGGGTGAATGGATGGAGGAGGCAATGTGTAGCCTTGGGGGAAATATCTACTAATTTGGTCATTCAAAGGCACATGGAGTATGGTTCAAAGCATGGTGGAGTATGGCTCAAAGCATGGTAGAGTATTCTTGCTTCATTAGAGAGATTACAACTCATTTTATAGTGTAAACAATTGTAAACACAATTCCTTAATTTAAGGAATTGGAAAGAGAAAATACTATTCAAGATTCCATGACATGGAACCTTGACATAAGATAGGAATTTAAGTTTGTCTAGCCAATCTTAGGTTTAATTAACCTTAATAAATCATTTTGACTCTACATTAGTAATTAGAATTTACTAATCTTTAATTAGAGCTTAATATTACTTAGGTTTCATTAATCACATCATTAGGCCCAAAATGCATTAGCTAGGGCAAAATGGTAATTTTTGCAAAAACCTTCCTGACTACCTTAAGTTCGATTCGATGGTAAACATTACTTAAAAACCTCATTTCAAACCTTTTGGTGAAGTTGGGGCTCACAAACACGTAAATCGTTGTTACTTAGCCATAGGGGCATTTTGGTAATTCTCACATTTGAACTCAAAAATGAGATTCTTTATTCTATTAACACACATAACACATAATCCCCTTTCATCATCATATTGTCCCCTTGAGGCTAGGCCCGAACCTCATTTTGGGTAAAATGACCTCAGGACATTTTGGTCATTTGTACACGGAAAAATGAAGCTTACAATATTTATGTGTTAATTTTGGTGGAGTGTTTGGATAAGGTCAAAAAACTCATTGTCAAAAGAAGTTTTGACTAGCTTGCTGAATTTTGTTGGCAGGCATAGAAATTTCGTGAATTTTTAGACATAATTGTGTGTATTTTCATTAGCCAAAAAAAATATATGTTGAAATAAAATCCTAAGGCTTGTTTTGGACTCCTCCTGCTGAAAAAAATCATGAACCGAGACTATATAGGTGCTGTTAATTTCTGTCTGAAACTATGAATTTTGCTAATTTTTTTAACATAGCAAATGATTGACTTTCCTTTGAAAGTTTTATAGAGTTTTGACAATATCTTTAAGTTCAATCGTGATTTTTCTTTTAAATTGATTCAATTATTTTCTGGGTTAAAAATTAGGAATTTCGGTTTTATGCTAATATCAAGTGGTTCTAACACCAAATTTGTCTAATTTTACACATAGTTAGAGACATTGAAATGTCTTAGATAATTTTTATAGCCTCTTAATTGATTTGATGAGTAAATAAATTTGTGCTACAATGGTGTGAAATCCTCCCATTGTGTTGGAAATAAAACAATGCTTTGAATTGATGAAAGAATGACATTTTTGGTTCTAGTATGACATGAATACTTGATGTTAAATATTTGGCCATGTGACTTGTGACCTATAAATGCATGCTAGAAGAATTGAAGAGTGGTTTATGAGGCATGATTGAAATTGTACTATGAATGAATGCCTACATATGACTTATGTATGCTTTTGAAAAAGAAAAAGAATGTATAAATTTCATTTGCATGTTCTGACATATGGACAAAAAGAAACAAGACTTAGGTTGAATGAGAGGAAGGAAAAAAAGGAACTTCCAAATTTATTTGAGTCGGTAGACGTATTGGCTAGGAATAAATCTGTGTGAAAATGGAAAAAAATGAAGTCTAATGATCATGTATAGGAATGGTTAAGTCCTAATGGAGTCTATTCCCTTGTG